>CM036546.1:26918846-27518846 GCA_020745685.1 Tautogolabrus adspersus
CTTAACTTGTTCAGCAGTTGTTGTTTTCTTACAGATTGTAAGGACTTTCAAAATGCATTACTGTATGTCTCCTCTGGGGGGCTTCCTGGTGGTCTAAGATTTATGCTACTGTATGTGTCACATCCCGAATTTTGGCTTGAGCTGCAGACTTTTGGAACAGTTTCTTCCTCATTCTGTAGTTCTTGAAGCCCTTGACTTGCAAACTGACGCTTAAAACCAAAGTACCAAATACGTCTTGAAAATCTGCATTAAATAAAAAACACATGATTTGCAACAATGCAACAATTAAGGGTGATAGTCTTCTTCCGTATAAGCAGAAGGTCAGCATATTGCCTCGGCTGAACTTGTTAAAGGGGTTGGCCCTTTTTTTCCTCGGTGTGGCTTTTCTCGGTGCTCCCTCCCTCTGCAGTCTAGGGAATCGCTGCCACCTTCAAGAGCAGCAAATCCTCAGACGTAAGTGTGTTAAGCCCCGTGTGCTTTGCCGAGGGTGGAAATGAAGACAGGCTACCCCTATGAAGAATGATGGCTCCTTCAAGAGGCAGCTGTCCTATTTTAAGCAGGCGACACTCACCACAATGTGCTGCCTAACTCTCCCTTTCTCTCCCTCTGTTTTTCTTTTGTTCTTCTTCCTCCTTTTTTCCCCTCACTTCCTCCATCTCTGGCATGGCGAGGAAAGACCTCTGAGATTGGAGTGAATAAAAGTCCCAGGATTTGTCTGTAGTCTGTGAGAAGATTATGTGTAGTCCTCCTCAAACATCTTCAAGGATGGAAATGTTATTGATGCATGTAAAGTCCTCGGGGGGTTTCACTCAAAGGACATTTGGGGCCTTTCATCCCTGACATGAAGGTGGAGGGAAACATTATTGAGGCTCCACAACATGACAGAGGTTTCTTCTTTCAGTGGGAGGCTTGAAAGGGAAGAGTCTTCTTCCCCCCCCTTTGAGAGAGAAACCACATAATTGGCTGAAATAGCTGCTCTTTTCTTCATCCCTGCTTCTTGAGGTAATTGGTATTTATGAAGTATTTATGGTCCATCTTTGCCGGTGTCAGCTCCACAAAGAGCCGCATATATGTTTTTTTTTTATATAGAAGGGAAGCCTTTTCCTGAAACTTTTTTACTTTCCATGCTAGAAAAGTGTGCCTTTTTGTTTTGCCCATTTTTACATATTCATAAATTCAGCAGAGTCACGCATTGTTGCACTTTTCTAACAGCCTGAGCAGGACCAAGGGGCTGTTATTATCATGCGGCTTCGACCCAGGCTGCCGCCCCATCTGTGATGGTAACTAGAGGGATATGTAGACATTTCCTCTGCCAATGAGGAGATTTTATCATGCAATTTAACCGTAAAAAGTAATAAAAATAAACTATCTGTAGCTTATGGAGCTTTCCAACACGGATTCAAAATCTATTGGATGGATTACCAGGACAGTAAAAGCTCCTTCGGTCAGCAGCCGAAGACTTTTGTGACTATTTCTTTTATGACATCATAAGATTGACATTATTTGGTAAGTTAAAAGTACCATGAATGGTAATTCAGTTGTATTCAAGCCTCCTAAAAATCCAGTTTTTGGTTAAACTCGGGGAGTACCAATCACAATTTTGTTGCATTGTTGTGCAGCACAACATTCATATTGGAATTAGTAAAACCTTCATTCATCCAGTATTTACCACCAGTTCAACTTTACTTTTTTTTTCCCCAGAGGAAACAGGCTGTTGTTGCCTTGGTGCTGTCAGAAATCAGCAAAAAAAGCTCTGAAGTCGGGGAATCGGCTCGTGGCTCTGCTCTCACTGTGCAAGTGTAAGCAGTCGTAGGACTAAAATACATCCCACTAGTCGGGAGCATTTGATAAAGTCGTGATCAGCTGTCATGACACTCACTGCACGACAAACAGGGCACAATTTGGCTGAAATTCGGCCCGACTTCAGAATCAGATGTGCGAATGAAAAATTGGGTTAATTTAGCATGAAATCGTACAGTGTGCAGAGTATAAAATCCGACATTCTTTATGATCTGACATGATATCTACCATCATTAGTTTACAGTGTTGGTTAAATGTAAAATGGTTTGATAAATTTGGATGAATTCTGTTTAATTTCTAATGTATATTTAAAGCGCAGAACCAAAATGACTCCCTTTCCATCCATGAGTCCTACTCTTGTCAAACCAATGAAAGAATTCATGGGATCCTAAAAATGGAGAATGAAGTGAATCATTGCTAATGTATTTTGGTAAGCTGGACAGTATGACAGCGATGACAATGCACGCAATCCAAAACAAGTGAATCCCATCTTTGTCGGGTTTGGTGGGAACAAAATGTAGTTTACTTTGTCAGCTCTGTTCCCTCTTTGTTCTGGAGCCCGTACAGTTAAGGCTTATCTCCCCGCTTTCCTTCCCTTTTTATTATTCTGTTTATCCTACTGTACGGCTATATCCACATTCTGAGTGACTGAGCTAATTGTTCCTGCTCATGCATTCTCTGCAGATTCAATTATACGCCACTCTGGGCACCCTGAAAAAAAAAAAAAAATGAGGGTGGGAAAAAAAAGGGATGTGAGCTGAAAGTGTGGGAGAGTGAAAAAATGAAAAGGTAAAAAGTGAAAAGGAGCTTCAGAAGGTCGGAGATAAGAGAGGAGGAAGTTGAGAGAGAGAGAAAAAAAAGGAGGATGAGAGCCAAGAAGTAGAAGCAGGAGGGATAAATTAGAGAGGGGAGTAGGAGCAGTCCCTTGAGTCATATATTTATGTAAGGAGAAAATCAGCTCACTGGAGTGTACACTGTAATGGCACCCCTCTGTATAATGATTGGCGCTGACCTCCCAAATAAGAGGATTAGTTTGTGCTTGAGCTGGCCAGAAATAATGGACCTCACCTTAGCTTAGCTGCAGTTTGACACAGCAGAAAATAGGAAGAGAAATAAGAATACCTCAGCAGCAGGAGGCTCGCCCAAACCTCATTCATCTGCATCACCATTGTGTCAAATTGGACATGCATTCCCTGCATATCTGCCGGGTTCATGAACAGATGGCATAAACGTACTGGACCCGTGTGCACTCGTAAAATACTGCAGTAGACATCATGGAAATAAGGTGCTGCCGAGTGTAACATGTTGCAGTAATTTATTTCTTTTCCCCTGTAACAAGCTGTGCAATGAGTTACTGTTTCTGTTATTTACATGCTAGCTTGTCTGCAGGAAACTGGCTCTTGTTATTGCAGCTTTCAGTCAGGGCAAAGTCTTCTGCTCGGAAGAATATTGTGGCTTAACAGTGAATGTTGTGGCTAATGTCTTACTGCAGGGCACGCTCTCCTTTTGTGTGCTCTGAACCAGCAGGATTAAAGCATCCATCTTGCTCTCCCGCTTCCCCTAATGGTATTAGGAAAAGGGTGGATAGGTTTCAGTATTCCGTTAAGGAATATCTGATATGGGGACTGGCTGATTCAATTAAGTAAAAAGCACGGTAGGAGGGAATGAGTACTCGTGTAATAGCCACTGAGCTCAAAGTGGGGCATTTTAATCTGGAAAACTCCTGCTTTACCAACCCCCACCTATAAAAAACATATATTATACAGTCATTACCAGAGGACAGTAAGGGGTCAGCATGCAATTTCTGCCTCAGTGCAGACCTAAGTCGTTCAGTGACGTGAATAACAACAAATCAAAATAGGCACACACAACATTCAGCTTTTTGTGGTGTATCCTGGGAAAGACTCCAGCCCCTCACTGCTCAAACCAGGAGAAACAGGTATAGATTCTCAATGACTGTAAAAGTTAAAAACACAGCCTCTTTTAACCCTTGCCAGACCTTAAAGGTCAACCATTATCCTCCTTTTGCAACCAGTTTAAATAAGTCTCAGAGCTCCCCAAAACATGTGTTTGAAGTTTCTTGTTCTAAATCCACTCTGATCCTGTATTTGATCATGCCTATAAACCCCTCTATTTCAGCCCTGCTCAGAACAGGCTGTTTCTGTGTCTGTAGCTTTAAATGTAAATGAGCTGTGTCTGACCACGCCCCTCTCTGGAAGGGCTCAGGTGTCTCGGGCTTTCTTGCTCCATGTCCTATTGTTTACGGTGAGAAGGCAGACTCAGAGGGCAGAACAAACACCTAGCTGTGGGAGTGTCACCCACCTGGGGGAGGGGTTACTGCCCTCTGTGATGTCATAAAGGGAAAATCTCCAAACGGCCTGTTTGAGCACACATTTTCTGAAAAGTGTAGCAGGCATAAGACGAAGAGGATGGAGTTTTCCTATAACTGGGGTTTTTGTTCAAAGGATAGGGACATTTATTTGTTTTTAAAAACCATACATTGCATAATATGTGACCTTTATAACAATCTCTCGCTTTCCTCAGGGATTCAATATCTTGCATTTTTACATTTTCTAATAGGTTAGATAAATAAGAGAGAGCTTAAATCATCCTTAAGGAAATCTAAATGCCAGATTGCTCTGAAATGACAGTAGAAAAGTAAGAGTCACACAGTAGAGAATCAAATCAAACTGAAACATAACAAAGGGTTTAAGAGTTAAATGCAAAGAACCTTCACATAAGTTCATTAAAAACCAAATAGAAGTTAAGAACAATGGTAATAGCATTAGGTATACTAGACTTTGAAGCTATAATCAGCGTTTTTACAGTTATTTAGCAGCTAGGTAAATGTAAAAATTACCATTCAAATATAATGCCCAAGTAACATAGACTAACTCTTAGGTGCTTAATAGTTTATTGGGTTATTGATTAATCTTTTTAATGAATGAATGGAAACTTTCTCGCCCCGAGCGGAATTTGTCTTGCACCAAGAGCATAAAAACAGCAACCATCACAAAGGACAACATGCAACAAACATGAGACTAAAATCAATGTATGATGACTAAAACATGTCACATCTACTGAGCTGCTGCACATCTTGTATCGCTCTACATTCAAAAATAAGTGCTGAAGTAGTTCATCTTTCAAGCTACAGTCACATTCAGCTTAAGAAGTCAGATCTGTGTTTCCCTTTCTTCGCCAAATTGGAACGTTTGACTATACGACTTGTAAGCTGGCGATCAAAACAATACCTCAAAGGAGTTCCAAATAATAGCCTGTCTTATGGTGGCATATGGGAAATGTTTGACACTGTGAACATATTTTTCACTGCCTTTTTCACATTCACAGTTTGCAGGGTGTGAACAAGCTACATGTGAAGTTGAAGCAGGCATTACTGTTTCCTTGTATTGTTGGATCACAGAATAATAAAGCAAAATAAAACGTTTTTTTTTTTTTTCACAGAGTGAGACTGACAGTAGCATTTATGAACTCCACACTTCTCTGGTGCGTGAAAAACAATAGCACTATGTTTGGAGCTTCTTTGTCACAGGCTGTCCAAACACACCAACGTGAAGAGCTGGGTTTTGGTATCGCTTGAGAGATACCAGTAATCACATGTTCTCTATATCAAAACTCCCAACCTTTCCAGTTAAACATTCAAACTATAACCCTTAAAACTGCGTTTGCTCTTTCCAACCTAAGACTACTTTGGCATGCAGTTGTTTCTGTGTTGACATATCAGGCTAAACTAAAGAGGCCCATATCAGATGCTTTTTGACCAGTTTTCTTGACATCTTCACACGCCAATGCCCCAAAATAGATTTCTAATGCATTACACTTAAGAGTGCCGCAGTGTGCCTCTGGCAGAAAAAAACCCAAATCAGTTTTCTCGACTCCTTCCTCTTCATACAGTTGAGTGGTCAGGTTATCACACTGCCGTTTGGTGTCTTCATGCCACCAAGTCCCAAACCCGTCTGCAGCCATTGGGTTTCCATTACCACAAATCCATTTCACTCATTTAAAATTAATGGCTGTGGACCTTCCCTGACCCCAGAGATAAGCCAGGCCAAGTCTTTTTTTCTTTGGAGCACCTCAGGGATAAGGCTCCCCCTCCATCTGTCTTTGAGTAGATGTATAGCTGGGGCATGCCGATTTTTGGGGAGGTCACTTTGTATTTCTGCTTCTTTAAGGCTTATTTCTCATATTGAAGTTGAACGTTGTTACAAGTATGGAAAGGGTTTGACTGTGATATACAAGGATTCAAATATTTTTGTCAGTTTTTGTGTAATTGTATTTTATATAAATCAACACCATAGAACAACCTTTATTCTTTTAGTGTGGCATGTACAGATGCATTAAAACAGCACATGAAATGGTGATGGTAAATATGGCACCAGGAGTTTATTGGGGTTCAGTGTTTTACCCGAGGACTCTTCAACATGTAAACTGCTGAAGCTTCAAACTGCCAACCTCCTGATTGAAAGACAACCAACTCTGTTGGAGACAAATTTGTGTTTGAGTTGTTTTATTATATATTTCTGCCTGAGGCCTTACAGTAGGTAAAACAGTATGATGATATTTTCATGTAATACGGACACACCGGGTGGAGCCTTGGCTCGGTGTGCATTGAGCCATGGCTCCAGGTAATTGCATTCAGTTGTGTGAATGTACGCAAAAAGTTTTTGACCGTGTCGCAGTGTCAGATTGTTTGAAAGGTTAGTTTAAGTTAATCTGTTTATGTTGAATCAGTTGTACTCAGTTAATGTGGATTATTGGTATACTCGTTTATGTCGTGTTGATAAATGGATCGATGGATCCAAAGTGGAGAAACAAATGGGACATTGGTTTATCGCTAACAAAACAATACTACTTCCTCAGTGGTTGATCTCAGTATGAATATTTGCAACTCAAACTTTCTGTCAAGGACATCTCTGCCATCTTGCTGTATTTTCTTTTTGTCAGGGAATCCAATAAAAAACATATTCATCAACAATCTTACAATATCCTCCAATCTCCCTTCAGTCTTTTGAGCCCCAAGCTGCATGGTTTCAACTGAAGCACTGTGTGTATTGACTACAAGAAAAATATAGAAGATCCCCATTTAATTCCAGGTAATTTCATTGTAATGCAAGGCTTACTGTATGAAGCATAAACATTGGTAGACTCCAGCTTTTCAGCTGTGTTATAATTACATGAGATTTCTCTCAGTGTGAATAACCTGTGCTTTATTGTTTTCCCTTTTATGGTAGCTGGGTGGAAATTGAGACAATAGAGGCTCTCATGAAATGAAGCTTATCCACATTTGAGCACCTGCATTTGTCCTACATTTCCAGTGCTAAGTGTACACAATCTAGCAGATGGTACTGTAAACACACTCTTTAGAATGTAAGATTTCACTCATAAAAAGGGCCCTTGATGCATAATGTTACACTTTTATAGGCTGAGCAGTATTACCTTTGCTCATTTCTCTGGCTGCTCTTATCCACCATGAAAATGCAGGCCTATTAGTCGCACAAGGCGCTGTATTCAGCCACCACCCATGACTTGGTGAATTGTAAGAAAGGGTGAGGATCAGGGTTGTTGGGGACATTACCCTGGGCTCTTTTTCCTCCTGCACCCTGAGGACTCAGCCATTGGTGGTAGGGGGAAGGAGGGAGGTTTCTCAGCCTTATCAGCAGGACAGCACCCAGCGCTCTAATCGCTGGGTCCCAGAGACAGCCGGAGGTAAAGGCAGAGTGGATGGCTGAGCAACATCCAAGGAGAGAGAAAAAAATCAACAGGAAAGGGAGAAGGAAAAGAAGCAATGTTTATACCGCTTAGGTTACATCAAATGACAGCTGCTTTACAGTTCAGTGCATAACTGAGTAGAAATCCTCTTGGTGAGACGAGACGAGAGTAGATTCTGTCCCCACGGCACATTGTTGGTGATGAAATATAGAGACTTTTCTGTTAGATCACAAGTCTCTTAGCAACCAGAGCAGGTGCCATCTTGAAAGCATCCTTGAGATGAGGTAATATGCAAAAAATCCTGAAAGGATAGTGTTCGGACTAAGTCCAGGTCAGTTCATTGAAGTGTCTTCAAACGAAAGTCATGGTGGGACTAAGTTGACTGTCCTACAATTGACCCTCACACTTTAAAATCCAATTCTCTTCTTTTAGCTGAATTCCAATAAGGGATTTGAGGAGTTTAATACGAACTCCACAGTTAACTCTTGGCAAAATAACGTTTTTTAATGAAATAATGCAAGGACAGAACACACTGAAGTACAATTTCAAGAGTTCTAAATAACCACCCCCAATGGCAGAGGTAAAAGTGCAAGGTCTTGTGTTGGAATTGATCTGGAAAAAATCAGTTCAGATGCTTCAACTAAAGTCCAGCTACTTTAAAAGAAATGCACAGTATCCTATTATTTGCCATGTTAATCTGCTGCCTTCACAGAATCTGCTTTTCTGTACAGAGATGTGCTTGGTTCAACTTTTGTCATGCTATTGATTGGCCTGTAGAAAAGTGGCTAACATAAGACTGCGTGGGCTGATCTGCTGTGTTTGATTTTCATGTCCCAACTGATTATTGAGCTGCATAAAAATCCGAGAGCCAAGCTAGACAAAGAAATAAAAAAGGTTCTTTTTAAAGAGTAGAAACAATGTTTTGGTTGAAGTTGTAGTTATTGCAGAAAGCTCCATCAAACTGGCAGAAAAAAATTGACTGTGTCACCGTAACTAACCACTGGCTACACTGGAAGCCTGGTGAGTTGGCTGTAGCTCACCGAGGTATATTGTCGTCAGAGGCAGATGAGGTCAGAAATGTTTTTTTGCCTACCAAACTATGTCCTTATTTGCCGTAAATGATCTTTTCACATAAACCTGGTTTTATAAAAGCAGAAGACGGATGTTGACATTGTAGGGTGAGGGTGGGGGGCGTCAATTTTTTGGCTATTTTATGACTTGTTGTGTCTGTATTCAAAAGGTAGGACAGTGGATAGAGTTGGAAATTAGGGAGGAAGAGAGAGTTGGGAATGACGTGCAGTAAATGAGCCACAGGTAGGATTCGAACCTGGGCTGCCCGCTAGGAGGACTATGGCCTCCGTACATGTTCAGTTTTTAAAAGTCTGCGTTGGTACCAACAACTCTATACAACATGGGTTTAGACTCAGTGACTTAATTAGTTTTGAAGACCAACGATAGTAGTCGCCAAATTGGGAATGCTATCTCCACCTTACTTTCGACCAGTAGACACAGACAAAGTAGTGGAGTTGAGGCTGGCCTTATACCTCCTGACAAACGGCTACAGTGAACCCACATGTTAGTCAACTGAGTCATAATTATGCAAATGTATGCATTAACACTAAGTCTTCATAAAACCAGAACATAATAATCATAAAAAGGTGACCACTGTATTGTTTTTCACTTTAAAAAAGATCTATGGAGACCGTAACTCTCTCTTTTAACAGGCTGTATTTTTGGAGGGGTGGGGTGGGGGGTTTCTGCATAGGCTTCATGATTTAACAATCAAGGGTCACCACTTGCACAATCACTGATGAAGGAACCTGGAAACTAAGAGTGAACTTCAGTGTTGAGGTCAGTGTTTTCTTAACCCTGCTTTCCTTCACAGTTACTTCACGTAAGTTTGGGAAATTATTTTTTCAATATCTCAGAAAGTAAGACAAAAGGGAGATTACCTTAAAGTTGAATCAATAGTTTTCTTCAGGCATGTAGAGAGGTTTGGCAAACAGAGAATGCTTGTTCAAAAAAATAATAATTTCACAGTCCTTCCTCGTGAACGACACCACCAAGAAAACATTTCTCTTGATTTCCTTGTAAGCTGTGAAGCCTTGCAGGTAAAGCAGCTTCCCTGCTGGCAGCATTTTTGTCAACCCTCCATGAGTGTGCAACACAATAAGGAAGTGCTACAGGCAGTAAATAATAGATTAATATGTTATCAAAAAGCCTTGAAGCAGCCACAATCCAGGTATGGTTGTAACCTCAGTGTGATGGAGCACATAGTGTTCCATTCTCCACACTTGATTTACCGCTGTGACTGCTTTAAAAGAAAGACAATAGGATTTGTGCTATTGATAATTAGTTTTTAATGTGCCACACTCATCATGTCCAATTTCATGCCCCTTAGGCAGCTGATCACAGATTTAATCAACACATTATTGCTTGCTATACTTAAACTGACTGCAGGGAGGGCTTCTCTGTTTTCGTGTGTGTGTGTGTGTGTGTTTGCTGTTAGGAGTGTGAAGGGGGGGGGGACACAGTGTTAGCTCGTGTTTGTGTGATCGAGGAGCGAGAGAGAGAGGTTGTCAGCATGTGCATCCATCCCAGCAGCGTCCGTCTTTGATAGACATTGAATATGTGTTCCAGGCCATTAACCAAGAGCTGCGTTTGAAGATGACGCGCTTGGGAGCGTGCGGTCCTGCTGTGTGGAGGGAAGCTATTGTTATTATTGTGTTTCTAGAGAAGAGGAGAGTGTCCAGGCCTCCCTCACCTGATGAATACAGATGAAAGCAGAGCTGTTATGTCTGTGGGCTTTTTTTTTTTTTTTTTCAGACCACTCTCATAACACCTGGGACTTGTTAGTTTTAGTTTTTTTTGTTACTATGTGAGGTTTTTCTCTTTTTTTAAATGTGTTTTTGGATGCTGCAGACCATTTCACTAATGCTCAGGTTTCCAGTGAGGAGACAACATGGAGCACTGTTTTAAATTCAGAGGTGTTAAAGGTCTTGTTCCATTGCAGCATATCAATATATCATTTACAATAACACATCCTCTTTAAGGCTCTGATCATGATTTTGGGTTATGGTTCCAAACTGTGCTGTCCATTACTCGTCTGTCTTTGCTTTAACTCAAGATACACCAACAGCTGCTGTCATGGTCTTTGTTTCTGATATTCAAACCCCTCTCAGGTTGATTGGTAATGTCTTTATTGGTCTGATCTTTAATCTAGGACTGCAGTCAAACACAACTAAAGTGTTCATTAAATTGACTTGAATGGACTTCAGCTTGTGCAGCGCTCTCCTAGTCTTCTGACTACTCGAAGCGCTTTTACACCGCAGGTCACACCTACACATTCACACACTGATGGCAGAGGTTGCTACGTAAAGAGTCCATCAGTATTAACTAATCCTATTCATACACACTTACAGTATATGCCACCGATGAAGCAGCGGGAGCAACTTCGGGTTAAGAGTCTTGCACAAAGACACATCGGACATGTTGCTGCAGGAGTTTGGGATCAAGCCCTGACCTTCCGGTTGAGAGACGACCGACTCTACCACTGAGCTACAGCCATAGCTGATTATGTATTGAGACACTACTAACTCAAAATAGACCACTGCCACAATTCTCTGCATGCAAACTATTAATCAAAAAATGTTTTATAAATCTATGGAAGCCCTAAGAGGACATGCATCCATACATTCAATTTTATACCATTTTCTGATGACACTAAATAAATGTTTGTTTTTCTCTAAAGATCTCAACTAACTTATCTGATTTGTACGGTTATCAACGCTAGTTTTCCCATGATAACGAGTGAACCTCGTGGTTTCTCTAACATTTCCACGATGTAAAAAAAAAAAAGGTGTATTGTGCAAGTCAGTTCAACTTGATGTTTAAGATTCATGTAAACATCTTAGTCCAGCGGTTGGAGAACAAATTGATCTTTCTTTTTCTTTGCTTCATTTTTGTTGACATGTTTGTGCTTGACTGCAGCTTGTTCTGTGTCTGACAAGATCTCCTCAAGTCAGTCTTGACCACTGCTCACCATGAGCAGACTACAACAAGTTTTCAAGGTAAAAAGTGAGTGTAGGGGGAGGAGGAGGAGGAAGAGGCAGAAATTCAGACGACTGGAGCCAGAAGCAGTAGTGGCTGTGTTTATCTTGAACCACTCAGCTCCCTGGCTGTGAGTCAAACGTGGAGAGAGAGACATTGGGCGGTCGTGGAGGCCTTCATTAAATGCAGCTCAGGCTCTGGTGAAACCCTGGTTAATGTCCCTATCATCTCTGGAGTGGTCCAACGTCTAGCTCTCTGTCCAAATGACTCATGTTTAATGCATTTCTGCAGTCCTTGTCATTTAACCTCACCTCTGGAGGTTGTAGGTCGGAGGTTTGGATAGCGCACACTCCCGCTAAAACCCATGAGGGGCAAAGTTATTCTTCACCCGCTCTCCATTTACTTAACATGGGGGGAGCCTCTCCGTGTCTCGTCTATTGCTGTGTAATCTCCCACAAGCAAACCCCCCCATCACCCCATCGCACTGCCTGAAACTGAACTCGAGGGTGGTCTGGGTTTGACTATGTGGCTCTCTGAAGCACTTTGTTACTCTGCTTCCCGTTTGCCGCAGCTGAATGCTAACGCAGGGGACCAGTGATGCTATGTGGAGAGACTTTAAGATTTAGATGTTTACTCTTAAGGTGAGCATTCCAGTCTGGAAACCAAAACCACAATTATTTTCTAAGAAATGAATATAGAGTCTTATGATTATAACAGTAACCAAGCAAGAAGTGTGTTTCATCTAAAGATGAGCCACGCCCACACAGTCTGTCCGACAAAATGAGCAGTATTCGTTGACTAAGATGTATTTACACTTAATGGCCTTCTGCACTTTGATTTCAAATATACATGTTTTTCCATTTTCAATCAGATTTCCAAAGGCTTAAAAGCTCTGATGAAAGTTTTACCGGTGACGCTGAAGGCTGTCAAACTCCATCAAACTTTAATATTTTGTTGGAGCTGCCAGAGATTTGCTAAGATTGTATTCAGATTGCATGAAATTGAATTTGTCATGCTCATTAAACACTAAACAGGTTTAAAATGAATGCAGCAGCTTGGAAATGAATGTAAATTCCTATTTACGACGTGGTTGGACAACGCATTATGCGACTGTTTTTGAAGCCTTTAAGCTGGCAGAGATACGTGTCCTGGGATTTGGGTGAAGCAAATCAGCAGCGATTCAACAAGATGCATCTCGACCACATATGGTGCTATGTAAGAAGATGTAAAAAGAAGCTGATATTGTTCCCTTTGTTTCACTCCGTCGTCACGCTGCTTTCTCCTCAGATTTTCCCTGCTTATGTGCAAAGACTGCCTCCCTCACACACTCCTCTTCTCCCTCACACGCACCCACTCAATGCCTGTCTCTCTTTCTTGCTCTGGATAATGGTAATTAGAATATCACCATGATTGAGATTTGGCAGAAGTTGAAGAGGAAATAGGTTTACTAATCAAAAACTGCCTCGTAGCTGGAATCCTGATGCTCACTTGGCTGGAAAATCTTCTTCTATGATGGGGGGCCGTAATGGATGCCAACTGTAAACTGTGGGCCAACGCTGCTCGTTCCCGCCAATGATGGATTTCATGCAGATGTCCCAGTTTATACATTTGAGTCAGTTTTCACTCATTAATTGAGTTTTTCTGTTATTTTGTTTAATGTCTGCAGCAATGGTAATATACAATGTCCACAGATCTGCTCCTTGATGGTTTGGTGTTTGTGTTAAAGAGACAGCAGCTGAAGTGAAGCCTTTCAGGCAGAGGCTGACATGAGGGATTTCACTGTCGCCAATATCAGATAAATAAGGAGGTTTTTGAGCTACACATCTCACAATGCTACTCAATAGGTGTCCCACACTTGTGTCATATGATGCATTAAAGGCGATATGTCTTAATTACTGTGCGCATGTTGGTTCATCACTGTCTGAGTGCAGCTTCTGTTATTGTTATTCTGTGGACATGAAAGTAGCTGAATTTAGCACAAGATTTCAGCGTCTCTGAAGTTCCAAACCTCAACATTTTGGTATAAACATGCAGATCAAAGCCTTTTCTTTTGGAGCCAACTGAATTTGCATTTATTTCAAACTTTATACTTTAACTTTGCAACTCTGTGTTTCTGAAATCCGCTGTGTTCTTTGGGTTGCTTTTGTTCTTCTTGCAGAGGGGACCAGCATGTAGGACTTTTCTTTGCTTTTGAACCTGCCTTCTCCTGTACTTTACACGCATGTTCCTCTATGCACACGCGCAGATGGGGGCCTTTTAATTTTAAATGGGGCTTTAAATGCTAATCTCCCTTTCTGTTTTTTTTTCTCCTCCCTCCCCACCTATCCTCCGCCTCCTCCTCCTCCTCTTTCAACACAGGAGCTGCACAAGAACCAGGTAAGCCTTTCCCGTGTTCCTCTGCTTCTCCTCACCTCATCCTATCACCATTTTCCAGCTTCTCTTTTTTCAAACATGCTTCCTCTCAGCATTTATAGTGTTTGTGTATTGGGACGTGCAATCTGCAATCTTTCTCCATTTCAATTTCTCTCATTCTCTCATACATTGTGCTTCTATCTGCCTCTCTTGCATTCTCCACAGACCATTTCTCCCAAATCTCATGCGGCTGCTGCTGCTGCTGACTGATGCATCTTCAGTGTTGTGAAGAGAGCTAGTTGTAGCATCGTTGTGTGCCCTGCAGTTATCCAGATAGAGCTAGGATAGAAATCAATGATCTGAAGACTTTTAGTCTAAAACATAACAGCATTCTTTCTCTCAAAAAAACTAAACTTTGAATTAAACCATTTGGAAGTAAGAATGGCATTTCAAGGTTTTGATAATGTGTGTTTGCACTAATTAAGGTTCTTTCAGGCTCTATCAGAATGATATAAAACACACAGTTATTTAAAACGATCAGAGTATATTTGCTTTTCATTGCTGCTTCATTTTAATTGGATTAGATGGAGAACATATTTCACAGTTGATGATGAGAATCTTGCATTAGAAAAACAAGGTTTTCTTTTTTAAATAAACCTGTCTGCATTATGAACTTGCAAAGGTGAACAAAAGAAACAAAACTGCTTTAACAACCAATGACAGCAAAGATTCTCTCCGTATCCTGCTCTGTTGATTTGGACTTGCAGCAGTTTGTCCACTGTGTTGTTTACTGACTTCATCACAATGTGACACACTTTTTTTCACTATCAATCCTGAATGTCACAGAAAAGCTCCGTATGAGAAAGAGCTGGCCTCTTTTTATCGGCCAGGCAACTAGGTTTTCATTTTTGTATCTGAGCTAATGTCTAGATTAGTTTCATATTTAAAGGCTGCTTGGATTTCACACTTCAAACATCAGATTAGGAAGTATTATTTCTGACATACAGGGGCGTGTCCAGAGGGGTGACATGGGTTCCCCTTTGAAACCAAATTGATCACCCCAGGGGCCACTCAAAATCCTAAACTATGATTGGCTGTCTTCCCTGTTAGAGGACTAGTTGGGCTGCGTTTCAACAGGCTGCTAGTCGTTTCATTTACATGTCAATGTAGCTTTTTCTTGTGCTAGTACTTGACATTAAAAATAAGTACTTTGCATATCCATTTCATAAGACAGGTACACAGGAAATGATCAAAATGAAACCTTAAAAAATTGCAAGCAAACTTCTGCAGGCTGCCAATGAACTGAAACATTACCAATACATGTATATGTTTGTGTGCAGGAGTTAGCATGAAATCTTTTAAGTACTTTAAATTGTGACTTTGGACTTTATTCTTTTTGAAGAAGATTCATCTGTTGCTATTATCTTGTGTTACTTTAAAGTGGATGTTATTTGTAGAGATAGCAAGGGTAAGTAAATCAAATTAATTTGTGTGCGTGGGTACACCCTAATGCCCCCCCTGCATAGGTCACTGCCCCTCTTGGACTGTCCCAGTGAGTAAGACTCAACATGCCCCTGCTGACATAGATGATGACAGGGATTTCTCTGCCCTAATCAATTAAGGAAGTAGAAATGTCTATTGCAGGCAACAGGTTGCCTCGAAAGACTTATTGCATTTGCATGACTGGAAAACAACATAAACAGAAAATTAGAGGTAGCCTTTGGAAGAAAGAGTAATACGGGTAGACCTATCTTAAATATGATCAAACTGAAAAATATGGGAATAAAGTCCCCTTTGTAATAGAGGCCTGTTTCATACTGTAGGGCAGTTGAGCTAAATTATAGTCATGCCTGCATCTTCAGAATATGGTTAAAATAAGTTCTTGTATTGATAAAAAACTAAAAGTAAAACATGTTTTTGCTTGGTCAGGATGTGAGGATGTACTTCCAGAGATATCCTCATAGAATCAAAAATATCCTGTTGTAAATCAAGCTAGCTGCCTCTGTAGCCTCCTCCACGCTCTCTCTCTCTCCCCTGTCTCTCCTCTACCCAGCCTTTTAATCCAATTAGCAGAGCCACTGACAGTTATTTATATGTACATGAATTAGAATTGAGCAGTAAGAGATCCTCCCTTGGGGCTGATTGGACGGAGCCCAGTCCTTCACAGGTCTGTTCTCGGTCACAAACTTATGCTGCTGCCACCGAGCAGCGGTGCTCTCTGCAGCCCACTGCCAACACAGCAGCAAGAAAAAAGTCCCACCGACATGCACTGCCAATAACAATCATCATCTCGTCTGAATTTAATGTGGAACTTAAACCAAAGCAGACTCTTTATCCTTGGTAGTGAAATCATTAAGAAAATAAAGTCCCTTTTCCAAAACTGGAAATACTTCAGAAACATTTGATAAAAATGAAGACACTCCGTTGAGCTGTAATCTCAGAGTTCAGGTTAATCTCAGATCTATTGCCTTAGACAGAAATAGTAGTTATGCCAAATGAGACTGTGAGCTGCCAAATATGGCTCTTTTACCTTTTTGAACTCTCTGCCAGCGATAGCAGCACTTCAGAGGGTTCGAAAAAGCCACGTTGGTTTTGAAAGGTTTGAATTACAATATGTTTGAAATATCTTTGACACAGATTTTCAAAAGTTGGATTCATTATCGTTGCCCTGTTGAGCGGCATTCATGTTTAAAGTTCTCTGCAGAGTCACAGGCAACATTTTACACTTTGAGTCCATTATGAGGCAGTTTAGGGTTTGATAAAAGCATCAGAAAGCATATTCTGGCTTAATTAATACAAATCAACTGAAAAATTGAATTAGCTTCTCATTAGTTTGAATTTATTCCTACTTTGGAATTAAAGCTTTACTGGTAAACGAATGACTTTTTAAGGAAGCAATACATGAAAAAGAAACCAAATCAACAGTGTGAATGTCTTGAAAGCATATGATGAGCTCCAGACCTCTATATATGACATAAAGTAAAGCCAATGTTTCTCTTAATTTTCAGTGAAAAACAGTCAGATGCGTTAGCAAGAGTCTCCGTGAGATACTGGGCCACCACAAACCTTTCCAACAGCCATACAAAGACATTCTGAGCACCTGTAAAACTCTCCTGCAGGGATTAACCGGTATTTCATCCAAAAGAAATACCTGCAATTTGGTGTTATTATGTACTGCTGGAGATTGCTTTTTAACAAGTCTCTCCAAAAGAATCCCACAGGCAAGCCTGGATTAGCAATTCCCTGACATGCTTTAGACTGAAATATAAATATATGGATCAAGAAATGAACAGACAAAAGGGTTGCTAATTAAGAAAAGGCTCAGGGGGTCAATTGGAAAATGGTGCGTGGAACCACCTACCGAGTTAATCTGGCCATGCCCGGAGGTGTTCATGTTGGCTTCAGATGTAGTGACTCTGGAGGCCATAGCATAAGGTTCTCTTCATTTTCATGCATCAGCAGCCCACTCAGTGAGCCCCCGTTCTCTGTGTGGAAGCATTCTGTACATTTACCATGTTTGCCGGCTTCTCTTTTCAGATTTTTACTCTCATTGTTTGCCTGTTTGTACCTTTGTGCTGTGTGACTCAACCTTACAGTATGTAACATGCACAGTGAATACAGCAAGGTTAAGAAATACATTCCTATACTTTGTAAGATTTTCAGTTTGTGTTTGACCCTTTAAAATACACGGATAGACAATATGAAACTAGTCAAACAAAATGAATGAAAAGCTGTAGTACTAGCAGTAGGAGGGGTGTTAAGCATAGCAGTATAGGAACAGGCATTACAAAGGTACGAGTTGTTTCTGTAGGATTAGAAGGGGAAACAATGAGACTGTAAGAAGTAGTACAAGTAGAAGAAGAAGTGAGAGTAGTGAGCATATTCCTACATTTAATTCTAGAAGTATGAGTGGGCGGTGGTGGTGGTGGTAACAGTACTTGGAGAAGGAAGAGCAGTGAGAGTCTTAAACCCCTTTCAGAGCACACCACACACTAACAGATTCCAATCACTAACAACCAGAGTCCTGACTCTCAAAACTGGAAATCTCACAAAATCTCACAAAATCTCACGCGGTCAGACGTCACTTTATAGTAAACAAACATGGTGGACAATGAGCAGGAATTTCAGAGTGCGATTCCGCTACAGCACCGTAACGAAGCTCCGCCGTCATTACTTCTCTGTGCATTCATATTGATTCCACAACGGTGTAATATTGGCGTCCCACTCTGTGAATTCACATTGTGTTAGGGTGATGTGGAAGCACGACATGTCGAGGAACAGTGGTGGCTCCACATACACACACTCGGACACACACGCACACACACACAGCACTGTTCTCCCTGCTGACTCCGCTGATCTGTCTCACCCCTGAACGCCTCTGTTACTTCCCTCCGATGGCGGTACAGAGGTTGGATCACTTCGTCCCGCCATTACGCCTCTGTGACATTCATAGTGAAGGTGAGGCCTTGAACTGGCCGTCTTTAGTAGTGATAATTGTAGGAGTAGCAGTAGTAAGTGAAATAACAGTGGTGGTAGTAGATAGATAGATAGATACTTTATTGATCACAAGGGAAATTCAAAGTAGCAGTCATAAGAGAGGTAGAATAGTAGTAGAAGAAGAAGTAGTATTTCAGTACTTGTAGTAGAAAAAGAAGAAATGTAGAGCAGTAGTCGTCCACCTACAGTAAGACTTGTGTGACTTATACTGAACTTGACGTCTTAGGAATGTTTTTTTTCCTGTCCTCGCTGGAGTAAACCAGAGCGAAAGCTGTAGGATTTTTCAGAAAGTATTTCTTGTTGTCAAAGGTCACAGTGCTTCTTTCGCTGACCCGCCACTACAGACATGACTTGTGCTCTGCTGCGTGGGTGACTCGTGTGTTTGTTCTGTATGCCAATCAATAGAAATAGAAGACATGAGCACATGGAGGTGGGCTGAGGGACGCAGCAGTTAAACACAGGGAGTCTTATCCATGTGTGCACAGAGAGAGGCTCTTTAAACACACACAAACACACATTTATGTACGAACGCGCGCACACACACACACACACACACACACACACACACACACACACACACACACACACACAGTACAACCCAGATTAATGACTAAATCAATCACACGCGGATGCTGTTTGCTTGTCATCCTGTGTGCTTTTCTTTTATAACACAGGTTCAATTTCCCAGGCTACTGAAGCTCTATCAGCGTTTCCTCCGAATATGTATTCAGCAAGGTCATCTCTCACTGCACCCAGAACATTTCCCCACCACAGGATGTGTCTCTGCTATTGCATTGTCAATAGTCCCCAGTCCAATGCATTGCAATCTACATTTGTCAATACGTGAGCTGCTTAGAGCGATAGTGTGAGCTGAGGTTGCAGCTCGTTTATTAAAGAGACCTTGTTTTGACTCCCGGTGACTCATTCAGGTAATTACTGGATGGGTTTTGAAGGTGATTTAAAATAATCATTACTTCTAAAAGTGGCTGAGGTGCAAGTTTATACAGTTTACCAAAAACTACATCATAAAAAACGATCAACACTATCTCACTTCTTTGTTATGATATTGTTACGGCTGTATGTTGCCCTGTACTGTTTGTCCCTTCTCCCTTTCTGTTGTCTCCAGCCCAGGTGAAGTCACTAATTGAACACCAAGGCACACCTGGCTTCAATGCTTAAAAGGCCAGAGCTGGCTGCAGCAGAGGGGAGGCATTTGGAGTTGGGACTGCTGTGCCTCTCAGTCAGGGATTGTCTGTTGTCATATTAGTTCCTCAGTTGATCTTTGTTATCATTTAGTTTGTGTAATTGATAATAAATCCCTTCTTTTGACTTTGTTAAGGTGTATTAATGGGTTAATTTGTGGATTGTTGTTAGCCCCTTAGGGCCGCCTTATGGTGGGGCGTAACAGATACGAGAGAGAGAATGAAAATCTAAAGAATAGCAAAACTTCCTGGTTTCATACTAACACTTTACAGGAGGCGGAGAGGTTGAACTCTATGCTCTCGTCTGTAGTGAAGGGACTTGGAGAGCTCAGTTGAAGAGATTTCACGTAGGCAGCTCCATCTGCTCACAATGAACTTCAAAGACGGAGTAAAAGCTCATTATGAAGGAGCAAAGGGCAACTGCAATTGTTTAAAGCTTCTGTTAGGTTTGTTGATTTTTAAAAGAAAGCACTACGTTTAGATTTGTCATTTTGTCAACAAATACCATTAAAAGAGCAAATCCATGAAGATGTTAATCTTCCCAAAGATAGCCGAATATTCTACTTTCGTTTTTTTTAAACAAGTGTTTATATAATTACTACCACTCTTATTACATGGCTATTAAGTTAGAGAACCAATCTATCAGATATCTACTGAGTGAGATGATAAAGTGACCTTACTATATGATCAGACATTAAGGAAACATGCTATGTTGAAGTGCTGGCTTCTCTGACAACAATGCAGCAGCCAGTATGTCCTCCTTCTAACTTTAGATTCTGGTCCTGAATGGTCTGGATTTGTTTGGACCAGAGAAGGTAGGCGGTTTGAAGGCACCCCCACACGGCCATTTTGGACGCCCCTCTGTTTGCCAGATATGAGAGCAGTTATCAGGTCAAACCAACAGGTGTTGCAGCGATGGAAGCGGGCAAGAGAACTGGTTCAGATAGAAGTGATTGTACCCGACCTAAAAAGCCTCTGCATGTTTCTAATAAGCTCCACGAGCAGAAACGTGCTCAAACTAGGATCAATATTGGAGATGCTTTTGAAAAATGGAGAGAGGTTAGAACGCAGAAAGGTTTACAGACCGATGCAGAGCTGGATAAACACTGAAGCTTCAGTGTCCACCACATGGTGACCTGCGTGAGCATCCACTCTAGAGAGGGGGAGGGGGGGAGAGAGAGACAGCTCTCGCTAATGTTTAGAATTTGGACCGCAATACCAATTTTAAACGCTAGGGGTCAGAGTTACATATTGCTCCTTTTATAGTGAAAGAAATTACATTTTACTACATAAGTGTTTGGCAACATGTATGATTCAACAGATTGATTAGTTAATAAAGCTGTTAGGCTAATATCTTGGAGCTTGTTCAGGGATCAAAGATTATTTTCTTAATCACCACAAAGGACTGGCTGCTTCCAGATAACCAGAGTCAGACTTACAGCAGAGCTGCCAAAACCAGTTACGATGGCAAATAATGTATATGTATTTGAATTAAATTCAAAGAACTCCAGGATAATATCTTTGACAACATACAATACAGCTGCAGAAACCTCCTTATTAAACCTCCCGTTCCCTAAACCTCCGCCCTCCTGCTTTAAAGACAAACGGCCTCCTCTCTGTCGGGGAGTGTTTGTGGTTTTATCTGCTGTTTTGAGAGTGTAATAAAATCTCAACGGTTAACCTTTGACCACAGTCACGTCTTCCTCATTTCAGCAAATGACACAGTTGTTTCAGCTATGATCATCGCTAATTAATGTGTCACAATGCAGGCGGTATATAATGGCAGAGCCCGTTTAAAGTGATTATCTTTGACATTTGGAGATGAATAAACTTTTGTTTTGCTGCTCGCTGTCACCTCCTGATGAGATAAAGCAGTGATTTAACTTAAATTTAGTCAATCAGTCGTGACCCCATCACTGTGAACAACTTGGTGGTAGGATCCATCTTCCCGACCGATCACATTAATATGATTAGAAGGAAGGAAGGAGGAGGTAAAGAAGCGAGTGTACATGATTTTCCTAAAGGGTTTCTCACGTTGTGCTTCTGTCAAATGAAAGGAGAATATGATTAATTATAATGAAATAAAATCAGGCTATAGGGCTATGTAATCTTAGTTCAGGCTGATTTAACATCAGCTGGATATTTACAGTACAGGGTGGCATTAAATATTCATTCTTTAATTAGGAAATTTAATAAAATGTAGTTTCTCAACAGAGGGTGACACTCGGTCCTTTTAGGATGATTAAATCATTTGTTTTAATTAAACCATCTTAAAGTTATAAACCTGTGTGTGCAGCCCTCATTTGATAGTTAAGAGAAGAACGTGCGGGTATCAAATGAAGCAGAGCAGCCAATGGGAGTGCAGCAGGTACACCCTGAGGCGGCTGTGGCTCAGTTGGTAGAGTCGGTCGTCTCTCAGGAAGGTTAGGGGCTCGATCCCCAGCTCCTGCAGCCACATGTCAGATGTGTCCTTGGGAAAGACACTTAACCCAAAGCTCCCGATGCTTAGTCGGCAGCCTATGAGTGAGTATTAGTTACTTCTGATGGACACTTTACACAGCAGCCTCTTCCATCAGTGTGTGAATGTGTAGGTGTGACCTGCGGTGTAAAAGCCGTTTGAGTTGTCAGAAGACAAGCTCAAGTCCGTTTACCATTTACATTGTTAAAGGCCTCAAGTCATGTCCGTCCACCCATATAATAAACTCTGACTTAGTGTTCTAATCAGCCTTGTTGAAGACTTTGATGGTTCTGCTCCACACTTCTGGCTTTATTGTTGATTCCTTTGTGAATCTCTTGTAATAAAAAAGCCTCATCTGCTGGCCAAAGTTCATCCCATTCTTACTCAACACCACAGCTCGCTCCATTCAGGAGTCGTGATTGCTGTATTTTTCCTCTGAGCCACACATGGGAATGTAAACCAGCAATGAGATTAGACAACATGCATAACTGTGTCTAAACAATTAATTGTCAGAATGCATGTTTTTGCAGACAGACAAAACTCCCACCAGCGTTTCTCCCTTCATCATTAACATCGTCTCCTGAGATTGCCAAATGTCACTTTTTATTGTGCATTTTTCCCCGCCTGCCTGATGTACCCTGTTCTACAGTCGCCAAGTCTAACAAACGTTTTCCTGTGATAAAGTGTGTCCCATTTTTATTCATAAACACAAGGGCTCCTAGCATGCTCTCTTTCTAACATAAGTGCTTTTAAAAAAGGCTCTATTTCTCAAAGAAAAATCTTTCCTAGCACTTTGTTTCTAACGTGTAGCTGCACAAATTGAGGCCCAAAAAACAACCCATCAGTGATGGAGCTTTTCCACGTGTCCTGGATACCTGCACCGCCTGCAGGCCTGGACGGGATGATGGTTTGCTAGTTTACAAAAAGCATCTGTTGCCTGAAGCTCTAACCAGTTAGCTTCATCTTTTTCCATCCCTCTTTTAAATTGATCCACAAACAACAACAAAAGAACACCAAATATTGTTTCTATCATCCCCTGTAGTTCATACTATGTTCTGTAGCTTCAACATCAAAATACCTTTCTGTGGTTAGCCTGGAAAAAAGCTTCAAATGTTTGTTGCTGTAGCGAGAAGTTTGCAGTTAGCATTTGTAGGTCCAAAATCCAACTTTAGGAGAACAGATCAGAAGCAAGGGAGGATACTCCATATTAGATGGAAAGTACTGAAAGACTACAAAAGAAAGCAGACTTGGTTTATAAATATCAGTGGACTAAGGCCAGACCCAAAATCCCTCCTCCCCTAATAACACAACAAATCGGCTGCTGTATGGCTGTGTCGTAAATTATGGGATGCCACCTTCTAAAGCCTAATCCACACTATTTAGGAGTCCAGCGTATCAGCCTGATGTTGGCTTCAGATCAGAGCTGTAGTGGATCCAAAACTGTGCAGACACATCTCCTGGAGTCTAAGTCAACCTACAAAAAGGGTGACTCCTGCCTTTCAAAAATCCAACAAAAGTGCTAATGCAAATGTTAAACTCGTATCTACATGTTGTTAATTCAACGTCAACTTTCTTGTCAAGGTCGGGACATGTGTCTTCCATTAATGTTGAAACATAAAGCACCTGGACACAGGTCAACAAAAGTTAAAAGTAAATAAGTCAAGTGACAACATGACTCCTGGATTATGTAAAACTTTCGTTATAACCATCACCAGCAATTACTAGTGGATAAAACAAACACACTGATAGATTTCCCCAATAACCAGAGTCCCAGCTCTCTAAACTGGAACTCTCTCGCCGTGACAAGTAGCTTTAGAGTAAACAATCATGGCAGATGACAGGCAGGAAGTATTGGCGATAGTTTTTGGACTCCTTTTTACGTGAAACTCATGAAGAATACAGAAAAAAAACTGTGGATGAGGGGACTTCTAGACCGCATGAACCTGGGCTGTATAATGTTAGAGCACAAGCTGGAAGAGAGTACACACTGATTTGTAATAGTTGTTGTGTTTCATTCTTCAGTCAGCTTGTGAGTGCTTGGCTACCCTCGATGTTCCCCCCCCACACAGCACGGTATTAGATCGTTAATATTTAAAATCAGTGCAGCCATGAAGTTCTTACAGGCAGATCAGATCTCTCTGAACACACCACAGGAAAATCTGACAAAATAATCATTTGAACGTCCATGTCTGTCAAAGTGTTATTGAATGTCAGCGTGTTGTCATAGTGGTAAAAATAGTCATGGCATCATTATAACTCTTAATTTACACTGAGCCCATATCTCGATTAAAGACGCATCCAGGCTGCTAACGAGCTAAAACAGGAGTGACAGTGCACGTGTGAAAACACTTAAGATAAATGTGACAACAGTACAGTGAATCAGTCTTAATGTATCTTAATCAACCAACTCCAAGGAAAGACAAGGCACCATCTGAATAATTCAACTCCTGGTAGGATTTATGTTCGAGTTCCATATGCTTCAAGCAATCAAATACTTTATAGTCAAATGTGTGAATCACAAGACACCATCGGGTGCTGTTTGTTTGACAGGTAGACTGCATGGCTGTGCAGTTCTCGAGCTTTTCTTTCCTGGAAAGACTTCTCCGTCATCACTTGTCACTTGTCGAGGCCGCTGAAGAGTAAACCTGCTTTGCCCAGCGTGTGTCAGGAGATGATGGGAAGATATCCCCTTTCTGCTTCCTCACGCTGTTCTGCAGCTGCCTGACTCAACAGAATATACACACGACTTGCTGCACTGTTAAAACAGTTCAGTCATGATACACACAAGCCCCCTGAAGTTGTCTTCAGCTGCACTCCTTATTTTGGAGGTGACTTTACAGCAGTTAGAAAGTCGTACATTTGGCATTATGTTCAGTTATTCAAAGGGGAAAGAAAAGAGCCTTACATGCTGCTTGCAAGTGATCTTGGATGCTTATTGGTCAGAGATAACTCTCCTGGGTCTGTTAGGTTTAGAGAAAGATAACTGTTCTAATGAACTATTTTGTTTAAGGTAGGTCATTCATTCTTTAAGGGGCTGCGGCGCGTGTAGTAGAAATACAAGCATTGACTAGACGGGGCGCGATCCGCCCCAGAGTGCAGGGCTCATACAGAACCCTTTGCTCTTAAATATACATAATGATGGGCGTAACCAAATTCACTGACAGGCGGCTTTAAAACACTTCTTCAGATACCAGATGGTGAAGGTAGTTGTAGTAGACACGTATACATCAAAATTGGCCAAAGCTTGGCTACAAGACGCACGTTTTAATTAACCATAACTGTCTTTTAAACACCTCCCAGTCATTGTTGTATTCATTATCTAAAAGCTCACAATATATGGAGGGATTGAAGACACATTGCTGCTTAAAGGAGACACTAATGAGTGTTGATATAATAGAGGACAGAAGGATGCTGCAGTGCCCTCTACCTCCCTCCTCTACTCTCTAATTCTCTTTCTCCTTCACTGCCCTGTTCGACCCCGTTAAAGGCTCTCAGCTTTTGTTTATCTGGCAGGGGATATAGAAGCAACTCCTCCTCCTCCTCCCTACTATCTTCCTCCTGCTTTCTTTTTTTCTTCCCTGAAAGATATTTCCAAATGAGTGAGCCCAGACCACAGCTGCCTCTGTGACGCATTAATCACTTGGCTGCCGAGCCCCCCCCCCCCACACTTCTATAACATGCGCGTACACACACACACACTCACAGATAACCTGTTTGACTCGGCATGCACCGCCATCGTGTAATATAAACACATGTCAACACACACGACCTGAGCGTGTGGATAGAAAACACTCACACACGCACACACACATATAAAACATCCGCCCACCACTCAAGTGATCTTGACTCTTTCTACTACACCAACTCCCCCCTCTCTCCATCCAGCCATGGCTCCCACATGACCCTCCATTTTCCTCATCATTAGCGGCACCAACCAGCAACCGCACACCATCCATCGTTCCCATCCTGCCTCCCTCGCCACTCCTCTGTTTACTTCCTCGATTTCTATATTTGAATCCAGCACAATACCTCCCCTCTGTCTCCTCGGAGCAAAGAGGGGCATGAGAGGTGGTGGTGGTGGGGGGTGCGAGTTAGAGAGGGGAGGACGGCCTGCTTTAGATGTTAATTTGTAGGAAATGGTATGTAAAGTGATGCACCTGGTTTATGGAACGGCCCTGTAGGAGATGAGTGGAGGTTGTTACACATGCTGACAGTGAAACCTAATGAGGCCAATCATCAGAGGGGATGCACTGACTGATGTGGGCTGTTGAAGGTTAGAGCCATATAATTACTTCTGAATTAAGACTATCAATATCCGTAAGATATTACTGTAACTTTCCAAACACTGAGAGCTATACTTGTAAAAGTTAGCAGTTAAACATTTAAATCAATGGATTATGAGGCCACATGTAAAGACATAACTGTGTTTTTATAATGATGAGCCCACAAAAGAATCAACTCTCTCTGGTGTTTCAGCTCATTGTGTTGTTTTTCCTGCCTGCCAACTCTGAAACCTTTTTTTAAATAAACATGGAGACTGCTGTTGTAAACGAATACTTAAAAAATAACAGTCAGTGGCAGCTAAAAAAGCTAGATATTTTTGTTGTCAAAGTTGGAGGTGAAACCAGAGAGAAATCTGGCCTGAAAGCATGAGTATAACTTTTTTAAGTTTTCCATTGTGTCTGCTGGACGTGTGGTTGTGTGCAGCTTGTTGTATGAATATTTGTCATAAAACATTCAGTCCATAGGGCAAATTTCCCTGAACCCAGATATCTCAAAACAATCATTCCCTGTAAACCAAGTGACGACCGCTTGTCCACTTGAGGCAGGCTGCACAAGACCCAGAAGTTCAATTAACACCCATATTAAAAGACAGAAAAACAATGTTTCCAGTCTGGTACAAACTGTACAGGGTGTCGTATTTTTATAAATATATCTCATTCTTTTTCATTTCCAATATGGCGACTGCCACTGCTGGGCTTCAAAACTCCTCTTCAGAAACCAAGGGGTGACATCAATGAGACTACGTCCATGTGTTATACATGCTATGCTTCAAACACATTAAATTGATGCTCAAGATGGTAAAAAATCAAAATATGTTCCATTTTTTAGTTGAAGAATTGAAATGACGGTCTTCTACAGAACTTTTCCTGTTTTTTTCTAAAGTTGAACAGGAGATTATCTGTTCTTTATGATCAGAGATGCGTGCAGACTGATGTAAAACTGATCAATACAATCAAAGTGGAAACCAAAATCCAATAACAATATATTCCCAATTGGCAGTTCATCTTCATTATTTGTCACAAACTTAAACATCGTTTATTTTATGTTACCTTTATTGATCTTTGCTTGAATCCATTAAATGGAGTTTTCCTCTACATCTACAAAAGCGAAGTACTTCTGGTTCTGTTTAATTCTAACACTTTATTTCTGCACGCATGACTGCAGCAAAATCAATCCTAGTCCTCGCTTAGTATCTTCCATAAAGTGAAGATGCAAATATGGGAAATTTCACCATTTTATGAAGTTGTTCTCAAAGTAAAGCTAATTTCCGTGGAGTGTCACAAGTGACACGATCGTGACATTTCGCCTCTGTATCTGGAGACCTCATTGCAAAGCTTTTCTGAGCTGCAGTTGTGCCCTCTGTATTTCAAACAGCAGGCGCTCTTCAAGTTAAGTGGCTTTTGGGGAGCAAGAGAGCATGTAAATGAATCTGAAAATGCAGCTGAAGCAGTGGCGGCTTAGACTTTATGGAAAATACAACACACTGAATAAAATCAGTTTATGGTCACTGTGAAAGAGATCGCCTATTTTTATAAATATCCTCATCTTCATTATCACCTGTTAGATTGTAACTACGTGGACTAAGTGAAATAAGTAACCTCCAGGGAATGATTAGTTTTTTGAGTTTTTGTTTGGTTATCATGGAGCAAAGCTCAAAATGAATGTAAGCTATGTTATCTATTGTCTGGTATTGGAACGCCTCTTTCGCTTCTTCATTAAAACACATGATGTTTATGTAAAATATTTCAGATCGAGATATATCTGTACATTTGTTATGGGATGAGGAGTTGATATCGATGGCCTCCAGAGGACGACTACTCTTTGCTTTAAGGACTCTGACCTCTTGTTTTTAAAGCCGAAACTTCCCTTTAATCAATGCAGGTCCTGCATGATGTAGCTTTGAAACTTTGCTCACAATTCTGTGAAAATCAATGGAAATAGAAATGGCGCTTTTCTAGTCTTCTGCTTACTCAAAGCGCTCTTACAGCGCAGGTCACACATACACATTCACACACTGATGGCAGTGGTTTGCTATGTAAAGTGACCATCAGTATTAGCTAATTCCATTCATACACATTCATACGCTGCCGACGTAGCAGCGGGAGCAACTTGGGGTTACGTGTCTTGCCCAAGGACACATCTGACATGTGGCTGCAGGAGCTGGGGATCGAGTCCCCGACCTTCATGTTGAGAGATGACTGACTCTACCAACAGAGCCACAGCCGCCCCATTTATTAATGTGACTATTTGTGGTTCCCTGCAGATATATCTCACTGTATTTGATAATCCTTGGTTGGCCTTGAATCTGGTGCCACTGTAAGGATGCGGTCTCTACTTAGAAGTTGTTGATGAAATGTATAAACCATGATGGTCAGCCTTGTTCCTGTCCTCTGAATCTCCACATCCTTCCAACTCATATAAGTCTCGTCGACCTCTGCGTCCCAAAGTTGGAACAACAAAATCCACCAGTCAAAACTTTACAGCAGGCTTAACAACAGGAAAATCCTCCACAGCTAATTTAGAAGAAAAATAATTTATGGAAAGGATTGACAGGAAAAAAAAAGCCATAAACATTGTTACAGGTTTTGTACGTCAGCACACAGAAATTAATCAGGTTGTTTATTTCTTGTAGTAAAAAAAGAAGAAGCCCCAAGCAGCAGCTATTAAAACTTATATATTGACTGTGTCCTGCACAGATTGGCCCCTCACTGCTAATTGGATTTGGTTTGAGAAAACAACACAAACCCCTCCCGCACAGAAAATGACTGTCCAAAGATAGATGACAAAAAACGGACATAATGGCATCTCAGTGAGATTGCTTGGTTAACCCTTTGGATTCTAACCTTCATCTTTTTTCTCTTCCTGTTGCTCTCAGGATAAACACACATTTTTAGATGTTTTTAACATCTGAGGATATGATAAATTCCTCCAGGTTTTGGTGTAACCTTGTGGGCTAAAATCCATTTAGCTGCATGTTTGAAACAACACTCTTACATCAGTCTTGTACCAGCTGTTGCATATTTATCAATAATTACTCCGTAATTGCCTAATTTTTCAAAAGACTCATTTACATTATAAGAACACTGGACTAAACTGACGTGCATAGTTTGGCTCCAGGCTTTGCAGCTTTGCTTATCTAATGAGATCATTTCCATGAAGCAGCACACTTGAAATAAATGTTTGTATTTCACTTGCAGGATCTGCTTTCAGAAGCTACAAATGCTGGTGGGGGAAAAAAATCTAGATAGAAAGCAAAGCAAACATACAGCATGGAGCTGCTTGACATCAAATGTAACAGAATGCAAATGAATAACAAAAAGACAAATCTTAACTCTGGCTGTTTTATGTCTATTTTATATTACTGTAAACAATCCACATTGTTGCAGCATTGTAAAATCCTGCAGTGAGATCCCTTTTTTAGTTTTATTTACTGGCATTGTTGAAATTAGCTTTGTGCTCATTAAAACCAAACAATGAGATAAAGGCGTTTTGTGCAGCATACAGCAACAGTGGTAGCACAAAAGCCACTTACATGCTCACTGCAAGCATGTAACACCCTAAACAAGCTCTTCACACCCCAGTCTTACATAATGTGTCACAAATCCACTGTTCCACCAAGCAGCCGAGGGAGAGGCACAGAGTGTGTGTGGTGGGGGCGGGGCTATTGGAATATAGCTGTGAGAACTATACTGAATAACTAGTGGTGTTTTTTTTAAATCAGCTTTATTAACTGTGTATAGGGGACTTAGCTGATGGGATGTCACCAAAGACTGTGTATCAAGATCGACGCAACAGCCACCTGGGAGTGAAGCCAAAATATTTAGAGCTCCCCCTGCTGACTGGCAGCAGTATAGGTGTCAAAGTCTGAGTCGTTTATTTTTAATCAATTTTTTCATGCAAAAAAGAGCGGCTGTAATGTCATGATTGACAGCTTTGTTGACAAATGCTGCGTTCTCATCCATAGAAGCAGAGTAAGCGGAGCAAAGGGGAGAGGAAACGTAACGCAAATCTGACTATACAGTTATTGAACTTTCCATAAATGTGAGTGTCTGCTTCACACTGACACGAGAATCTATTCTGCTGCGGACTGTACCAACCTGAGGGATCTTTGCCGTTTATCGCTAAGTTAAATGTGTGCTTTGTGTGCTGCACACTAAGGAAAAGCATATTAGGACCACATTACACGGCTGTGTAAGAATGCAGATAGAAGAAATGTAACGTGCTCTACTGACGGTTCAAACTAAACCTAGTCTTGTACTTTGGGGACTTTCTGCTGCTTCTTCCTGTTGTACTAAACATGTACCGAACCTTGAACTCTGAGAACCGTCACAACCCTGGTACATAATACAGGACATTATTCATAATATGAAAAAGCTTTCTATATAATCTTTATGAACACTTTTCTTGTCCTTCATATAAAAGCATACATTTAGGCTGTAATGGTTTATTGTTGTTTCTGAAACAGAGGGAGCATATTAAATGTGACACTGACAATATATTCAGAAAATAAGCCTTTAAATCTTTCGCAAATTCAAGGCCATGCCAATGTTTAAATATTCAATCACCTCTGTAATGGCCTCATTGCTGTAGGAATTAATTTACACCACTCAGGATTATGAATTTGAAAAAAGCTGCAGCTGTTTATTCTCAGTAAATGACAAAAATGCTAAACAGTCATCGAGTATGATGCATTGTAATGTGCCACCCACCGGGGCTCTATAAAACCATTCACTGCAGTAAAACTCATAAACACATTAAAAGATACACAAAACATCAATAATAGAACAATGCAAATTCGTGAGCAGCTCTGTGGTGACTCAACAGAAAGCATGAGGAACAGATCAAATGCTGTGTCGGGTTTCCTGCAGTTCTGATTATCTTTTGCATCTCAAGCCAAACCACAGTGATATACTCTGTCATTTCATCTCCTTAAACCCCGATTGGAACTTTAGGATTTTTTAGTACTGCATAAAATGTGCAAATCTTGTTAAAAAAGGACCAATTTATCATGTAATAACCGCATATTACTGCCATTATACTCCACCAGCATGCAATGTTGCTGCTGTATATTCAAAAAAGAATCTTCCTCTGACACCATCAGTGACTTGTTTGTGCAGTCTGATCCCTGAACTGACCAATGGGATCATCTCCCACAAATTCTGTGTGCCATATCTTTGAGCTTCCCTCTGAACAGTCGTCTACACACAGATTAGCTGAGCTGCCTCCTTCAAATCCTCACCAAGAGGGATTCCACTGTTTGAAGTGGTCAGGCCATACAAGGATCTTGACCTTTTTCCAGCTGCCTTTAGCTGTCAGTCGCCTGCACTAACACAGCTTTCACACGCCATTCACACAGCACGCAGCTTGGTTGAAGAGTTTCTTCTTCTTCTCAAAGATTGTGGTCGAAAAAGTTGCTCCAAATGAAACTCTGCAGGAATTTTCTGTATCAAGTCTGTATGGAAAAGCAACCTCATATGGGTCAACTTTTTTATCAACCTATGATCCCCACATTACTTAGATACATTAAACGATAGTTCAATCAATTAATCAATCAATTATTATTTGTACAGCGCCAATTCACAAGTGTTATCTCAGGACGCTTTACAAAAGAGCAAATGGGATAATATGCAGGAGGGATTTCTCCTTTGTATTCTTCAGGGTCCTGTTGTCCACACTTCCTTGCCGCTGAGGTGGAGGTCGGAGCAGGCCGTGCATAAATGAGGACGACGGTTGTTGTTGGGACGACACAGTCTGATTGTGGAGGCCGGGCGCAGGGCAGCTCAGCCTTAGTTCTTATTTCTTACAATGCAAGTCTTCCTTTCTTTGGTACAAAATAGCTTCAGGGTTAGGGTTACTGACTAACAGTCCTGTCAGTTAAAATATGAAGTAGGGCAGCATCCCTAAACACATTAGACGTCACTAAAATAAACATTTAGATCATTAGACATATTTTAGATTACCAACGCTATACAAACCTTTATTTGAATAAAAAAACAAATAACCCCAAAAATGAGGCTAATAATCTCTAACTTCCCACGGAAATATAAGAGTACAGCCTGGATGAACAATGCATGAGTCCTTTACTTTCAACCAAAGGGAAATGGCCTTTAACATACATTATTTCAAATGGCCAGCAGGGGGAGACTCGAACAGTTAAAAAAAAGGAAACCCAATTGTACAAAATCAGACAATAAAGGACCGTAGACTGTGTTTGTTTTATTGATTACCCAAGAACAATAAAGCATGATACGCCATGGAACAGGGCAGCACTGCAGACAGTGGACAGTGCTTGGTGCTGAAACAAAGCACCGTCCAGCAAATTCCAGTTCAATTCTTTTAACAAACCAACTCATAATTAACCTTTGATTATGTTCTGGTTGACCATAGAAATATTTTGGCTCGAGGCCGTTCTTACTTGCCTACCCCTGCCCTAAGGCCTTGGACCTTTATATTTTATGGGGCCTTGAATCCTGCACATTGTTGCATCTTAAATAAATGAAGGATTCTCATGAAATACAAAACAGATTAAAATATAGGATCAATTAAAAAGTCATAAATACCCATTAAAAAACAGAGACTCAGTCTTTAAATGGTACAACTCTCCAGAACTAGACTGTATAACCATGGCACACATTTCTGTCAGTCCAGACACTTCTTGTGTTGTCACATCCTTGTCTCTCTCTCGCAGGTCCTTTCACTGACAGAAAAGAAAGAAAGAGTTATTGTACATTTCTCATTTCACTCTTCAGGCAGAGCTGTTGTTAAAAGCAGCCGAATCACATCAGTGTAGGAGAAAAGAAACACAAAAGCCTGATTTCCCATTTACAGCTGATCACATTGAAAGGTTGACCCATGGACACGTTTGTATCTGCAGACTTCTGTTGCACAGCTCCTCTGGTTTATTATCTCTAGAGCCACTACTGTGTTACTGAAAGGCTCACAAAAGAGTTGGTGCTTTATGTAAGAGTTAGTGCTAATAGTGTCAATGTTAAGAGAGGAAAAAGAAGCTGTTGACACAATATCGAAGCCCTGGAGGTCTCCATAAAATCTGTGCTGCCATATCTGTCTCGCTAAGTTTAAGTTGACATATTTAAGGCTAATTGCGCAGCCTAAATTTACATCACTCCCACAGCACATGGATCATTGGCAGCGTATACAAGCTGAGCTGCCAATATTGCACGTTTTTCTTTGTATTGACTTGGCATCTAGATTTTCTAAATGCATGGATCCATTTTTACCACAGATCGACAGACCTGGTCTACTGTGGTGCATTTTGCTCTGAGACATTTACAAAATAGTTTGTCGGACTCGAAAACTTCCGAGAAGTTTCAAGGCTACAAGAAAATTCTCAAAACTGACAAGGTTTGAATACTGCCAATCAAATCTTGAATACTTTATGACGGATGTGGGTACAGACTCTGACAGACAAGAACAAGAAAGCAGACCATGGGATTTCTTGGGGGAGGGGGGGGGGGGGTCTACAGTCAGAAACATAATTCCTCGACTATTCTCAAAATGCTTACTGAATTAGTCTGAAACTTGGTCTTGTTCCTCAGTGTCAGGACACTTTGTGCTGTAATAAGTTTTCTACATGTGGATCTACTTGTTTGTAGTACAAAAAAGTAGAGTCATCATAACATACATCCATTCATCCATTATCTTCCGCTTATCCGGGGCCGGGTCGAGGTTGCAGCAGGCTAAGCAAGTTGCCCCAGACTTCCCCCTCCCCAGCTACATTTTCCAGCTCCTCCTTGGGGATCCCAAGGCGACCCCAGGCCAGCAGGGACATGTAATCCCTCCAGGGAACTCTGGGTCTACCCCTGGGGCTCCACCAGTTGGACGTGCCTAGCAGAACTCCAGAAAAGCAACCAGGAGGCATTCTGATCAGACTGGCTCTTTTTGATGCAAAGGAGTAGCGGCTCTACTCTGAGCTCCCTCCCGGTGTCCGAGCTCCTCACCCTATCTTTAAGGCTGAGCCCAGCCACCCTTCAGAGGAAACTCATTTCGACCGCTTGTATCCACGATTCTTTTGGTCACTTGCCAACGGCTCATGAACATAGGTGAGGGTTGGATCGCAGATGGACTGGTCAATCGAAAGCTTTGCCTTCTGGCTTAGCTCCCTCTTCACCACGACGGTCCGGCACAGCGCCCGCAATAATGCTGACTCTCAACCAATCCGGCTGTCAATCCCACAATCCATTTTACCCTCACTAATGAACAAGACCCCGAGATACTTGAACAAAGACTCCCTCCCCACCCGGAGGGAGCAATCCAGCGTTTTCCTGCAGAGAACCAGTTATACCAGTTATCATAACAGTACTTGCAAAAGTAATTGCTGAGATCTGGGGACACTCAGGCTTCAGTATTTGCAACAGAAAATATTTTTGAAGGAAATTAATTGACACCATATTACAGTTTTTACCCCCCCTCCCCTCCAAAGAAAAGCTTGTCAGTCTAGCAGTTAGTGCATCTGAAAGATCATTAATAAGGGTCTGTCTATGAATTAATTTCAACACTCCACATTGTCGTCTGCTGCAGAAACATGATAAAAACTGGATGTTGTTGCGTCCTGCTGGATTTTTCTTAAGCATCATGTTTAAAATCGTCACATGTATAAAAAGCCAAACTCACCTTGAAGGTCTTCTGAGACGCTTCCTCATACACAGCAACATTGCATTTTGTGTTTGGGCTCCATTATTATGGTAAAGAACGCCCTGCTGTGTAATAATGGTGCACTCTTACGCCTGTTGAGAAAGATTACTCAGAAATCAACTCCTTGCGGTCAACACAGACATACAATCAGCCGTGCTCACACGCATCCGCGAAAACATGCAATCAGACGAGTCTGGCTGCAATCAGACATTGGCAAAAACACAAACACGGTCACTGTGATTCACTGTTTCTCAAACATACACTCACATATACAATAACTCTGATCGGGTGCACAAAGATTTTCATTTTATCAGCAGGAGACACACCACGAAACAAGTAGAAAATGATTGTATAGTGTTCTCTAAGCATGCACTCAGACATGTTCTTTGAAATGTGGAAGGGAAATGATCTTTTCCTGCTTTAATGGGAAACAATGTGTAGATCAGTGTTGGTGCAGAGAGCAGAAAGCCACGCACATGTAAAGTACATGGATTAAAAAAACAAACTGTGTATACGATTGCAAATATGTTTCATCATGTTCCTGATTGAGACAGGTTAAGAATAAATGCACGTCTAACGGTAGAACTAATGCAAAATGCAACACTGGTGCTATTACCCCTATAACACTACTGGGAGAGCAGGGATTTAGAGAAAGAGCAACGACAGACTGATGCCTGGATTCACATTTAATATTTTCAACAACCTTTTTATCGTTTAATTCTGTGACCCAGCTGTTTGTTGTGCAAGGGGAAATGTATAGTGACCATACAATATCCAACTATCCTGCTTATTACACAGCTACTTACTCAGGAAATGAATAAACAAAAAACAACTAAATGGACCAGGATATTATTTTGTTGATTGAAAAAAAAGTTCTCATCCGATGAACAGTCTGTTGGATGTACAGAGCTGCGTCCATAGCGTAGTCTGTAAATATGAATGGACGAAGCCTGAGTGACGTCAGCCATCTGTTCCTGCAGGGGGCTCTGGAGGCTCATCAGCAGCAGCCGCCATGCTGGAAATGCTGTCTCACCCTAACTTTCGGTCAACCTAACGACAGGCTGAGAGCTGGAGCTGAGGCGGGTTTTAAGCCTCTTGATGAATCGTTACATCGCGCCCACCTGTCAATCATGTCAGCTACACGCCTAACTATGGATAACACGTATCGTTCATCAAATCAAAACAGAACCGTTTTTTAAAAAATCACCCCCATACAGTTTGTGCCAGTGATGACAATAACTAATCAGACCTATTTTGTTTTTTGTACCAGGCTGTAAACATGTTTATTTATGCTGTAAAAACTGATTTTTTGCCTGTTGTGTGTATGTGACTTCTGGTGTTCCTGGAGCCAGCCTCAAGCGGACACTCAACAAACTGCAGGATTTTGCATTTCCGCATTGGCTTCATTTTTCAAGACCGGAGGTTGCTGCTTTGTCCATAGCAACTGCTAACTCTGTAGCACTTCATAAAATGAGCTAGACAAGCCTTTAGTGCTCACATTAAACTGAACATTTCCACTAATAGTGACGAAGTGAGAAAAGGTGAACAGATCTGCATGACTCAGCACAGCAGCTGCTTAAGATTTTCTGCCTTGTCATGTTGGAGTCTGTTGACATTTTCTCTTTCTTCCATTTACCTGTCTTTAAACACCAACATATGCCATACCAGGGTCTGTTTTTATCTTTTCATTTTACCTTTATGTAACTGGAAAATATTCTCAGTGAAATACAAGATCTCCTTTTCAAGAGAGTCCTGTCCAAAACAGCAGCATAAAAGTTTCAGACGGAGAACAAAGACAGACAAAAGCAGTTACGTGTTCGTGTTAACATCATGTGCCATCTTCAGTTTTATAGATTTCTCTGTCATAACCTGCAGCTTTTGTGTCTTTGATGCTCCTTCCTCTGTTGTTATCCTCTTTTCTCTTTCTCCCACAGTAAACAGACCAATATCAAATAAACCAGACTTCTGTCTTCTGATGTGATTACAGTTAATCCTCCAGAGTCTGTGATTAGAGCCCTGTCCCTAGCAACCGTCAGCTTTTCCTTAGTAACGTTTCGCTCTTCTTTACAACAGTCTGCTATCAAGGGAGAGCAGACCGTTGCTATGTGTAGTTGGCCAATCAGAATCAAGTATTTAACACAGCTGTTTCATTTGTATAAGCTGGTGAGTCAGAACAGTCTGATGTCAGCACTACAGCATGGTTTGATTTCCTTATAAAAATCGTTCTCACTCTGTGTGAGCAAACTTAATATGCATACACTTCCTACCGTAATGGAAACATGCAGGTGTTACAACAAGTGAATGGAGCATGGCTGTTTCATTTCCTGTCCGATGCAATGCTGTCTTCGTGAGTCTGGCCTCGGGCTAGCTTTGTACGCTGCAGTGTGGAGTGTCATTGTCTGACAACCTTAATCTGGGATTGGCTGCTTCCACTTTTGACATGGTTGGCCAAAGGCTGAAATGTAGCCCCCGTCCAGTGCCATGGGCCAAATTTGCTGCTAGATATTGGAGAAAAAAAAACGTTGAAAAAATCAGACGTACATGACATTTGATAAAACTTAAAAAGATAATCTTTGACAATGTTGATCTTATCTATCTGTATTAGTGCTAGCATAAAATGCCTTAAAAAAAAGCCCTCAGCAATGCACAGTAGTGGACAGGATGTTTTCCAAAAGATACATTTACATCAGCCTGTCTGAGACCTCGGCTGAGACGCTTAAAGAAAAGAAAAACATAATTCTTATATTATAATAATAATACATTTGACTTTTGTAGCACTTTTATAAATACTCAAAGACGCTAAAGAAAGAACGAAAACAAAAATTAATAAGGTACAGATTTAAAAACTATTTCATAACTTACTTGCAGAGGTGTAAACATGATTCTCCTTTATCTACTTGCCGCCCTTCAAAACACTGAACTTTAACTTCAACAAAAAGTGCTATCAGCTGGAGCGACTAGTGTGTGCCAAAACATAGAGGATGAATATTTTATTTTTTTTACTTTTAAACTTTAAACTTTTAAAACTTTAAACTTTAGACTTTATTGTCCCCATGGGGAAATTCTTTTCCATGGCACCGTTCCTGTTCAAACAGACAATTCCCACCAAGGAACATACATACACAAAACACAGAGTATATCCCAAGAGTTCAGCGAGGCCTTTTGTTTAGGGCCGCTAAGACAGCCGGGATCAGGCTCCTCCCGAGGCGAGCCTTTCTGCTCCTCTTTTACTGCACGCTGAAACCAAGTGTACACTGTGTGTTTTTCATCTGTAGAATCTACTGTCCTGGCCTTGATTATGGGACTGGAACGCACACAGCTACTTCTCTGTTAGCCTGTCAGACACTCCGGTCAAGCCATCATAAAGAAACATGGATACAATGAAAAGGTTTTACAATGTTGAGGCTACTTCTCATCAGGCAACTCTAAACCAAAATGTCTTGAATGACTTGTTGTGGGCGGCTGTGGCTCAGTTAGTAGAGTCGGTCGTCTCTCAATCAGAAGGTCGAGGGTTCGATCCCCAGCTCCTTCAGACATATGTACAATGAGTCCTCAGAGAAGACACTTAACCCCAAGTTGCTTCCACTGCTTTGTGTTCGGCGTATACATGTTTTTGAATGAGATTCATTAATACTGATGGACACTTCACATAGCAGCCTCTGCCATCAGTGTGTGAATAGGTATGAATGGGCAGAATTGACCTGCGGTGTAAAACGCTTTGAGTAGTCAGAAGACTAGAAAGGAGCTATACAAGCTCAAGTCCATTAACCATTTGTTTCCCAGAAAAGCTTATCCAGTGTATTTAAACAGTCCCTGCACGTATTAGCATTTTTAGTTGATGTGACTTAAAAGCGAATAACTGGAAGGAAGCGAAACGTCCCTGCGTTAAAGTTTTCCTTTTATCTATACAATGAAAGGACATTTCTGAAGAGCTGCTGTGGTTTGAGACTTTGGAGTTTGAGAGTATCAGGCGAGTCAAGGAGGGTTTTTTTACCCTTATCCTTGCCTTACAGTGGGAGCCTCCTGGCCTAGAGTGATGCAAATGATCAGACTATTCCCACTCTGCAGGCAGTATGTATAAAGCTAGGAGAGATTGAAAAAGTTGTTCCCTTCAAAGCTTTGCTTAATGGAAACTGACTGGTGGGTATTGAACATTTATATTTTTTATTTAAATAAAGTTTTTTGTTCCGAGTCTGCTGTCGCATTGTTAGCATCCTCATCCGTCCATCAATGGGTGATTATGGTGCTTCTATGAATGCATTCATCCATCTGTGATGGAAAACGACATATTAAGAGATTGATTTACACAATTGGAAGAAATACATTAAGTGTACTTCAGACGAGCAATCATATATTGCTCCCAGCCTCTCTGATGTGTCATTATCATAATGTCTGTTTCACTTATGACACTTTATCTTCTGCTGCTCTCATGCAGGACTGTCAGCTGTAACTAAATGCATCTCACTAAAAGCACCAGCGTGAGTGTTTCTGTTGTTGGTTGGAGTGTGTTATTAGTCGTGTCCTCCTGCCCCTCAGACTGTACACTTGATGCTCCGACACATATTGATGAGCTGTCACTTATGAAAAGGCTTATAGGCAGCTTCCATAGAGCCTTCAGAGGTATTGAAGAAGGATACAGTGGATGTACCCAGCTCTATTTGAAAACCTTAATAAAGAGCATCACATTTTACAAAGGGAGCTCGCTGACATGTAGGTGGTTGTTTGTCATATTGTGTCTTCTGGCTCTCGTGAAATATTCATGATATGTTCACAAGGATACATTCTGACATTATTTTAGTTGAAACGAGTCGTCAGATTCACGGTTGGGAGTCTGCTATGTTGAAATCGTACAACATTAAGTTGTACAGTATAAGTTCAAGGAGCAATATGAAACTCTGACATGTAGCATTTAAAGTAAGTACTGCAGTCCAAATTCAAAACAATAGAGAGAGCTGTTTCAACCCGCCCCCTCCTCCCTAGAGCCGATGCTCACGCAGGTTGCCATGTCGCGGACACTGAAGCTTCAGTGTTTAGCCAGCTCTTCATCGGTCTTGAAACCTTTCTGTTTACTTTCCTCTCTACATTTTCCAAACTGCATGAAGAGGCTGGTGAGGGTATTAAAGACAATCGTCACTACTGCTGCTTGTTGCGGTAACCCGCAGACTCAACAGGGTCAACCGACCTAAGCCACTGGGTCCGTACCCGAAGCATAAGAGCAGTGAAGCACAGCCACGACTTGCAGGTTTACAAGATTACAGGAGAACTTGAAGATCACGCGTGAAAAAAAGAGAACAACGTGCAAACCTGAGGTTGATTTGCTGTTTATTTGGTGCCTGTGAGTTGATAAAGTGATGACACATATGATCAGAAGCCTGTACATGGTGTTTTACTTTGAAATTGAGCTGAAACTCTATGCGTTCCCATGTCTGACTTCCTGTTTAGCTTGATGCATGCTCGCAGCAGGCTCCGTCACGGATAGACTCGGCGTGTATTTGGAGTGGAGTGGCGCTATTGGCAGGAAAAACTAGCATTGACTAGAGAGGACACGGTCAGCTCCAAAGTGTGCCGCGCTGACAGAACGCAGAGTACACGGACCCTGTGGAACCTGCAAGTAACAAGGCAGAACCAAAAGAGGACTTCAAAATAAAAATGGATGGATGGATGGATTGAAACATGTTGAAGGAAAACACTCACATTTCTTAAATATGGAGGCATGGTTCTGCTTTACGTCTATTTATTTACTTGTGGGGTCCTTTGAGGAAAGGACTCTTTGTGAAGGTCCTCATAGGTCATATTTAATAGACACGAGGTTACAAAGTTAAAGTGTGTACAATAAGAAACAAGCTGCTCACAAGCTTTGGCTCTTGTTGTTTTCCTTTGGTTCTTAAAATTGGGACACTGACACATTTAACCCTCCTGACTTTCATGTCAAAAAAACTCTTTGAAATTAAAATAAAAGCTTCATGTTGCAGCTTTAAACAGGCCCACCCAGATGTCAGTTGTGTTTTTTTCTGAAACACCTCTGACAGTGTCCTGGGAGGCCTTGGCACATGGTTGTTGTGGGCCATTAATTAGAGAAAGCCCCCCGCCTCCTCCGCGTAGCGTCCTCCAGCGTGTCAGAGTTGTTTATTTAGCACAACAGGAACAATTAAGCCGCTGACAAAGCAGCCACCGTTTGAAGTCCTTCCTACTATACGTCCACTGGCCTAAAACACAACTTAGCAGACACCTTGCAGCTGCCTTGTAACCTTCAGCGGATGCCTTGAAATGCATTTTGTAGTGTGTTAGCGCATTATCATAACCAGATGCCCACCCCACCGCCCACTCGGCACATGTTTGAAAAATGAGGCTCGCTCTTGAATATTAAAGATGCTGAGGTTCATTTATTTAGGGCTGTGTTTGGGCCGCCGAGGAATGCTGATTTGAATCTTGTTTGTTAAGCTGTCTTTCCTTATCTGTCAGCATCAGAGGATGCAATTTCTCTCTTCCCACCTCGTCCCCCTTGTCTCCTAAATGGCAGCAATATTTAGAGGTGCTTGACAACTGAGGCATGCAAATTAGCAGTTGATGTTTCCTGCGTTTCTGTAGTTTGCTTTCACTCCTCTCCCCCCCTCTCCACCCCTGAGTTTGGGCCTTTCAGCCTCTCTGAGAAGATGATCTTATTTGTGATGCTATTTTTGTAGTTATGTAGGAGGAAAGTATACGGGGGGGATTACAAAGACTCTATCCATAAGTTTTCTCTCAACATCGATTGAAAGCGCAGCCAAACAGCAGCTTCTTCATGTGTAAGCCTGCATCTTGAACCAGTGGGGTTAAAGAGCAGCAACAATGGCATACACATATTCCTCTGCTCAGTTTGTGTGTTCAGGTATGAACTCTTGTGCATATGTTTTATACGAGGTGCCAGGGAAGTTGATACGCTGCTAGATCTTCAGTAGGCCTACCTGGGTCTATTGCTATATAAAGCCAGCTTCCTGTGCCACACTATTAGTCTCTCTCTTACCCACAATTTCCACATAGTCTGTGTGCTTTGTTGTAGGCGACCACTGGGTCCTATTTCTTGCGCGTGGATCAGTCTTGTGCGTAAATACCCACCATATCGTCCATACTTTTTAATACTAACATATGAGAACATTTCTGTCAGATTTAAAAAATCAGAGCCGGCTCAAACCCCCACAGTTTAAATGTTAATGAAGCCTCTGACAGTTAGCATAAATTAAAAAGTATCTTCACTGGTGAAGTCACTTCTGATGAAGAGTTTAAAGGGTAATCTGTGAATTAAATGATTAAACAGGTAACTTTCCAGAATCTTGAACCCTATTAGCAGGTTGTAGCTCCATATTGAACCACCTGGTTATAAATATTGACATATTCATAAGGTGGGAAGGTGGGATGCTGGTGCAATGTGATCTTTAGACTAATGAAAACGGATGAAAAGCAGCAGAGAGTGAACTCGCCGACTGTTCCGTCTATACTGAGAGCCAGGACTGGGTTTTAACACTTCTCTCAAGTTACACCGTATCAGGCTGAACAAGACCTGATCTGATGAATACTATACTTTTTTATTTTGCATTTTCATGCATCAGTTTCTAAACATCAAGACCAGTATCACCCTTAAAGCTAGAATGTGCGACATTTTACACGTAAATACAGCAGAAATCAAAGATATAAATGTCTCTCTGAGTCATGGCTGTCTACAATGAGTGAGAAGCTCGAGTCCCGCCGGCTGTGTGGTTGTCGGAGCCGTGTTTACATGGACAGGATGGCCTTGCGTATAAAGCTGTTTTAGTCAAGGACTAGAGAAAAGAAGAAGAACATATTCACTGCTTATTTGGATGTCACGTAAGTGTCTTTAGGTCATTCTATGTCAATTTACATGCAATGTGAAGCCACAAGCTAACTAACGTGTGCTAACATTAGCCTGCTAACACAACAATGCAGACCACAGGCAATTGCAGCTCAAGCATAGGACACTTTTGTCCGCCGCTTGTGCTTAATGGTGCGTAATCATGGTGCGTTCTTATTGATAACTCCTTCGTGTGAACGAGAGCTGAGAGGGATTGCAGGCGTGTCTCTGGAGGAGAGCGGAGGCTTCAGGATAGCGGAGGTGGTTTCATTCTGGTGCTCAAGGGCGACATCTACTGGATCAAAAAGTCACACATTGTTCCTTCAATGGATGGAACATGGAGAAGCTGATTCCTTGGCATATCCAACAAAAGACGTCACATTACAGAAAACGACTCAAACACTGTGTCAAAACAAAACAGAGGAAACATTCTCCCTTTCAGATCAATACTCTCATCATCAGATTTGAACTTAGATTGATTTTATGTCTCATAGTCTCACAAATATGATGTGCGGTTCAGTCAGCTTTGCACAGAAACAGCGGAAACAGAAATGTCCTTCACAGCGCTAATTTTTTACCTTGATACTCTGAATGTCTAGAACCTGTTCTTTTTCTCTTTAACGTTACAAAATACATTGAATCAGTACGTCTATTTCTCTTTATGTAAAGAATGTGGTCATACTGTATTGTTCCTCTGGCAGGGAAACATAAGACCATAAACATTTCACATAAAGTCAGCTGCTTTCCCAGACTGTTGATTTGATTTCCCACTTAGACTGTCTGCCTGTTTGTGTTCATCCATGGCTCCATAGCCTACAGCATGTCTGTGTGTGTGTACGTGTGTGTGTGTGTGTTTCTTGTGTATCACAATATAAAAATGATTGCACTGGGGAGCGACATAACTAGCAGCCACTACACTGGCAGGCTGCCATGCATTGGCTCTGTAGCGATCATTTTAAACCAAAGCCACTCAAGGTTTAACCATCAAACCTGAACAATGGAAGCAACCCTACAGCAAAGTCTGATATACTATTACTGCTGTTTTTCCATCTATCCAGCTATAAAGATTACATTTGTCATGTTGCAGACAGAGATATTGTTCCTGAAAGTGCAGCAAGCGGCGTCTGATGACCGATGACAGTTTCTTTCAGCCCACAGGCTTGTTGAGTCGTTTCCCGAGTCGCTCAGTTCCTGTTTATTCCCACAGACACATTAAGGAGTTTTTGGTCAGCCACCTGCTGCTCTCATTACATTTTCAACCAAAACACTTCCCAGAGAAAGGGCAATTAGAGGACTTCAGTGCTCTTCATTGTGGTGGAAAAACAAACAGAGGTTTTTAAAAGTAAGCTAAAAAGCCACAACAGTCTCAGAGCTGACTGCCATGTTTGTGTGTGTGCAAAAATGTGATTACACAAGAAGAAGACAATCCAGAAATACAACAAACACGGTGTTAGAGGGCAAGAAACAGGGTTAGCAAATGATCAGAAATAATCAAAGCAGAACTCTCATGATAAATAATAAGAAAAGAAAATATAAAAACTTTGAGAAGGTTGTGATCGAAATGTTGCTGGCTTACATGACCTCAAATATTTCCAACAGTTTTCAAAGACAGAGAAATCCGTAATTTTAGAGTTGTTATGCGGCGTGTCTTGTCTTGGCCGCCATGACATAGGCGACATATTTATCGTTGCCATGGAAACGCCAGATATTGACCACTGCATAAGGGTGCGGAAGCTGCTACTCAGAGCTGCCGTTCTGTCGCTGTATGTTCTGCTGTGATAAAAACGTCATGTAAATTACACTCGGATACATCTTCAGTAAACATATTCTCTTCCTCAGGTCGGTTTTGCTTGGTCGTCTTGACTACGGTCAACTCGAAGTATGTTTTAATCAGGGGGGGGGGGAGTAGCAGAGAGAATCACTCGCCAAGATTCCCGTTCAGCCTCGACGTCATCTTTTGTTATTGTTTTGATTGAGAGCCCCCTGGTGGCTTTATGTCGATAGGGGAGAAATAAATCCTTTGACTTTTTTCACTTTGTCCTATATTTTCACATATCTATTAAGATTACGAGCACCCTTTTCGGTTATTTTTTTTCGGGCATATTTCAATTCCTTCACAGATAAAATTATAGAAATCCTCAGGAAAAAATCAATGAGTCACGAAACCTCTGAAGAAGTAAATTGACTTTGGTGTAGCTCAAATGTTTGAGCGCTCTTCTGTTCTGTAAATCATTTTCGTGACATCTGTGACATTTATCTTGTGACCCCTCGGGAGGCCGTGACCTACAGGTTGATAAACACTTTGAAAAAAATCATTCCCTGTTGAGTTATAGACCTCTACCTCATTGAGTCTTAGGCTCAGTCAAATAACCAAACTGTCAAAATATTTTGAGTTTCTGTATTTTGAATATGGCCCAGGAGAAACTGCAGTCCCTTTGAAACATTTGTGTTGTCTCTCTGTAAAGTCCTGCTGTGATTTATACTGTTTGCTAACATTGAGACTCAGAAACAGGCTTTGTCGGGTTGACCTTCACCTTGTTATGTTAGCTAATCATTTCTTTACCCCTCTGCTCTCTAAGGTTGTCAAAATGTTCAATACTTTTTGAAACCACGTGTTTTTTGGAACTGTGCAATCTTCTTTTTTTAATGAGCGATAGTAAACGAAAAGTACCGAAGCTGTAATAAAACTACATTTCATAAGAGGGGAGCATAGGAAAGGAATAAATCCACCAAAAACTGCAAGGAAAAGACCCAACATGAATCCATCACGAGCACTAAGCAACATTTAGCAAAGCTACAGTAACAAGAAAAAACGTCCTTTTAAGAGGCAGAAACCTCGAGCAGAACCAGACTCATGATGAACAGACTGAGTTGGGATTCGAAAGTTGGATAGAGGGAGATGCAGGAAGAAGAAGAAGCAGGATAACATCTATAGGATGGCCACATCGCCAGTGTATTTGTGCAATTTAGACAGTGTGCAGGAGTTTGCTTGCCATTTTTTAGCATGAAAACAAGAAACCACCCAGTATTGGGTGCGATGTTGCCATGGTATCAAAACAGGTTTCTATATCGTTTCATTATAAGTAGTAGCCTATCATATTGAAGTTTACATTTCTAGTAAAATTAAAACCCTACTCACTCGAAGAAAAACATAACTATTGGGCTGAGTAGAAATCTCTGCCTTCTTTATTGTTGTACCTTCAAGAAACTCTTAACAACATACGTAGGTGTACTGAAAAAAAATGTATTACGTGTAAAAGCCTTTCATGTGAAAACCCCTGTATGTGTTAATCAACATGTTCTTCTCTCTGTCTAGTGGTGAGTCAGAACCTGGTGACGGACAATGTGTCGGTGGTGGAGGGCGAGATGGCGATTATCAGCTGTCGGGTGAAGGACAACGACGACTCGGTCATCCAGCTGCTCAACCCCAACAGACAGACCATTTACTTCAGAGACATGAGACGTGAGTAATGCACAACATTATGACTTTCATCAGCGTCAGCGTGAACTGTCAGCGGCTGTCGAGGTGTGATCAGGTGTTCTTACTGTACGTGTGCTAATGTAGGTACATCACACTTTGTTTTGACTGGAGGATAAAGACGCTGACATGGAACTCAAACACCTCTCAACCACTGGCGGACATTTAATCACATGTTTCACTTAAAGCCGTGACTACAGCTGCTGATTTTCATTTCAGTTTGAAGAGTTTGCTCATTCATCTTGCAACAATGCCGCCTGCATTGAGGGTGTACTTTAGTACAGAATGACACGTGGACTTCACATTGCTCAATGGGGACTCTTGTTTTTGTGCAATGTGTTTTGGCTTTGTGTCCCACGAGTACTTTTTATATCTGGTTGTTTTGTTTGTTTGTTTGGTGTGTTTCTGTGCCAACACCTGAACAAAGGGTCAAGGTCCATTCAACTAGAAAAATATAACAAAGTTTGAAATGTTTTGGCTTCATATGCTGTGTGGTTTGCCTCTGCACTAGTTTATTATCTTGATTTAAAGTCGACACGCTCCAAGGTTATGTTGAAAATATTTACTTTACCATCTTGCCCACATGGCTCGACTGCAGCAGGAGACATTATAGATTTTCTAAATGTTTTATTAAAACAGGATTCTTTTATTTTGAAAAAAAGGTGAAAGCAACACAAAGGAACTCCAGGAAGAATAGCTGAGCTCTCGGGAAGGTTTTGAAAGTGGAGAAAGCGCCGCCTTGTTTCAGTACAAGCGAGGTGACATACGTTAGGAAGCGGATTTGAAACCTGTTTAGGGAAAGTTGTCTGAAATAAGATAATTTGAGGGGTAATAACATGGCTGTCAGAGGAGAAAGTAGGCTGTAGCTGGAAACACACACACTCCTGCGAGAGAGAGAAATCATTCAGCACTGTCTTTGTGTGATTGATATGGCACGTGTTTAATTATAGTCTGAAGAAGTCTGATGTGATAGGCTGACATGGAAATCAATCCCAGTGAGGCATTTATTTATGTCGGCTCATTTTGCAAGCCGCTATAAAATGATACAGACCTCTGACACGTCATTTACATTTTGTTAAAATTGTAGTCAACCTGCACTTGGGAGCAAGAGCCTGATAAACGAACACAAATGTCACAAACTGTGTAGTTTCACCACGGCATGTGAACGGAGCCGGCAGAGAAGTTGTATTACATTAATTAATATTCTCGTACATTACTTGCACTTGCAGGGAGCTGCATTAAGTTTGACCCACATGTCTGCAGCAGGATTAATGCAGCATGAGGGTTAATACAATCAGCCAAACATGCTCAGCTTTCAGCATGTCTGATTTAATAAAAGCGCCTCATATCCCTAAACATTTAATGACCTGTTATGTTTATTCTTATCCTGTCCAATTATCGTGTCACAGCTCTAATTAGCTGTGTGCAGCCGGACACTTTACTCCGTCCTGGCTGATTTTAGTTCGTTTTGTTTTTAAGGCCCTGTGTGTAAAAATGTTCACCCCAGTAGATTATTCTGTTAACCTCTGTAGGTATAAAAACTGCAGCATTACACTGGAAGTCCAATATGTGTGGAGAACACAAAAAACTGTTACATCCACATACCGTCAAATCTGGAATATAAGTGGCAGCGGTATATTAGACGCAGTCTCCCAGAGAGACATTTTTAATAAACGGTCTACCTGCGTGACAAGTTCTATCGTGTTCAGTGAAGTCCACAACGTGCAGTCTGTGTCGCTCTTTTAGCACCATCTGTTTTCGCTTTGTGGAGCTTGCACTCTTACTAGCTTACGGTAGATGAGCTAGTTGTGATGTACAGACCCTCATCCTTCGAGTCGTGCTGCCCACCTCCGCTGGTCACTCGCTGACTTTACTTGAGGAGTCTTTTCAATCTGACCAGCACTCCACAAACTTTTTTAACTGAACAATATACCACCGTTTGCTTTAAATGCACCATTATGGTCTGCGACGGGGAAAAGATGGTAGAAAGTGGCACAGCCTGCCTGGTCAGCATCTGTCTGTTTCCCAGCACAGCTTGCAATACACGGTGAATGGGAGAGAATTTTCAATTGCATCATGTGGCGAGCAGTGTGTGATGGTGGCGGCTGCCCTCACGGTAATGATGGTGGTGTGCCTCAGTATTTTATACTGGTTACAATGGTATGAAGGGCACAGCCAACTTTCTCGATTGAAAAAAAGTAGGTAGTAAAAGTGCGTCTTATACTGATTTCACTGTATGTGCAAAATGTGTGGATACAAATGGATTGGTCGAATGCGCAGTTCGTTTCATTAGATTTCTTATTCACGTTTTTTTGCTGTTTGATTGCTATGTGGTGTCTGATGTAAATCGGGTTCGTGTTTAATCGATCGGATTTCTGTATCCTCCTCATGACTGTAGAAACATTTGTTCGTTCTTGTGTTTTGTAAAGCACATTGAGCTCACCTGCACATCGACTACAGCTCATCACTATATTCTTGTCGTTTTAACTGAAAGGAAGAATAATGTTGGTACTTCAGAAAGCTCACGCCTAATTGATCATCAGCCTGCGTGTGTTTTTACGAGAGCCCCAAGTAAAGTAACGAGTAGCGGGTGCTTCTTAATGTCTAATTTTAACTGCGTTGTAGAATTTGAAAAGTAACTAAATACAATAGTTACCGTAAATAGTAGTGGAGTTACAGTAACTCCCAATACTGTTCATAGCTAACCGAAGACTCCTCACAGGAGCTTTAGAATATCTGATATTATGTTATTTCTCATTTATTATTGAAATAACTATGTACACATCTTTTACCGTCACACCCTACATTTCTCTCTTTGAATAAGAAATGCTCATACGCAGCACGTTCACCATAATGAGCTTCATCACTCTCAGATGTTCTGCCATAACTGAAGCTGTTGCATGTGCACTCTATACATCTTTAATATGGTAATGCATTTTTCTTGAATACTCTTCAGACATTGACATAAACACGTACTGCACATGAACTCACAACTTGCTTATTTCTACATTTTGATCCCCCGAGAGAGACTTCCTGCCTGCTGTGAGGTGAATGTCAGGCCCTCCTCCACCCCCCTCCTTAGACATGTTCGCCGCCTCACAAACATACCATCTACATACCATACACGGGGCACACTTGAAGAAAAAAGCCTGCATGCGTATGCTAAACAGAGCTCGGTATTTATCTGCTGTTGTGCCAACTCCCACAAGCTGGCTGTCAAGAGCGAGGAGTTCTTCTTTGACGGGGGTCTCCTTGATCTCCTGTGACACCTCACAGGCATCTTCGCCGCAGCTGCCCAGCTTCATTATGACACGGACTCCACCAGGCAGACTCCCAACAACATTGGCCTCTTCAAAATATCACGTATGACATCTATGTCTGAATCCACTCTGGTGGATTATGTGAGACGGAGGACAAGAGAGGCTGAAGACACGAGGAAGTGCTTTGGCTAAAATGATGTCCAAAGAGTAACTTGAACGTGATGTAATGATTCGTCAAGAGACTTGAAACCCGCCTCAGCTCCAGCTCTCAGCCTGTCGTTAGGTTGACTGAAAGTTAGGTTGAGACAGGATTTCCAACATGGCGGCTGCTGCCCATGAGCCTTTTTTTCCAATCAGGGTCAAGCTCCAATAACACTGGATTTCCTGGTTCAACATATTTCCTTAAATCCTCCCTGCCTGGTTAAAAAACACATTCAAACTTTGCTCACAAACCTTTTTTAAATTGGAGTTGTAGTGCTTGTAATGAAGAGCTCACGTATTCCCAGAGCCAAAGCTGGGATAAATGCTAATGCCATATTAGGCAGCCATTAAGCAGACCTGAGGAAGCATCTCCTGAGCCACAGGAGAGACCATACAACAGTTTTCAAGCTGACTAATACTTGGTATTTGTTGGCAGAGTTTTCCTGTTACTTCTTACTTTGCTGCTGTTTGTCTCAGCTTTTAATGACCTCCAGTCCCTCGTGTTGCCTCGAATAAACAGCACTGTATGTTCCACAGATGTTCCAGCAGAAAAAGAAGTTCGATCCAGTCGGGTCGCCGTGTTCACCCCACACTAAGAAACAGCAGTGTACCGCTGTGACAAGACAAACATACAATGCTTCAGTAGGTTGTTGTTGACACTATTGTTACTGGCAGAGAATGCACAGATGGTGATGTTCCCATTGCACAATGACCTGTTTAATATGTGAATACTGTTCTCTCAGAGTCAGAAAGAAGTAAATATACAGCTGCTGTGTTTAAGCAAAGCTCACAAGCTACCATATGTTTTACAGATCCGTCCTTAACACTAAGATACAGTCCAGCTTTTAACAGCAAATGTTTGTGAGATTCCAGCTTTCGGCTTTTCTTTTTCTGAATTAATTGTGAGTTATAAACAGTTGATATGTGACTATCCTTCCTGCCATCCTCTTTATGACTGTCACTCACCATTTATGAAATTGCATTTAGCAAAAAAAACAACAACAACCTTGTGGGCTTGTTTGTAGCGTCAGTGAACAACGACTCTTAAACCGTGGCTGATAATACATTTGTTGTTATTTGCTCCTCAATAATGAAAAGTAACTTGCAGCTTCAAACGAGGGATAAAGCTAGCAAGCTAATGTGGGTACCTTTAAGAGTGCCTGTGATTTGTTTGCATGACAGCAGGCAGAACTTGACAGATAATAGAGCCCACCCACTGTGATTGGTCCATATTAACAAAGTGTGAAATTATTCTCTCTTTGATTCACGACCAAGAGGCAAGCTGTAAATTCATTGCGGGATTACCAATGACAGAGCTGGAGTTGTACTATTTTCTGCTTTTGCTGCATTCAGGTGCTGCTCCGGTGGTCCAAGATTACGAGTTGTGAAGTCGTTAACTCCGACTTCAGTGTGTTCACGTGATTTCAGCTCGGAAAGTCGGAATGTTGTATCAACAACAGAAAACGCTGTTGACGCTACATAGAAGAAGATCTGTGAAATGTAACTGTTACAAGTTATATTTGAGCAAAAAGTTGATGTGCAATACGTGAATTAATCAAAAGATTGTTAATATTAACAAAACATATTTTGGCCCACATGTGATGACGATTCTGACGTCAAGTCGGGCACCTCATTCTTTTCCGAGACGTTGTTACGACTTGAGCAGGTGTTCATGTGCATTTTACAACTCGCAAACTCGTTTTTCCGATGTGTCCGACACCACATGAATGCACCATTAGCAACAGCAGTGACGGAAAATTCCGATAGGGTGAGAAATTGGCTTTTTTTCATTTAACCCTATGCATGCCAACCCAAAAAACAAAACATGTTTTAGGGATTTATTTTCTCCGAAACATTTAGTTTATTTGTTGATTGTCAAATTATAAATTGATTGAACATTTGAACTGGTTACTTCTTAAATATAATTTGTAGCATTTTTTATCATTCATCTTGAAATCTGAACTACCTCTTGAAACTCTACATACAGTAGGTTGATCTAATATCCACTATTTCCTTTTCGAACATCTTGTTCACATCTTGTCCTCCACATGTGTTGAATGTTTGGCCTTTCAGCATGAATAGGTTGATGGACAAAGATGCAGGAACATTGTGTAACACTGCAGACTTCTTTCTAACGGCTTTAAGTAGATCTCATATTCTTCTGATTTCTGAAGAAAGAAAGGGGAATCGATCATCGCTTTGTTAAAGACTTGGTTTACACTTTGGGCTGCCTCGTCTTCCTTTTTCTTTCAAAAGAAAAATATTTCTTTTTGTTAGCTCTGTTTAAAAAGGCTGAGAGGAGCGTTCAGCCACTTACTGTCCTTGCCGGCCCGACGAGGAGGAGATGCAGCTTCTGTAGACGTGGGTGATCCATCCACTGAAGGTCGGTGAGGTTCAGGGTAAACGTTTATATGAAAACATATAAATGAGGAAGCTTTGAGAAAGAAACGTTTTTATATGTTCCAAGATGAAGGACACAATTTGATTGATCAGGGACTTACTTCAATGAGTGAAATAAGCCCAATCCCACCTGAAAATACCACACAGTGGTGCTTTAAACTGTCATGTCATGCGTCATTCAAAGCATGAAACAAAGTTTTTTTATCTCCATCCTGGTCTAAAGTGATTTATCTTCATGCATGACCCCGCTCTCTAACATGAAGCTACTTGTTCTCAGATTCACACTTGAAAAAGGTCGAGGCTGTTGAGCATCAAGTCGAAACAACGGGAGGGAGTCCAACTGGAACATGCCGGCTGAGATGAAGAAGTCATTTATCTCATCTTTTGGTTTTGAATATTTATTTCAATACCAGCCCTTCATCATGTTGAGCTCTATTTTAGAGAGAAGCATTTTGTTGGATTCACATTCAGATTGATCACCTGGGTGCAAGACCCCTCTAAGATATAGAGCCCTGATAGAACACTATCTTATGATGGTAGGGTTGGCTATCAGTTTTCTTCTTAGACTTTCAGACATAGAGCAATTTTAGTAGTGCTTTGAAGCAAAGACCCTCTATGATAAAAGTGGGTCCAAAAGAGAAGCTAATGCTAAACAGCAATCCTTCAAGCGACCAGCAGGGGGCGACTGCAATGGTTGCCAAATAACTATTATAATTGTATGGAAGCAAATCAAAGATGTTAGCCTATTTAAATAATTTCCTGATGAGGTCATTCTAGCAAGCTGCAACCTCCAGTGTTGGAAAAATGAAATGCAAAAGTGCAAAAAAAAAAAAATGCAGTTCCTCGAGTGTCCACATGAGGCTGGGTGCAAAGGCCCTGGATGTCCCATTAACACTCGAATTAAAATGCCCATATCAGTAGAAGGATAACAACCTGGCGAAGAAGCACAACAAAGCCAAGGGTAAGGAAAAAGCCAGTGGATAAAAATGAGTCTTAATTAGAGATTTAAAGGCGGACACTGAGTTTGCCTGTACATCAACAATAATCTTCAGAAAGTTGAAATGAATAACAAATGTTTTAAAAAGGGCCGAATGTCTTCTTTAAAGCCTCATTAACTCAAACAGAAGATGTGACTGACACTGCCATGATGTGAACATGACTCTTGGAAGATTTCACATTTAAACGATTACTACAAGGAGCATGAGAACTGGGAGGTCTTTGGTTGTGATCAACGTGGCCATTAAGAAAAGCACTTGTGAGTGTTAATGACGGCTAAAGCTATGAATGTTGTTGCCATACTCTGGATTACACTGCTGTATATGGAGCACGGTGAACTGGCAGCCTGGACTTCACCCAGAGTGGGGAGGAGGCTGGTTGTAAGGATGTAATTACCCTCGCCCCACCCCGTCTCACCCTCTCTGACACCCAATAATAAAACTTTGATGTGCTTCTCTCAAAAAGTAGCGGCAGCCACTAATCACAATTGATTGCAGCCACTTAGGCGAGGCGCACTCATCATCTCCAGCTCTCTCTGGATGGGAGTCATCCTCTGCTGAAGCTAGAGAGAACGAGAAAAAAAAAACATTCAAATGAAATGCAGAGAAAGAATGAAGATGAGACAAGAGACGGGGGAGAAAAAAAAGCGAGATGAATTAAAGTCGTGCAGTTAGGAGAGGTGAAAAGAGGGATGAAGAGCCATTAGGGAATATTCTGATCCCAATTCTCTTATGTTTGGTTTTCATCTATATTTTCAACACACGACTCATTGCATCTTAATTTAGCTTCACTTTGTTCTGTATTTGAATGGTGACATCATGGCGGCTTAATGTATGATAACTTGTGTTTGCACAGCCTTTTTCTGACGACCAAAACCAGCATTTAACATTTCAAGATTTTGTGATAACTTCAGACCATGAAATCAGGTAAACATGTAGGGGAGTAACAGCCTGTCCTTACAGCACGCGATGCGAGCGAGCGTCAGCGACAAAATCAGCCTGAATCTATTGCTTGTTATTGGAGTGTCCTAACTGCCCGCGAACGACGCAGCGCGACACGGCACGACCAGTTTTACCACGACGTCCCGTTTCTATTTTCACGTAGATGGACGAAGAACGAGGAAGGAGGCGGCTCTACAAAGCACTGACACTCGCTTTTCTTACTCAACAGAGCTCGTTAGCTTGTTGTACAAAGGGGAGATAACGGTGCATAAATAGTATCCACATCCGTGATTGAAATGTCGTGCTTTGACTTGTGTCAACAACACCGGAGAAAAACTTTTATTCGGCTCACCGCGAGCCGTTTATTGACGAGCCTCTGTGTTGTGATCCAAGTGAACAGCTCCTATATACAAAGCACCATGCTTCAGTTTGTCCACCTTCAATACAAAACACTAGATGTTTTCTTTGCAAGGGGAAACTGAAATTCTCAGAGCAAAGAATTAAATATTTAACGGGTGCAGTGCGTGCTGGACGTAAGAGAGAGCTTTAAATGTGAGAATAAATTGTAGTAAATCATCTTTTTTTGCAATAAGAGCTCAAATGCTTAACAAAGGGTGTTGGGGTTCACGTTTTTAAATCCATTCATCATCAAATCACACACATAGACTAACTTTTCCTTTTTCCCTAAACAGTGACCTCTTTCTCGTCATGCAAATTATGAGTGATTCCAATTACCCGGTCCTCCATTTCCTCTATCTGGATGTCAAAGTGTCCTTGGGTGAGGCACTACAGCTCACATTGTCCGCTATGAGCAGGTGCATGGCAGCTGTGTGTGAGTCTGTGTGGGTGCATGAGAGGGTTTGGAAAGCACTTTGTCCGGCTCTACTTGAAAAGTGATACCTACACTCAGTCCATTTAGTATTTAAAACTGAGAGTGCTGACTAGTAGGATGAGATGAGACAGGTTTGAATGGAGACATTCTGGGACATGCTTAGAATATTTTAAGTCTATCTTAAAAAAGATCTGAGCAAATTTTGTGTGTGTTAAAGGAGTTATTTGTTGCTGTAATGCATGCTCTCCATACTAGCTGTAGATTGCCCACATTTTAAAATATGGAGGACAAAATCTACATTTTAGCAAGAAAAGCTTTCAACGTTCACGACTCCGGGTTAGCCCAATCACAGGCTTTGATGCCACATTGTTTTGTAGAAGCCACAAATCTTCATGCAAAGATGAAATTATAAGAACAGCATTTATAACTTTTGCAGATATCTGCTTGATTTGGCCCGGCTTGCTGAAATCTCAATACGTGTTCTCAGCAATGTGTGAATTTGCCGGTAAGTTTACCGCACTACTTACTGCTCTTGCAGTCAATGGTGAGACTTGACTGTGTTTTCATTTCCATTATCTCCTTTTTGGAATTGAGATACAAAACTTAGGGTGGGACAGTAAATCGATCTGGCAATATGTGGTCGTCCTAACTCGTGTGATATTGGAGTGTCCTAACCCCGACTCCCTGTTTCTATTTTCCTCTCTGTCCCTCGCGAAGAAGAACGAGGAAGGAGGGGGCTCTACACGGCACTGAAACTCGCTTTTCTCACTCAAAAGAGCTCGTTAGTTTGTTGTACAAAGGGGAGATAATAGTGCATAAATAGTATCCACATTCGTAACTCTGGACAGCTGCTTTCTGCTGCAGATGTTCTCTCCTCATTACATTCAAAAAAAGACGCTGGCGCCCAGAATAAAACACTAGGTGGACACGGGGCCTAAAGCAGGTATACTGTTGTAATCAGTATGACACCTCACATCAGGACTCAAACAGGAAGAGGAAGTTCAGCTCCTAGGATTTCTTCTAACTCTCTAAGTCTCCTTGGCTGAACTTCAGGGTCTGCACTGTCTTATCACTATATTGAAATTAGCTCCATCAAACATCAGCTGTAAAAACTGACAGATAAGTTTAGATAGAGCTTTCTTTTTTCCCAGACACATGACTATCAATTACCTTTGTCAGACATCTGTGATGTCCTTCTTATGCCATCAGATATAACAGAATAAGAGTAGAAGAAGCGGGCAAAAAGAGCGTGAAGCTAAAGGTCAACCTCTTTTTTGAGCCAAACACACAAAGAGGACTGAAATATAACAATTACAAAGACGTCTGCAGTGTTACCCAGCTCACCTTCTCTCCTCTTTGCCAGGACTGACACTTTGTTGTGAGACGCACCGCTGTGTTCAACCCCGCTGTGTGAGCCAGCCTGTTGTCCATCCTCTGTCCTTGTATGTCTGAGCCTACACTATTTTCGAGTTAATCTTCAGCTTGTGGATCTGTGTCCTTGCCACAGTGTCTCTGCGTTTCTTTTCCACGTGTATCAGAAAGTATTTATTTATTTATTCAGCTCATGCTTATACCACAATGCCGTATTTTTGAAGTGATACATAAGAGGATTATGAGATCTCTGAGAAATGCTTTTGTGAAATGGATTATATTTGATTGGCAAGGATTTTGTTGAATTGTTGACACACCAAATATTTCCTTCAAATAGAAATGAAAGTTCCCCAGAGCAAGGCGTGAGTTGTTGGTTTACGACTTGATATTTAGTGAAATAATGTTTATGCATTTTAACCTCGTCATAATGGTTATCATCGTAATGGTTATGAAGTGCTGAAGTTCAACTCAGTGGAAACACATGAATTTCATGAATGTTTTCTTGGTGGAAGATAAGGGCACTGGCAAAGAAAGAATCCCGGCCCAGTATTTAACTAAGGTCGATTTAGGTGTTTTTTAATTTTGTGTGTGTCTGGCTCTAAAGCTCTGGATACATATCAGCTATGAACAGCACTGATTTGGTCAGTTCACCTTTGACCTTGGACCTCTGAGAGCTGTTCCTTTCTGGAAGGATAAATAAAGACAGCGAGCACCGACCAGCCGACTAGTCACTTCAATACAGCTGGCTCCTTTTCTCTATTGTAGATTCTATTCAAGTAGTTTAACTCACAATTAGCGACTTGCTCTTCCCGTACATTTTAGAATTGTAGACTTTGCAGAGGTTAAGAATGGACATCCATGATCGTAACATTATATGTTTGTTTGTGGAATCCTCTGGCCAGCTTTAAAACAGCCCCAAAGTCTTGTTTTCTACATAGATCAAAGTTTATGTCGAGAATGTTTTTTTCTACATCCTAATTATCGTCTTTTAGCAATGACAAAAGCCATCTCCGTCCAGCCTTATGGTGTCATTTAAAATGTGTCTGATGTTCTTGTTTAATGATGCACAAAATCAATTGTGGTGATAAGTATTCTTGCCTCTCGCTCAAGATCTCCCTCTCTCCCAATTGCCTCCGTTTCAATCACTCACTCACTCACTCACTCTCTCTCTCGACATTAAAGTCAGATACTATTACTGCCCTCCAGAAGCCTCATCTTCCTTCTGTTCATCATCTGTGAAATCGTAATGTAGCCTGCCGGTTTTTCCTGTCTTTTTGGGAGTGTTGTATGTCAGAACTGTCCATGTTTAATGCGTTAAGCTTTAGAAGAAAAAAACAACAACACAGAGCCAAAGGAAGAGTACACAGATCTATACTGAGAGAGTGCAGAGTGCAAAGAGCCCGGAGTTGCTGTCAATCAGAGCAGAATTTATCAGCACATCAAAGGAGGATGGAGACGGCTCAGCTTTCATCTTAACCACATGTTGTCATTCCACATTACAGCTGATAGAGCTAGCTTTGGTAGGTGGGCAAACAAGGTAAGCCGAGATGAAAGTGGGTGCAGATGAGGAGGAGGCAGGATTTATGGATTTGTCCTCAATACCGCTGTAGGCCGACTAAAGGACATCCAAGGTTGAGGCCTCTGTTTAACACCAACCATGTTGCAAGCATGTGTTGTGTGTGTTTTTTTTATTTCACAGGAGCGAGTTATCGAAGAGAAAATTGTATCTCATGCTTCAATTTTTCTCCTTTTTCTTTCAGCGCTCCATACTACGTTGCATCATTTCTTTAGCTGTGATTGATTGTTGACTAATAGAATTGAATTTTTTTTGACTCCCTGGAAAGTCCTTTGAAGCATCCCTGAAAATGTGACGCACTCCAGGCGTCACGTTTGTCCGTAAAAGTTCAATAAAGGGATGAAATATTACTTTTTGCACGGCCAGACGTACACATAAAGGTGTTAAATGTCTTTAAAAAAACATCAACTTATCCTCAAAGCAGAGACTTCAGAACTCTTTTGACAAAATGAAGTAGCCAAGAGAGGATTCATCACTTGTTGCTGATTTCTTTGACAAGAAAGGCCGAGGTATTGAGTGGACCCTGAACACTGTGGCCTTAGGGAGGATCTTCATTTTGTAATGTGTAATATAAGAGTTGGTGGCTGTGTTAACAGTCGTATAATCAGGGTGAAGACCTGTCGTGTTATGTTGTTTTTATTCCTATTTCATCATCTGTGTTGACTTCTTTGATGAATGTATGGGTATAACATCAGTTTTCTGGTGTACACGCCCTCTGCAGGCCACTCCCATAGATCCAAGTGGACAAAGCCTGACATTTTTCACGTCTTTGTGGAGTGCAATACAAAGATGTCCAAAAAAAAACAGCCTGTATGAATAAAAGCTAAAGAGTACAAGATATGTGTGGATTCTATTTTAGCTTTTCATATTCCAGACAACATTAGATCTAGCTTGAATCCGTGATACTCGGCTCATGTTTAGCGCCTGTACTGTGTGTGTGAATATCATTTAAATAATTAATTCTGTCATGTGTTTTTTTTTTCTCCTCAGCACTGAAAGACGCTCGCTTTCAGCTGGTGAACTTCTCAGACAACGAGCTGCGGGTGTCGCTGTCTAATGTCTCGCTGTCAGACGAGGGTCGATATGTTTGCCAGCTCTACACAGACCCCCCACAGGAAGCCTACGCTGACATCACCGTGCTAAGTACATCCACAAAACAGACACACACACACACACACAAACACTCTATGTTATTAGAAGCAGGGAGGTAGAGACTATTAATCAACATTTAGACTGCGGAAGACATTCACATTCACATGGTGAACAACATTTTGACAGCTCCCCATGAAAACTGCAGGAGTCTCTGACAGCAGCTACAGGGAGGAAAATCACGGATTTCATAGTTACTTAGTAAGTGTTGTCATGATGCTAGTGTGTTTAAAATAGCTAATGCACAGTGGCCGAGGCTGCAGGGAAGGCAGGAGGATCATAATTCACACATCATCTGAAACATACAAGAGGCTGAAAAGTCACACAAATGTTTTGTTAATGCACAAAGTATTCCAAGTGAGAGCATGATAAGACTGAAATGTTTAGGCCACACTAATTGTAATCGTTTCACATGTTTGTATGGTGAGGTTTTTCAGGTGCATGTCTCCCTGTTATATCAATATTTCTGTTTATTTGTGTTGCCAAAAAAAACTCAACTAGGATCATAGCCGCCATCATACTTCCCTGTATTATGGTGACTTTCTCTTTAAATCCATTTTAGCATGCAATGCTTATTTTAACTTTTAAAAAACCCTCTCCTTTGTCATTTCTATTTTTTTCATTAAGTACTGCCGTAGGTGTAGAGGTATTATATTTCCCCAGTGTTTACAGAGTTCTGTTTGTGTGTCCTGTCGCAGTTCCTCCAGGTAACCCCATCATCGAGGCGCGGGATGAGGTCCTGAGCGAGGGCAACGAGACAGAGATGACCTGCACCGCCATGAGCAGTAAGCCCGCCGCTACCATCAGATGGATGAAGGGAGATAAAGAGCTTCCAGGTAGTTCTTCTCTGCACACAAACACACACACACACACACACACACACACACACACAGAAAATCACAATCATCCGTGAAGACATTTTTGCTCTTAAAATAATGTGAACTTTGCAGTGCAGACAATCTGAGTTTGCATGTTTGTCCACTGTAGATTGATTTTCTGCACAAAGAAGACCTCTGAGTGGCGCAGGAACATCACGTTCCATGAGCCTGAAACAAAAAATAGGAATATATTAATTCTAGTGTATATACATAGCATGTGTAACCTCTAAGAAGCAGATCATTGTTATCATGGTCTGTTTAAGACACGATTAAAATGACTGAAGTGGTCTTCGTGTGTCATGAGACCGGATCGTTTTAAAGGTTTATTCAGAGTAGAAATGTTTCTTGCAGCTTGTAAACACAACATTCAAACTGGGCCCCTCCTCCTGGACTCATCACCTCCAGCAGCTTGTACTCACTGCAGGATGTAGTGTGTACGTTTACTGCTTGTACTCACCCTGCAAGCTACTGCACGCTAGCACAAGCGAACCGCCGTTGTTTGTCACCTGCCTGTCCAACAGAAAGCAGGCCAACTCTGCGTCCGCTGGAAAAGCCAACACAAGGTGTCCCCACATTTTGGAACAAGCGTTTTCTGCTTGGCGTTTCGCCTCACTATGATTATATTTGCTCTTTTTTGCTACTACATCTGCGTACTTCATTTTCGCTGGTTTGAATCGCATAAAAACCCTGAATTGTATCCACTCCCAAACTCACCAGTCCGCTGTCATTGGCTGGGGGAAACACACCAGCTCCCCGACCTGAAACGTACCGATTCAACCAAAACAGAGCAAAACATGAAAATCCAGGCAGAGGACAGGGTCTCTGAAACAGTCACCACCTTCATACCACACATGTATGGAGGTCCATGAGTGATGATTGAGCTTGGATGCTTTAAAAGCAAATTAGATCCCAAGCAAGAAGTTTGACTCTTTAATGTGTAGCTATTTTAAAGCCTGTCACTGCTGCCAATGGGTGACATTAAACAAAGCAATATAACTTCCTGTAGAGCAAGAGAGCCATTGTTTATGTTTCCCTCTTCAAATGTTGACAGTGAATGACAGGACAAGATGAGCATAAGTTAAAGACGTACCTCTTGGCCCAAAGGGGTCACAAAAGTTCACACAAAATAAAAGTCCCTTTTATTAAAAAAAAGCTGTCTCACCACGTTGACTTAAAGCATTGGCTTTTTTTCAGCGCCATAGCTTAATTTAAAAGTAGCACCTACACCTGTTAAGTTATTATAATTGTGAATTAAACTATTGTTGCCTTGAGAGACAAGAACAGGAGTAGCATGTCACAGCACCATTGAACTCCAACACGTCACAAAAACAAGAAGCAGTTAGCCACAAAGTGAATGCCGTATAATACAAGTGCCCTATAGTGACATCAGAGGATCGTGAGGCCTCTGCTAAGGATCTGGTTGCAGAATAAACTGATTTTACAGTAGTCTCTGCACAGAGGGAAGAGCCCGGTAATGATCAAAACTGATAAAGGTAGAGGCAATGTTGGTTTGCATTAATGACACATTTTAAGGGCAATTTATCATTTCACATATTGTTTCTTGAGCAATCTGACAAAGACAACATTTCAGGCCGTAAAGGTCTGTATAGTAACTATGGAATTATCAACTCAGGGAGAATGATCCTTTATTTCACTTCTGGTGGTTGTCATTGTCTTTGTTTTGCATTTATATGTGAGTTTCTGTGGGTGTGCACTTTCTACTTTAAAGTGTAGCTAATTCTAACTTTTGCACGTGCATGCATCTTATAAGCGCTTTTCCGATGCATATAAATGACCACATTTTAAGGCGGGCTTCTTTCTTCCTCTGCTTGCACACCGTATTTAGTTCGTGCATCAGTGATGTTGCTCTTAAATGGAGCTCTGCTGCGACTTTGAATAGTTTCCATTAAAGCAGTGTGGATGTGCAGCGGTGGCCAGACCCTGTTGGCACTGTGACAACTTTCATGCCTTCATCAAAGGCAGCTGAGCTTTAGAAGTCTGCGCAGAGCTCAGGGGTGAACAGGCCTCCTGCCAGGCTGCTCCACCTCAGAGCCCAGACAGCCAGCTTTGTAAAGACTTTGAAACAAAGGTCCTAATCAGGAGCAGTGTAGAAGGCCCTGAGCTGCTTCACCCTGCACTGCACCACATTACACCCTTAGTGGTCAGCTCAAATCTGACCATGTTCTAATAAGCCAAGGTCGGGGATTTGCAAACAACTAGCTGCTAGCATCATCAAAATGTACTGTTGACTTTTTACAATGCTATATTTTACTCTGACCTGTCTGTGCATGCAAGTGTTTATATATCTGTATTGTGCAAATACTAGACTGCAGCTGTAGAACTGGCTTTGACTTCTCATTTTAAACATTCTCTCATTTTATTGGCCAGATCAAATTTAGTGCATCTTTGTATTATGATATTATGGACAGCAGGACCTACAAAAAAACCTGTTCAAATAATACCCATCCTTCCACTGGACCACCCCATGCTTTGTGTTTTTCCCCATGCATGTACACCTGCAATTAAACCATGTTAGACTCTTGGTGTCATTAAAATATTGCCAAGAAATGAAGCAGAAATGTAGCCAGTAATAATCGAATCCCTCCTAATGACAACTTAGAGATGTTTAATACATTTATTTATGCAGCTGGCAGCAGCACTGTCACTTACAGAACATGCATGTAAACTTAAGTATGAATGGTGTGTTGCAGCAGTGCACTAGCTTGCATAAATGAGCAATGCAACCAGTGACCTCTGTAGCTGTTAGTCACTGAAATACTGATCGTCTTCAGTGTAAACATTGTCTCCTTAAAGTGGGCTCTTCTACATGTTTTCATTCTACAGCGCGCTGAGACCATGGTGTTTAGTTTGATTTCCCTATTTTTCAAGGTGCTCACCACCTCTTTAAGTCAGCTCTCTAACAATGCTCATTTGTTTGTTTAATTGAATGACTGAAAAAAACACTCAGCCCTCCCTTATTCTGTTTTTCTTACACTGGCTGAAAGGGAAATCCTACCTGCATAACAGGCTTGGTGCCATTGAAGTTTTACAACTTACAAATGCAATTATATGCCCCAAGGCGATACTCTGTAGTGATGTGATCTCTTAGGTAGAGGTCGGAGCAGGCCTTGCATGAATGAGGACAGCTGTGGTTGTGGGGACGACGGTGGTGGTGGCTGGGTGTCGGGTGGTGGTTGGGACGGCACAGTCCGATGGTAAATAAACATCGGCTACTGACCTCGGTGTGAGGCACATGGACCTGTGTCTTTCAACAAGGCTAAAATCGGACGATATTCCGATGTTCATCCGATGCCCCGGTGCATCCCTGCTTGAACAGCCTAACACAAGTGCAGTTTCACTTGTTATATTTTTGCATCTACATGCTTACTATTGTTGCAATTACAACTGAAGTGATAATCTCACGTGTGTTGACCATGTTGAGCTAGTTATCTGCCTTTTGCATGCTAGCTCCTTTTTAAACTGACTCCTCAGTTAATCTACTTGAAACTGAATCAATGGTGGCAAATGAAACCTTGTATTGCTCTTGCTCTGCTGACGCTGAAGAATATTAAGACAATGGAGTGCAAAGAAATGAAAGATGGAAAAGAAAAGGAACAGCTGAGGGTGCCAGAAATCTGACATTAGGGCAGAATTACTTAAATAGCCTTCGGCTGTGGCTCCTTGCCTGGCAGACTTATTTCTAATTAAACGTCCCACGAATTAAACTTAATTACCTAAAGGGGTAATCAGGGTCTCTTAAATATCATTTAAAGGTTGCAATTGTCATGCTTGCCAATGTAAATCATTATCTCACTATTATCTCATTCCCTTCTTTCCTGTTGTTTAGTGATTTATTAACATTTACTCTGCGCTAATATTTCCTGCTCTTCAGCTCAGACTGCAGCAGTGTAAGTCATGGAAACAAGGAGATGCAGCAGTGCAGGTCATTTCTTTTTTTGTTCTTTTAGGATATAAGAGAAGAAGATGAGTGGAAAGGAAATAAAAAGGAAGATAGGTAGGGCACGTCACTGACTGACAGGGACCAGAACAGCCATTAGCCTGGAGCCTTATGAGACAACCACAGGGTGATTTCAATTACCCTGCTCCACCTCAGCAGGAAGACTCCACTATTGAATAAAAGAATATTTTTGGGCAAGGTAAAGCGATTGTAGTAGAGAGTCATATATTTTATTTAACTAGAACAATGCGGCTGTCTGCTCCATAAGACTGTGTTTAAATGGGAACGGTTAAAGACGTGGAAATGGAGCCAGAAAAGAGGACAAATTAAGTGTGTATGTTAACAACTGAAAAGCACTTAAAGTTCCACTTCAGCGTTTTGACCTTCAGGTGCCTTTCAGAGACGTTCATGTTGCCTCAGTACTCTTTGAGTTTAACATAGTGTAAGCTGTTGAAGGGGGAGCTACTGGATCACTGATGCATCATTAATGCTCACTTCACTTGTTGAGGACCTTTTTCTTGTGTTCCACTAGAGTCACATTCATGAAACCAGCTTTAGCGTTTGACTGAAAGAGAATAAGTCAAAGAAAGGAAGGGAACGAAAACCATTGAAAAGCAGTGCATATAAATAAAAGTGGATTAGCATCAGGTTGTGTAACATATGTTCCTGCATAATGGGGCCATCAGTGATAAAGCCAAAAGGTAAAATCTACAACATTCTGTTAAACATTTTTAACTTGCATTTAAAACAACAAAATGTCAGCCTCAAAGTATTCATTCAATCTTATCAAAAGCAAATCTTTAAAAACCCTGAACTGTTGTAGAAAAAACTAACCGAAAGAGCTGTTGTGCGTCCAAGAGTTGATGGCATTTCTGTAAATTGTGTTCACTTGCCCCCAGTTACCAACCTCTCTAGCTTGCTAGAATAACCATTTGCAAGCTGTTCCACCTGCTTCTTATACATGTTAGGTCCCGTGTCCACCTAGCGTTTTTTCTGGCCAGAAAAGCGCTGGCTGTGCGCTCAGGAGTGTTTGTGCGCTGAGAAGAAAAGCGCTGCACATCCGTCCTGCCTCTATGACAACAGTTTGTTGACAACAGCAGCTGTATGACCAACACGGCTCCGTTACTATTCACTGTATGTTTTATATTTGAGATCGTTTTTTACCCCAGCAGACACGGAGCAAAGAGGATGTGGGTACAAGACACGTTCCGTAGGAGGCTAAAATACATGGAATATCGTACATTTGGAAAAGAGCGCCGATAATGTCAACAGCGCCTTTCTGAAAAGTTGAAAGATTTTCAACTTGAGTTCTAGGAGCTGCCGCACAAAAACGGCAGAGCGCTTGTTGAAAAGACGCTGGGCACTGCACTTTTCATCCAGGCGGCCGCTTTCTGCTGCGAACGCTCTCTACCCATTGAAAACAACTGAAAAAAGACGCTGGCGCTAAGAAAAAAGCGCTAGGTGGACACAGGGCCTTATCTGTTAAAAACAAGGCCAAACTCGTACGCACCACAACGCAGCTGCTAGAATAATTGGTCTCCCCACACCCAATCAGAACTCAACAACAGCGCCATCACACGCATTGCAACCTCAATAGAAGAGGACGTCACATGTCCATCGAACACCCACCCCACTTCCCTCTGGACGGAGGTACAGAGCACTGAAGTGCAGAAGGGCCTCGCCTTGGGGAAAAGCCTGATCCCTGCTGTAATAGCTGCCCTGAACAAAAGGCCTCGCTGAACAGGCCAGAGCGGGAACTCTCGACTGTTGTTTAACTCTGTTTGTGTTATACTCTGTGTTTTGTGTATGTGCTGTTCTTTGGTATGAATTGTCTGTTGGAAAGAAACAGGGCTGTGAAAAGGAATTTCCCCATGGGGACAGTAAAGTCTAAAGTCTAAAGTTACTACAATTTCAGAACTATCATGACTTAACTGAAGCATGATCCATACATAACATGACATGAAGACATTCTGATTACATTTCTTCTTGGAGAATTGACTCTGGACGTTTATGTTTCATGATGTCTCAAGTGTATGTTCTTAGATTGAAAACTATCAGCCAGTGTTATGACTCATCTATTGTGCTACTCAAGAGCTACACACTCCGTACATAAAAAAGATGCAGCGCATTTGGAGAACTGTCAGATGTCCATCTTAAGAGACAAGCCGTCTCCTCTGTAATTCCTGGAGGAATGGGCATGAGTCGGTTCTGGCTCTATACAGCGCACAGCAGGAGTCCTTCTTTTTATCTTTCTCAGGCACATATGGAAGGTAAGCTAGCAGCTGCTCGGTGGTCATGTGTAGATTGCTCAGTCGAGGTGAGAAAAAAACCCAAAGCCATTCCAGGATTCTTAACAAAATGTAACTCACAAGCCTTGCAGTAGTTCTCCTTTCTGTTAGAGTTTCACAAAAGGAGTTAGCGGTAACATTTGTCATTCACATGCATGTTGTTAAGAAGCGTCTGCCAACAAACCTGTATTCAACATTGTGTTTCTAATGTGTTTTCTTTGGCAACAAACATGCACAGATATCTCAGAAAACATGTAAAGACTGATATCCTCTCTGTGGTTATAGCCCATTGATCATTTTCAACAAATTACCATTTATGGTAATCACAGATTATTTTTACACCTCTTCTTTACCTGCTTCTGTACACGTTTCAAAGCCATGGGAACTTGTGTACATTTAAATATCTTCCCTTCACAAAGACTTCAATTGGTGCAAAGCGAGAGATTCAGAAACCCGCGACTTGAATAAAGACGTCTCTCTCCACCACTGTTTCATGCATCTCCAAAGACGTTTTTGATTTGAACAGACCCCCTTCAGGTTCCTGTATCAGCTGCTTTCATGAATCCGAAGCCTCTAGTGGTATTTATTCATGAAAACCTGTTCCTTTACACCAGCCACATCACACAGGTTTGCTTTCCCAGCATCCAAAGAGACAGCTGTCACCACAGTGGCTGAGCTGCAGAACAGCAGTGGGGAGAATGTGCACTTAGCGAATATTTTAAAGCCTGAATATGAACTGATGTATGCAACTCTTCACATTAAGACAGATTTTCTCCTGCGCCAGCATTTCTCTTGGCAGACTCTTTAACTTTTTTTTTTTTTTTTTTTGCTGCTTGCAGTGTTTGTTTTATTGATGGAACACAAACTCACTTGTGCAACACACTGTTAGGAAGTAGGACAAAGAGATAAAACTAATCAATCTCTCTTTGCCACTCTGCCGTGCAGCAGCACCGTCTGCAGCTATCCGTCTTATTTTGTATGACTGTGATGAGGTATCCTCTTCATTGCTTTTGAGAACATATTGTCCGTGTGATATTACAGCGCTCACACTAATCAGAGGAGGGTTACTCTGCAGGCTTCAGCTCTGGCAGTGCTGCGCAAAAGGTGGCCATGCAATAAATCTGGCTTTATAAAACTTAATGAGTGATTCACAGTCGCACAGTAGCCCATGACAGCGGGCAATTGTTAGCTGATTCACCTTCTCTGACCATTTTCAAGGACACCCTCCGCAATTCACTCTACATATATTTTGCAAGGTCGATGGAAAATAGTCATTCTACTTGAAGCTAAACAATGACTCTTTTACAGGCTTTAACATTTTCAACACATTTTCTTTCCTGGCAGCCTTGAATGCAAAGTTTTCAGCTTTGTTATCTTTACAAGTGGGACATAGTGGACCGACTTTGAATCAGAACAAGTATTTCACAAAGGACTCCATGAAAAACATGCTTTTGTATTCATCACAGTTTCAACCCAAGTGTTTTTTAAGTAAAAGCATGCAGGCTTTCTCATTATTTAAGAAATGCTAGCCAAAACATATTAAACTACATTGTTTGGTCCTATGAGTTAAATGTAGAAACCATTCTGAAGCTTGAAGCTAACCAACCAGCAAGCTTCTGCCCATAGACTGTATATTAAAGGTCACATATTCTCCTCCTTTTCAAGAAGTTTAAATTAGTCTCAGAGCGCCACAAAAGATGTGTTTGAAGTTTCTTGTTCTAAATCCACTCTGATCCTGTATTTGATCATGCCTATAAACCCCTCTATTTCAGCCCTGCTCAGAACAGGCTGTTTTTGTGTCTGTAGCTTTAAATGTAAATGAGCTGTGTGTGACCACGCCCCTCTCTGGAAGGGCTTGGGTGGGCTCGGGCTTTCTCGCTCCATGCCCTATTGTTTACGGTGAGAAGGCAGACTCAGAGGGCAGAACAAACACCTAGCTGTGGGAGTGTCACCCACCTGGGGGAGGGGTTACTGCCCTTTGTGATGTCATGCATGGAAAATCTCCAAACGGACTGTTTGAGCACACATTTTCTGAAAAGTGGAGCAGGCAAAAGACGGAGAGGATGGACTTCTCTCATCATTGGGGGGTTTGTAGACAGACTAGAGACACATATTCGTGTTAGAGAAACATTGTGAAGTTTATTTTGGATAATATGTGACCTTTAAGATGGATGGAGTAAGGTTCACTTTCAATGTTGTTCATTGCTTTTGTCATTTATGTTTTATTAACATCTTTGAAATAAAGACATCAATCAATCAAATTCCCTCTGAGGAATCTTGTTCTTGTGCTAAAAAAGCACAAACTAAATCCTGCCAGAGCACAGAGAGGATCAAGTGGAGGTTATGGATTTTTCTCTGTGAGGCTAATTCATAGTTTAACTGAATTCTAAAAATGTACTTGTGTAGCTGTTATTTAATCGGCCTGTCTCTGATGTTTCCCATAGGCAAGCCCAAAGTTGAGCTGACCTACGACAAGATGTACACAGTAACCAGCCGGCTGACGTTCACCGTCAGTAGGGAGGATGATGGAGTGCCTGTGGTTTGCATCGTAGACCACCCTGCAGTCAAGGACTTCCAAGCACAGAAATACCTGGAGGTGCAGTGTAAGTACTTCTGCTCGGTGATAAATTAAAAATCTGCAGGCTGCACGTTTTTTTTTTGTACTTTTTTTTTCAAGTGTCTCATCAGTTTGACTGAGAAAATTGGACTGCAGTAGAGAAGAGGGTTCCATCCTCGCTAATTAAACGGCATAAATTTGCGACTTTTTTCCCACAACTGAAACTTTGGTGTGTGACATGTATGGCAGTGTCACTGAAGGAGAATCATCTCTATGCACAGGTTATAATGAATAAAAGGGGGAAATTGGACTGCAATAGAGTGCACTTTTCCATCTCCACTAATTAAATGACATAAATTCTCCTCATTTTTTCACCTCGCTGAAACTTCTGTGCATGAGAGAGCACGGCATCAGGGGGAAATGATCTCATCACATCAGGGATAAAAAGGCAAATAAATAAAAGTAACCACTGAAACTACAAAGAGATATACTTACGGTAGGACTACTGTAAGTAGACTAGTATTACTGTAACCTCTTCAGCTCTATCTGAGAAAAATCATATCTTTTTAAACCATTTTATCACATTTATCACAGTATTACAAACTGGGATATTTCCGATTACAAGATATTTTTCCGTCTCTTATTTCACTCATGTTCTCAACAGTGCCTGCCTTGTGCCTCACAAGCAGCCAAAGAGCATGGAAGCACAGAGCGAACACACTTTGTCTCCTCTTTCAACTATAGTTTATTTTCTCTGCAGCCAAGTCGTTGTGCTTCATAACTCTGAATAACTGTGCTGACCCGGTGGAAAGAACTCTGTCGAGGGTCAGACTAAAACTCTTGAGTCCAAACAAAGGCAGAAGTGTGTGCTTCTTTACTTCCCCTGAATAGGCTATACAAGTTGACACCAACACGTACTTTAATTTGGTTTAAACATATGAACATCCTACACTCCTGGTCTCTCAATGAAAAGGAAACAAAAAGGTCTATTTATCCAAACAATTGTCGAGAATGTAAAAATGTTGTCAAATCACATCGCTGTACAGTAATGACTTCCTGCGACACTAATCAGCTAACACATTGCAATCATGATGATCAAATGTCAAAGGTACTCAGTAATAATGTGTTTATAGGTCTCAGAGAGTACAAACTAATGCTGTTTATGGTATAAACATAAACATAGACGGATGAAATGTCAAATGTTCAACACTAAAAGCAGACTAATCACGAACACAGTCAAATAAAATGTGTTTATAATTGTGCAGTTTGTAGGATAAAGGTTTGTGTGTTAAGAATCCAAAAACATGGGACGCTGGTGGCGCAGTGCTGAGTGCGCGCGCCCCATGTATGGAGGCTGTGGTCCTCCAAGCGGGCGGCCCAGGTTCGAATCCGACCTGTGGCTCCTTTCCCATATCTCAATCCCCACTCTCTCTCTCTCTCTCTCTCTCCCTGATTTCTGACTCTATCCACTGTCCCGAACTGTTTATGACGCAGAACCGAAGCTCATGATTTATTTGCTCACATAGTTCGATTGTGTGTGATTGAGTGCTCACACTGAACGTGTGAAAAGGGAACAGAGCTGTGGCAATTGTCGAAAAACTCTTCCTTTAAGAACAGACGGAACTTGAAGTCAGACCTATGTGTTGTTTTTTTAGTTGTCTCATACGCACAGCTCAAACTCCGTTAGAAGTGCTCTCACTCTCTCTCACACGTGCACACACAATCAGACAACACCAACAAACACGGGCTAATTAGCAAGCTAAAAAATATTCCCTGGCAGCTGGAGGTCCACAGCTATCTCCTGCTAAAGTGTCTCCAGTTAGTACTGATCATGATAGGAGGGGGAAGACACATTGAAAAAGACATGCCTGCTGTGGCTGTGGTGCTCTCAGACACCACTTAAGTTGCTAGTTGCTGCCAGTTTGCAATAAATTTAAAAAAGCCCTGAAGTTGGGGAATCGGCCCATGGCTTGACTCTCACCATGCAAATGTGCAGACAGCTGACCAATATTTTAAACATGCCAGAAAGTCATCCGACCAGTCGCAAGCAGCTGAACTGGTGGTGCTTGTAAAATAATGTGCCATTGAGCTGATATTCAACCCCTCAAAATTAGTCCTGAGGCCAAAGACGGCAAAATGAGGGATAGTTTACGGCCGGCTGTAGATTTGGTGAAACTAGCTAAAAGCGCTAATGAAAGAAATGAACATAAAAAGATTTGGACGCATTTAAATGCATGTTTTTCTTCATTTATACACATTGTGTTATAGATCTGGCCCTGGAAGTGTGATGAAAATAACTAAACCAGTTAATAATCCTTGCAAACAAAGAAACAGAAACTAAATAAGTATTGAAGGTCAGCTTTATGTTTTTATCATCACACATTAGACTCCGGTACTTTCAACGCAATAGTAGTTATTCAAATAAAAACTAGAAGATCAGAGTCCTTAACGTGGAATTAAAAACAGAATACGAGGAGTAGTTAAAATCCGAGGCTTTTGTAGAGTTGTAACATCTTTTCATCGATGCAAAATGATAGGATTTATGTATTTCATGCCTCTATAACCTCGTGTCTTTGGCCCCAGCAGTGTACAATCATTCTATTAAAAAAAATAAAAATCCCCCTCTGAAGCTATCTGACCTTTCCCCGGGAGAGCGAGGAGAGGAGATCAGCTCATCTACAGAGGCAGCATGGCATTTTGTTGGCCTCTGATAACAGGGAGCTCACATGGACCACCCGGCTCAGAGAGTCACACTGCTTCATGCCGAGGCTGCTGCTGTCATGCTCTGTGCATACTGTAATGGGCAACAAACAGGCATGGCTAGTCCTGCACTCCTGCGTCGCTGCGATCTCTCTGCCATAAAGCCAAACGTTACATTTGGAGCCTGTTGACTCAGAGTATTTCCATTTGTGTGCAATTTTTCTCCATGATTTCAAAACTCTTGGTCTGTGATTGAATGGCAGGAGTCATGTAAAGCAGTTCTTGATATTACCTTTTAATGTGCACATAATGTACATATCAGTTCTTTGGAATGACTTAATACTGAGTGCACTGTTGTATAAGTCAGTTTTGTGTTCTCAGCTTACACACTTCATATTAACTGACCTTTTAATTCTTTATGTAAGACATATTTAGTTAGGGGTGGGACAAAATATCGATATGGCAGTATACTGTTGTCCTGACTTGTGTCATCCAATCATAGACAAGATGATACGGTGGCTGGGAAGTGCAAAACAAAATTACAAAGTGTGAAACACTTTTAAAAAGCTTGAGACAAATTTACATTTTGAAAAACATTTTTACATTTTATAAAACAAAATGTAAAAAACCCAAAACACTTTTACCAAGGACAAAAGTCATTTACAAGTTGTGAAACACTTTTGCAAACGCTGAGACACATGTACAAGTGTCAGAACACTCTTACCAGGCCCCAAACTCATTTACAAATGACAGAATCTTGAATTTGTTTGGGGACTGGTAAGAGTGTTCTGCCACTAAATTTGTCTCAGCGCTTGTAAACGTGTTTCGCATCCTGTAAATTCTTTTTCCAATATGTGAATTTGTCCCACATTTTGTAAAAGTGTTTCACATTTATCAAGTTTTATAATTTTAAGAAATATGGTGCTCTAATCTGCTAGCATTATTCGACAGAGCACCTTCTGTAGTTACTGACGTCGCAGCAGATATGACAGTAGCGGTTACAGATTAAGTCATACATACAGTTTTATGTAAAAATATGTTTTTCTGAATTTTCCAGATAAAAATACTGCCAAACCTCTCTGCCAGACGCGGTGCCATCCGTTCACTGTGCTGGTTCACATGCAGCATTAATGCAGTATGGCAGTAGCCATTAATTGGAGCTGCAGCCCCAGCCAGTTGTGTGACAGCTCACACTTGACATAAGATCGGCTATGCAGGCCGGAATTAATAAAAAATATTCACAATCAGTTTCCCTGACTTGTTATTCTTGAGCTGACTAGTAAAGGGGACGGCTTTAATCGCTTAGTCGACTAATTAGTCGGCTATTCGTTCACATCCCCGATTTGAACCATTATGGAACGCTCATACTTCAGTGTTTATGTTCAGTCAAAGACATTGACTTAATTAAAATGTTTCAAGCTAATTAAGCCAGAGAATCTTTCTTTGTCCTCCCACACTGAAAGCCATGTTCTTAACGGTCTGCTCCCTTTTCTCTGTAATTAGTACAAAGATGTTGCATGTTTTTTTTATCTGTGTAGGAAGCTAGTTTTATATTAGTTCCTTTCTTGTCAATTCAAAACAAAAGAACCTCTAAATAAAAAAAAAAGGACTTTTGCAATGACTACACAAGTTTGTGTAGTGATTACTGAGATAGAGAAAGTGATTTACATTTCAATCGCTCGCTGTGTGGGCAATTTGTGAGTGGAATGGAGTCCATTGTGTCGAAGAAAAGAGCAAAGAAAGGCCATTGTCAGGGGATAGCATAATTAAATAAGCCTGTAATGTTTGTGTGCATAAGCAAAGCAAGCTGCTTTGCTCTGTTGTTTTTTCCCTTAAGGTCAGCTGGCTGCTGAGAGATGTATAGTGCCGACTTGAGTGCTTATGAGGTGAGGCACACAATGAAGCAAATAATTCAGTTAGCATAATGATAACGGCCCTCTTACATGCGCTAGACAATATTTAATCTCCACTGAAGAGGCAGTATCCAGGTCTGGCGGTGCTGTGTGTTTTTCCATCACAAAGAGACAACAAAGCTCCATAACTACTTGAGGCTATCAAAACAACCTACAGATGCCTGGCGTCCTTCATGTTTATTGCTCCGAGATGACAAGGTCGGATGACGTTGTGAGCAAAGGAGAAGTTGCTGGATGCCATGTAACGCCTGGAGTGGAAACAAAACCAAAGAGTTGCTGTCTAAAGCGGTGCATGCCCACTGAGCAGAAGACTTGGCTTTACGCCCATCTGCTGTCCATCACCAAGACTGAGAACCAGCCACTGACAGGGTGTGATTTAGACAGATGGATGGGCAGACACGTGTTGTTTGTTGCAGAGAAGGTCGGACAGCAGTGTGAAACTTCACCGCCGGCTTTGAAATCATAAGTCAGGCTGTTGCACTTTGTCTGCAGGCTGATTTAAAATGCAGGCACCAAACTGGGCATTCAGGCGATAAAAGAGAATAATATACATCGCAATCAGAAAACTATAATCACAGCATTGTGACTCAGCAAGAGATCTCGTATCCGACTAAACTCTAGAGGTGTTTATCTACAGCATACTTAAGGACTTACTCTAAAGGTGACCAAGCCAGGACAAAGTGTGCTTAAAGCATTCAGGTAAAGGTAAAGTGCAATTCTATAGGACCTGAGGTGCTGCTTGTCAACAAGAAAGGCAGGCAACTGATTGGAGCCCAAAGCCAGTTGGTGGCCCCTGAGGGCTGACAAACTTAAAACTATGGCAGTGGCTCAAATTCTGCAAAGCTTGCAATGACAGTAGGAAACCTTATCTTATAGCACGTAATTTTGTTCGCTGCCAAGCAGTATTCATGTGAAACCCTAAGCTGGTCAATGTAAGTCAGTAGGGTAGTGTCTGGGAGGGAAAAAGAAAGCAAGACAGTGGTAAGTAGAGAAGATAATGACGATTAAAGTTAATAACTGAGTGCTGCTAGTCTAGCCTTCACTATGCACGTTGTAAGGTTGGAATAAAGTGCAGACAAAAAGATGTTTATTCCAGCAAACAAAGACCCAGACAAAAACACAGATAAACTTCTGCATTATCCCCAGAGACTTCTCAATGTTTTCCGTAAAAAAAAAACATATTTTATGCACAACCGAACCCCTCCTATTGTTTATGATTGGAGAAACCAATTGCACGCTCAGCATCTAATCTTTACAAAACAAACAAATGGATCCATGATGTCATCCAGAAGCTGTGAACACACCTATTGGAAGATCCAAATTCATCTTGTCCATTGGAAGTTAAAATGCAGACTCAGTAAAATAAATCTGGTCAAATACTGGATTTTATTCCCCTGAGCAGCAGCCACTCCTGTTTTTAGAAAGTTTTATTGCTCAGGTCATACGGCGGTAATATCCCCTCTATCCCATTCTTCATTGGCTGCACAGGGAGGATGCACAGAGGAGGTCCTTCTAGTTTCACTCTAGAAGATTTACTGCACTTTTCATCATTCAACACCTTAGACATAATAACAGGTAGATATCTTTCAAAAGGACACTTTGTCACAGGGACAGGAGAAGTCTGGGAATCAACTGCTGATTTTCCTATTGGTTGTAAACCCCCTCTTCCTCCTGAGCAGCAGCCATTGTTCCAATAACACCTGGTATTCCCAGGTGCTAACCCTGTTTAGCTTCAAAGGTCAGATGTGATTGGATTTGTTCTAGGAATGGCCTTACAGTTATGCATGTCTTAAGATGAACAAAGCCATTACTGTATTACCAACAATGTTGGCTGTTATATTGGATTGCCCTACTGCTTTTATGATGACCTTTACACATGCTAATAAGAGCCTTTCTAAAATTTACAGAAATGGTTTAATGATGGTTTAAACGTTTGATTGAAGCAATATCAGTTCAATGAACCTGAGACTCCCGTATTATATCTCAATCCAAGGTTTTTCATCATCATGTTTGTTTAGTGGGTAACGTCATTGTTTGTACAGAATAAAATATCACCTCTCACACCAAGATGAGAAAATGCTTTTATAACACCAGCAACAGTAAACAGAATGGGAACAATAGAACCTCCATGGTTTCAGAGCGGCGACAGTCGAAGCACCACCCGCTGATTTGTCCAAACAACAATCTAACGTTTTCTCCCAGCTGCCTCATCCACCCTGAAGAAGTGATTTTGTGTTTGTGTCACAACTTTATCCGATAATGTTGTTGGACAAACTCAGGACTGCTTGTGATCCTGCCGTGCAACAGTTGTATCATTCCCCAAGAACTTCGACATTTGTTTTGGTGTTCAACTGATTTAAAATCCCATCAATACTGTGCCTAAGATAGACCAGACAGGTGGAAGACTGCTGAAGAGTTATGTGATGCAATGGAAGAGCAGGTGGAGGTTGAGGTAGTAATTGCTGGCAGATGGAAAAGAAGAAGAACACCCACTGTTAACTAAAAAAAATCAGACTGAGCAAAGTTTGTTTAGAATTTAGCTTCCTAGTTGCCTCTTCTGCAACGTGACCCGGCCTAGGGTTAGGGTTAGACACCTCTTGGGGACGGTCATGATCGTTATTGTTGTGTTCATGCTTAAATATAAGGACTATTACTGGGATCATTGTGAACAGAAGAAACCTTGTAAAAGCACAGTTGGGAAAAAACGTACCTAAATAGAAAATGCCATTGCCCAGATTAGTCTAAAGAAATGGAACTTAAAGTTACACTTGCAAAAGTAATAAAACATATTTTTAGAAATCAATTCTTGGTTATTTTTACGCGGTCAGACACTTGATTCTACTGATGAACATCAGTGTTAAAAATACAAGATGTTAAGATACAGATAGCCTAGCGGTTATGTTGCACCCCATGTACGGATGCTATAGTCCTCCAAGCGGGCGGCCCGGGTTCAAGTCCAGCCTGTGGCTCCTGTCCCGTATGTCGTACCCTACTCTCTCTCCCCTATTTCTAACTCTATCCACTGTCCTATCAAGTTAAGGCAAAAAGCCCAAAAATAAATCTTGGAGTGCAGATGGCCTAGCGGTTAGGTAGCGCCCCATGTACAGAGAATACACTTCTCCAAGCATGCGTCTCAGGTTCATGTCCGACCTGAGGCTCCTGTCCTGCAGGTCATTCCCCAAATGCAAATATACAAAATGGATTGTGCAACATGTCAGATATGATCACACTTCTGATTTATAATCGACCATTGTGTGAAATTTAAGTGGCTGACTTAAGGAAATGTAAGAGAACCTTTTGTGACATAGACTATCAAAATAAACTACTGACACCAGACCAAGTATGTAGCTGTATGATCTGCTCGAGCTCCACTTTCTTACATGTTTCTCTGAGAGTGAGTCCTCACACTCTTCACAGCCAACTTGTGAAACATTTACCGAATTATAAGTCAGAATTCATGGGTTTGTTTATCTTCTTCTAAATATTAATATCCCTTCATTTTTATGTTTACTACAAGAAACACGATTGCCTAGAGAAATCAATCTGACAGAACTAAACTGCTTTACGTCTGCTTACATGTCTCTGGAAAGCAGATGATAGGTGAAGAAAAAAAAAAGGCTTCCCGTGGTGTTGTCCCATCTTTTAATTCACTGCCTTTCTTGTTTTCCTTTCAGACAAACCAGAGGTAAAGATCGTTGTAGAGTTTCCTCAGGGTCTGACCAGGGAAGGAGAGAACCTGGAGCTGACGTGTCAGGCCAAAGGCAAACCCCAGTAAGTCGCAAACAACATAAACACACAGACACACATGTTGGGAGCAATTTACAATGTGCCATGGGTAGAGAAAGCACATGCACACTGATCACACTCTGAATCAGCTGTTTTAATGTGAGTTTTGAGTTGCAGTGGTGGTGTCTAGAACTGCTCTAATGTTTGGTCTTTGCAGTGAAAAACAGATTTCAGCTAGAAGTAGTGAGAATAAATGAGAATATAGATATAAAACACTTTCAGATATCAGACATAAAGATACAAACCATTCACCGCCCACTGCTCTGCCTTTTGAATTCTTGCATTATGTAGAACTATTACAACCTGCATGAATATAAAGACAAATTGTATTCACCAGTTGCATTGACCTTCTTTTTGATTACATATGTATTTTTAAATTAAATGTATAATGCACAGAAGAGTATGCAGCTTAAACCTTATAAATGTGTGATCTCCGTTCACTTTAAAGGAGATTTAAGGTCCCTGTTGTGCTCGGAGTTAATGCAAGGGTTTAACAGTCAAAAATGGTAATTAGTTTCTAATTAAGGCAACAAAAAACAGATTCAGTCGAGTGTTTGATGGTAAATAAAAGCATACATAGAGTCTAGATTTTAGTACGTAGCAGATATAATAAATAATACAATAGTATGTGTGAAAAGAAAATGTTTATTCTTCCAATGTCTATATGCAAACCAGAATATTAAGAGGCTGTTATATCACAAGTCAACCCAAACCTTGTGGGTTGATTTGCTTCTCCTGTTGCCATCGCGACCCAACCTCGGATGACAGGAAGAAAATGGATGGATTACAGTATACAGTAGTATTTTGTTACGATTCAGGGGCTCTTGGGGGATAGACCACCATAAATGAAGTGTCCACATATAGACAATAGAACTTTAGGTTTCTCCAAATGGACAAGCCAGCATGGTAAAACACTTTCAAAGTAAAGTTAGCAAAGCACTATACAAGTGCAATCCATTTCACAGTAATTTCAGTTTTGGCTGCTCTACTATTCATGAACTACACTTTACCTTTATTTGCTGTGAATAATTCCTATTAGACCTTGAAATCAAAGAAAATACATGAATAGAGGAGCGAAAATAACAGCTCAATTTAGGGAAGTTTGAGTAAGAATGCTGGAGTGCAGTATATTCGTTCTGCACAATGGTTAGCCAATTTTGACATGGTTGTAAAAAGCTTCCTTCCCTGTTGTGAGCTGAACCTCTTCATGATGTCAGGGCTGATTTATTCTCTCACAACTGAAGGAAGTTCAGAAGTTACTCAGTTTAACAGGAAGCATTTAAATGAATAAAAATAGCAGCTGCTCTGAGCATATTTTTGAATTTGCTCATGCTAAGGCTCTTTGAGAAAATGTTTTTTTTATGTATTTTTATTGTTCTGTTGAGTTACACTGCACAGAAACCTTGTAAAAACTCTGCCTGACTCTTCTAGGCGTTCTGAAGACAATAAACTGTGTTCAAGGTTGTAGTGAGTTCAACCTAATGTTAACTCCTGGTCAAGCCCTCTTTTATTAAAACTCATGTTAATATTATTAAGTGTGTCCATTTTGGTTTTTGTACCTTGTCAGAGGTTTCAGGTTATACTGTTGGTTGTTGTAGACCCGTTTGTACCCGTTTGTAACTTTAGACTTAGATTTAGTAATAAAAGCCCAATCCCAATCTCCACCTTAATGCCCAAACACTGAGCCCTCACAGACTTTAATGGCGTAAGGTCTGCATTGCTTGAGTGCGTGAGGCCTTGAGATGGTACACAAAGTGAGGAATATGACAAACTATCATGACATCACATGTTGCCTGGCAACAAGATGTGCCATATAGTACAATAAGTTAAAAGCCCACCTCCTGTATATATTCAAAAAAAGAACAATTTAAAAAGTTTGAAAAAAACATAAATATTAATACTATGTGAATATTTGACAAGAAAACACAAACAACTCAAATAGGCTAGAAATGACCAAAATATTGTCACTTTAACTTATTAGTGTTTACCGTCACATCCATGCTGGCTTTGATTACACTGAGTTTCCCCCCCGATTTTTATTGAATACTACTTGTTACTAGTTTATTGGGGCGCTGGACCATCACGTCCTTCACGTCACTCAGCTTGCATGAACGCTGGGTAAGTACCGCAGTAAAGTCTGCAGATATGCATTCTAAAGGAAAGTGTGTAATTTGGTATTGTAAAGTCTGCATAAGAGCCCTCTCACACTTTAACACTGGTTAAGTGGTTGAGTTTACGATTTAACATGCAGACAGCACTTAACAAAAAGACTTACAGGGAACATGCCTCAAAGTCTGTGAGTCCATGAGTCTGGAGTTTGGGATGCAGCCCAAGTGTAGTTAATCATCTCTGAGAAGTCTCTGGAGTCCCTCAGGGATCAATCCTTGGTCCTCTTTTAATTACAATTTATATTTTGGTACTTGTTAAGCCGGTGAACTGTCTAACAAAATATTATTAAAATAACTATCCTGGTATCTCACAAATCACATTACTATTTAAAAACAGTCTTGCCCAGAATCTACTGTAGATACTCAGGAGTCCTCCTGTAGCCAGATTAGTATTGGTGCTCCCACCCAAGTCTGTTATGGTCAATCTATCTCGAGTCAAAACTGAAAATGTGACAGAATCAATGCCTTGTGGGCTCAACAACTTCAAACATGATGGGCATGATATGTATTCAAAGTAGAGATGAAAGTTGGCTCGAGGAATTTTTACTATTAATAAAGAAGCCAAATATAGGACATGAGGTTGACAGGTGTGAGACATGCTTGTGCTGACCGAGTGGCTCTTTAGCCAGGCTTCTCACTGTGAGCGTAGGTCTCTTCTAATACAGGGTGGGAGTATATCTGACGGAAAAGAGGCAGCCAGTCATAATCTTACAAAGAGACCTGAGGCCATGTACTTCTAAATGACCACTGCTGGATCCATCATCACCTAATTGAATGGCTGCCGTTTTCTTTTTTATGTCGTTCAAAGGAGAGATTTGAAACTGGCCTGTAATTATGAAACACATCGGAATAACTGTGTGATAATTTGAGCAGGTACTTAATTAGCAGTCCTTTCAAGGCAGAAGATGGAGCAGAAAGGAGCGATAGAGAGCAGAGTGGGGCCTAATATCTAATAGGAAGAGAGCTGAATAGGCAGGGTATATTTTTTTTTCTTACGGTGATGAGTGCTAATTTTCTGAAGGTATCCGGGGAGATTTTGTGAGAACAATTTACTATGTTGATGGACTCGAGGCATTGAATGTGCACAGTCAAAGTCAATTCAGTAATTAAAGTTAAAAGATTGTTTTTGGAACACCGAGCTGAGCGCAGGGAACAGTCCCCAAGTCATTCTGCTGTAATGTCAAAATGAACTTACTGTGACCTTTCTCTGTCTTTCTTTATCAGAGCTGTGAAATGCCTGGCAATAGCATCAGGCAGCTTGTGTTGGGAACTCATCGGGGTAAAATTCAACATGTATAATCCGTGAACCAAATTGTTGTCAAGTTTATATAACAGGTCTTTGTAATAATAGGTGTAATGGAGTGCAAATGAAGCAAATTGGGCACTCTGGGATGAGTCTTGGAATGAAAGCTGCAGGCTACAGACCTGCCGAACTATCCAAACATCAATGCAGTTGCTGCTGTTGGAATTAATCATAATTGGTTGTTGACAAGCTAGTTCAAATTTGAACAGAACAAAATAATCAGTAGATGAAGATGGAGTTATGAATATTGCATCAGACAGCTATGTGGCTGACTTGCAGGTTTACAACAGTGCTGCAGGTCTTTGTCAGTGCAAGAAAATGAATGTTGGTTGGCATCAAACACTCGTCTTTAGGCTTGAAAGAGGGTAATGTTTAGCATGCTTTAGACAGAAGGAGACAAATGAAATAAGCTTTGATTCACAGCTGTTTGTGATTGATTTCAATGTCAATTCTGTTTCATTGGAAAAATTATCAAAACATCAAATCACTTCTACAGTGACAAAACCCAGTTTTTGAAGCTCAGTCTTCAGTGCTTATCTTACCAATGACAAACATACAGTGCGTTTTGTGTCAGTGACAAAGAGATTCTGTATGCCTTTATATATTTTACAAGATGTGATTTTTTTTATGCCATTCTGAGCACATAAATGGAGAGAATTGGATTTTGTTGCACTAGTGGGATAAAATATTGAATATAATTTGATATGTAGTGTGATACTTTTTTCTGCCTTGGAATGTGAACTGTTGTGAATACGAGTGAAATACAGCTGCTGCCCTCGGCGAAGAAGCTTCTCAGAGCCTTCTATCGGGTCTTAAAAGTTTGAAAAGTTTGTCTTCAAAGTATTCTGTTGAGGGGAATAATTGGACGGTTAGAGTAAATAATAAGAGGCGGATGCTGTTGAAACTGCAATTGAAACGTAGTTAGATCTAGAGAGTGCTGCCAGGGGAAACTCAAGTGAACATACTTGTAGATCTACTCTCTGTAGATCCCAGTTACTTTGTGTGTAGTCCTTTCATTTATGCCCAATGACCTACAAGCAGCCTCATCTTTGTGTATGCAGCCAGCTCTGTTCATATTTCATTATAGTTTCAACACTGAGCCGAGCAGGAGGTGTAATATTCTACATTCTTCACATTAATTTAGCTAAAATCTGGTCAGTCTCTGTGTTTACAACCTTCCTACCATGCACCCAGTCCCGATACACAGCTTTTTGATATGTCACTCAGAAATATTTTATGCATGGTTTTTTCCAAATGAACTCCCTCCTCTCCAACATTTAGCTCTGCCACCACACGGGGGAATAGAGACGGCCTCACCCACTGAGGGACGCTGTTTCTAGAGGCACAATGGCGCTGTGATGTCACTGCAGACTTTCCAAATCAAAGAAAAGATTTCCTTTAATCAAAAAAACAAATAGATGACAACCAGATCAACTTTGAGACGCATATTGTCACTTGAAGTTGATCGTAGAAGCTAGTTTTCAGATGTTTATCTGCACTTCTCTGCCACTTTCTCCATCTCACAGACACTTGTTTGGGAAACAGGAGGGGGGGTGGATGTAGGAGGGGAGAGACGAGCTGAGGGATGAAGGAGATGTGTCCAAGGAGAGCATTTATTTTGGTCTGAAAAGCTGCAGATTTTAGGCCAAATCTTCAACAGGAGAACCTTAAATCAGTAAGGATCAATCAAACTGTCCGTGGTTTGCCTGAACTACTCTTATTCTGAGGGTCTAAAACTGTATGATTCTCTGAAAGGTAGAAGAACAAGAACACACACACACACACACACACACACACACACACACACACACACACAGAGGGAACCAAACAGTATGTCCTACGTAAACACTGCCTTTCCCCTCCAGCCCCCCTGCTGTTTTCATACTTGGCATAGAGACAAGCTCACAACCCGTATTCATTTTATAAAGATGAAAACAGAATCAATACAGTGAGCCGGGAATTGGAAGTCATTTTCATTAGAGCTGTTGAGAGTTGTGCAGTCATTACCAGCAGATAGCACGGGGGGCCGTGGCTGCAGGCATCCATTTGTATTCTACACGCCTGCCCTTCCTCTCTCCTTGCAGCCGCTTCTTACCTCTATGGTCTATCTCTGTCTATCTTCCCTCTCCAGTTACACTTTTCCCTTTCTACGAACATCCCATCCACCTATAGAAACTACTTTTTCTGTGTCATGACTCTCATTCCATCATAGGAAAAGACTTTTATTTATATATTTCTTCTTTATTCACATCCATTTCATGTGGAGAACTCTTGTAATAGACACGGCACTCTCTGTTGAAAGTTGTCCACCACAGCCATCTAATGCACAGTGTGTTTGTTTGCTCTTGCCGTAGAGCTCCAACTGCTTTTTCATATTTTCTTTTCCCGAATTTTTCGCCTCCTATTTTGTTCCCCCGTCTTCCATTTGTGTGCTCCCTCCACACCAGATGTTTTCAAATGGAGGGAAACAAGTTAAAACAGCACAACAAAGCGCAACAAGAGAGACCATCAGCACACGCTCAGGGGAAATAACAGTCGCTGGCAGTGGCCATTGGAAGTCGCAGCAACAAAATAGAGGTGTTTTGTCTCTTTCTTTTCTCCTCACCCTCGGTGGCTCTGAGAGCTCTGAGCTCATTGTCATAAAAATGGAATCTGTCACCCTGCTATAAACCTCAGTCAAGGTAGAAAAGAGAACAAATGCAGACGCTTGGTAGGCGCCCACCTACACAGAAACACTCAGAAGTGTACGAGCGTGGAAAGGCTGCAATACGAGGACAAAGCTGCAACATTATTGGGTTTCTCTTTTGGCTTTATTTGTTGTTTTTAATTTCCTAGCTCTCTTTCATTAGCCTTTCTTCTGGTAAAACAGTCGCTAGAAAATTAATTAAAAGAATATAATTTTCGAGAATTGTTCCTTAAAGTGGGAACAGCTCTCATGTTATGTAATAAACTCTCCAAACGATGCGAAATGGAAATGGCCCCATTTTTGTGAGATTTATGGCACTAAAGTTGTTGTTTTTTATTAAATAATAAGAAAAAAATCTGTTTTTAGAGGTTTAAAAATTGTTTTATTGTTTTATTCTTTGAAAAGTTCGTGTTTGGTGGCTCAAGCCTCGAGTCTCAGCTGTCAGATAGAGTCTTACAACACGGTCTCCAGGGAGGCAGCAGAGCAGGGTCACAAAGAAGCGGTACTATGCAAAAACAACATATTGTGATGTTCAAAGTAGCCACAGAAAAGAAAAAGTGGTTTCTGAAAACACTGCTGTGTGATATGTTGGCTGCAACAGAAGAGCGGAGGAGCGTGGGCGGGGCCAGAGACGGCTTTTTAAAGGCCAGCAGACAGATGCAAGAGATCAGGTATTGATGGTGGGAGGCTTTTAGGTCGCCTGCTCTGTACTGTACCACAAGATGCACTGAGCAGGATGTTGGATATACATAGCACACTTTGATGTACAAACATTGTTTAACATTCAGCCCCTGCATAAGTATTCATGGAGCAAAACTTCAGGCCCAAAAATATTGATGAATCTAACCTATCCTATGACTCATTTTAGCGCTGGATAAAACTGTCAGTAGGATATATGTAATGGATTTTTTTCTCCCTCTAAAGCTACATTTCACAGTATAATACAATTAATTCAACTCTAAGGTCCATGACAGACTTTACCAAAGAGCATTGTCAAGATGTCCATGGAATTTAAATCCTCCGTGTCATACGCAAGATAAGTATTACTGTAATACAATGAAATTTGCTACGCATGTTCTCAGACTTAACAGCAGTGGTTCTCAGATTGGTTAACGAGTCCCCACGAGTGGTGGGTTTCAGGGGGTGAGGAGGCTTTCCACTGGTTGGGTCGCAGGTCGCAGATCAATTGAGGGTTATGTAAAGCATATAACAAGTTAAAGATATCTAGCGAAGCCCTAAGAGGACATGCAACCGTACATTGAATTTTACTCCGTTTTCCAATGACAACGATTTTTATCACGTTATCTCATCACGGGATTTCCACAGGATGTGAGTTAATGTCAGTTGTTTTCTCAAGATCTCCAGAAATGAACTCCTCATGGAAGGATAACCAGTGTTGTTATCTTGAAATAAATGATGCTGTTGTTGTGTTTCAGTTTGTATCTGACCTTGGCTTTGTCTATTTGGTCAGTTGGAAACATTATCAGCAGTTACTTACTTATTTATGTATTCTTGTTCTGTATGTGACTGTGTTGGAACATTACATTTTACTGTGTTAGCGTCTTAAATGTCTCTTGTCTTTTTTTCTGTCCTGTGATGCCTTGCTGTGCAACCAATCGCCCTTTGGGGACAAATAAAGTTGAAGTTGATAAAGATGTAAAAAAGCCAAGATCTCTAGAATACAAGCAGAAATTTTCCAAATTCCCCAGTTGGTGCTTAATTACTCATCACAGGAAAACAGCTACAGAGTTAAATAAAATGTGTGGATGAGTGTCTGCTTCAGGCTCCCATAAATATCAGATTTATAAAGAAGCAAAATCCAAACAAGAGTGTTCTGATGGAAGCTCGTACGTCAGAATAAAGGGTTGGTTAGACTTAAGAGATAATAGCATCTAAAGCACGTGATGGAGAGGTTTTTGTCAGAAGGTGAAAGGAAAAGTTAATCAAGTTTAAAATGTGACAAACCTTGGAGCGCCGGTAGTCTAGCGGATATGTTGCATGCCCCGTGCGGCTGTACGACCTCAGGCCTTTGCTGCATGTCATCCCCTGCTCTCTCCTCCCAACAATTCCTGTCTCAATTCAGCCGAAGAAAACTTAACTACCAATGTAGCAGCATTCAATGGAGCCACAAACATCGTCAGTGTGAGGAAATATGCTCTTCAGTGTCGTATATTGTTGTGAAATGAACATTGAAGCTCCAAGGACGACTTACTTTCGACTTTTGTCACCAAAAGTAAACTCATCATCTTTACTTTCCCTCTCGCAATCTCAATGCTGGATGTTTATCTTTCTCTCAGTGGGATACTTACTGGTTCTCTGCTGTTTTTAATTTCAGGCCGCAGCGGGTAAACTGGGTCAAGGTGGACGACGAGGTGCCCTCCCATGCTGTCATCACCGGCGGCGATCTGTACATTGAAAATCTAAACAAATCCTACAACGGGACCTACCGCTGTGTGGCCTCCAACTCAGTGGGGGAGTCTTACGACGACTACATCCTCTACGTCTATGGTATGCACGTCTAACACTCTTTCTATCTCTATCTTCTTTCCTTTTTTTTAACATATTTGTTGTTTTTTTCTCCTTAATATTTGATATATTTTAGCTTTAATCACATTTCAAATCATGTAATATTTAGCTCACTTACTTTACACAATACTCTTTTTAAGGACGTTCCAAAGAGTTTGACCCGTCCACCATATTGACTTTTGTCTTAACCGTAAATTAACTGAAGTTCAATCACTGCAAACTATACACCAAGTTGTTTGTTATTTGGCATGAGCAAAAACACCAAAAACCATTCACATATATTTTGGAGCTAATTGCTAACACCTGTAGCATAGACGAAGGTCATCACACTTGCACAGGCTTTAAACACAAGCTGTGTTTTAATACCCTTTAATACCTGCACTGTGGAGAAAGTCAATACCATGTTGCCACAGTCGCTCCACCTGACTGCCCTTCCTGCCCTGCACCTGGATCCAGAAAAAAAAACAAGTAGTCCTGAAGCAGCAAAGTGTTTTGACCTCTGATAAGCCTGCAAACTCATTATCACTACTACTCAAACTGGATTGTATTTCATCTCCCCGCTGGTGCCCGTAGCAACACACCCACACCAAAGCAGCTCCTTCACATTTCTTAAAGGCTGTACCATTTCCTCGACCGACAGGGACAACGAGGTCATCATTGTTTTTACTCCTCTTTCTCTCTCTCTCTCCCTCGGTATCCATTGCTTATTTTAATGACCTGAAGAGGAGTTTACATTCTGCATTAACAAACACATTTCCCACGGTGGATTTTAAAGAGGTTTCTGACTACTTTTGGCTAAAGATGTTAAATTAAAATACAATAGAGGGATTGGCTGATATCCCAGCAGAGTGGAGAAGGCCTTGAAACAACATTTAGACTGGAGGGAAGAACAAATATACAGAAATATATAATTGAACGGTTAAATTAAATAATAAAAAAGGCTTAAAAATAACCACAACATGTTTACTGTGGAAAACTTCTTAAGGGGTTTGGATTGGGCAGTTTGAGCTTGTGACCTCAGCATTTCTACAATCCCTGCTAGCAGCCCATAGAGACGGAGCCAGGTTTTAAACTAAGTTTTGCTGTTCACACAGGGAAGGTAGCTGGTGATGAGGGACTGGGAGAGAGAAAATAAAGTCATAACTCCGGAAATGCTGTGCTGTTTTCTCGGCCCTCTTGAGAAATAGACCCCGTGTCTCAAAGGATTACCTGTCTAAGTAAACGTTGCGTAAAGTGAAATAAAAATGTGTACAGTGTGTGGTTTAGTTCTTAAAGCTGCTGTCATTCAGCACAGTGTAAAGCAGTTTTTTCTTTAAAGTCTTTTGCATACAGCACTGCAGATTTAACCCTGGCAGTGGGTCAAGGGATCAGTGTACTCTCCCTGTTCCTTTGACTGCCAGATTTCTGTATTTCTTTGGCCTCCTGTCGGTGTAGGCTTCCCATTTTCTAAGTCATTCTCTCATCCTTATGCACATTATCTTAGCATGCTTTCACAATGTTGATACCAATAACATTTTCTCCCTGAGCAGGGCATTACTCTCTAATGGACTCATTCTCCCTGGCCAAAATTACTTTACTATCACTTTTGGTACACCCTGAGCCCGCAGAGAAATTATTTGGCTGCCATTGTCAGAGGGAATTAGCGGAGTGAAAAGGCTTCTTTTGTATGTAGAGGGTAATAAAGGGACTCTCGGTGCCTGACGGACACCGGCTGAATGGATGTTATTTACAGCAGAAAGAGGTGCTGTGCTAATGATGAGTGCAATAAAACGACAGAAGTCAGGAAACAGCTTACTGCCCCCTGGTATATTATAGCTGTTAGCGTATGCTGCCTCGTTGGCCTCCCTGTGTGTATATTCTTCTGGTTTTATCTCTTTAAGAATCTGTTTGACAGAATACATCTTTGGAGGGAACACTTCTTCCACTCCTAACATCTTTAGATACTGGAATAGCTATTTGGGATTGCAGACCTTTGCCAAGGCCAAGAGTCCAGAGTACTGTAATAGACAGATCTGCAAACACCAGTATGTCTGGATAGATTAGTGAGATCCGCTAATATTGCCATTTAGACATGGATGTTACCGTTTGGTCAAAAGTATTACTTGCTCATTAATCAGAGCCAAACTTTCATGGTTACTTTGTTGGTCCTTTCCCATGGTCATTTTGTTTGTCATAATCCTGCTGACAAATGGTAATAAAAAAAGTAAATGGCAGAGGGTTGTGGCAATGACCAATGGTCCCAATGCAGAAAATGTTTTTGTGTTTGGGTTATAGCAATCAGTACCAGGATTGGTTCAAAGCTAATGGTGAGGGTTAAGTACGTGGTGTTTCAATTTAATGAGAGTTAAAGATTTTTAAGAAGTTTAGCTTTAAGAGTTGTGTGTTTGGAGTAATTGAGGACTTCTTCATATTCACATGACATCCTGCATGACATCCTATCGGTTACATTGTTGTATTGTGTGAGGTGATCCAGGTTTCATATATACACACATTTGTTGACACATAAGTTAGAGACAGCTTCGTCACAACGACTGACATGAGCTTTTATTAGCATTCCTAACTAACATTACTGTAAGCTTTAGCTAAGTACATTACCTACAGCTACAAATTCAAGCCTTGAATAAGTTCCTCTTAAAAACGTGCAGTTCAAGTTTGCTGTCTGTGAGCCTCGTAAAATGGCCCAAATGTCTGTCGTCATATGATCACTACCACTTGTTTATTTCAGTTGCTGTTAAATCAAGACGCAACATTACATAGCTTATATATAGCATATAGCTTCCTCTTTATGCGTTGTCAAGAGAAAATGGTCGCCATCTGAGTATGGTGAGTGATTACATCTTAGTACTGCAAGCCAAAAGTTTGAGTTTGTGCATAGAAATGTGTTTTTAATCCCATCAGCTACAGCTAGCCTACATTTAAACCATTCTTTACACCATGCATCCATTAAGCAGATCTTTGCGTGACATATGAATGTCCTGGTAGTTTTAGCAGGTGTTCTGTGTGTCTTCCTCCCTGGACCTACACAACAAAAACCCCATGGTCTCTTATCTACCAGCCCTGAATCCCGAACCCCCTACGGCGAGAAAAAGACAAAGATAAACACAGTAATGCAACATGCGGACAGCTAAAAGCTTTGTTCTTCAAAAAAAGAAAAAGAAAAAAAAAACAGCAGCCATTAAGTCCACAGAAGGCCTCCATCCTTTCAGAGCCAGTCTTTTGATCGCTTTGATGTGTCCGTGGCCCCCATGCTGCTAATATCTACTGTAATTCAACAGCAAATCATGCCGAACCTTCGCCTTGCTAATGGGAAGACAGGATGTTGTGGCTGAGCTGTCAGACACTCATTCTCACATTATGTTCCAGATTCCCATCAACCATGGCACACACACAATCACACACACACATACAACACTCCTGCTGCTAAGCTACCACCACCCCGAGCACTAAGGTACCAGGAATAGGGATATATGTAGAGTTAATAGCTTTAGTTTGTCTCATATGGTGCTTTCATAAGATATGTGTTGGGTTCAGTAGAGACAATGTGTTCTCTTTTAAGTAAGGTCAATTTGGGCGGGTGCGGCGGTTGTGATTGAACTCTAATACAATTTTAAACAACCAGACCTCTGATGCCTTAAAATGGGTCTGCTACCACCAATCACAGGATTTTGTATTGGAAAATATATAATAGAAGATTGTGGACAAAGACAGCAATGTGTTGCTAATAACAAGCAACGTCTTGGCTAGATTTCTACAAAGTAATATAGTTAACATGGTTACTTGTACATTTCTTTAAATTTCAGTTCTCACATAAATCATATTCATAGAAGGTAAACACGTCACCCATCTGTTACTGCAGGGGGCTTTCAAAGCCCGTTGGTGGCGGCGGCCGCCATGCTGGAAATGCTGTCTCAGCCGAACTTTCAGTCAACCTAACGTCAGACTGAGAGCTGGAGCTGAGGCGGGTTTTAAGGCCCTTGACAAACCTTTCTACGGATAACTCATATCCTTCATAAAATCAAAAATGGATAAGTTATGAACAAATTAACCCCCGTACAGTGTGTGTAGATGAAGACAATATCTAATCAGACCAACATCTTTATTTGTACCAGGCTGTAAACATGTTAATTTCTGCTGTAAAAACAGGCATCTTTAAGTGGGGTGTGTATGTGACTTCCAGGTCTCTTGGAGCCAGCCTCAAGTGGACACTCGAGCAACTGCAGTTTTTTTAACTTCTGCACTGACTTCATTTTTCAACAGCGGAGGTTGCCGCTTAATGATAACAGAATGCCCAAGAGGAATTCATTGTTGGTAATGCTTGGCAATAAGCAATAGTATAAAAGAAGTTAGTGGAACTTATCAACCACACAGTGACAATCCTCCAGTATCGAGTGTAGTGTTTCAGCCTGTTTAGTACTATTTATAATATATGCAACCCAGTTAGAGCTATGACTCATAATGCTCACAATTAGTTATTCCTGTGTGAGCTCCTACAAACACTAAAATAAACACAAGAATTAGACGAAGAGAGAAGTGTAGCACGCTCTGTCTCGAGAGTTTGATTTCCCCATGGATGTTCATGAAGCACTGATGAGACAGGAAGGCACTCTTCAGAATTGTCAATAATGCATCTCTGGGTTGTTTGTAAAATGACAGTGTGTGAACAAAAACTGGAGCTGAACTCACAGGTAATAATGTGTCTTCATCCTCCTTGGTCAGGATCAGAGACTGATTGTTATAAGTGGAGTCATAAGTGAGCTAGTCCGTGGTAAGCCACTGGTTTGGGAAAAAATCATTTAGAAACCTTATGTTAGGCATTTTGGCCACCACTGTCTTGTTTTTGGAGTTAGAAGTGACATGTTTGGTGGATATACATTGCTCCACTTTTGCCCAGTCCAAAGGTCACCAATGAAATCAACACAGTATAGAAAAAGCTGCACTATGAATCCAACAAACATCATGGTGTATTGGAGAAGGCTTGAAACTGAAGATTGAGATCCTAAAATGTTTACGACTAAGTCAAGAACAATTTAAGAAGTAGGGTCATTTTCTCAAAAATGTCCTAAAATGATCAGACTTCTGTTTTACAACTGGTGGAGTCTCCTCCTTAAAGAGAATGCAGGTTTAAGGCACTTCAATATTAGCTTCACTTTTGAAAGAGGCCACGTCCAATTCTTCTTCATGGTCTGTACCGAAGAAACTGAAGTACAATCACTCAAAGATTTCTTAAGAGAGTTAATGAGTTTCACAATAAAGACACTCATTTTGGTTCCATAAAGTTTATTCCCAGGCTACTTAAGAAAGATGAATCCACCGTAGCTGGAAGGGGGAAGCCGACTCTAATAATGATAAAGTCCCTCCACCAGTCTGACAAATAGTACCATGTTTGAGAGTTTATAAAAACCAGCCACAATATCAACACAAGTTCCCAAACTGTACATTAAAGTCGTGTAATTGAATGACAAAGTCCACGAGGTGCCTCCGCCCCCAACACTCCCCCTGCTTGACAGCCAGAACAAATGCAGGCAAGGCCGGCATCTCCTCTAATACATCTGATTGCCGGGTATTGTGACCCTAAGTGATGGAGAGCACTGCGAGAGTGGCTGACACTAACAATGTTAACAGAGAAAACAATGCAGTCTGTACTGCTCTAACTCTCCCTGCCGCTCTGACTTCATGGGGTAAGAAAACACAACCATCGGGGTGTTCGCCTTTGCAGTGGAGTGAGACCCAGCACAGAAGTGTTTTATGTTGTTTACAGGCCGCCGCTTTCCAATAACTGACTTCCCTTCCTCCCTGCTTCTTTACCAGCGCTGGCTTTTAATGCACACTAGCACCATGTCTAGTGACCCACTTGTTCCCAGTCGTTTTCCTACTTACACTTCTTCGCCATTAAAGCTCATGGGAGTTTCTTTACAAGTCGTTGTTGGGTCTTTAAGTGGCTTTCAACATGTCTTTTTAAGGTGCAAAGTGTACCAAAACATCCAATTGACGCTGCAAGGCGCTCTTAGTTTGCTAAAATTGCACTTGAGTGGAAATGAAATTGCCTCCAAAACAAATTTGCAAAGAGGTTATGTTTTGAATCCTGTCAGTCTCTTATGAACTGCAGATATTTTAGATATTTTTCTGCTGTGTGTCATTACGGCATTACGGTGGTAATTTGGGGCAATTTCTGTAACTTAAGATTCTGTCAGTCATCTCAAAACCACCGAGCGAAAAGATTATGTCAAAGTGACATTGATGTGGAATTTCTCTGTTCATTTGATTAGACTCAGAGTTTCACACGGCAGAGCTTGCAGAAAAATATACGATATTTTTACTTACAACATCCCACATGCATATTTATGTCAAACTTATCCAGCAGAAAAATACAAACACATTTTTTTAAACAATTCTTCAGAGTTGTTGCAGAAAAATAGTTTTTGCTAAACAGGTACATTTTACAGAATTGTACAATCTATGATAACACTCTGGGATCCCTCTTAAGTTGAACCACCTGTTGATGTTCAACTTAAGTTCTACTGCAGACTTTCCCCATGATGTAGTAGATTATGTTAAATCAATCCAAAGCCGAAAGCCTGTTTACCTTAAATATAACGCCACGTGTCCAGCTAGCTTTTGTTTCCGAGTGACAGCGTCTTTTTTCAATTGTTTCCAATGAGGAGAGAGCATTTGCAGCAGCCGCTTCAAGTTCAATATCTTTCAACTTTTCAGAAAGGCGCTGTTATGCAGAGCCTTGAACCACACTGACATAAATACAGTACACTTTGAAGTGTGTAACACAGTTAGAACCACAGTATACAGTTGACAACTTGAGTTCCAGACTTCCTCTCCTGTATGTTTGCCCTCACTCACTCACTTGAGAGCTTTCTCTTGTTTTACTAACAAACCTTACTGTACTACTGTACCCTTGTGAGAAGCATTTTTCAACAATAAACCATTACATTTCACTGGTAAATGAACTTGAGCTTGTATAGCGTCTGACTACTCAAAGCATTTTTACACCGCAGGTCACACCTACACATTCACACACTGATGACAGAGGCTGCTACCTAAAGTGACCATCAGAAGTCACTTATCCCATTTATACACATTCATAAGGCACCGACGAAGCAGCGTGAGCAACTTGGGGTTAAGTGTGTTGCCGAAGGACACATTGGACATGTGGCTGCAGTAGCTGGGGATCGAACCCTGATATTCTGGTTCAGAGATGACGGACTCTACCACTGAGCCACAGTCGCCCCAATTACAACAAAGTCATTGTTGTGCATCTTAATATAAATAGACATTTTCCCATCATTGATGACTCAGTGGTAGGTGAGTTTTTGAGTGCTTGTTGTTGGGTGTGATTATCGACCCTGTGTAAACGTCTTTACACACCTGCTTTAGCGGGAATGATTCCTGTCAGGTTATCTCTCAGCTTCCTGTGGTCCTGCTCTGTTCGTTCAGACCAGAAACACTGATTCATAAGCCTCATCAGTAAACAAGGCCCAGTGACTCAGCAGGAGGAAAAACACATTCTGCCTGTCACATTTGAAAGTCAATTAGCTCCACTGTTCTTTGATACACTGCTCCCTATCTGCAAAAAAGAGGGGGGGGAAGTGCAGTGTACATCCAGACAATCGCACGTCTCTATTTTAATCTTTGTTTATTTATTTTTCTGCGCTAAGTTTTTAATGAGTTGTTGACACTGATGATCCCAAACATCTGCTGGACCCTCGCAGTTCATGATGGGATAAAACCAATTAGACAACAACACCCACGAGCTGGAGGATTGTGGCTCTCAAGCATGTGAGAAACTCATCAGCCCCGGCTTCATCTGCCAGCCGACTTCCCAACGGATCATTTCTCCCCGCCTTTGTCTGCAACACCGGTCTCTGCAGCCTTTTGTGTTGTCAAGGTTGCCTTTAAAAGAACAGAATTGTTGATGGATGAAAAACATATCGTACAATCGGAAAAGTTTTGAATACAGATCCAGATCACCTGAAGGCCTTCATTTGCATTTTTAAAATTGCCTCAGGCGGAGTTCTGAGGGGCTACAGCGCCTTGTGTTTGAATTTCTTGGTCCATTTTCCCTCAAGTACCAAATAAATAGATGATTTTCTAAACACACAATGGTGAACAGATTTGAGTGGTAACTATGAACAACTTGTGCCCTTAGGGAAGACTTTTGTATGATAAACAACCTCTGTACCCTCTGGGGGGGGGGGGGGGGGACGATTATTATTATCTCTGTAATGTAACTACGAGATGTGTTCATTTTCAATTTACTGTGCACAATCAGAAAAGGAAGTGACACTAAATGAGGAAACGGCACAATTTTCTATCTGAATTGCCTGTGACGACTGGATTGTTCATCAGTGAGAAATCCATAAAACCCGTGAAAAACTATAATAACAATCAGTGATGAGATTATTTTTATTCTAAAATCAACTCTCAGTCCATCATGGAGTCTGTTCCTTTGAATGTCTTCTGTACAGTCTGTAACTGCTGACAGAGAAAAGTTATCTTTTACAAATTATTCATCATCAGATTCCAATAAATCGACAAACCGATTGTCACAGTCTGTCACGCTACTTTCAGGGTTTTCTACTCAGTGGCTCAAAAGCCTTAAGCCCTCTTGTTGCTTCTGAAGGTAAAAAAGTAATTTACTAAAATAGCTTTTATTTCTAGAAAATTCTGCTCAAATTAGAACAAATGTATTTGACAGTTTTTAAGTCGCAAATGTGTTGCCTTAGGATTAAGCTGTCAACTACATGCTTTTTTTGGGGGGGCCGCAGTGGCTCCTTACCCCCAATTTCCCCATATTCCGTGTGCCCCGCAGTCCTTCAGCGCCATGTACTACACCATAGTGCGCTGCCACTCTAGTCAATCACTGTGTTTTCACAGCGAGCGCCGCGGTTCGTCTCCGGAGCGTGCCACCAGCGCCACTACGCTCTGCTCCGTTTCAAATACACTGCAAGTCTATTTTTGACGGAGTACGCTCCAGACATGCGCCAAGCTCGACAGAAAAAGGCAACCTGGACAGGAAGTCAGACAAGGAAACGCACAGAGCGTCCGGTCAATTTCAAAATAAAACACAATACACGGACTCACGGACGTATTTTCCATCACTTTATCAACATTAGGACAAAACAGGCACCGAATGAACAACAAGTCATCCTCAGAAAGACAAAGCAACGTGTTGTTTGCACATTTTTGTCTTTATTGGGGGTTAGAGTCCGTGGTAGAGTCGGTCATCTCTTAACCAGAAGGTCAGGGGTTCGATCTCCAGCTCCTGCAGCCACATGTTGATGTGTCCTTGGGCAAGACATTTAACCCCAAGTTGCTCCTGCTACTATGAAGGCGGCGTGTAAATGTGTAAGAATGTATTAGCTAATACTGATTGACACTTTACATAGCTGCCTCTTGTGAATGGTGTGAATGTGTAGGTGTGGCCTGCGGTGTAAAAGCGCTTTGAGGAGTCAGAAGGCTATGAAAGAAATATACTGTACAAGCTCAAGTCCATTTACCATTTACTCAGCATCTGGTTCCACTCCCCTTGTTGTCTTACATTTATGGTATTTTAGTAAAAACAACGTCACGTTTCTAATAACATACAGCATTTTTTTTTGTCTATAGAAAAACACATTGGATAGATGCTAAGTAACTCAAAGCAGGCCCAGAAAATATCATTCAATGGCAGACGATTTATGCAATCTTTTATTTTTATACACATAAAGTTATCTTTGTGCGCTGGAAGAAAGAAGACATTTTGATTAACTACAAATTGAAACAGAAATAAAAGAGCCCTTCTTACTGCAAAAAAACCCCACAGCTCTTCTGTCTCCTTGACGTCCCTCTCCACCCCGCCTCTGTCCCCACACATTTCCTTTCCTCACCTCCTTATAACACCTTATTTCATTAAGTGTGGACCGGCCTTCCTCCTTATCAACAGCCTCAAATTACATATTTTCTTGGCACCTTTTTTTTCAGTGTGTTCCCAGGCAATCAGAGCAGCACTGGGAGGTCTCTGAGCAAGCAGCGCTGTCAGTGGCTTCATATCAGCGCGGCCATGCCACTTCAACGAGTAAAATGTCACTTTTGATATCTCCCCCTGGTCATTGTCAGTGTGGGGAGTCTAGCCCGGCTAATGAAGTAAAAAGGGAAAAGCTGTGGGAGGGAAAATGGTCTCTGGCTGAACTCTGTGTACTCAACAACCCTGCTTGATGTCTGTTTTGTTTTTTTCCCGCACGTTCATTAAATGTGTCGTAATTTGTGTTTCTTTTACATTTTATGTACATTTTTTTTTCTCGTTGCCATCATCCTCACCAGCTTAGTTCTCCTCTGCGTGGAGATATTATGAATGCGCAGACACGTTTGTTTGTCAAGAAAGCTCGCTGCATAACAATGACAGCATAAGTACAACGGCAGCATGTGTTACTCATTAGACGTTTAATCACTTCTAACAACCGTGTGCTCGCTCCCATTGTCAGTGTTTCATGTCACGGTGTGTAGGCTGTGAGTAGACATAAAAGAGAAGAGATCCCAACAAGATCTTTGATAAGCTCAGGCGGTGTGAGACCAGCTGATGTCATCGCCGTGTGTACTGTATTTAATGCGCTGCCATAGCCAATCCATCAAAGAGTCTGCAGCAGAGCTTTAACTCTCGCACACATCGAGCTGCTGCTCGTATATCAAGTTGTGATACCATCGTTTCACTGTGACTTTATTTATCTTCATGCCTTTTATACTCATTTGTTTCCCCCCTTGTGTTTGTCATGTATTTGTCCCTCTCATCCAGATGCTCCCACCACTACCCCTATACCCACCACAGCCACCACCACCTCCACCACCATCACCACCACCATGTCCTACCCTGAAGGCAACCCAGGTACAGTATCACCCTCACACAGCCTCTTTTATCTCTTTGTTTGGTGTGTGTATGTGTGCTGCCTTTTACCCGCACAGCCTTGAATCACTCCATACATGTCCATCGTCATGCCACAGTGGAACATACATATTCATATGCATGTTCAACTGCCAGTGGGTGAAGGTCGACTAGTGTCTGTTCTCATTTACCAATTAGAGAATGCTTTGAAGGCTCATCTCAAATCCTTTCCATTATTTAACAGGGAATACATTGATGTCAACTCATTTAAGTTCTCATTTTCAGCAACAGCAATTAAAAAAATTAGTTGTGTGCAGAGTTTCAAATCAAACCTAAAATGAGGGGAGCTTTTGGTCAGCCATGTTTCTTCAGTTCACTGATGACGAAAGAAGAAAGACAAAGCTTGGAAGTTGATCTTATATCTGTAGAAAATAGACTTAAGGTCCAAAATTAGCTTTCCTGGTAAAGACTTGTTTCATATTTTGTGATATTTGGGATTTATTTTTCACCTGTTGGCCGGGCCGCAGCAAAACAAAGCAACTTCTCTTCAAAGCTTCAGTCACGTGTCCGGCGTGGAGGCTTGGAGGGCAAAAAGAGTTCAGGAAAGAAGCGTCCACCATTGAATACAGTGTGGAGCTGCAGCAGAGGCTTGATCATTTCCATCTCTTCAAAAGACGCATGTTTACATCACTTGACAACCACAGAAAACAGAGATAATACAATAAACTGCACCTTTAAACACAACGCTTTTTCAATCATTAAGAACAGCCTGGTCCTCGCCAGAATGTCACTTCTACACATATTTAGAGGATAATACTTCTCCTTACACTGCTGTAGGATGCAAGTCTACAATAGTCCGGGCAGCTTTATGTTATTTCGATGTGGCAGGGTCGACAATGCTGCCGTAGGGACGAGTGTTTCAAATTAGCATCCTATAAACACTATGATACTTGCATTGGATAGCTGTTTTCAGTTTGTCTATGTATATTGTGTCTGTCCCTATCAAATAAAACATAAATAAATAAGACATTTTTTAGGCGCTAATTAGCTAACAATAGCTACTTAATGTTACCTAAAGATGTTGTCGTTGTCTTATATTTAGCAGCTTCACCGTGTGCAGAAGGTCGTCAAACCCAAGTTATGTCTCAGGTTTGCGTACAAATAAATAATGAAATCCATCTTACACCCCATGTTGTCTCTACAGAGTCAGATCTGCACATATTCGGGTAATGTTACTGAACCTTGTCAGCCGACAAGCTTCTCACAACACCGTCCCTCTACTAAATGCGTGTTGTATGTGAGGGGGGGGAGAAGTGGGGGGAGCCATAACAGCACTTTGTTTTATGACAGTGCAGTTTCACTCAGAGCCCTTTGGTGGGCGCCAAAGTGCACCAAACCGAATTCCTACAAATTGTTGCTTTAAAGCATAAATTGACATCATTTATTCAAAGCTATATGCACATATAAATGTTGTAGTGTCTTCTAAACAGTGCATCTTCTGCTTTAAATCACCGACTTTTTTCATCCATTTTTGTTCAGCACAGCCTTTGTCAGGCTGCAAACTTTCAGGATATTCAGGATGTTCTTTGTTGGATAGCGTGGTAACATGTTCGATAAAATTAGACTTCCTGTAATGTAAACAACCAGGTGCTTCACAGTCATGAACTATATTTTACTACAGCACCAGGTCCTGTTCCTCCTGTGCCCCCACAACGTTGTCTTTTTTTCTCGTGTGTGTGTGGGTGAGTACGTACAGGGGTTAGGATTGTGAGCAGAAATAGGAGGCCAAGGCTCAGCTGAGCTTCAGTCACTCGGTTGTTTGGTTGTCAGTGCAACTTCTCCTGGTGACTGTCGGCACTTTTTATTCACTGCTTTGTTCCCCGTAATCCTTTCGCAGCAGGAATTCATAGCAGCCTCGGTGCACAAAAGCATGCTGTGGGAAAGATTTGGTTTTCTCCACCAAACTGAAGACTAGAAATACTTTGGTGACAGATGCAACTAGCGTGATATTACCTGAGCTGGCATGACGGTAAAACTAAGGCTAAAAAAATTGCTAGAAAAAGCTGTATCACATTAAATATGGATTCAGGATTTCAATGATAAGTTTATGTATTTAATAATGCATCGAGGGGAGCAGTGGGGACGAACAATAACTGAACATGAGCACTTGAAAATTAAGCCCGTTTCGAAAGGAGCCAATTTTATCTGGCTGTTTCAGGAGCAGAACTGGGGGCTATTGTGAGTATAAATCTCCAAAGGGTGCAGATAGAAAACATCACTCTATGCCCCGACTCAGAAATCAGCCAGAGCTCCAAAATGCAATCAAAGCCTCTCTGACAGACCGCTCAATTGGAACAAATCTCACGAGGCTGGCAGAAATCACAGGCATTGTGCTTGATTATGCCATCTGATTGGATTAAAGAGAATACCTTTCTTTGGAGGCTGATTGATAGCTCCTTTGCCTCAGATCAAGGAGCGTGGAGCCCTCACAGGCCTGGGCTGATTATAGCTATCCCCGCTGATTCACCCTCAGATCTCTGCTGATTATTTTTAATGCGCACGCTCGGGGTAATAGAGATACTTTATAGGTAAATAATGGCACTAAACATGTATATCTTCTTCTGTTTGCGAGAACAAACTGGTCGATGAATAACAGAAAGGTGATTTTGTCTCATATAAGTGAAAAAGAAAACACACACAAGAGAAAGTTGCAAAATAAAACTTTCATTCATACGCAACAAGATGCAAATGAATAGGTTTAAATATCGGTCACCTGTCTGATCGACACATTTTAATTACCATGATTGTCCCTTTTGTATGTTGGACCAAATGTTTTCTAAGTCAAAGTCCACTTGATTCCTCTCAGTCGCTCTCTTTCACATCTCGTTGGCTTCATCTAAAACGACCCTGACTTAACAACCGCCTCCGTATACTTCATGACGGAGTGAGATTAAAGTGACTTCATAGAAGTACAATTCCAGAGAAAATCACATCCTCCAAACGGCTATTACCGAAATAACAGTGGAATTATAATCACTGACATTTCCTGCAGTTATTAGAAATCTATGTGCTGCGTATTGGCGAGTCATCTCAGTCCCCCCCCCCCACCACCCCGGTGAACAGGACTTGTGTCGAGCTGTGTGGGCTCCACCTGACAAAGCAAACCTCACGTCTGCCGTGCCAATAATTTCAGGTTAGAACAACCCACTTACAGTTTCTGCCAGATGTCGTCTCTTTGCTTTCAGCTGTCAGGGGCCTTCCATTTATGACTGTGTGTATAGTTTGAAGGCAGGCACACTCATATGGCCATAACGCGCTCTGCCAGTTGATTTCATTTACCCGCCAGTGTGCTGCATAGTTTAGAAACCCGCTGCCAAATGAATCTATCGAAGTTGGATTGAGTTTTTTTTTTTTTCTTATCAGTTACCCATTAGGGGGACAGAAGAGAGCACTTTAAAAAATCTATTAGAGCCTCAACACATGGCGCTTAAGTGCTTGGAAGGGTTCAAAAAACTGACATGGGAAAATGATTTAAAAAAAATCTAATTTCACTTCTAAATACATTTCAACATAAAATATCTCGATATCCTGCTCTCACAATTAGGACATTTTATTCCTTCACTTTTTATTACTCTGAAAAACCTTTCAGGGACTGACTGTTCTTCTTTGGTGTCCTCTGTTTCTCTCCCCCGTGTGCTCAGCTGTCCATAATCTTTCTCTTTCCTGCCATTTCTGTGTCAGTGTGGAAGAAAGATTTTCCTTGAAAGCAACATTTTGTGCTGCACACTCACCTCGGGGGCCGCAGTCTATTATCTTTTTAGTGGTAGTCAGGGCCAACAGGAGGTCTTTTTTGTGCAACACGAGGCGACCCCAAAAAGAACAAATGCACTCCTGTTCTTCGCAGGGATTCAACATTCATCCGCCCACGTATTCTATTTTTCCCATCACCTCACCTCCACTCTCTCTCTCTCTCTCTCTCTTCATCAGCACAATAAGACTAATCATTCCCTAATTCAACACGCAGCCGACTGAACAATGCCACTTAATCCCCCGAAAGAAGGAAAGAGATAATAAATGTGTATTGTACCGTCCTTGTGCAAGTAAAACAATCAGGCGGAAGGTTAGCATTACTTTTAATTGATGAAAGACCGTAAACGGCTCTGACAACCAATTCATTTAACCCACGCTACAGACAGGATAACAAACCAGACAATGGAAGAAAGAGAAACAAATATCCATTACATTTGTCAGGGTCTTAAATTACAGAGACACCCTCCAAAGATGTGACTTTAAGATTTTCTGAAAGTAGGTGTTCCTCCACCTCACATTTAACCTGCACACAGCATAGAAAAGCTCAGTTTGTCCTTTTCAAAACTGGAGCATCCAGCTATAAGTACCGCGTTTAAGGTCGATAGCCGCACAATAACTGCCATCATCTGACGTACAGTCGTAAGAGCGAGAGCGTCAATGATATTATGGCCCTCAGAATCATGGAAAACACCGGTCTAGAGCCAAACACATCTTCTTAATGTGGAGCTTTATTCTCTTCTTGAGGAACTGCTGCACACACAATGACCAGAAAGAGATGAAACTCATAAAGAAAGGTTAGCAGGTAATCAGCTAGCCACACCATATCTGAAAAGAAGCAACAATAAATAGAGATTTGCAATTATTCAGCTCAGTATTTACACATAAAGAGACTTTATCACAGCTTTTAGACTGCATGGAGTGTGTTTAATAACTGCTGCATTGTGCTTATTAGTCTTTTTCTTGACACTTTCCATTATTGAGCTAACACATTATAGTTGTAAGTTAATATAGATATCAAACTGTCTTTGGAGGAACGCTTCTTGAAGAAAACACAACACTACATCTGACTTTGTCTAAGATATGGAGTTTGGGAATTGGTTTAAATGTATAATATGCAACGTTTGAAGCATTAAGATAGCCTATATCAAATGTATACCTTTTTCTACAAAAGAAATGTGAAGTCAAACTTTCTTGGGTTTGTTCTCAGCTCTCTGTTCACTCTGAAGGGACAAGCCTTCCTTCATTTTTATTATCTGTCGCTCAGAGGCCCAAACGTGTTCCATGGACACACCTGTCCAATTGTTGGGTTGGGTTGGACAGGGAGGTGAAAATAGATAACTTTGGCCTACATGCTCTTTATTTCTAGGCTGCATAAACACACTCAAATGGAAATGACAGCTATGACAAAGGAGACACTAGATAAAGAGTGTTGCAGCGGCAGAGTAACTTTTAGCAGGTCAAGAATGTGTGCATGTTGACACCGATTTGCTGTAGGCTAATTCTAATTTACAGTAAGTCTGTGACTGATTGGAGTGTCATTAGCATTGTATGTAATCAGATTAACAAAGCATCTTTTCTAATCTGATGATTGATAGTTAAAAAAGTGAGTTGGATAATGTGATCCAAAGTGTGTAAGATCAAGTGGCAACCTCTGATGATAAAAAATAAAGCCAATTCAGAAGTGCAACATCCTGCAGTTCGTCGAGGGTCCACTGGAGGCATCCTCCAGGAAACAAAAAATTGTTGAGAATATCATGGCAATCCATCAGAAAGTTATTTACATGTTCCAAAAAAAGAAGAAATGTCAATCTTATTGCACCATCATAGGAAAGGTCAAGGCATAACCAGGTAAAGAAAAATAGTGTAACACTAGAAAATATGAACGTTGATCTTGTGGTGTCACTGGGGGAAAGTCAAGGGACCACCAAGATCTAGATATGTTTCCTCTAGGGACCATAAATGTCTGTACAAAACATCGAAGCAATCCTTCCAATATCCTGTTAAAAGATTTCTGTTGGGATCAAAGTTTCAAACTCACAAATCTTCTAAAAATGACAAAAGCATCAAACCAATATTGTACTGTGGTTCTTTATCTTGAATTAAAGAGCATATTAAGCTGTCTGTTTGAGTTTGCCTCAGCCTCATGATAAAGTCGGAAAAATAAACAAGTGATCTACAACATCCCCCATAAATATTAACTTGCAGTGCATGCTGGTAGTTCCTTAAGGACTCAGAAAGTAGAAGTTGCATCTTAGATTCACTCTTTTCACAAACATTCACCAGTTCTTGGAGGGAGGAATCTATTGTTCCAGAGAAAGTGATACCAGTTCCTCCATCAGCAGAGCTCCGTGGGTGGTGGAAAAATTGCAAAATGTAGGAAATCACAAACTAAAGATGAGGCAGAGAAGCCAGGTCAGAGAAAGTGGATCCAACAAAAAAAAAGTAATCTAGCTGCCAGCAGGGACACCAGTCAGCCTGTTGGCATTTGCAGTACCACGGGGTTCCACCCCTAATGCATTTCTGCCAATATAATTATGATTGGCATGCAGTTATCTCTGCATGTTGAGCTGGATGTCACGTCACAGTGAGTCACCAAAGGGCTCATGGGAAGCGTGGCCACCAGTCATGGAGCCGATGTGTCCTCATCATGTCTGTGAATGTCAGCGAGGACGCTGCTGATGTCTCAGTTGACCTGTGAAGTCAGAGATGGCGGATGAGAAGGATGCTGCTCAAAAATGGACAGGCAATCACTCAGCAGCAGACGTATTGAATGGTCCCGCAGGGCTGCCACCCACAGTGTAATGAGGGTTAGCAGGCCATGCTGCCTTTCAGTTGACAGACGCCTGCAGGGACAGAAGCTTCATTGTGGGTTTTGATGCCAAAGAACACCAGGGCAGGGCATAACCATCATCAAGTGGTGGCAGAGATGTAACAAAAAGATGCCCTGTTTTGCTTCAGAGCAAGATTGGAGATTTGGCTTTCAGACTGTTGTGTTGAGGCATGTTAGAAGAGTCCGTTATGTCACCATTTTCAATCAACCTGACATTTGTTTAGTGTGAACTGATAGAACATCATCAGTGATGGCCTGTATGAACCATGGGCGAAGGCTCAGTGACGTAGCCGTTGGTTTCTGAGGAGACGTTTTGGTAACCACGTTGGGAATGCTATCTCCTCCTAACTTTTAAGATTTATTTTTGGTGTGGCTTTTTATGCCTTTATTACAGAGATAGGACAGTGGATAGAGTCAGTTATCAGGGCGAGAGAGAGAGTGGGGAATGACATACGCCAAACGCGCCACAGGTCGAATTCAAACCCGGGCTGTTCGCTTGAGGACTGTACATGGCGCACAAAATAACCATTACACCACCAGCGCCCCCTCCTTCTTCCTTTTGATCAATCTACAAAGAGACAAAGAGCTGGAACTGAGGCAGGCCGAATAAAGAAAGAAGTTATTGAGACAGAAACATTTTGAACCACGTTGTTTATTTCTGCTCTAAAAATGGGCTTTGTATTAGCAGCTATCCTCCAGTGGACACTCGAGGAACTTCTGCATTCCTCATCGGCTTCAATTTTCAGCACCTGAGGTTGTCGCTTGATCATGGGCCGAATACTCTTCTTGTACCAAAGTATATTACAAATGCCTTAAAGTTTAGTATCTCTAACAATTTAAAGTTTTGGGATAAATCTTTCAGATTTAACAGACTTTTTTAAGATGTATTTTTTGGGCTTTTTTAAACAGTAGATATGGTTGGAAATCAGGAAGAGAGAGAATGGAGAATGACTTGCAGGGAAGGACCCACAGGTCGGTTTCAAATCTGGGCTGCCCGCTCTGTAGCCTTTTGAAAAGGGGCACACAAACTAACCACTAGGCCACAGGCGCCCTATTTTAAGAGCATTTTTGATTAAACAAAATTACGCATTCTTCAACCAGCGAGTCAGCCACACTAAATGATATTTGGTCAAATGGCTCCCAGGTTAAGATAATTATGCTAGAGCAGCTACATTGATGTGCTACAAATATTTCTTACATCTCTTCATTACTGTGAAAAACAGAGTAATTCCAGGAATCTATAGACTTAGTGCCATCTTTATCACATGTCACTGAAACACAGGGCTTTTATCTGGATCATGTAATTAGGATCCAATAAGTTGATTGAAAATCAGGGCTGTGATCACACGTTGTATTGACCCTCTGTACGGGACTTGCTCCTGAGTTGATGAGCCTTGAGGCAAAGGTTACTGAGGTGATTTATCTCTCTTTGAAATGAGTTAAAAGTGTGTCACCATTGGGCATGTGTTAAAGCCAAACCTAGAGGATAACATGGTCACACTCATAAGTCCTTGTTTTCATCGCAAACTCGGTACAATCAAACTAGCCACAGTAATAGACAAATTAGTTCTGTATTGAGGCACTGACAGGATACTTTACCGAATAAGCTAAGAAATAGTCTGTGTAATACCTGGCCTGTGGTGTTTTTTAGCACTGACGACACGTCATGCAGTCATGGACCTTGAAGAGGAATGGATCATCAGAGGCCTTGGCAATTCAAACATTCTGAGATGATTGTTCTCCATACCCAGAGCCTTCGGCAGAAAAGCTCAGTTTTGGCTTTGACCTGGTGATCTCGAACAATTACACTTAGCGCTGAACACCGTTCTTTCTCTAACTCTAACATCTGTCAGCTTCTTGGTAGCTAAGAGGCACTTTCTCATGTCTCCACTTATACAGAAGGCAAAAGAAACATTCGGCTCACTTATCTACATTTGGTCTCCTGAAATCACATTTGGCCTGTTACATCAGGGGGAATGTCCCAGTCAAACATATGCTTTGTTTTTATACTTGCCCATATTCCAAAGACGACCAAACACTATTGCACATCAATTTCAGCACATTTACTGAAAGGTTGCCACTTTGATGCAGGCACCCTTTAATACACACTTAGAAAGATATATTTTTAGACAAGCGCCATTTGTCAGTGGGCAAGCATCTCTCTCAGAAGTGTTGTTAAAAGGCATATGTTTCCTGGCGCACAGCATTTCACTCCCAGCGAGGAGCGATCCCTGCTTTTTCCCCTTCAGTAACAGTATACTGGAGTGCAGCAGTCTGTGGTGTCATTTTTAAGTGCTGTGCTACATCACAGCTACACCTGGTCTGGCTGTGGTTTATCTCTGTTTTGTGCGTTTGTTAGATCTGATTCCAAATCAACTTGATCAAAGCAGCCAGTCTCGACTGTTACTTTGCTGCAAGCTGATGGGTCTCAAACAAAGTGGGAGCTGAAATGCAAGCCTTTTTTTGGCAAATGGATTCAGGCATTGCATGGTTTTATACCTGCAACTATGCTATATACCTAAAAACAAAAGTTGTCTGCCTTACCAAGGAGCAAAAAAAAATTGTCTGAAAATTCACCTCGTACTTTTGAACTGCCTTTCCTTACATTTTTTAGAAGGTGACAAATCGTATACAGAGAATATCTGCAGCAGAACACATAAAGCATCTGCAGAGACATGGAGGTTTTAAGGCGGAGCAGGCGCATGCTTCAAGTGGTTGTCAGACCTCGTCAAACAGCATGTGAAACCCACTTTCAGACGCTGGAGTCAATGGGGTTCTCTGTCCGACAGTCTTTGTAATTTTCTGAAACACGCAATGCCATAATCGTGTCCACTTTTCCAAAACACCCACATGTCTGGTGGACATCAGGACACTGGGTTCTCTGGCAGCCACCGCAGAGCATATTAGAGGGCTTTCTGGTACTGTAGAGCTGCAAGGTAAAGTCACCACTGATAAGAAGATGTAGTGATTGGCGATTTCAACCCCTGGGCCCCACTGCAAGTTTGAAGTGACCTTACTGTATTTTGGAAAATGTGTGAATGGGATGCAATCAGAGCACCATTTGTAGTCTTCCTACCACTAAAGGGGCTTTCAATTCAAGTCAGTATTCACACTTTCACTCATACATTTATACACTGATCATTTGCCATGCATGACCGCTAATCAGCTAATCCCTCACACATTCATAAGCTGCATATTCATTCTACGTTTTTGAGGGCATCTGAGCTTCATTATCTTGCCCAGGACACCTCCACATGTAGACAAGAGGAGCCAGGGATCGAATTGCTCATTCTTTTCGATTGGGGTCGCTCTTTCAAATGATGATTTTCCTATCCCCCTGAGCAAAAACCAGTATTTGAAGGTGTTGCCTAGGAAGTGGGACACCACTGTACTTCAAATTTTTCAAATGTTATACATGCAACATGGAATAAAACTGTCTTGGTGTTCATAAATAATCAAGTTCTAATAGACACAAGAATGGCAACATTTCTGAAAGCACGTTTTAATGCTCCAATTACATATCCTTTTGCATCAACATGAAACAAATACATTTCATCTGAGGTTTTTGCACGATTACTTGCAGGATTACTTGCGGGTCCTGGCTTGACAATACACAGTCGGACTTTACTACCCTGGTAGTTCAGTTGAGTGGGCCTGCTCAACGTTAACATGATAAAAAAAAAGTTTCACACCGTTTTAAGAAGAACGGGTTTACATTTTGAAACATGCAATAATTAAAATATGTTTGTACTGCTTCAATTAGTAATGATGAGTATTTGGGTTCGACATACAATTTGGTTATAATTGTTTAAATTTGGGATTGGCCATGTCTTTGTTAGCCTCCATGGGCATCTATGCAGCCGAGCCCCAGAAAGCGTCCCCTTTTTTCCCCCTTATGGGCAGCCTTGCCTGTAGTTTTCTTCAATGTTGCACTCCCTCGGTTTTGGAACATATCAGGGAATTTTACCCAACACTACATTTAAGGGTGACATTGAGGCCAATTGAGGGAGTTGGATTACCACTAATTTTCATTTCCTAAAATAGGGACACCCCTACCCTCTGTGGGAGCTGTCAAAACCGAGGTATATTGCCAAAATATAAAGGCTGAGTGGTTCAATTGGGATGCAGCCTAAACATCACTTGGAATACGAACTTAGTGATGCTAAAGTCTTAAAGGTAAAGGCCAAGAAACCATGTTGGTGAATTTTTCATCCTTTCCAACACACACTGTTCCTTGTACAACTTTACTTGAGTTATGGCGATACAAAGCTGTAAACAGATGGTAAAGTGTTTTCCCTCTCACACACTATTATGTTATGAAAGCTGCACAATATTTCCTCTTGATGTTCTGTCTATTCTCCACGCCAAATCTGCCTACTGCACATCGTAACACTCTCAATCGTATCTCCTCAAACAGTAGCCACTCACCCCCTCCGAGTGGAGTGTCCAGTGTGTGCGATGGGAAAGTGTATTTGTGTGTGTGTAAGCTTATGTTTATCTCTGCACTGCCTTTAGTTGCTTTTGATTTCCCTTTAGCCTTATGTCTTTTGTCATGTTCTGGTCTTCTGAATGCTTGCTTATGGGTGTCATTTGTTTTCTCCCCTCCTTGCCCCGCTCCCTCCCTCCCTCCCTCCCTCCCTCCTCCCCCATTTCTCCTTTATTTGCATGCCGTTCCTCCTGTTCCACACCTCCCTCCTCAACTGCCATGTCCTCTTCTTGTGTGCTCAGACACTGCGCCCAGCACTGAACCTGCAGCTCATGGTTGGTATCTTTACTTTCCTCTTAAGTCTGTTTTTTTTTTTTTTTTTTTTTTTACTTGTATCCTGTCTCTGCAGCATGCCGATGTTTGCACAGTAGACATCTTTGTGCCAGGCTGCCCAGTCTGGAAATGTCAGCTGTGTGCCTGGTTTCTGTTATGTATTGATTGTGCTGACCTCTCTTTTAAGGCCATAGTGCACCTGCCAGGTAACAGTCAGTCTACATTACATTTTGTTGCATCAGTCCTGCCACAACGATGTTTATATCACTTACTGTCACTGCAGAGATCACTGTGAAATGGTTAACCAATTAAAGTGTTTCCCTGAAGGTGCCACAGAGGAATTAAAGCCACTCTGAGGCCAGCAACGATGGTATCAACAGCATGAGATGATTTTGTGTGGAGGCTAAACAAGACCTATTTTTACTCGATCTCATTAGTTTCATGAAAATGATTTTTTTTTTCATTTTAGCTACTTTGCCTACTTTAATAGCTAGATTCATTAATTTGTGACTCCAGTTTCATAGATTGTACAGACAAGTTCACCAATGTAAGGTTAGAAGCTTTCTATTTTGATTTTGCTTAAGTTCCCTCCATCAGAAACTTCTGAACTGACATCATTCACTTGGTAAAGATGGTCACTTAAAGTACACATATTTTGCAAAATACGCTTCACCGTGTTTTTCCAACACTAATATGTGTCTCTAGCCTGTCGACAAACCAATGATGAGAAAAGTCCATCCTCTCCGTCTTTTGCCTGCTCCACTTTTCAGAAAATGTGTGCTCAAACAGGCCGTTTGGAGATTTTCCCTTCATGACATCACAAAGGGCAGTAACCCCTCCCCCAGATGGGTGACACTCCCACAGCTAGGTGTTTGTTCTGCCCTCTGAGTCTGCCTTCTCCCCGTAAACAATAGGGCATGGAGCGAGAAAGCCCGATCAAATACAGGATCAGAGCTGATTCAGAACAAGACACTTCACAGATATGTTTTGGGAACCTCCGAGAGTTACAGAATAAAATGTGTTTTTGTTTGTTTAATTAAATCATAAGGTCATTACACTAAACAGGTTTCTAGTACCTGTCACTCGTATGATTATTTATACAGCTTCAGTTAACGGTAAATGTTACAGCAGCTGTAGCATTACTGAATCTTTAAGTGGTCCACTGCCTGTTCAAATGCCAAGTAAATCTAATAATGCCATGTGTATACATCTTTCTGTTTAAGACTGTAAATAATGAAAACATTGATATTCACAGACATCCATTCGCTGTCATGAAACACTCTTAAAGGGCAAATGAACATGAGTTAACACCAGACGAAGGGTTGATGTCGATGGGATTTCATTAACATGTATACACAGTTTGGTGAATGAACAGTAGGGGCGGGTTCAGGTGGTTTGTTGAATATTTAAATATCCTTAACACTTATTCATGTAGAAGGCTTATGTCGTAGTTCAGTGAAAATATCAGGGTTTGTTTTTCAGTACCACTTAAATCCTATTTTGACCATTAATGTCCTTGTTTATATAACATTTTTTTATTTTCTTCATACGAATAGAACCCCTCCAACAAGCTCAAACCGTATCGATCCAATGTCCTGCATCAAACTAGGCTTGTTTTCTTGTTTTAAACGGCTTTGTTCTGAGAATAGCACCGTGCATGTTCCCCTCCAGGAAATAAAATCATCAATCCATCTGCTTTACAGAGGTTGTTTCAAAGTATAATCCTAAAGGAATGTGAGGTTGACAGGACGCCATTCACTTCAGATGTTATCACGGTCAACATGCAAGCATAAAATTATTCAGAGTACAGGATAGTGTCAGTCCCTTTGATACAAGTCGTGTTGATTTTAACAGCCAGGAGGTGTAAACGCATCTTGAACTGATGTCTCTGTCTTTGCAAAATGAGATCTATCACACATGAGATTGCCTGCTCACCGGCTCTCCTTGAGTAGCCTACAGCATGCTCTGTTCATGCCACTGTGATAATACTTGCCAAATCATTACCGTCAAAATCGTTGTAGTTCACACTTTCAATGTTTTTATCTAAAAAGTGGGCTGCGTCCTGTACTGTATGCGGCGGTGACCAAAATACAGTGATAGAATAAAATGCTGAGAGAGGTATTTTTATGATGCTATAATCTATCATGCGTCGTCATGACCACAAGTTCAGCCACCACCATCAGACATGAAACCTGACGCAATTTAAATTTCTCCCCCTTCCCCTCTCTCACCCGCTGGTCTGCACTGCATTAGTAAAATTGTTCCGTGCCTGAGTACACTTGCGTATGCACAGTCTGATACAGCAGGTGGCAGTATGCACATAGATGGTTTGCAAATCTGCCAAAAAGCAGAAAGAAGAACAAGCAATCATGGTAACCACCCGCGGGCTGAGTCCATCCTGCTAACTGTGGATGTTTTTGGTATTTCTTATACGCCCTCTTCCTACTTCCACATCTACCGTGCAAGTCAAAGGATGGAACAGGCCCATGCTGCGGAGATAAGTCGGTTTTTGAAGAGACAGGAGACGTTTAGAATGATGTCATATAGCGGTCCACTTCCTTGTTTGAGCACAGATGCGTTCATATCTCCCGCGGACCGTACTCGAGTACACATGAATCATGCCCGAGGCCACCTTTTCAAGCGGACTCAGGCACAGTACCCAAGTACAGTACGAGTACGGTACGTTTGTGTTCACACTGATCAAAAGAACTGGACTTTGGGGTCAAGCGTACCCCGATCTGGCCCAGGTCCCTTGTGTGAAACCACCCTAAATGGAAGCTGAACAGTGGTACTTGTGCTGTTAACCAGTTGAAGAATATAAATCACTTTTGGTCATTTCCTTCCAAAATTGTCGATTGTAATTCTTTCAACAGACAAAGATTGGCAATCTGATAAGACTACAAACTCTCTATAAATTATTCAAACCAACCTTTCTGGATTTGATTTTCCCGACACCAAACCCAAATCTTTATTAGTGTCACCTATTGCTCTTTCAGTCTGGACATCCAGGTGCTTTGTTGGACCCTGCAAGAACTCAATAACTTTTCTCCACCGCTAACTCTATGACTGGCATCACAGAATAAAGAAACTAAACCTTTGAGGGGGTTTCTTTGAGCTCAATTGATGCAGAAAACCAAGTGCGTTTAATTTGGTGCTCCCTTCAAGCTGCATTTGAAATTCTGATTAATAATTTGGGTGCCAACAGGGCAAAAAAAACCTCCCAATGTGTTTGAAAAAATGCAAATTCATGACTATATTTCCTTGGCCCAGTGTGTGACACCCAGTCAGAGCTTGTTCGAAAAAGCATCAGCACTGACCGCCTGGCTCTCCATATCCACTCAAATGCTGTTGCCATGGCGATGCCCCGCTTGTCGTGACTACAAGAGAGAGGAGGCTGAGACACTATTGAGCTTGAAGGCTCTTCCCCGAGATTGTCCATTTCCCACTAAAATAGGCCAGCAGGTAGAGGGGAAGAGGCGTGGAGGGCAGGAGGGAACAAATTAAACATACGGCACAGAAAAGAAGAGGCTCTGAGATGAGCTGCCAGCAGACCGGAGAAGTGGGTGTTGAAACGTTTTGTTCTTATAAATTAAGCTTTAGCTGTGATGCTCAAATGAGAGAGAGAGACCCAGAAACTGGAAAAACTCAGACATAATGGCTGAATTTATTATGCATGTGGATAAACTCCACTGCACTTCTGGCTCTCAGAAGCTCTTGTTGAACAAAGTCGTTTTCACTCGTGAGATCCGCAGAGTAAAAGGCGCTCATTCAAAACAAAAACTATAGAAAAAGAGTTCTAGCATTCCTCAAACTGTAGCACAGCAGGGTTTCTTTGAACAATACTGTCTCATAAAACATTAAAAAAGGACAGACAAGATGATTACAAAGTCTTTTTTTTTCTTTTTGCCTATTTTGCCAAAGCTGTCTATCATAAAAGCAGAATAAGTGCTCATTGAAAATTTCTTTAGCATTTTTTATTCAGAAGCACAAAAGATTGGAGGATGATTCCACAATTACACCACTCATACAAAATGATTTTTTCTAATTTGACCATGATTTTTAAGATTTCAGAGATAAAGACAGAGGAAGACTTATGCCCTTGTGTTCACCTGGCGTTTTTTCTGGGGAAGAAAAACGCTGGCTGTGCGCTTGGGAGCTCTTGCATGAAACGTTTGTGCGCTAAGAAGAAAAGCGCTGCAGGTCCGTCCTGTCTCTATGACAACAGTCTGTTGACAACTGCTCCGTTACTTTTTACTGCATGTTTAATATTTGAGATAGTATTTTGCACGATCAGACGCAGAGCAAAGAGGATGTGGGTACAAGACACGATCCGTAGGCTGCAAAACTACGGGGAATATCATACATTTGGAAAAGAGCGCCGGTGATGTCAACAGCGGCTTTCTGAGAAGTTAAAAGATTTTCAACTTGAGCGCTCAGAGCGGCCGCACAAAAAAGGTGCATCGTAAAAAAGACGCCAGACTCTGCGCCTTTTCTCCAGTCGGCTGCTTTCTGCTGTGAACGCTCTCTACTCATTGCAAACCATTAAAAGAAGACGCTGGCGCTCAGAAAAAAAACGCTAGGTGGAAACGGGGCTGAAGCTGCTCCAATTAACATTAAATGGGAATTATCACCACATGTAACGTTTCTGGCCCTCGCCCTTCATCAGACATGTCTGTTTGTAAAAAGCATACGATGGTCTACAGGTGAGAGCCAGCATTTCCAGGGTTAGGTGTTCTAGAAACATTTGCTCCTCTCATCTCCCTTCCCTCCCTTCTAATGAAAGGGCATGTTGGTGGAAGATGTCACTTGCTTTAGCTGATGGCTAGCTGCACTGACTAATTTCCCATCCGGCTAGGTGAGAGCATCTGGAAAGGACACACCTGCCAACACGGCTGTCAGCGAGCGTGTGAAGGTAGCGGGATAATTGAGCTGCGCTCTGAGATCTAATAGTGGAGAGGTATACAGCGGTATAATGACCACTTTGCTCACAGCGGGATTGTGGCAGGTGAAGCACAGGACTTTTGCCTTTAATCCAAGGACTTAGCTGTCACATTTGGATGTCATTAAAGAGACAAGGCAGGCACTAAGTGATAGGGCCACTCGGTGCCAAGTCACCTGCAGGTATTGATGTACAAAGAGGGACGATTTGTCTTCACGCTTTTGATTAATGCTGTGGAGTTTCTGTTTAGAGGAGAAGTAAAGTTGTCTGTTTTATCTTTAAAATATGGGCTTGCCTCTGTCTTGTATAAGGGAAGAATTGGGAAAGAGGTGTAAAATTTGGTCACATTCCAAATGCTGTCTTTCTGACCTAAAACAAGAGTCCTTGCAGACCTCTGAGACAGCAGTGCACGGATGATCTTAGGACACTGACGATCAGAGGGACAGATGGCATTGCCAGCATCATTTCTACGTGACATATTGGTAGGTTAAAGGGACACAGTGGCAGGTTTGTGCCAGAAACCGCAGAAGTTTGATGCTTGGGCACACACAGAAGGAGTAGTTAGTTTGAAGATGATGATGAGACGACGTCGGCCTTGGTTGAACCCCTGTAGATCTCAACTTTGTGAACCCAATTTACAGAACCATCACTTTAAAAAAAAAAGACCCTTTTTGAGAGTGATAACTCAGCCATGTCTGAACAAACAGACAGAATAATAATGGAATCAATGCAGCCTAATTCTGCCAGAGTGGCCAAAAATATAACTTCATAAATCTGTAGAGAATTCATCAGAGGTCAACAGATCTTACTCTCTTGTTATAATTCTTCCATATTAAAACAATTTGGTTTCAGTGCAAATAAAAACATCAGCTGTGTCCCAATTCAGGGTTAGCATCCTTAGAAGGACCCAGCCTACAGAGGACCCATCCTTTGTAACCTGCGTAGACCGCTCAGGCTGAATGAAACTATGGTCTGGTCTACAGAAGGTTTCCTGTTTACGTCACCAGAGTTCCCTTTCATTTCTAAGCACTGATTCCGTCGCCTAGCAACCTCAACAGCTGCAGCAGAAGTAGCTAACATGACTAGCGTCATAAGTTAAAGTTTCAAGTCCTTTTTTCGTTTCTTAACGTTTGCATTGCTAGCCTTTTAACTGAGTTTCTGAGATTCTTTACATTTAAAAGCTGCTTGGTAGTTCTAATCATTCCCATCTCGTTTGAATTGCTGCAAATGAATCTCGTGGTATGTTTGGGAACAAAAGGATGCACAGGATGCATCCCTCGCGGTCCTTAGAAAGGTAACCTCGGACTTTACAGTTGAGAGACGACCGACTCTACCACTGAGCCGCAACTTCATAAAAATGTCCTCAAACATGCAAAGTACCTTGAAACACGAAAATGATATTTTTAAGTAACTTATTCAGAAAATAACACAAAGAAATCCAGTGACAAAGCCACAAACCTGTGAATAGAGAGAGTGAGAGTGAACACAGCAAGTGCAGAGGAGGGCTGAAAGGATTTCTATTTCAATGCATTTTTGCAGCTGTATTTCCTGGATCCCCTGCGGTCAACAAATGTGGAATATCCGAAGGATGAGTTTGAGAAAGGAAACAACATTTGATGAATTCTTTTAGCAGGGCAGGGATGTCAAACAGGGTGATACTGCTGGGTCAGGGCTGAAATATTACAAAATGGAGATTTCAACTTGTTTTCCTCTGTAGCTATGTCGTGAATGAAAGTATCTCTGACTAGTTTCAGCCCTTTCAACCAGGAAAAAAAGGATTTGTACCAAAGAAAATGCACTTTTTGATATTAAAGCCAGATGCATCTCGAAATAGATGTTTGTATTGTCAGACCAGCACTCTCTTGCTAAAACCTTGCTAATACAATTGAGGCACATATGCTGCATTAATTAATTTCAGACTCATGACAGAGTACGACAGCTGACAAACAGGGGTCCCCTCCCCTCCCCTCTCTCTCTCTCATAACTCACCTCACCTCCTGCTAAAAGTCAAGTGAACCTCTTCAGGTCCCGTCTGGTTTTTCACATGATGAAATAGACAAGGCAGAGGTGAAATAGACAGGCAAGTGGAATAAGTTGTGATTTTTCTCCTCACCTGTGACTTTCAGAGAATCAGATGGTTTTATAATCCGTCTGAGCAGCAAACGCCGCCTGGAGTGAGCCCTTTTAAGCAGGTCAACAAGTGGCAAAAGTGGTTAAATAGTCCTACCTTTGAGGGGTCAGAGGTACTTAGCTTCACTACTGGGATTTAGCGCATCATGGATATTCAAATACTGTAGAGAAGATTTAAATGTCAGGGTAAACAGCTTTGGTTTTGAACCCCCTTGTGCTTATTTTTTTACTTCCTTTACGTTAAAATATACAAAAAGGAAATGCATGCATTACTTTTTCAAAAAACCTAACTTTGGAAGGAACTTATTTCTAAATCTTAGTAAAAGTGAAGTGAATTTCTTCAGATTTTTGTGTGTGTCCTTGTGTTATCAAAACAGTAGCATTGGACCGCCAGATGCACAAAAACCAGTGAGACAATTTCACATTAATCCAAACTGTCAATCCTCCCCATCTGGCGCCCAGCTCTGCTACCTGCTGCAACGATAACACCTTCTTCATCAGAACAGCCTCTCACCAACTGCTGTCACATTATCCCTCACAATCCCTTTTTAAACCTGCAGCTAACAATTTAGCATAATACCGACAGTAATTATCTTCTATATCGAATAAAACTGAAAACATCCGTGTTTTACCAGCATTAAATCGTCTAGTATCCGTGGTCATATGTTGGTTATCTTACTCCACCTACAGACACAAAGATACGACTTTTCATTTGGTGTCCGATCTCTAATTAAGCAGTGGTCCCCAAACTTTTTTCTGCCAGGACCCCTTCAAGCCCCCTCACCCCTTACCACACACGTCAACAAAAAAACATGCATATGCATGAAACACACTGTCAGTCACGCTCTTTGCTTAAAAAGTCCTATGTTATTAGAATCTAAAAACATCCATCCATCCATTATCTATACCGCTTTTTCCGTTCGGGGTCGCGGGGGGGCTGGAGCTGAATACAAGCTGTCATTGGGCTTGAGATTCAGGGTGCACCCTGGACTGTTCGCCAGGCAATAACAGGGCTGACATATAGAGACAGACAACCAGCCAAACTCACATTCACACCAACGGGCAATTCAGAGTCACCAATTAACCTAACGAGCATGTGTTTGGACTGTGGGAGGAAGCCGAAGTACACGGAGAGAACCTGCACATGCACGGGGAGAACATGCAAACTCCACACAGACAGGACGAGGATTCAAACCAGGAACCTCCTCGCTGTGAGGCAACAGCGCTAATCACAAAAAACAGTGTCTACAAAAAGTGCAGATTAGTAACTACAGTGTGTCAAGAAACTGAACTAACTAACAAACAGCTTTTACTGAGGAAGCAATAGAAAGTGATACTGCAACAAACTGAAGTTTCCATATTGTTAAGCTGTAACTTCAGTCATTGGTTTTAACTGATTTTTTTAAAACCTGACTCTGAAGATTAAAAAGCTCTCTGAAAAAAACAGATGAAAATATTCATTTCACATTTGTACGTTCAGTCCTGCAATCATTTCCATGACAGGTGTGGGCTTGTTTTGTGCTACAGATCTTCTCAAGTCTGAGGTGCAGCTGTGAGACTGACACTCTTAATTCATTTTCAGCGTCCAGCTTTGATCTGCATTTTTTGTGTTGATTGAGGTGACTGCAGAAAAAAAAAGATCTCACACAGTAAGGATGTAGCAAAAGGAAGGAGTGTGGCTCTCTTCATTAACCACCTTTGTGCAGGTGAAGCAGAGGGCGAGATGTGACTCGTCATATTTTCTTGTCTTTGTCGTAGTAGTTGTGACATCTAGTGTAGTTTCATTGTCAGCCTTACGTTTACCTGGAAGTCCTCTCACACAATGTGCCAATAGTTGTTGAGACAACTAATTGCGACCGAACTATTTGATCAGCTTCTTTTTAGGAAATGGACTTAAAGGAATTTCGGTGTATCTCAATCAGCTACAAAAGCAAACAAAAGACCATAAGCACAAAGATTTATCATTTGTAGTTATTTTTAATGCCTAAAACCACTGCCTAGGTGTCGGACTATAGGTGATACTCTACGGTGGCTGGTAGGGTTCAAAAGCCCGGCTAAGCATATTCTGCTGAGCGTTTTTCTAACTGTGCGTCGTTTAAGCAGTTGCAGGGCTTTTGACCCCTACCGGCCACCGTAATTAGCAGCCTGCAGCAGAAATAGCCCTCTTTTTTTCATTCTCCTCAGGAAAGTTTCGAGATGAGTGTAACATTTGATTGTTACAAGAAAACAGGATGAGATTTTTTTTCCCAAAATATACTACTTACACAAGTACAAAGGCAAAATCAGCAAAGATAAGAGCTGCCTTGTCCACAGGGGGGCGCCAAATTCGACACAAACCGAAAGTTCCTCACAGGAGCTTTCAGTATAAGTAAAAATAAATGAGTGATAGCTCTTTAAAGTGTCCCTTGTTCCTTTGTTGACCTGTGAGCCCTTATTACAGTGTTGCATGTGTAATATGAACATTCAGATATAATCACACTGCAGGCAGAATTGAGAAAGACGAGAACCCTTAATAATGTGAATGCAAAAGCTCCTGGTCAGATTCTCCAGGTAATGAACCCAGATACAGAATGCATGTTCATATGAGCTAGAATTGGGGTCTCTGTGTGAGTACGTGTAAAAATTGGCACCAGAAAAATAGAAAAAGAGTAAAAACTTTTGTGGTAAAATGTCTTTTTAGATTTCAACAGATGTAGAAAGTCGACCACATTAGGTTTTGGTTTCTGAATATTCAGACAAAGGTTCTACTAAAGGGTTAGTTTCTGCCGTTCCTAACTGTAGAAACATTTCTAAACTAAACAATAACCATTTTCATAATTTTCTAAATACTTTAAGCTCTGAGCTGCCAGACTAAACAGGTGGTGAGCTTCAGGCTGCCGTTATTCTTCCCAAGACATGAGGCGTGCGTGTCCCTTGTTTATGAATGCTCTTATTATAATTTTGCATCGAGGACCCATGTTGCCATGACAGCAGCTAAGTCTTGCAACTTTTGTCACAGTTGTTATATGAGCTTGGCTAGGCCGGCGTTGGCGCGGAGGAGAGACAGTGAAAGACACATCTGACCAGAGGTCGTAAGGAAACACGTTTTATTAGTAGTGAGGGATATGAGGTGCATTAAAAAAATAAATATGAACATTAAAACAACATCAGGTCTGAGAGGAAATTGAAATTGACCATTCATTACTCGTGCAAATGCAGCCCCTTCTTTCCTGTTTCCTTGTCTAATGTGATCTTGCAGCTCCAGCCCCCTCAGCAAATGTTTCCCTCGGAGAGTTTGGTCGCTCTCTTGTGCCATTATCCTCCCTTATGTGCCTTCAGTCTGGCTGTTGGCAAGACAAAGCCAGGGTAAAAGTTTTTCCAAGGCTACAACTGGGGAATTGTAATTGCATGGATATTCTTTTTTTTGTACAAATATACTAATGTACGATAGACTTGGGGTATTAAAAAGAAACAGAAAACCAGTCGGGGAGATGATCCATTTTCTCTGGTTTCACTCATATTTAGCAGCACTGATACGTCTTCTGGCTATAATGTGAGCAGGATATGGAATATAGCATTTTTTTTGCTTTCTCTCTCTCTCTGTCTCTCTCTCTCCCCTGACACCATCCATGCATGTAAGCCTGTCTGAGTTTCCTTTGAGGTGAGGCTTGGATTAGAGGCCGACATCATGCACTCAGCCCTGCTAAAGGATTTTATTATCACTGCAGGGTTTTTTTTTGTCGGCGGTGCTACACCGAACAGAGATTGTGCCACAACACTGCTCCTCAAAGACGGTCCAAATAGCACGACAAAGCATGCGTACATGCGGCCGTGATAAGAAACCGAATATTCTGCTAGGCCTCCATCTTTGCATAATCGACAATTCCTATTTTATTCTGTTGAGTCTGAGGCATTTATTACGTGTTAACAGCCACAAATCTGTGCGCCAAAGGTCAAACATCACAGAGTTCTTTTAAATAACGGCTATGTGAAGACTGAATAGAAATTAATTACAAAGCACACTGACATGAACCCATTTCTAAGCTGCTTTTTTAAACACACATTGCGGTAGCGCTTACCCAACTAGCAGTGATTAAGCAATCTTTTAGAAATTCAATTATAACCGCCCTTCTGAGACTTTCTGACATTGTTTACATCCTTGTTTTCCCTGGTGGCTGACAGGCTTTATGTACGGAACAATATGTTCAGCAGCGTAGAGACGTTTTAACAGTCGCGCACTTACCATAGAAAGTGCAAGGACAAAAAAAGTGCCACAGCTGAATTTATCTGCATGTCCTTGGAGAGGAAGTGTGTGTGTTGGAACCTGTGTGAATGGGTGACAACCTGCAGGTCATTCAGCAGCAATCATTCACAACGGCTGGTTTTCTCTATATGAGATTTCAACATTTTTTTGGCCCTGCATTTCCTCGGGTCCGGTCAGCGTCATCAGCATCTACGTAAACTCAGAAAACGGTTGAATTGAAAGCTTGATAAGTAAATGACAGTTTTTCCTGTCAATTCCCAGGCCGTTTCATTCACTATTGAAACGTAAACCTAAGAAAAGTAATGCTTTTTAAGAAGTTTAACCCACAAACTTTCAGCCTATTTGGAGGTCGTTTGTGAGGGGAAGGGAGCATGACCGATACAGTGTGTTTTCTGTTGTGGTTAGGAACAATTGATGGGTCAAAGAAGAAGGACTTTCATCCCATCATCATCATTTCATCCTGTCTGAAACAAAAGTCAATACAACACAATTACCAAGTTGTTGTTTTCCCTGTAAACCAAACCAATTGTTGAAGAAAAGAAAACTGACAACACAGATGCTTAGCAGATGGAACCATGTGCTTCTGTATTAGAGAAAAGGGGGCTGGCGTGACAAAGCTTTGGTATTAATAAGAAATTGGTCAACATGGAAATGTGCTGTTTATATTCCACTTAAGTTGAGCAGTCGAGCTCTGCTTTAGGGTGCGATTATTGTACTTGTTCTAGACTTCATATAGCTTCAAGAAGGAGGGGGTAGAATAGTTTAGAGTGCCCTTAAAGTTCATACAGAAGCTCCTGTCCCCCTCAGCATTAGCTGTAATAGCTTTATTGTTCTCTTAACATTTCCTCCTCCCTTTTTGACTCAATATTTAAAGGTTAATACTCTTCTTCAAAAACCAAAGCCTAAAAGGAATGACGTTCTCTTCAGCATTAGCTGTGCTGGGATGGTTATTGTGGTAGACAATGTTACGTCAATGACATCATCTCATTCAAACTGTAAGCTAGTGGCTTGCTAACACAAGTGTTAAGCATACAAATCACCACTGTGCCAGAGAACAGTCTCAAAGGAAGTGGTAGACCCCTGATCTCTGATTCCTGATTCATCCAACCTAACTCTATTCAGGACATGTGAGGGGTCATTAGGGGCTAAACAATTCCCATGTAGCCACTATAATAATGCCCCAAAGCGTACCATGGTTGTATCATATTTTGCTTTTAAGGGGACTACAGTTGGAAAGATAAACTCTCAGCTGTATACAGGATGACTTGAAACAAGAAATTGCAACTATTCACTCCTTTTGGAAATCTGTAAGAGGCAGGGCTGCAAACTCTCATTCAGTGAGCGTGAGATTTGCGTCAACTGCGTGAGTCTCACGTTCGATGCATGAGAGTTGGCAGGCCTGCCTCAGTAGGAGTCAGGACTCTTACGCCACACTTTCCTTTTCTCACTTTAGTCGGTCAAGGCCGGCGTGCTGAGAGTACACAAGGCTATAATGAAACTTTTAACAAATTGCCCATGAATGCAGCAGTCATCATCATCATCGGTTTGAACCAGACCGTCTATGGTTTGAACTTTCAACTGAACATGTGCAAAAACAAACAATTGCAATACGCACGCCTGTGGAGCAGCCAACCACAATGACTTTGTGGTAGACCACCCGGGAAAAGACTGGTTTCCGAGGGGGAAAAAAAGAAGAATGCGGTTAATTAAAATAACTACTACTCCTTTACCCCCACCCCGAGGAATATTTCACTCTAAGCTGAAATCAAAAGTTGGCAGGCCTGACTGAGGTATTAAATGGAGTGAGAAAAAGACTAATTTCTCTCATTTGCCTCAATACAATAAAGCCGTTTTCACATCTGCACTCCTGAAAATATCTAGATCATTCCAAGAGGACTGCTTCGGATATTCTCCTGACCTGGCTGTTTACATATGTTCCTCACAGCTGGAGACTATCCCTGTCAGACAGGAGGGGGGGCGGGGGGTCTCCTGAGGTATGGCGTGACCTTAAAAATAAGACGTGGAAGTAGTGGACGAAGCAACAGTCCGCCATACGATGCTATAATGAGAATAATTGCCTTTATATCAACAAAAGAGCGGAGAAGAACATACTGACGAACAGAAAACAAAATGCAGCTGTTTATTTACGTGCATGAAGATCGTAGCGGTCACATGCGTGCACGCCATGCACTGCAGTCACAGAATACAAACGCCACTCCCGCTCCAATTGGCTCGAGATGAATTCTCCGGATAATATTCTGCTACTTTCCTACATCGGCTAACTCGGACTTGCTGTGGAAAAAATACTAGGAGGTCTGGCAGGAGAAACTCCAGGTGAAGTCCGAACGAAAAATGTGACTGTTTGTGTTCATACATACAGCTCCTCCTGGAAATATCAGGAGTTTTCCAGGAGTTTTCTGCAAGTGTGAAAGCCCTATAAGACTATTTTTTGCAACCAGTTGTGGTGCCCCCTGCTGGCCATTAGAAAGAATTTCAGTTTAAGTCACTTCTGCTCTGGTTTCTTTCGAGTCTCTGCGGCAAAATAGAAGAGTGTAGAGTGAGAAAATATCCCCAAACAAAGTCTGAGGCTGCAAATAGTCACAATAGAAATGGGTACTGTCGTTGAGGTAAGCCGTGAAGAGTTATAAACAGGTTCTCTGAGTGTACGACCTTGACCACGGACTGCACTCCAGGCTGTTTACTGCCTGTATGTTAATGTAGCCATTGTCTCGGGCTCCTTTTCCAGGATTAGCCCCTCATTTCCTTGGCACACTTCCTTCACCCAGGGCCGTCCCTGCTGTGTACACAGATCTACACAAAGCCCCCGATGTCATTTCACTGATACTTTCCTGTCTCTGTCACACACACACACACACACACACACACACACACACTGATCTCCTCTGTTGTTATTATCAATATAACAAGAGCAGCGGAGAAACGGGACTCGACTTGAGGGAGTCAATTTAATCAACGCCTTCCATTTCTGTCTCTTTGACCTTGACTAGATTTTTTTTTTCTTTGGATCACTCAAGCACAGTTTTAGTTTATTTATGTTCTGCTTTTTGATGATAAGTAGTGTCATGACATTTCCTTTATAATGAACATGTTAATTATCAGTCAGATGGTTTGACCTCATCTTTGTTCAAGCCAACAGATTACATTATCTAACACACGAGGCTCCTCAGATCTGTGATGTTTGGTTAAAAGACCAATCATTTACACACACACGCAGAAAAACACACACACACACACCAGGCTTCTGGACACCTTTCACAACCATGAGAATAAATCCCGGGGGAGTTTTTGTTGAAATGACCGAAGGCTGGAGGCGGCTCTGTGACAGCGGGATGGGATGACAGTGTTAGGGGGTTGATAATCACGCATGAGAGAAGAAAAGGGCAGTCTGGTGGATGGAGAGAGGCTCCACTGGGTGTTTTTTTTCCCTTTTTTTTTTATTCCAAACTGTGTGTCCCCATTAACAGGACTGATGTGCATCTGTGCAACAAACTCATTTGGCCTTGGGAGCCATAGAGAGTCCTCAATGTGTTAGGATAAGTCACTCCGGAGACCACTAAAAGCCATTATTAGAAGGTGTTTATCGAGCTATAGCCGTGGCCTAGATACAGCGTAATATCCTGAGAACAGTTATAGCCCATAATTATATTAGGTTTTGGATGAGGACCGGCCGTGATTAGATAAATGATGAATAGATCCATTAGAAAAAGAAACAAGGATCCTTGGAAGATAATGTACTTTTTGCTCATTTGTACAAGGAGTCTGATGATTTCACACATGCATCAAAATTCACAAGAATCTTCGAGATGAGTTGCATGTGATAATGCAATTGGTCGAATTTTTTGCGCCAATGTGTGAACTCAGCAGGAAATAATCAGGAAAATTCACCACGAGAGAGTGGGCATTGAAGACGATGTTTGTACCACGTGACCGGTTGGGAATAGGCGCTGTCCTCATGCATGTACTAAAATTGCTTCATACTTTTTTCTGCTCGCTAATATGTATTTACCACTCATTTGTTGATACTGAGAACACATCGTAGCATTGACATGAAGGCAAAACCTGTCAACATTGGGTCAGGCTGTTCTGCTTTTTCCGCCATTTCCGTGTCGTCCTTTTACAACACGTCTTTCCTCTGCCCCTTCCGACAGGGAAAGTCTCCCTCTCTGACATGCATGTGTTGACAGGCAAGGCGAGACAATTTCAGGGGCGGCCAGTGCCTCAGGAGTGCATGTGTGGAAGCTTTTTACAACACAAAGAACACCAGCTTTTAAAAAAAATGAAATCATTCTCCTTCCTCTCTGTGTGCCAGGTGTAAATGAGGCAATATTGAATCTAATTTCCAACATTACCTGAGTTTCTTTTTTCACAGTTTGTGCCCGAGCTAAAATTGAATACCAGCAGTGTTTTATTTCCCCCAGACAGTCCCTCAGTTAAATGATAATTACAACTGTCAAAACTGCAAGAAAAAATTAAAGAGTGAAAAAAGAAATGAATTCATAATGAGATGAAGTTTCCCTGTCCTCTTTGCTTTATCTAATTGAATTACAGAAAGATGTGGTCAGAGTCGACCTCAAATCACACAGCGTCTGATTGAAAGAGAATTAGTGACTCGTTGTTTTTGTTGTTTTTTCTACTTCAAAACCATAAATGTGCATCTGGCATGGCTCCTTCTTAACTACTATCTACAGCTAAGATTATCATTGGCTATAATCTAAATTCTAAACAGCAAGATTCACAGCTTAGGGAGGGACTAGAGGAAGGAAGTTTCTGATTACAAATACTTTGTTCTTAAGAAGAGTTTTCACGTACCTGTAAAATATTATATGCACTAAAAGATATCCCAAGGAATGGTCTTTACTATGAGCTATTGCCCCATCCATTTAGGATTTAAGTGTTCTTAAAGAGGACATATTACCCCTCTGTTCCACCTTTTCAAACAGTCCCCTGTGGTCTAAGTGAAACATCTGTGCTGTGCTTTGGTCAAAATATAACATGAATCAAGCACCAGAGGAGGTTTGTGACCCTGTATAAACCAGCTCTATCAGAACATTTCGTTTTGGTGTGTGTGTCTCTTTAAATGCAATTAGCCCCCTCTGATTTTTCCAAGTAGACATCACTCCTTCGCTAGCGAGAATAAAAATGGCGGCCATGCGCAAAAGTTTTGCTCTAGGCTGGGGGTGGAGTCCATGAGTGGAGATACCAGGGGAGGGGAGGGTATTTTTTTTTACCACAATCCCACTGTGACATCACAAGGAGAGCAAATTTTAAACGTAGCATTTTTCTCTGTGTTGTAAGACTTATGCAGACCACAAACAAAGAACTGGATGGATTTATTTCATATTTTGTGGGTCGGTAGACACTCAGGTTACCCAAATATATGTTCAAAAACACTGTAAAAGTGGATTTTTCATTATGTCCCCGTTAATATTTGGAAGGCTGCGAAAACAGATGTAACATGACACTAAAATATACAAGAGCAGATCAAAACCAAACAGACAGAGAGAAACTCGGCCTCTCAGAGAAGTTTATCGTAAAATGGATGTGAAGTCTGTGACTGAAATGAAGGACGTTCCAAATGTTCAGGATACCGTAAAAAGTGGAGGAGAATTTAGGATCAAAATAAACGTATAGGTATAAATAATCCAGGTCCAGGCACTCATTAAAACACACCAACGCGTATAGGCTTGAGCCTTCTTCAGGGTGCAGTTGTTTTGTTCTCCACTTTTTTTAAGTCTTCCCTTCCATGAGCACCGGTGGTTTGAGGGATACAAGAAGCGCTCCTGTCGTCTCTCTTGTTCAGGGTACTGTGTTTAACATCAATTAGATTCAGAAGGATTTCAGTTTAATAATCTTCCAAATATGATGTGAGATTCAGTTAGTTTTGAAAAGCATTAGGGGAAATGTACTTCAGATAGCTTCTTATGTATATTTTGAGATTACATTTCAGAGGCTGTACCTAAAAAAAGAGTGTTAGAGATTTATTTGGATGCATTTTGGGAAATGTAGGTTCCATTGATTTTGTAGCTTAACCAGCACACGTGAGGAAATCATGGACTATGTTGCATCAGTTTTGACCATTTCTTTCTTCCATATACTTCTCTTGAGAGTCTTTCAATTCTAGTGCAGTTCTGATTCTGTGTAGCGCTGTCCTAACATCACATGTTGTCTGGCGGAGATCCTAAGCGAAGTGTTTCTGTGTTCCACTTACTCACTCAAAATTGTAAAGTAATGAGGCCTTTTAATCCCAGACAACACATCTCAGAATAAGCGATCGAGCCGGGAAAACCAGAAATGTCTCTTAAATCACAGCTCACGTCCGAAAATTTCACGACATTGATTTTAATAATTCAATTTCAACTTTGTTTGACCTCGAGATACAGTGTTTTTAATGGCGCTGCTGCCGTCTTCTTAAAGTGAAACCCTTTTTGACGTTTTAAAAAAGACTCAATGAATCTCGTACGAGTGTCGATCTGTGTGTGCGAGGTGTGGTGCGTTACCCGAGAGGCAAAAGATTTAACTGACATTTTTAAATAGGTTCAATGAATAGGTTCATTGGGACTTTAATTACATTCACTCTTTAAACCGAGAGTGTTGTGGGCTATGGAAGTGGATCTTGACAAGCCAATGTGCTCTTATGACACCCCACCCACATTGCGCCGCTGTGTTCCTGATTGCCCCTCTATCTGCAGGCAGCGCGGGCTCACCACTGAAATCACTAATGCTTAATTAGCAGATTAGAAGATCCAATTAAGAGATCTTCTCTGTCTCAAATCAAGCCTCTGTCAACATGTCCTATGAAAATGAGATACTCAACGTTCCCATTTTGTAAGATGGGTGTTCCCCCAACCCGCTTGCCAAAATGACCACCTTTGATTGACTGTGGCATGCTTTGTTTACCCCTGTGGACACCTTGTTTGAAGCTCATTCCTGATTAATCATTTATATTTCAGATGCATTTCAAAGGGAGACTGAGCTGTATGTCGGATTGAAGATATAATGAGAGCATGAACATAATAATAAAACAGAGCTCAGGTTGTGTTTTGCTTTTGCCTTACATTTTAAAATGTGTTTTTATTAAGTGTAATTCAATATTCTAGAAACATATGGAGACTTTTAAAAACTAATAACTCAGTGTTTAGTTTTATTTTACAGCCTGTAGTAAGTTTTTGGAACAAGAATTAGCATCGTTGCTAGTGTTATACTTACAGACCAGTGGTGGTTTGTAAATAAGGGGTGCTGGGACTACTGAAACATGTTAAACGTAAAATATTTTACATTAAACGTTAAATAGATAATGCTTTCAGTGCGCCTGGTAGTCTTTAATTGCTGTCAGCATTCTTAAAAAATAGGTCATTTCTGTGTGAATACATATACTTCCTGGTTGAGGGACACTGGCCGTGTAAGCAGGTGACCTGAGGCTTCTCTCTTACTGGTTTGTTTCAAACTTTCCAATGAATGCAGCTCTTTGTCCAGACACTCCCACTTTCATTGGCAGCCAATTGGTATTCTTCTGATTTTTTTGCTTCCTAATGTGATTGAACAACTGACGCCGTCTGTCATGTTGTGTTTTCCAATAGACTAGATTAATACACTGTTGTTAATATAACTACAGAAGCACAACCTTCACTCCTACACTTACGCTAACTGACTAGCCAATGACACAACTGTAACGTGATAGATTGTAGAGAAGCTAGGAAGTAATGATTTAGATCTCTAAACTTGAGAAAAGATGTATTTTACTTAAGCAAAATTTACAGTTTCTGATGTTACTGTAAAATTACTGCCATTGCACTGCTAATTCTGTTAGCCTGTTAATGGCAATTGCCATCATGTGTTAGCAACAAGCTAACAAACTAAGATGTCCATCCCAGTCCACCTGTGAGACGTTTGACTTCACACTCTCTTTTATTGTGTATTTAAATCTAGCCACAGCATAGTAGGTGTGAGGATAGCTGTTTGACTTTATTGCCAATCTTACATTACACTGCACCATTATTTACAAATTAAACATTGTGCTGTTTGAAAGAATACTTTAAACAAGTAATTAGTACCATGAACCCATTAGGAAAATGTTTATAGAGGTATGAAATCGACTCAGTGGAAGGGTCATTTTCAGGCTTCTTTTTTAGCAACCAGTGAAGTCGCCCCCTGTTGGCTATTAGAAAGAATGCAGGTTTTAAGGTGTTACGCTTTGTTTTGAAACAAGGAGGCTATGTCAACTTCTATCTCGGGCATAGTAAGGAAGTAATGATAAGCATCACTATTTTGGTCATACCCATCTTCTGGACGTTTTCGTGTTTCCTTGTTTTGTTAAAATCCCAAAAGAGTGGCCATTTGTCCCTTTGTGTTGTAGAAGTTAGAAGCCCTTCTCTGAAAGTACAAGTTACTTTGAAAGAAAGACATTGATCTATGTGAGATAATAACACAAATATACTGTATTTCACTGGGTGACAGTAATTGCACATAAGTGATGCTCAGTGATATGACATGCAAATTGCTTTATATGGTGTCATTGGGACTGAGTGCTTTCAGAAAGTGACAGCACATGCTCTGCAGCTGTCATCCACACACTTCTATGGGCTTGCAAACAGGCTCTTTAAACACGGGACCCAGAGAAGCTTTTTTATATCCCGGTTTGATGCTGACAGAAAATATGGGCATCATCATGTCAGCCAAAGATCTTAATGTTTCTGCATCATTACTGAACCTGCAGAGTTCATCTTGAGAGAGATACGGATGTAATGATTCAATCAAAAATACATGTTTGCATTCCTTTTTTTTGCGTCAACTCCAACTTAGGAAATCTTTTGTTGCAGTTAAACCAGGAAGAGAAATGGAGGTGCAGGAACGCATGGCTGGTGGTGCACATTCAGTAAAGAACACCCATCTGAATTAAATCTCCTTCAGATTACAGTGCTGACACACACTTCCAAATCCTCCTGTGACAACAGTAAATATGAATTTGTGTTGTTGTTGTTAAAGGGTAGAGCATGTTAGGCACTGTTAGGATTTGAGGAGATGTTTGGATAAGAGCAAATGTATTCTTTCTTTGTTGTTCTCATGCTATTGTGTTTGGAGAACAGAGATGAGGACAAAGGGTTTTGTTTGTTTTTTGTCATACCTCTGTCGACATGTAAATTATTGATATAATAGTGTTTGGAGCTGCAAAATGAGAAGACAAAAAAAATGCATTAAGACAAGCTGTCAGATCCAATAAAGACAAGACTGGAATTGTTGGATTTGGGTGTAGGGTTAATCTCTGAAATAATATGAAATCACAACCAGAACATTAAGAAAGGAAAGTACCTTGTATTACTATTGCCATAGCTTGTTTCCAGACCCACTTTGGTATCAGTCAGTTGGTCTGTTGGTCATGTTCGGCCCCCATTTACCGTTGAAGCAATTAATAGTCTATTTATTGAACTAAGAAGATGAATCATTTTTTTGTCCAATTTTCATGATCCATCCCGTTCTCTCCGTTACAACGCAGAGAATCACCCACCAGATATTTTTAGAAATCCATCTCTGCAAAGCAACGGTTCATTTTCTCGTATCCCAAAATTATTTCACTGAACCCACAATCTTTCTCAATACTCAACAAAGACATGTTTGGTACTCCACCAAACCGTGACTGTCCTACCATGTCATACCATACCATACCATACCATACCATACCATACCATACCATACTATGCATACCATACCATACCATGCATACCATACCATACCATACCATACCATACCATACCATGCATACCATGCCATACCATACCATACCATACCATACCATGTCATACCATACCATACCATACCATGCATACCATGCCATACCATACCATACAATACCAAACCATACCATGCCATACCATATCATACCATACCATAAAATACCATACCAAACCATACCATGCCATACCATACCATGCATACCATGCCATACCATACCATACCATACCATGCCATACCATACCATACAATACCAAACCATACCATGCCATACCATACCATATCATACCATACCATACCATACCATGCCATACCAAACCATACCATACCATACCAAACCAAACCATATCATACCATACCATGCCATGCCATGCCATACCATACCATACCATACCATGCCATACCATACCATACCATACCATACAATACCATATAAAACCATACCATACCATGCCATACCATACCATATCATACCATGCCATACCATACAATACCATACCAAACCATACCATGCCATACCATACCATGCCATACCATGCCATACCAAACCATACCATACCATACCATGTCATACAATACCATATCATACCATACCATACCATACCATGCCATGCCATGCCATACCATACCAAACTATACCATACCATGTCATACCATACCATGCCATGCCATACCAAACTATACCATACCATACCAAACTATACCATACCATACCTCCACAGTAGAATTAATGAATAAAAACATTAAAGGCAAACAACAATCTACATGTGAACAGAGAACCATGTACTCCAAATTTGGGAACCTTTTGTCAGTGACCCCCAAATCTTCCATCCAACACTGCCAAGAAGCTAGACTTAGTATGTGAAGCTCCACTAGCTGTTAGGCGGGGCTTGTTTACTCTTATAATCCCCAAAGCAGAGTGTGATGGACCAAAGTAACCTGTGATATAATGTAAAGTATTGAGGAGACTCTGATGTTCTCTTCTGCCCTCTTCCTTAAATTAATCTAAACCAGGGATGTTTGAGGAAGACAGCCAATAATGATTCTCTGCAGCCGTCCAAGCCGCCCCCATCACCCTGACCACCCCACACACACTCCCCAAAGCCAAAGTCCACATTAACATCGTAATAGGAAAGTGTGTTAAAGCACAGCTTTAGCCGCCTGACAAGAGCGAATTGGATGTCAAAGGGATTCCTGCTCGCTTTAATTGAATCTGCCCAGCACTAAAAAAGAAAATCTGAAGTCAAAATAACCTATTAGATCTATCAGGTAATGTTTTGTTGGGTTTGACAGATGGCACTGCTCTTCCTCGCCCTATCCTCCTCCACCCTCTTTTATCCCTGCAGGTTTGGGTGATGCAGGAGAGCAGGGGTGGGTGGTCGCTGATGTGATCCATGATGTTTCTCTCTCTGTTTCTGTTATTTGTTAATAAATTGTGGCCGGCTATTCCTGTTTCCTGGAGCTCACTCAGCAAATCCCCTGAGTTCAGAACCATTCTGGAGGAGCGTGTGGAGGGGTTTTAGTGAGTTACTCCACCTAATGGATGATGGGGGCCGCTCCACGTGACCTGATTGCTAACAACTGGCTCCTTTTTCTAGTGTCCGGATTCCTGTTTTCTGTGAAATAAGTCTTTATAACAGACATTAGACAGAAAGTGGAGGCTAAGTGTTTGGCCTAATGGTATCTTAATACGCTAAGAGTATAAAACACATTAGTAATGTGTACAGTATATCGCAGAATTAATTCCAGGTTGCACCTTAATGCAACAATTAGCTACATGAATCATCATCTCTCCACCTCCACCCCTCCCACTCACTCTCCTATAGCATGAACTCTGGGCTACCAATAAGCTTCTTCTTTGTGCTTTGATGGGCCAATCACATCCACAAACAGATATTAACTTTGGGCTGTCATGGATCTCTACACCCGATCGATAGCTTTCACATAGCATTACAGCCAAGAGCTTCAGGGGCTTGTTGTCTTTCTTCTCTGAGAGTTCAAAACATCCCTCTCCATGAGTCATTTGTGAATGTTTTCTTCTTTTCTACAAATTAACTCTGAGATGTTATGTATCGCTAAGCATTCAACTTAAGGCTAATGCAAGAAGTGTGTCAAATACATTATTGAGGATGATTTCATGTCCTGATGAACACTTTTACTGAGGCTTTTGAGCCGGCTTTTCAAGCACAGATTTGATATATCCTGCATAGAATGTGTTTGGCATGCAGGGCAACCAAGCTGTTGAAGTATGCATGTCTCTCTTCTAATTTTGTATGCATTTAAAGGCACATACAATGAGAGGAGACATGTCAACAGAGGTTGATTATGTATGTCTAAAAAGGAGGTTAAAACACAGGAGGGAGCTGCAATAAAGATGAGGCTTACAAATAAATTAAATATAGGCCTGTATATGACTCAGAAACTGATCAGTGGAAAGAGAAATGAAGGCAATGGGCTATTTAGAACCTGGCTTTAACAGATATCTGCATATGAATGTAGAATCTGTGCAGAGGGAAATGAAAACAGTATGTGTAATGCAATACAGGCATCCACAAAACGTGTAATTCTCAAACCCCTGCAATGAGTTAACAATCAGGTTGTACATTTTGTACCGGAACGGAGGTGAAAAATATTGCAGTTCCTCAGGTGTCCACACGAGGCAGGCTGCAAAAGCTAGGGCAGAAATAAACATTTTAAAGCCTGGTTCCCAAAAAACAATTTGGCATCAAAAGCTAATTTCTATGTTTGTAGAAGCTTCCCCGGGAGTTAACTTTTAATCACATCTTTGAATTTATTGAGCCTAACAGTGATGCATATATTTGCATAATTAGGGGTGTGGTTAAGTGGACACATTTTAGCTGTTTGCCAGGAGGAAAGGTCACCAAAGCTGCACATCTTTGCCTGTTTCTAATGACCTATTGATCAAAAGACTTCATAAGGCCTTTTCAGGAACCAACTAATGGGGTCACTGAGACGACATCCATGTTTTAAACAGTCTATGGTCAGACTGTAATGAATGATCAAGGTTCAGGCACTTTATCCTGGATTTCTTTTATCCCTTATCTGAATAATAGCTGACTAGACCAGACTACATCTTGTCCCTGTGAATATCATCTTCAGACAAACGCCTATGGGTACACACATTTTGTTCTTAAACACTGCACTCCTGGGTGGATGTTGTGGTTTGTAACTTGAGCTAAAGTTGACAAAAAACAGAGAACTTCTGTTTCAGCCTGTATAGATTTTAAAGTGACTTTTAAAGTGACATTTCACTAGATTTTCCTCAGCATTTAAATATCTTCACCTACTCCACTCCTCTCTCTCTCTCTCACTTCACTTGAGAACAGTTCAAGAAAAACTTCACCCAACATTTTAATACACATTTTCACCAACAATGACACAAGATGAAGAAATACAAAAATGATCACAAACCATGTACTGTCAATAATCCAATCTATTGAGAAACTGTAGATTTTAAAGGAGCATCATGTAAAAATCCATCAGTATGAACGTATCTCTTCTGTGTGTATGTGGGCGTTTGTTTGTTTGTACTTCACCCTGCATGTGTCCAGAATAGAGATTATGATATGAGTGTTGTATAAGTTACATTAACAGCTTTTCTCAGGTGGAGTTGGCCAGAGTAAATATTTAGTAATCATATCTTATCTGAGCTTAGTGATCTTAAAGAAATCCCACCTCTGCACTGTGCTTAAGAGCTCTCCTTCACTCGCTCTCCGAGCGTCTGGAGGTTCAGCACCATGAGCTGACTGCGTTATGAGCTGCAGCCTCGAGCGCTGAATGCAAACAGAAAGCAATGAAAACCACAACGTACATTCACGTGACATCGTTTTCTTAGTAACTGTTGTCCCTGAGTGATTGTTAGCGTTCAACCAGAGTACGCTAATTATTTTCCTGCTCAATTCAATTAATGCTTGATTGCAATCTTAACTGTTTGTGTTGTGGCAGTATTGTAAGGTGCTTATTCAAATATCAACCAGATAAAAAGGAGCTTAACTGGTCACTGGAGGATTACTCCTTGTTACCTGTTCTTGTCCTTTATATGTTCCACATAAAGTATAATCTACATTTCTATCACATCTTATTGGCTGACTGCTTTTCCTACATTGTAAAACCATGTGCTGCTTTCAATCTGCGTTGACTTTTTATTTCTTTTGCTTTCAGATTCTCGAGCTGGAGAGGGAGCGCCCAGAACGGTGGACCATGCAGTCATTGGAGGAGTGGTGGCCGTGGTCGTCTTTGCCATGCTGTGTTTACTCATCGTCTTGGGGCGCTACTTTGCAAGACACAAAGGTAGATGTCCTGGCTCCAACAGCTTTATAACTAAGTCTTTTTTAACTGTTCTGGGATGCATTTAGTCTTCCAGATATGTTTCATTTTCATCTCATTGTTTCAAAAGCTTCCAGGAATACTTTGGGAAATAACCCAAAAAAGTAAGGTCATTTGGATTAAAAAAAAACCTTTATAATTTGTAAGTGTTTGTAAGCAGCATACTGCTTTCCTCTGACACACAACCTAATCCAGGAGGTCATGAAGTTCATCAGGAAGCCTCTTGACTCTGCAAAAAACCTCATTTTACATCCTTTCCAAAAAAAATATAACGTTGGCTATTAAGGCTACGGGTTACTGATGGTGAGTTAAATTACTTTTTTTTCATGCTGTCATGAGTAATTGTACAGCACACCTTGTCTGGTGGCCTCTTATCCAAGAAATAATTATAATCTATAACAAATTTCACACGTTGATATTTCTCACACGAGAGGAAATGGAACCGGATCCATTAAACACTTTAAAAAGGAAATACTGTAAATGAGGCAATTTAAAGGTGTGAGACTTTTTTTTTGCTTAATGATCAAACTGAACTCATTGCTTCCTCTGCTCAGGTAAAAAATAATTTATGTGGTCTGTTAATAGATCTAAGTGGAAACTTCAAGAAAAAACACTGTGTATAATGTTATGAGTACTGCTATACTTAAAGGAGAGCCAAATGATGCCCCCATGTTTGAGAAAGTGGTCAAACTTACCCTCTTGTGCGCCCTTCTGGTTGAGAAAACATTTTACAGTCCCTCCATTGGAGAAAACGTGATATTCTACCCTCCAGTGTTCCCTTGCATTGGAGAAAACGTGACAAAATGACCTCCTAAGGTGCCCATGCAGTGGCCAAAAAGATAATGGGTGCTCTTTGAGAGGCGGTCCCAGTGGAGAAACCACTATGAGTTGCTCATCAGTGTGTTCTTTAAATGGAGAAAATACGAAAAAAAAAAAAGAAAAAAAAAAAAAAAGGTCTTGCTGGATGCTCTTCTAGTGGAGATACAAAACCATAGAAAACCTTCTGCATGCTGGTAAACACTGCATGTAAACACAACTTGATGAGCAGTATGCCGCAGACAACACGTGATTAGGGTTGACAGCAGGGTGAGATTTCTTCTTCTGAAAACACTACATATGCATGTATGGCACAAGAACACCAAATAAATGAGATGTACATCTTTTTCCACAGGGGGCGCCAAAATCGACACAAACTGAATGATCCTTACAAAAGATTTGAGCGACCCAGAACGCTGAAACCAACTAAAGAGAGAGTTTTTTTAATTGGCTTTGGGGGCGTTGAATTACAGCATAAGTCAACAATGACTGTTTAAACTCAGGCTGCATGGCATTAAGACATATAGATAGAGTATCACATATATGATGATGGCTTACAAAATGAATCTAAAAGTGTCGGATTCATTTCTTTTCAAATGAATTACAAATCTGAAATCAAATAAGTAAAACAAGAAAGAAAAAAACATTTTTTTTTCTTACATGCAACCTTGACGTTCCCATTCACAAACCTTCTTATCTCTTTTTTATTTAAGAGCACCTCACCTCATCCGATGTTGAGCACTGCATTGGTTATCACACTCTCCTATGATAGGATGTGAATAAATCTTGTAAATTAAGTTTGAAGTGCTGGCTAGTTCCTTTTCGCTGAACTTGACAAGGTTAATTTGAAGGTGCGAGCCGTGCTCTTCCACACACTCGAGATCATTTCAAAAACCCTGATTTTCATGTGCCAATCTTGAATGAAGAAGAGGGAAAATGAGGTATAATCTGAATATTACAGCTTCCCGGTGTTCGGGTTGTGTAAATTGCCACATGGAGATGGATTTGCATAATTAGGTGCTGTGGGATGTAGAGGCACATTTTAATCTTTTGTACCATCTAAGCAGCAGGCCATTATCCAGTCCCTGACACTGTCCTTCATCTCCACCTACTCCTCCTCCTCTTCCTCAGGTACCTACTTCACACACGAAGCCAAAGGAGCAGATGACGCAGCGGACGCAGACACAGCCATCATCAACGCAGAGGGAGGCCACACCAACTCGGACGAAAAGAAGGAGTACTACATCTAATCAAAACAGGACCCCCCCCTCACTATGGTGTCCTCTTTGGGACACCGAGCTGTTTTTGGGGCTGGGGCATGGGGGGTAAAAGATGGGGGGGGGGGAGGGGGGTGTGATGGTGGGATATGAGTTGGATCAGGATCACTTTTAGTGCGAGTAGAGGGTTTGGAAGAGAGAGACGGGGTTTTAAAGAAAGGCCTGGTTTTAAGCCGTTGTTTAGTCTAGTCTGCAGATGTAGATGGAATGTTTTGTGTGTAAAAAATAAAAAATTTAAAAAAGGACAAAAATTCGGGGCGGGGGTTTACGGTAAAGTAAGAAGGGGTTTTTGTGGGTGGGACGATGTGCCAGACGTTGCCAGAAATCACTGTAGAGAGCTTCACCATTCAACACCTCCCTAACTGCTGGTACGAATTTGATTTAGTTCAACCATTTGCAGAAAATTCTGTGCCTTGTTCTATCCATACTTTGGATTTGTGTTGATCCTCATTTGCATAACCTTGTTGCTTCCCCTTTTTTCCTGTTCCATCTTTCCCCACTCGTAATTATCGATGTGCTGTTGGCTTTTGTATGAGGGTAAAAATTACACAGCCACTTTATTCATTTCCCTAGATGTGTCTGCACACACGCATCCTCTCCTGCATAACAAAAACTCTCTTTCCAGTATACTGTGATTTGTCTCAAGCCATTACTTCCCTCTCTCTTATTTTCCCTGAAGTTTTTGACAGCTCCAAAAATGCATGGAATGCTTTACATATCATTGTACAAAGGACATAAATGAGAAACAGGTTTGATGTACTGTACATGCCCTCCCTGCCCCCTCCTGAACACGAAAAACGTAATCAAAACAAAAGGCAGCAAATGATAATTTAAAACAATTTTATTGGGAAAATACATCCAATTCATGTTTTGTTACCTCAATTTGTTTTTCAGAGCAGATCTCCTACTGCCTCTTAAACAATTACCTGTCTTAGTAAAGAGAAGTAATACATTATTTTCCTCTCTGCGCTGCCATTTCATTATTTGTTCCTCGGTTCAGTGCTGTTTTTCTTCTATTATGTTGAATGGAAGCGCTGTTTTTCTTCCAGCTTTTATTGAGTTGTAGTGATGAGATTCAAATGATTTCCATCTGCTCTCACTCCAGAATATTTTGTCTTACAAATGGGAGAGTAGGAAAATATAAATTGGTTTAAAAATGCTTTTTGGCAGACTCTCAGTCAAGATGCCTCAGTAATAAAAGGCTGTTGGGGGGAAAAAACATTTGGGATTAATGTTGGGCCACCAGCAGCTAAAAGACGCTGGTTTACTGTACATAACTCAACGAGGAAAAAAGAGACAGCCTTTACCAAACCCCAGTATGAAAACAGTCCAGTTTATATTAGGAACTCATCTGCTGCACAAACATAAAGAAAACAACAGGTCATTGAAGTCCAGGTTTTCCCATCAGAGGGTTCATGTTATCTCATTCAAAACACAATCCAATGTAAATCAAGCCAATGGAATCACTGCTGTATTGTACACTAATCCTTACTAAGAAATATTTTTTACAACTTACTAGAATTACAATGGAGTACCTTTGTGGATTTTATCGTATCACGCTCATTGTGAGTTTTGTCAAAATGTAAAACAAGCAAAATGTTCCAGAAAGTAAACGTCTTGAAACTGAAATGCTGAGAGACAGGCTTTCCACTTCCCACCACACCTTCTGAATATATTTGTTGCTTTGATGCAGCAGCTTGAGTGCTGAAACATTCGATCATCTTCTTTTTTTTTTGTGCATGTGTGTATACGTGCTCAAACCCATTCCCTCTGCTTCTCTGTCTCGCTTTATGTATCACCTGCCAAAACTGAATGAGGATCTGTTTTTGCCGTGCCAGCTGGGGAGCACTGAGGAATGCCAAAAGTAATTAATTGTTTGTAACTGAAGTTAATACACATGTTGTGCTCCGTGGTGGGTTGCATTAACGCCCTGGCTTCTTAACATGGCAATGAGGGTTCTGTTCATGGCATTGTTTGTCATTATTATGTGTTCACACAGCAAGCAGCTCGCTTAATGAGCTTCTATGTGACATCTGTGGGTTGGATTAAGGTGGAGGTCTGGGGTTGCTGTTTAAACCTTTGACATTTTGGACTTTAGATATTTTAAAGCGAGAATGAATTAGACAGACATGGACACGCTTTGGCCAGTAAAAGCAGAGAAAGTGTAATCTTACATTTATGACTGCAGTTTAAACTGAGGATGTGCATTGTTTGCACATTTTTTATTACATACATCACACATAATTTTTCATATAGAATTTAGAAAAAACTAATTTATATCAATAATAGTTGAGTGTTATAGAGATGAAGTTAACTTTTTAAAGATAAAAAAGGTATTAAAGAAACATGATTTAGCTAAGTTATAAAGATTACTGTAGATAGTAACTTTGGTGTAAAGTTCAACGGATACAGCTTCTTTCAAAAGTGTGCTGCCTTATGGCGACTACAATGTCACTTTTCTTGTAGTGACGGTTATTTTAATTGCTGGCAGTAATTCTGGATCCATTGTTTTTTTTCTGTTTATGAAAAGAGATAAGTCAGCACACTAAATTTCCTTCAAGCATCCTTAATCTGGGTAAGAGGCAGCGTACAAAACAACGGATGCGTTTCAGCACTAGGCCTTCATCAGCGTTGATGTTTTTTTCTGTCAATGCCTCGTCAAGTCAAATAAGTAAATGTTGGTAAAGAACAGAGACTGTATGAGACATGGACGTAGTCTCAGTGAAGTCAGCCATTAAAGTGGAAGTTCTGAAGCCCAACGAATGCGGTCACTATATTGGAAATGCTGTCTGGAAATAACTTCTGGTCAACCTAGTAACAGGCAGAGAGGGGGGAGCTGAGGTAAGCCTTAGGCCTGGCGTACAGCTATAACACACCCATCTGTCAATCAAATCAGTAAAGCCAATAGATATACACAACTCTTAGCCTCCGTATAATCAAAACAGAATGTAATAAAAAAGCTTTTTTTTGTATGTTGATTTGGCTTTTGAAATCTGGATTTTTAACTGGGTGTTTATGTGACTTCAGGGGCTTTTGCAGCCAGCCTCAAGTGGACACTTGAGGTACTGCAGTTTGTTGCACTTCTGCATTGGCTTCATTAAACATCGCAGGTTGCGGATTGGTAAAGAGACAGGTTTTTTTTTCTCTTAAGCACCTAACGTTTTTTTTGTTGTTCTGTTAAACTTAAAATGACGATTCAAACATACGTATCTCAATACCACATATCAAACATGATAAACCAATCATATGCAGCGATAACAAGTTAGATCAAGTTATCTATTGATGTTAAACCTTTAATGGAACTGACTTAGTACCACTTTCAGGCTGAACCATCTGGGAGATAAATGGATTCTTTAGCTGAGTTACTTGCTGTGTGGACATTCATGTACGAGATTAAATACTTTGAATTGCCATGTTAATGCATTTTATTGGAATTTGTCAATGTGCACCTCAGATTGCAACACATAATCAATATGATAGCTTTAATATATCATAGTCATGCATGAAGACAGCATTCAGTCTGTCCATATTGAGACTTTCCGGAACATAACACATCTGTCGCTAAATATCTTTTCTGCAGCTTTTGAAAACAGCAGATGGGCTGGGTGGAGGCTGTGGACATACAGTATGCTTTAGCTTTTCCATTGGATGTGGGAGTTGGGGGATACAGGAGTGATTTTGCAGACAAAGATCAGAGAGACTGTGTCCAAATGTCTCCAACAGTTTATTCTTCTGTGGAAAAACTTGATTTTAATTTAAAAAGTTCTGTACTCACAAAGAAATTACCACTAGGTTAACACTGTATGCTGATGACACTGTTTTGTCTTTGTTACGTGGACGGGTGGGGGAGGGGGGTGGGGGAAGGGATCTGATTAGGTTAGATGTTTTTCGGTCTGGTGTCTGATGAAACTATTAACTGACTTGTTATCGTTGCTTTATGAATCACAGAGCAGATGTCACTTCATCTGTAAGACTGAGATTGTGTCATTTGTATTTTACAGTGAGCACTATTTCGCTTCAGTGACGTGGCAGCTTCCATTTAATCCAGACTTCAAAATATGTACTTGCAATAAAGGAACAGAACTGAATATTGTCTTCTCCCTTAAGGCTGATGCATTCATATTTTACTTGTGAATATTAAACCTTTTTGGGGTTGGAAGTGCCGGTGTGTTTCTCCAAATGTTTTTGCTCTCCAAAAGCTCGGATATGAAAAAGGAACACGAATTACACAAAGTGAAAATATCATTTCTACAGGATTTATTATTGAGAAATGTTGGGGGCTCAATCTGAAGTAAACATAAGAAGGATATTCTAGGTTATGTATGATTTTTTGTTTTCATTAAATGCCCACTAAAGTGAAAAAAATGGATTTTGTCTCACAGTGTATCTGATGTAGTTTTCTCCACATTAAAATCTTTTGATAATGTCGTGTCTCTGGTTCATGCGTTGCTGACCGATGTGACTGCACCTCAGGTAGAAAGCAAAGTTTAGGCCCCACCTTTTAATGACATACTAGCAAGTACAATGCATCCTCATCCAATCAAGTGCAACACATTATTTTAGATCCAAGAGGCAAAATTGGTGATATTTTGCATATATGTTGTACATGTTTTATGTATTTTTCTTAATATTTGGTGCACTGTAAAAGATGTGTTGAGTATTGCTTTGTGTTGACATAGGTCATAAAAAAAGTACACTGTTTATTGGAATGAAGCCGGATCAAGAACTTGTTGTGGCTGTACTGCTGTCACGTTCAACACGCCACCGCCTTTTTGGAAGCTTGTTTGATTCCCTGAAAAGTTTTGATTGTTTCACCAGTCGTTTGTTTTTAGATTGATTCTTTTGTCTCTCTGCTGTTCTTGGGAAATGTTAATGTGTATCAATGGAGAAAAGGAGTTCCACATTCCCATACACATTTTGTATTGGTTCATAAATAGACATTTTTACAAAACAATGAAGAGTTCTTGTCTTAATAAAAAAGAAAAGATATTAATGTCCAAAATAATCAGTGTTGGTATTATTTCTTACTCCAAATATTAATGTAATTAGTTGAGACAAATCAGGTAAATGAACCCATTGCAACTCGTATGGCATTATTATTTATCATCTTCGGTAACTATATGTGCGGATTATAGAGACTCAAAGTATTAAAAACCCGAGTAGAGTATATTTACAGAAGTCTATAGTCAAAAGAAGCTGTCTTCAACAATGCAAGCATATAGTTTGTCTGCGCAACAGCATGTTATGACCCATTTTTACAGATGTAATTAGGCCATTAGCTGTATTGGCCATAGTTAGTATGGCCTAAGAGAAACACTGGAAGTCATTTGAGTTAGTCTGGGGTGATGGATGGTGGAGACATACATGATTTTCACCAATGACACTAAAGTCTGTGATAAAATGCCAATGTGACTGTTGACATCTTTTTACATCAGTGGCTCTGTAACTGGTCTAGCCTCAAGAACCACCACCAAATACTTCATGAAAAATGAAAATGTTCAGCCTACCAGATTTATTGAATGAAAGCTCTTGCAGTTTAAACCTCAGACGATGCAAAACAAGCGACATAACAAAGAAACAGAACAAATCAAGCATGTTTTAAAAGCGCTTCAAATACTTTTTGAGGCTATTTTTTTCCAGGCACACATTTGCGACCCACTGAAAATGTCTATGTGACCCACTTTTGGATCCCGACCCACCAATTAAGAACCACTTTTACATAATGCTTGTAGCAGCGGTCAAGTCTCGTACTTGTGCTCATACTAGCATGTGCTTCTGTCAACTACTTTGTAATGTGTTTAATGTGGAAGAACATTTAGTCGAGTCATTAAAAAAAACCTGAGCTGACCAAGTGCTTCACAGACAGAGGCAAAATAAAACAATAAAGACATAGTAGATTATGATGATCACAGATAAACATGATTATATTGAATAAGGCAAATTCAAAGGCCAGAGAAAAATGGTGTGTTTTGAGCTGGGCTTTAAAAGTGTGTATCAAGTTTGCACATATGATTCGGGGGACAGTTGGTTCCACAAACCAGGGACTGCAACTGCAAAGGTATGATCACCCCTGAGTGATCGTGGTGGGGTATAAAGGATTAAAAGGTCTGATCATTAAGAAGGAGCCAATCTATAGAGTGACTTTAAAATGAGTACTAACGTTTTTATATGAATACTAAAATCAACAGAGCCATTGGAGGGAGGTGAGTACAGCGGTGATGTTCTCCAGTTTACGTGTACCAGTTCAAATCTGGTAGCAGTATTCTGCACATGCTGCAGATGTGATAGGGAGGACTGACTGACACCAATGTAAAGGGAATTAGTAGTCAAGTCTAGTAGCTTAGTCTGGGCTGGCAGTAGCTCAGCCTGTAGGGACTTAGGTTGGGAACTGAAGGCTCGCTAGTCCAAGTCCCCGTGCGGACCAAGGCTTGGAAATTGGTCTGGTAGCTGGAGAGGTGCCAGGTCCCTTCCTGAGCACTGCAGAGGTGCCCTTGAGCAATGCACTGAACCCCCATCTGCTCATGAGTGCTCACTGTGGTCAGCCCCCTCACTATGACAGCTCTCCATTAATGCATGTTCAAAGGATACTGTTTGTGCATGTAAGTGTGTGTAGCATGTTCAACAACAGAGTGTAAAATTTATGCGATTACTAAAGGATATCTTCTTCTTAGATTAGATAAATTAATGGATGAGTTTTTCAATATCTTGGGATTTAGATATGGGAGTGTGTTGTCCGCCATCTTAAGGGGCATCATTCAAAAAATGGACAGTCTCAGTGATGTCACCCATTGGTCTATGAAGAGGCCTTATGAAGCTGGACAATGGGAGTCGCCGTATTTGACTCAAACTTATTTCTAGCTAACCTAGAAGCAGGCAAGAGGTGGAGTTGATGGGGGCTGAATGAATATAATGATTGCTAAAACACACCCATCAAGCTTGTCGAGCCTTAAATCAAGCTAGTATAATCCAAACATTAAATACAATACAAACAAAGCTGACAGTTTAAGGTCAATAAAGGGATTTTGCTGAAATAAAGCCTAGCCTCAAACAGCTACTATGTGCACGCCTGTCTGTCAAATCAGCCATGCACCCTATGCCTCATCGTTCATTCGTTCATCCTCAGACAAGCCCTCCACCAACTTTTCCAGTTATCCAGATCCTCCATGCACCTGTCCAGCTCACCAGTGATTTCTGCATGTTTGATATCCTTGTGGTCGATGCTCATGTGTTAGCTCACACAGCACTGGCTTACTGGGCGGGAGCTCCTGATGTCTCTGGCTATGACCTTCCAGCCTCATCCTCCCGGAAGCTATTTTCTCACTCACCCCTTGGCAACCCCCCATACAGCCCCTTGATGGTGACCTGTGCAGCCCTGCTGTGCTGTTCAGAACAACAGGCAGCTTTCTGGTGTAGCATCCACCCACGGACTTCTGCAAGGTGATCTTCAGGGTCCAACATTCATGTTTGTAAAGGACGACAGACTCAATGATTGCAGAGAAGAAGCTGGGCTTTGTATGTTGGGGGAGGTTGGACTTCCACACACTGGTTGTACCGTTCAAAGCTTCCTACCTTAGAGCTCTCCTCACTTTAATGTCCCACTCTGACAAGCTGCTTCATGAAAATGGGATATAGAGACCAAAAACATTTTTAGCAGGCTGTAAACATTTTTATTTTTGCTTTGAAAATGGCCGTTTTAACATTAACTTGATGGGGATTCTTTTGGAGTCAGCCTCAAGTGGACACTCTAGGAACTACAGGTTTTTATTTTGAACTTCCACATTGGCTTCATTTTTTAAAACCAGAGGTTGCCTCTTGGTCAATTTTGAAAAGCTCCTTTAGGTCGGATTGGAGAGTATGAACAAAAAACCGTGAAAGTTATATGGATTGGAGAACTTTTCGGGTCAATATGTCAGATTTCGACTGAAAAACTGCCAACTCAACATTCAACAGGTCAACATTTTTACACCCTAACATCCTGTAAGTTTTGTGTTGCTTTTAAAATGAATCAATTCTACTTCCCGTGGTGGTACTGAATGTAGATATTAGGCATTTTAAGCTATTTAAAGACACTTACAGCATTTTTTTTCAGGAGAGGATTGCATCCAAATTCTGTTCCCTCGTGAAATGCGAAAGAACAGATGCTAATTTCTCAGGGATTTTAAAATTTCACAAGGTGTTATCAAAATATTTTCTTTTAATTCTAAGCTTGTACAATTATCCAGCCTCAAAATGAAGCTGCACTAATTAAATACTGATAAATATTGCTGCTTCAGTCAGCCAGCTCTCATTGTGGATTATTACGTGAATATGTTTAGAGATTATATTTGGCTCTGACTTCATCACTCCTCTCCAGCAAACACCGAGCTCCCTGCAGCAGGGATCAGGGAATGACGATAATAACTTCCCCTCCTTGCAGACTCAGGCAGTGCATGTGAAATTTACAGATTGCACCTGTTGCATCATAGCTTTCAGGTGAGCTGTAAGGCAGAAAAAGAGCAGATCACTGACAGCTTAAGTACACCACTTTAATGTATAGGAGAATTTCTGATTACGGTTTCAGCAAGGAGAAGAGTTACGTGAGAAGTCTTGAACTGAATGCTCTGGATGGGGGTATATAATGGGATTTGCAGCCTTTAAGGGACTACTTGAGGGACTTCACATTAAATAATAGAAGTTACGTTATTTTGCCATTTGAACACATAGGCTACAGAACTTATCGTTCCCAGTGACTGTAAGAGATTTAACTGGTCACAACATGCCAATTTGAGGACGAGCCTTTAACCCGAGTCTTCGATAATGTTGACTTGCCTGCAGTCAGTTCCCACCCGTTCAGAAAGCGCTGTAGATGAGCCATCGTGGAGATAGAGCGCTGCGAGCACGGATCCTGTGGAAACAGCCAGTAAGTTTCATCCACAGCGCTGCAGTGATTCACACACCTTAAACAGGGCTTTGCCGGTGATGAAGCTGCCCAATGACATCAGTCTGATTAGCTGCATCTGTGTACTTCATTGGTGGTATCTCAAACTATTTACTTCAGTGATGTTTTAAGTCCGTTTCTCAGAAGGTGGATATTCATTTTGACTTGTTGACTGAGCTGTCTGGGAATTTTTTTAAAGTACAATGAGCCAAGTCAGAATTCTGAGATTAAAGTCAGAACATGATTATTTTCCAGTAGATCCTCTTCTGTGCCATTCAAAGGCACAGCAGTGTCCTTGTTTTTAATCACTGCACAACCAGGAAGGCTCTGTGACCCTTTAACTACAGTGCACCTGAAGGGACAAAATGGCACATGGTAAAGAAAAACAATCTGTTATTTTTCGATCCTAAATCACATTGGGACCAATGCATTAACCGTAATTAAGCCTTAAATAAAACATACTTAAGAAGATCATAATACACACTATAAAAAATGAACAAAGTGTGGTCTTGTTTCTGGAAAGTATTGCACATGTAAAATCTTTTGCTCGTCAATTATTGCTCATTAGGTTATTCACCTTTTTTTGCTCATTGGTACTCAAAAAGCAGAGTTGTATTTTCCGGCACAACTTCCCCAACTACCAGGGTGCATGGAGAGTGAAAGGCTTGAAGGCCACAAGCCGAAGTGTGTCAGTCTGGTTTGTTAATAACGTTGATCTTCATACAAGTGTTGCTGGAGATTTTGACCTCTCCTCATTGTTACTCTCAATGCTGCAGAACAGCATAAGTGAGTGAGAAAAGGAACAAAAATTGAACAAGTATCAACTCCAGCTTGGGTAAAAGTTGAAATCTCTTTTTAAAGTTTGAAGTGAACCTTGGCAGCCACACATGTCATGAAATTTTCATCGCATGCATAAAACAGTCTGAACATGCAGTAAAAAAACAACAACAAAAAAACAAGCGCTTCTAATGAACACAAATACACGGGTAATATGTCGAGGAGCGCCGTGAAAGCCTGAATAAATCCGACAAGATTTAGTCTCTGAAAATCAATGTGTGCTTTCCCCGCTTGATGAGCGCAGTGAACCTTTTTTAACTAACATCTTAAATAAATGGAGATGGTGTTATTGATTCCAACACAGAGGACGGGATTGACGAGCTATCTGTCAGAGTAAAAATGAATCCCTCCATTTATTTTTAATGCTTTGCTTTGCACACCTGTAATATTTAGTATTCAGAAGATGAGTTGAGTGGAGGAGAGATATTATCTTTTTAATTACATTTTCACCTCGGGCTCTCATTATAGCTCAAGTGCGCTACATAATGAGCCAACATCTTAAATAAGTAAAGGTGATACTGCTATTGATTAGAAAACGTGCGGATCAGAGGCAAGCTATCAGTCATAGAAAGTGTACGTCTGAGTTCTTGTTTAATGTGAGCCGGTTGGTCTCTTATAGACCCATCAGTCAATATCCTGAAAAGGAATTCTATTCATCACACTTTAAATGGCTCTGTAGCTGCAAATGGCTGCACTTAATAAAGCCAGAGTGTAAACATTGTGTGTGTGTGTGTGTGTGTGTGTGTGTGTGTGTGTGTGTGTGTGTGTGTGTGTGTGTGTGTGTGTGTGTGTGTGTGTGTGTGTGTGTGTGTGTGTGTGTGTGTGTGTGTGTGTGTCTGTGTGTGTGTGTGTGTGTGATGCTGTTTTGTCTCCGGTAATGAAAAGGTCAACGATGCTTCCTTGTCTTTATGTGTTAACCTTGAGAGCTTAAAAGGTTAAAGCTGCGTTATCCTGAAATAAATATATTATTTATCCATTGCACGTGCATAGAAACCCCGTTTTGATTCGTCTCTGTGAAGGCCACGCTGTGTTTCGATTGTCACCTAATGACCTCTGTTAGAGAGTGTCAGCGTCACCGTTTACATCTAAAGATTAGGAGGTCATGCAAAGCAAACATTTGCAGCCTGACATCCACAGGTGAACCAGCGTGATTATGAATGATTTATTGATTGTGAGATTATAAGAAGCTGGAAAGTGCAGACCTGTAACCTCTTGTGGTAATGGCGACCCTTAAAGGCACTTAGGAAATTAGGCCACCTGTACCAACACGTAACAATTAAGCTACTTGTCCTTACTCTGCAATCAGACCAGGTCCTCATCATGCTGTGAAACACTCCATATATCTTTTTTTATACATGCAGTCGTTAAACACAAAGAGATTTTATGAATCTGCATTCAACCCTGTCACCTAAAAATCACAGCCGTACTCTTGTTATTCACTGAGATGATAATGTGTTGTGAGGACAGACGGCAGGGCAGGATTTGAACAGGTTTGCATCCTGATTCTGAACTCCTGGGCGCCGGTTCTTCCTACAGGAAGAACTGAAGATAACATCTTTAACACCGCACTGTAATGTCATCAGTTTATTCTGAAATGTGACTGATTTTGATTGTTTAACCTTTAATATTGTAATCCTTATCATCCTGCAAATGTTTCATATTCACTCTCTTCTTGCCATGTGCTCTACCTTCCCCCTTTTTTCAAATTTAAGTTGTGTATGCTCTGATTGAATGTCTGTAAATGAGGCTTCTACGTCAATGTGCTCTCCAAGGATTTAAAAGGAATAAAAGGATGAAAAATGCTAGTCCAGGAAAACACGTGTGTTAACCTTCATTAGTTTACAATATTTATTTTAAAAGGTGAGATCCTATTGTTTAAGTTGGTATCAGGAGAATCAGTCGGCGTTTTGGGACCAAACAGTTCTGGGGACTTTCTGGAGAGGGACTATCCACTATGGATTTCACTCAGAACACCATGGCGACTTTTCTGCCTTCGCACCGCCATGTTACCTACTCTGAAGCAGGAGCTAAAAATGTTTCCTCTAAAAGGGGTTCTAGGCACTAAAAGAGTTCAGAGTTCCTGTGGTGTGGAGTCACTAAAACAAAACAAAAACACATACAGGCAGAGAGGGCGGGAGGTCACAAAGATCACTGACTAATAATCACTGAAAATCGGGAAATTGTCTCTCTCTCACCCTCATTTAATATGTATTTGTTGTTTTTTTCACTACTCTTCTTGTTCCTAAATAAAGGAGGGAACGTCATGAATCCATTTCCTGATTTGAATCAGTTTATTCGAGATTTGTAGTCAGTGCCTTTTTGGTTCCTCTCCGCTCTTTTGCCTTGAACGGTAACATCTCTTAAACCTCCTTCGTTTGTGCATCTGTGAGGGAACGCTTTCCTTGAAGGGACAAAAATATATCACACCTTTTTATTTTTTCAGATTATTTTTTTGGGGCCATTAAACCTTTGATCGGATAGGACAGCTGAAGAGAGACGGGAAACATCTGGAGGAGAGAGTGGGCGGGCGACATGCAGCAAAGGGTAGGTGTGAATGTGAGTTTGGCTCTATATTGACTGGCCACCAGTCCAGGATGTAACCCCGCCTCTCACCCAATGACAGCTGGGATCAGCTCCAGTCCAGGGAAAAGCGGTATAGATAATGGATGGATGGACAAATTATCTGCTTTCACAAACCGTGTTTCTAGCCTGCTGCTCTTACTGGTTAAGAAATAGTGAATGTTATCCATTGGCCCTAAATGTCTCCCTTTAGTCACAATAGAGTTTTTTATCAGACAATGCAATATCTCTCTGTCATAAAGATGCTTGTTTTTGTCCTTTAACCATAACTTGTACTCAGCCTCGACCCCCTCCTCTCGGAGTCGCTGTCATTGTGATTTGTGAAATCGTAGCAGCAGCCACTTACCAGTTAAAGCAGCACCGAGACGTTTGTTTGTTTCACTCCAGCACAAAATTGCTCGGTGCCATTCAGCATTTGTTATGATTGTTTTGTTTTCAACTGCAATTTGTGCTCAGTGGGTCATTCTGATGGTTTTTTTATATTTATGCTATAAGATTATACTCAAAAAGTCTAGGTTGAGGAGGAACACAATTTAACATAGTGTTACAGTTTTCACCTATAAGACCTAAAAGAAGAGATGCAAAGAAAGAAACACAATCGAGAAAACTTTACGTGCAAAGAGTTCGCAGCCACAGTCGTTTCTCCGTTAGGCGGGAGGGCACAGCGACCTGCAGTGGTTATGCTAACAGCAGGAAGTAAGTTTAGAATTTTCACATTTAAAGTAAAGCATACTGTAAGAACTTTTGATATGAATTGGCGTTATACAAATAATGATTGATCATCTGTATTTTTAACATTTGATCCTCGTGGCATTTACTAAAATCCAAAATGCTTCATAGGAAATGTTGAAAGTTTGATGGTTGATGCACTTGAGTATAAAGTTTAAGGATCGACAAAGTTAGGCATATTCATCCTTGGAGGACCATGAGTGGTTACGCAAAGTTTCATGGTCATTTATCCAACAGTAAGGTATTTTTTATTAAGAAAACATAAACCTGTGGACCAATCCATCATGTGGCCAAGATTTCATATGTACAATAATATGTCAAAAACAGTTGTGGCTCGACCCTGAAACCCTGAACTGGTGATTAGGTAAAGTGTGATGTCACTTCCTCTCTGTCTGCAGTGTCTCGCTCCTCCTGTTGGCCAGTTTTGTTCATTGAGTCTCCATGAGGAGCAGTGGAGCTGTTTGTCCTCCTCTGTCTTGATCAGGTAAGTTTGTGTTCTTGTTGATTAAAGTTCAACAGCTGGTTTCAGGACAGTAATCAAGATAAGAGAGTGAACAGAAACGCAGTGCCTGATGCGGATTGCTGTTTACTTTCAGTCTGTTGTTGTTAGGATGGATCTGGGACTCCTGAGAAGTCTTATCTGGAGACACAATGGGCTCAGGTAAGGACTCTTTCTCCAGCTATGGGAATTTTCAGTACTGACAAAGCGGCCTTAAATCTTCTGTCAGGTTGTCCACTGCTCTTGAGGCAGTAAGTGCTTGAGATGGTGTGGCTGAGGCACCAGGATTTAGCTAAAAGCTTTGAAAGCTGGTGAAAGTAACCGCTGAGACCGGGGAAAACAGACACAGTTCCCACAGAGAGGGAGGCACAGGCAGTCAGTCGATCTGTGTGGTGAAAGCAAGCAAACAGGTTAGCCAGATTATCAGAATCACTTTATTTAGAAGGGCAGCTGAAATAGAACAGGGGAACTTAACATGTTTGTCAAGTAGGTTTATGTAAAAGTAAAAGATGGAGTCAGTAGCATTGTTTGTTACAGCTTGTAAACACAAGATTCAAACTGGGCCCTTTCGCCTGGACTCGTCGCCCCCAGAGGTGCACACTCACTGCAGGATGTAGTGTGTACGTTTACTACTTGTACCTCCACTACAAGCTACCGCAAGCTAGCACAAGCTAACCCTGTGTTTGGCACCTGCCTGTCCAACAGGAAGCAGGCCAACTCCACGTCCACGGAGTAAAAGCCAACACAAGGTTCCCCCTCATCTTGGAACAAGCTTTATCCACTTGGTGTTTTCCTCGTACTATGATTGTGTTTGCTCTTCTTTGCTGCTACGTCCAAGTCGGTCATATTCGCCAGTTTGTATCACGTCCAATCCCTGAATTATATCCACTCCTAAACTAACCTGCGGGCCGTCATAGTTTTGGTCTTCATTTAACTGATTTCTTTTTGATGTTTCTGCTAAATAGATCCAACTGATTTGGGCTCAATGTTGCTTTGTCAGCTTCGGAGTGCTTTTCCCCATGCTCTGTGAGATCTCAATGATTAAGATCAGAATCAGGATCACCTTTAATTGGTCAGGTTTGTGTACGCTATTAACCCGAACCAGCCGACGATCCCACACCCCCCCCTATTCTTGCCTCCTTTCATTGTCCAGTAAAATTCAGAGTCAACTACAAAATCCTGTTACTCACATACAAAGCACTGCATGACCTCAAAGGCAAAAGGTGCTGGAATAAACATGATAATAAGTTACGTATGTTAGATTCAATTCTTGTCAAGATGGCCACTCCTGTGAAACTAAAACTCTAAAAAGTCTTAATAAAAACAGTTTCCTATGCAAAAAAAAGTTAGAAATCTAAACTTTTCTGACCTCAGTGCTTACTTTTATTTTGCACATATAGTGTTCTGATTTCTGAAGTATTTGGTTAAAACTTGCTTGCCAAATCGAAAGACGCCTTGCCAACGTGGAGGCTCTTTTCCGCAGCTTTCACCCTTCTGTAGCTGCATTGTTTTCAACTACATCTTTATGCACAGATACCTGCAGACTCCACTGCATACAAGGCAATGAACCAAGCAAACCCAGACTTTAGATGACCACTAAATTACAGTTTTGAATCATTCAGGGCTCCTTGGTAAATCACTTCTTTTTTTTTAGCTAAAGGCGATGGATGATGCTTTTGTGCATCAGCATGACCCTTCCCCTCCCTTCACTTAATAGTAGACATTTTACAATAATCCATGACATTGAATTAAACAAAGCCTTGCAACAAATGTAACCTCTGATAAATGTGCAAATATTGTTCAGATTTTGTTAGAGAGGCGCCATTTTTTAAGCTGGTGTTATTGTTGTTTTTCATACCCTGGAGTTTAAAATGGTTTGTGTCGGTGCAGTGGCAGAGACAAAACATTCATGCACACCTCACTATTAAATGCAATTACTTTGTGTGTTGTGTTAGATTGAACATGTGCTGACCCCCTGAAACTCTAAATAAACCTAAAGGGTCTCACTTTCTGATTAGTAAGGGAGAAATACAGCTGAGTTCATCTTTGGCCGCTGACATGGCGTTCAGGATTCACCATGTTTAGTCCATGGGGTTCTCTCCCCTGCGGGTTTAATATATCTTTGCGCCTCTCAATGGGGCTATAAATTATATGATTGCAAAGGCCATGAAGAACCTTATACCTCCTTCGCAGGAAGGTTGCCCGCTTCATTGATAAAGGCAGTGGGTGATACAACTGGACCATGAGCAGTCTTGTATAAGAAGGCGTTTTTTGTTGCTGTGGGGTGCAGGCAGGAAGCCCCAAGGCCATGCTTGTGGTGTTCAGGTAAGAGACTCGTAATGTCTCAACCTCAAGTCAAACTTAACCTCGACTCTAAGAGGGAGTAAGTCGTCAGCAAGCTGTCTCATGGGGTTAACAGGAAAAGAGAGACGACTGCTGTTTCTGAGCTAATCTGACATCCACATTGAGTTTCAGTCAGGAACACTTTTTAAGCATTGATTTGACAAAGGAAATACAGTTCTGCTTTTTGCTGATGGCTGTCTGGGTAAGTCAAGCAGCATGCTACAGCAACACAGATAGCACAGGAAGCACACCCACTCGCTAAAGAGACCATTTGACTGTATATAAGATGGTCAAAGCGTCTCAAGGAAGCTAAAAACCGCCCTAAGATGAGCGCTGACATGTTTTGCATTTAGAGCTAGAGTCTGGACAGTAGGGACTGGCTGCAGTTGCCAGTGTATTGAAGTGTCGTCCCTTCTGCTTAACATAACTCATTTAACCTTTCCATAAAAACAGCAAAGATACCGCGGGTCAGTACAGTCCACAGCAGAAAAGATTCCTGTGTCAGTCTGAAGCAGACACTCACAGTTATGGAAACTTCAGGGAGTTTTGTGTTAGTGTTCTTAACATCTCTTCTCTCCGTTCCTTCTCCTCCATGCTGATCTGGTTCAGTCAGCGCTACAGGACGGCATTTGTCAACAGAGCTGTCAATCATGGCGTCACATCCTTTTTATGACATCAAATAACTAATTCAATCTAAACTTCTCAGAAAGTTGAACACTCAGCATGAAGAGAACAAGTTATATAGCTTTTACTGAACTCGGTAAAACTGCATTTTCTTTTGATGCCCCAATTTCATGGAACGCCCTCCAGCAAACTCTAAAGATTAGAGTTCTTCCCTCTCTTGCAGAGTTTAGGACTTTGATTTCTAGCCTCTTTTTGGCAAATTGTTAGAGTTTTAATTGATCTCAGTGGTTTTTGTCACTAATTTTAAATGTTCGTTGTTGTTTTTTGCTTATTTTACTGTGCTTGTAATCTCGACTGCATTGGGTATGAGGGTGACCTCAATGTTCTTTCGAAAATAAATAAAGGTTTGATTGATTGATTGATTGATTGATTGATTGATTGATTGATTGATTGATGACATAAACCGTGTTTTTATAGTTGACCCATGTTGCATCTGTAAACATAGAGGAGGCGGACTGTATATACTTTACTGCAGCCAGTCAGTAGAGGGAGCTCCAGATGTTCTGGCTTCACTTTTGAAACTGTTGGAGCACAGGTTGTCCATTTATTTTCACAGTCTATGCATCACAATAGAAAGATAGATGCAGGTGTGCTGCAGCATATGGTGTAAATGCACCCCTTATAGCAGGAATTAGTGAGGAAGAAGTGTGTGAGTGCTTAGAGTGAAGGACTCGATCAGTGGGCTCCCAGCTGGGGAGTTTGACTTTAGGGTTCTGCATTCATTCATACAGAGCTTTATTGATTTCACACTTACTTTCAACTATTATTCCTAAAATGACAAGTTTTAGGAGTTACTAATATTAGTGGTGGAAATGACATTTTTAAGATGAAAACTCTGAATTGCCGTATTTTGTTTGTTGCATAAATGTTATTCAGATCTGAGCAGCATTCTTTGGTCTTGTAAACAGGAGGTTCAAAATACACGTCTCAGTGGGGGTTGTAGTGCAGTTGGTGACACATGGTATGTTGCCTGTTTATAGTCAATTCTGTTCGTTGTAAACAAACCAACAAGCCAACACTTTGCAGAGCAGGGGGTAGAGCCGCATGCACAAATGAAAAGCTTGGATTTTTGGTCGTATAAAGAGACACAAACACCTAATTTAAACATGACAAAAGACTTGAATAAAATGCTTTTTTTGGTGCAAATATGGCAACCCAACTTTTCAAACAAGTGGTTTAGTAAATGAAAGAGGGGCTATAATAACACACTAGTAGTAGGAGTGTGGGCATAGCTGCAGGTAAACGAGAATATTAGGATTTAGTAGTTCTTTAAACAGCTAAGCAGGACTTTTTTCTGGTTGAAATACAGAACAGGAAACATTTTACACACAAACATGGATCTTGATTTAGCAGACAGGTTTCCTCATATTTGCATGAGAGGCTGCATGCTTTTCTGGACAGCAGCAACACCATGACAACAAGGTCAATAACGTATCAACTTCAAACCGCTCATGTATCCTCTCTCTATCTCTCCTGATACATGAGCACTACAGTACATGAGCTGTAGGGTCAGGGCATAGATTTAATACTGACCTTTTGTTACACCACACACAGATGCACAGATCCATATCGGATTTCTATGGATGTTATTGGATGTTATTTCACAAATCAAAACATCTGGATGTCATTTCTTCTTGTTTGTTTGTTTTTTTGTGCAGTCTGCAAATTTGTCCCGTACCGTGCTTAAGTACGATTTCCCCCCATTCCCCCCGCTGGCCTGCACTCACACTGCTCCAGGACTAACCGGGCCAGAGCACGGTTACATCTTGGACAACGCGTCGTAATACAACACATGAATGTCTTTACGTAATTATGAAGAGTGCTTAGTTTACAAGACAGGCGGACTCCAAAAAAAATAAATCAGAATCCGCGTCCGCACATCTGAGAACAAAACGGAGAACAAGACTGCTACTTTACTGACTTTGTGGCTTATTTTGAGACATGTTAGTCTGATACAGCCAGAAAAATCTGTGATTTCTCGATAATGAGAGCTGTCCACGTTGTGTACCCGTGCTTGTGCTCGTGCATAGCTGTACCGTGTTGATGCACACCTCTTCCAAGCGTGCCAGGGCCGAGGAAGTGTACCGTGCTTGATCACTGATCGGAGCACTCACACTGGTCAAACAAAGTGGATTTTTGGGCTGAAGCGTGCTTGGGCAAGGCCGATTGCTAGTGTGAGTGTGCCCTTGATTTCCCGGTTAAAGTTAATTTTCTATCTTTTGTCCAATTCAATTTTGTTGCCCTCTAGAAATGAATTGGCAACCATCTTATAGCAAAATGAAAAATCAAAGTTATAGTAGGCTGTAAAGAGAAAACATGCTGGAAATGTTTGTAAGTAAAAGCACTTCATCTCCGAGAACGATTTAAACAATGCAGCTCATTTTTAATGGTATTACTCATGGAAAACTTTAAAGAGGTTTTTGAAGCCCACTGAGGACCTTTCCCATCTTGTATTGATTTCTGCTACTTATCAAAATTTAAATGTGTATTCTTCTAATTTAATAGATTCAGATTTTTGTTTCTCTGTTTCTTTGAGCCTACACGAGTATAAAACTGTTTCATATGCCTGTTGCTGAGCTCATATCGACCTTTTTATTAGCAGGACTGGTAACAACCGAGGAGAATTGCACTCATCAAATATTGTGTTAAAATTTGAATTCAAGGTTCCTGCGAGTGTCAATCATTCCGTCTTTTCTTCTCTACTTTATCTGATTAAGTAGAAAAAGAAAAAAAAGGTTTTGGAAATTGAGTGTCGAAGTAGATGTTTTGTTTTGTGCAGCAGTTTTTTTTTTCTTCTTCTTATTTTTCTTAGAAATGCAAATTCTGTTCAAATGTTGCATCCCTTCTCCTGCCTGTTCAACCTCCGTCTGAAGTGCCTCTCCCTCTGTGTCACTCTGCAGTGGAGCTCTGAATCAGGTGCTAGAGTGCATTCTAGTGGCGGGATTAGGAAGTGTAGAAAAAACTGACATCAGTAGAAGCTCCCTCAAATAGTTAACAAAATATATACGTAAAAGGACATAGTGAAAAATGCATGGTGTGTTATTATGTAAGAGACATATTAGTATTTTAATTTGTGACTTTCACATCCCTTACTTCTATTACTTTATCTCATAACCTGCCACTTTAACTTTAGCTCGTCACTTACTGCACAACATGTCTGAGAGTCCTGTAAGGCTTGTTTTGTTAATTGTGTCCTATTATATTTGCAGTCATATGCATGCTCTTCTTCTTGTCTTTTCACTTGAATTCCCTCTCTGGCGTTCAATATGTGATTATTTTATCAGATCAGCAACTCTTTCTTGAGTCTGAAAATGTAAACAAGACGCTGAAATAAAAAAGTCCTAGACGAGTCAAGAGGACACAAAAATAGAAATAGTGATAATAAAAAAATATGAATTAAAGCTCCACAAATAAAGTGGCCAAAGATTGATCTCTTTCTTCTTTGTTGATTTTGTCCTGCACAAGCCCATAATTATCATCCTGCTTTCTTTTAACACTCAAACATGTCACTCACCGTGAACCTTTATGTAGAGAAATAAAGGCTGTTTAAGCAGTAAATCGTGTTGTCTGACACCGACCAGTTAGAAGCAGTTTCATGCATTCAAACTAAATACAGATAATTGATTTTCTCTCTGATGGTCTTATTTTGCAGGTCATACAGAGGCATCGCTTTAAACTGAAGTATGTTTTAATAAGCGGCTAAAACCTCTTTACAGGTGAGTATAAGTCAGAATACTTCCAGTTCTCGTATTTTACAGTCATAAAAACATTTGACAGAGATCAGATTTAGATTTTTCTAATAAAATACAGTCGTCGAACTTTCCATAACTGTGAGTGTCTGCTTCAAACCGACGCACACTGTGGACCTGAGGGATCTGTGACATTTTAGACGTAGCTTAGCAGAAGGGGTGTGGCGTCAATTTTCGCAGTGCCTCCAGCCAGCTCCCTTCTGTGCACGTCTACGCTCCAAATTACGTCACCAGGGCAGTTTGACAGCGCCCGTCTCAGGGGGTATTTTAGCTACACTTTTGTACAAAGGAAGGAGATGGAGACGTGTCGTCCATATCCATATACAGTCAATGCTTTGAAAGGAATCAACCTTTTACTCAAAAAGCAGACCTCTGTAAAATAATCACACTCTGGAAATCATTCTAGACCATTTCTAATTGGTGTCACTAAATGCAAAGATTTTTCATAACCCCGGTGTACTTAATGATTTTGAATCATCCAGCCTGCTTTTTATTGTCATTTTTTACAATACAAGACAATCCTGGATATCAAGCCTAATGGATCTTATTAACCACGTCCTCCAGACCAAGGTGAATTAATCAAAGCAGACTTGATTTATATACCCCGCCCCTTCCTTTCATCTTCCACCTCTCTTACCCTCTCTCTCTCTCTCTCTCTCTCTCGTTGTTGCTCCTGCTCTCTCGCATCGAGGCAGCCGGGGATTCATTTGTCTTGCTGATTAATGATGAGAACCATATCCTCCACAACAGCAGTAAATTAAAAGAGATTGGGGACAGAGAGAAAGAACATCAAGGTCCATTCATCCCAATCAAATTTCACAGTAGGTTCAATTCATCCTAAGCTTTATTTGTATTGTCTGCTATACAAACACATGAGAAAAAAAACAACACACTAGTCATTCACTTTCTCCTCCCAGGCCCTCTCTGGCTGTCTGGGGATTTCTCAGCTGGAAACTTTCCAGGTGCACGCTCATTTTTTCAGCCTTCAGGCGACAACCATTCCCACTGCTTCGCTGCTATGACAGCAGCATGTCTGTTTCAGATAACTGTAATTGTTCGTCAGCAGTAACCATAGCTTGCTGTTAGCACTTGCCTCCCAAGTATGCAGTGTTCATATAGTTTCATTGTCTGCTGTAGTGTCCCTCCAGTCTACAGAAATATGTACATCTTTTTATTGAAATCTCTGCTTTAACAATCATACGTCCCCACAGGCATTAATAAAGTCATCTCTATCTCCCTATACCTACCTACCTACCTACCTACCTACCTACCTACCTACCTACCTACCTACCTACCTACCTACCTACCTACCTACCTACCTACCTACCTACCTACCTACCTACCTACGCACCTACGCACCTACCTACCTCCTTACTGTCCTCCCTCCCTCCCAAACTACCTTCCTACCAAATACCCACTCAACCACCTACCTACCTACCTACCTATGCACTTTCTTACTTTCCTTCGTCCCTATCTACCTCCCACGCTCTCAAACAATCTTCCTACCACATACCCACCTACCTACCTATGCACCTCCTTACTTTCCTCCCTCCCTATCTACAGTACCTCCCACCCTCCCAAACTACCTACCTACCTACCTACCTACCTACCTACCTACCTACCTACCTACCTACCTACCTACCTACCTACCTACCTACCTACCTACCTACCTACCTACCTACCTACCTACCTACCTACCTACCTACCTACCTACCTACCTACCTACCTACCTACCTACGATAAGAAGGTAATGATTAGTCTACTACTGACAGCCTCTTTGTTGTGAGTCAGCATGCTAACATTTGCTAACAAATTAGGCTATAAGTGTGAGCATAATGATCCATAAAAACATAATTTCGGTAAACAAGTTTAATGTCCCACCTGTTTGTGATCTGTTTTTTTGTGTGTTTATAGCTGTAATTTCATTCAGAGGTAGGCTAATGTTTCCAGGCAGCTTGTATTTTCTCTCCCTGCTGTATCATATTACTGTAGCTGCAGCAACAAAGTATTTCCCCACATTAGGAATCGATAGCGTTTCATCTTATTACATTTGTTGGATGTTCTGACAGCTCTACTCTCAGCAAGACCCGTGCAGCGCGTGGAGGGTATTTGCAAGTTGTTTAGGGACCCAATCAGGTCGTAAATTGTTCATATATCCCCTCAGCATTTGGCCATTCCCAAAAGAAATTAAACATCTGAAGTGACTGGCGTCCTAAGGAAATAGAAATGAGTTCTGAGAAGGGCTCAGGTCACAACTCTTCCTCATTAATGCTGCCTCCCTGTGCTGTTTAAAAACCGACTGTACTTTCCGTCTTATTATTTCCTGTTGTGCTTTTGTTTCTACCCTATTTTACTTGCCCCTGCTGTCACAGTCACTAGAGTATCATCTTGAGTCAAAAGATGGAGTTACACGGAGGAGGGGAAAGTTTGAAAATGTGGATCTCTGCCAGAAGCAGAAGGAGTGATTATCAGTTGGACGGTGAGGTTACAATAAACATACATTCACCAATCCATCAAACTACTTAGAAAAAGTGCAGTAATTACAAAAGGCAGGGATGCGAGAAATATTGAATCAGTAAAATAGAGAGTTAAAGAACCTTGTGTACAAATATTTGTGTGTATCTTTCTCAACAGCACAAGAATAAACCTGAACATTGCATTTTTGGCTGAAACTGCATGACCCCAGAGTTTGACCTGACACCACAGAAGGAGCATATAGCTGACCGAGACTGACAGGTGCACTGATGCTCAAAAAGACTTTGCTCCTACTTTGAAACATTTCAAGTAGGAGATTCTGCTTTCTCTGCTCCTTGAAATAAGTCATATCTGCTCTTGATAAACTTGATAAACAGTCCCAGAACTGCACTCAGTAGGGGCTTTTTTACTGAGATACTTTTTCGCTGAAACGCTTCATTGAATATCTGGCCCTGACTGACGGTACTGGTCGACCAAATGCTGCATGACTGGTGGTTTCCTTTTTTATTATGGCTTACTTTTTGGTGGAACCGATATAGCCAGCAGTTAGGAATACTGGACTTCGGGCCAAGGCGTCCTTGTCTATAATTGCAACTTGAAACTTGAGCATATTGAATACAGTAGGTGATTCACTTCAGACTTTAGTGTTGACGTTAACTGCTGAGGTTAAACTCTGATGGTATTAATGTAGGTGTAACGGTAAGAACACACAAGAGGCTACCGTGGAGTTAAGTCTTCTTTACTGATTTGTTACTCACACAAAAGCACAGTATTTCAATCAGGAGTTGAGCAATCAAATATGTGCTGTTTCTTCAGTGATGCATACGACTTGCACCACTCAGTTGCAATAGAGTCAGCCTCTCTATTCTGCCATTGTACTTCCTGCTGCTCTTAGATTCCCGACTGCACAGCTCCAACCACTGCACAGCTCTACTCCACCTAAAGCACAGTTGTGCACTGCGCCACTAGAAAGCCCCCCTAATCACAGTCCATCAGCCTTTCCAACAGGCAAGGGATTGTGTTGCAACTAAGTGCTCCTTGCACTTGTCGCAGGATCGTCTGCTGGTCCCGAGGTTTTTTGGTGCATGTCATCTTCCATTCTGTCTTCTCAACTTTTTATTCTTTTAAAAGCTGTCATACCAACTAATGGCTAAAAGACAAAAAAATATTGTAAAACAACATTCATTGGGATTATTCTCTGCATTTCAACAGTGTCCTCGGATGCTTGGCTTGCATTATGGCGACCTGTGTTCCGGCCCTTATGCTCTCCGACCAAGCTGTTTTTCTGCATCCAATCAAAGCCGCAAAACACTTGGTGATACTACTCCGACTTCAAACTGAAAACTTTTCATGACAAAATTGGGTCACACACATTGACAGTATAATCTCCCGCAGTTGCACAGTAGTAAAGCCAAGATATATACCCCTTCCATCGACGCTGAAACATTGCACTGGTGACATTATTTGGAGCCGAAGCATGCACAGTAGGGATCAGCTGGAGGAACCAAAAAAATTGACCACACACCCCTTCTGCTAACAAAAGCACGCTAACTTACTGATAGAACTTCAAGGGTCCCTCAGGTTGGTACAGTCCACAGCATATTCAGGTTCTTGTATGTGTTTGAAGCAGACACTCGCGCTTATTTAAAATTTGAATGACTCTTGTGTTTGTTTTCAGTTTGTTTTCCCTTGTTGTTGCTCCTTCACTTTAGCCCTATTCAGACTGCCGTTTTCAAGACTCAAAATTTACGCCACTGTGATGTTTTGCCTTCAGTCTGAATATCGCAGAGGCGTAATGGGAGACCCCTTTCTGTAGCGTCTTCAGAGGTAGTATCAAAGGCATTACAGAGGCGAGACAGTTTCAGCAGAGCCAGCGGGGGAGCGCAGCACTGTGTGTGTGTGCACGTCTGACTGTGTGTATGTTGAGCTCCCGCTGTGCTGTGCTTCTGAAACGCAATTTGAATTCATCGACTGAGCCACCAATATCACGCCGTTGCAGAATTAATAGGAATGTACAAAGACGTGATTACAGCTGAACTTAGTTACGGCACTTTTGCTAAAAAGCAGTCTGAAAAGGGCAACTAACAACCTGCCTCAGAACCCTGCAAGGAGCCACATTTGTCAACAGAGCTGTCAATCATGAGCTTCTTGTATCGAATCACCAACAAAACAAAACTACTCAGAGAAACGAACAATTGGACATAAATCAGCATGATAATAACTAACCATCAACACAGAATCCAGGATTCACAAAATATGTATTTGACGTGTTTTATTACTTTTTAGTTTGACCCATGTCCCATCTGGTAACATGGAGGAGGCGGGGTTTATGACCTATACTGCAGCCAGTCACCAGGTGGAGCTTTAAATATTTTGGCTTCACTCCCAGGCAGCTGTTGCGCCGTCCATTTTTATAACAATCAATACATCACTTTTAGGTCATGGTTGTGATATTTATTAAGTAGTCCTGCTGTAAGCTCTGTCAAATGATTTTATCACTATCCATTTGCCTTTAACTGAATGTTGTTGTCATTTTTTAATTGGTCTGTATTTTTTAAAAGTAATACTTAGAAACACTTCATGTGCATTTATTTTTCAAATAATTTGTAAACGTGTTTATCTGTTCAGCCAGTAAGCTAAACAGCCCTTGAACTCAGCTGACTCCTTTTCAAACATGTATCCAGTCTGCTGGAGGGTACAGCATTCATCAGCAAAATATTCATTGTAACTGCTGCAAAAAGACACTTTTCACTTATTTTCCTTTAGTGTTGGACCCAGACTCACCTCTCCCTTTGGTTGTTTGGATGTTGATTTGACCTCTCTCGGCTCCAGCTCTTCTCTGTTTGGGTTTTGGTGAAAGTAATGTGAGGGATGTCAAGGAGAAAGAGAAGGGAACAATTTATTTTAGCAACTCTGAAAAAGAAGTCTGCCCTCTCAGTTCTGACCTCAGGAAGTACTTTGAGTTTTGGAGGGCATCTCTGCTGCACTTCGTGCGAACCCAAGGTCACCGTGAAAAGGAAACAGTTATAGTCCAGAATACCTCAATTTGTCCACAGAGGATGCCCTGATGCTTTCTATGACAGCTAAACGCCTTTCACCAAGAATAAATACAGACCACATAAATACAACTTTAATACTGGAATCAGCAAACTTTGGGGCTCATTCACTAATATATGCGTAGAAATGTTCTTACTCTGCACGTAAAATAGTGCATACGCAAAATCACCGTCGGATTCATGACGCGTGCCAATTTTGTTCTCACCACCTAGCTAGTGAATCAGCTGATGAGCCAATCGTGAAGATGCGCTCTCTTCTGAAGGCACGGGCTGCAACTTCTTTCAAGACATGTCCATGAAACAAACAACTTGATATAAAAAGGCATGCTCATAATCATCTCATACTTGTCCAAACCACTCTTCATATTGCACTGATAGCTTGATAATCTTTGGTTTGTTATTTCCAAATAGATACACGAAGCCTTCCAAATATACCCTTATGTGCCGGCTCGGTTCATTGCGTTTGCTGCACTCAGTGTCAGACTGTTTCCTTCTATTGGCCCTGCTGCCTGTCCCCTGTCCTTTAACTTTGACATTGTGCTCATTTCATTAAATTTCTTGGACATACTCTCATCTGAGCAACTGGTGCGAGCAACTGGTGTCTGGCTCGTGTTGCCACAGCAATATACCCTCAACTCAGACATGCAGTCAGTGAATCACTCATTATCAGATGTGTTCCTCATTTGGTATCTGCTTCAAACTCCCTATCGCAGCCAGAAACACTAATACCACAGATGATGGCGCAGCACTCAAAGCTCAGCAGTACAACAACAGGGTGTCGGGGTTGCATGCTCCACAAACATTGGCTTCTTTCTACCGGCAGAACACACACATGGAAACACCGCCGCTGCCTCCAGCATGTGCTATTTTGCCAACTGCAACCCTGGGCTAGATAATAAGATGGCTAGCAGACATTTTGTCAATATTTCTGTCTTGGCTCGGAGTACGCCTGGCCGGCTGCTTACTGATAGATGTGTTGACTGAGTTCTTTTTTTATGTTTTATTTTTTTACACGGGAGCTCTGCCCTGGTTTGCCAGACAGCGAGAGAGCAAGTCGAGGCAAGTGTACAGGGAGGAGAGAGGGGCTTACTAATGCAAAGCAGTTCATTAAATCCAGGCACAAAGCATCTATCAAGGGGGAGGGAAGCAGCTAATCAGTGCCTGTGGTTAGTCCAGCAATATGTAAAAAGAAAACGGTGCACTCCTCTGCTGTGATCTTGTCTGGGGAGCAGCGGAGTTAGTTGATGCTAAGGAGCCAGTGCAGATGATTGATTTTCCAGAAGGATGCTCTGAGACTCTCTTGCGCTTGCTCTCTGCCATCTGATTAACATACACGGCATTATTCATGTCATGAATATACAAGGAGGCCAGGAACAAATAAATACTGACATGCATCCAGGAGCTGATAAATATTAAATGGAGCACACATGGATTCAGATTTTACCATTTCATAATTTGAGCATTCATGCTTTGAGGCCACAAGCCAAAGTCTAATCTCTGGGTTTAGACAGGTTGAGCAGCCACGTGTGGAGACCAAAAGTTCCTCATAAACATCATATTTGGGCTTTGGTTAGGTGTCATGAATACTGGATTCTGTTATAATCGTTTTATAATCGTCAAAGTTTGCAGTTTATACAGTCCCACAGGATTAAAAGGCTGCCTTTTGTGGTCTTGTGACTCTTGTACGACTCTTATTATGCAATTTTTTAATGAAAACAAAGACGATTGTATTACATTTGAAAGCAGTTGAAACTCAAGAGTTTATTTTGCAGACAGGATCTTGCAGAAACATACATGTTTGCTTCTGACAGCTAGTAAGATCTCAAACAACATTGTATCTCTATGGCCATGTTTACACCTAGCATTAGCATGCATGCAGAGCGATCTGATCACAAGAGAACAGCTCTTAGTAAACTGGTTCCCCCCCTTGCATCAGAGTGCATCTCTACATGCGTTGGCCACTAATCAGATCTCCGTAATCCGCTCTATTTGCAAATAAACACGTCGTGCATCGTTTACATTTTAAAACACCAAATTGCTCTTGTTTTAAATGGCAGCCAAAGTGTAATCTGTACCGCATGCTTTGTGTGTAGCCCATGTTGTTAGTTTAGTTATCTTAAGTGTGGCTGACTCTGTAGTAGGGGTGTGCAGTAAACCGATATCAACATTCTTCCATGACATGGATTTTTGTCATACTGTCAACACATTTGGTTGTAGTACAAACACGAGGCGACGTCAATTGCTCAGCCAACCAGCTACCACCGTCTTCTTGTGTCAGAGCCACACAGCAGTCAGGTTAACTTGTACCCTCCCCTCTCAGAGTTTCCTGGCTTCCATACTCTAACTTATTGATTGTACTAAAAGGCCGGACTTCAGCGCACTTGCAGACTTCAGGCCAGAAGTTTTTTTTTTGTCTCAGCAGGTCCATGAAAGTTCAGAGCTGTCCAAATGCAGATTGTTTTTTATGTCAACAAGATCAGACACTCTGAAGACTCAAGGTTTAATTAATTAAATTCAAATTAATAAACCAAACAAAAATATACACACAATAAAACAATTGATCTCAACAGTGTGGTTCAGTAGGTACAAATCCCATTTATTTACTCCATAGTGGGTTTGATTATTAGCCATAATGTCATGACCATCCAAGGTGGACTGACCACGAGCTACCTGAGTGTCAAACAATGGTATCTGCTCCTGTTGAGGACACACGTTCGTCTGATATCAACCTCCTCTGAAACCTCCTTCACTGTGACTACAGGGAGACACTGCAGAGTCTTCCAGAACCAGAGCCTTCAAGCACTAGTCACTGTTGAGCTCTATAGAAACACACCTCTCTCACAGGTAATAGTGAGTGGAGAGGGAAAGGGGGCAAAACAAATACACAGAGACTAGTGCCAGGTCGTTTTGTGTAATGAAGCTCTAGCGTAAGTTCAGTCAGGAAGACTTTTTTCCTTCACCATCGGGTCTTTCTCATTCATCCCTTTTTGCACGCTCACTCACTCAAAGAGAGTCAAAGATACAAGTGCATATTTGACTGTGTTACATCATCAATGTAAAGCAAGCAAACATTTCTAGTATACCTTCAGCCTTCCTCTCGACATGGGGCATCTGCTGTGTGCTATAGGGATCAAACGATGTGTGAGGTCGTCCGTCTAGAGAAATAACAACCACACGGAGGAAACATTTTCGTTTACTGGAAAGCAAAAACAAGTCGAGTCATTGAGGCCAAGACAAGTCCAAAAAAAGGTTGATTTAAAACAAGAAGGAGCTAGAAGAAGTTTGATCTGAGACCTGAATCTTGCTCTGAGTATTTCCTGCACTTGCCGAGGTGTCTTGTGTATGCATCACAGAGGTTATTAGCCCTCAGTCTGGGGTTGTTGCCTTTGAATCGTTAAGTAAAGGGTGAGTGTTTGAAGCTCCTTGATATAATGATCCTTGGCAACTGTGAGAGTTCAAAGTAAATTGGCAAGAGTATAAAAAAAAAAAAAAGGCTTTGCTGCCAATGAACAAAATAGAGAAATCAGCCAACTATGTTTAATAGAATTTTCATCAGTGCTCAACCAGTCTCTCAAATGGGTTATCTAAGATAATGGCTGCACGGGTTCATTACCTCCTTGTCAAATTAAATTTCTCTTTCTCCTCCAGGGGGATTGGATTGTGATTACAGATCTAACCAAAAGGAGCTCCTAACTTTCACTCGGTAAAACTGGGGAAAGGCCACAATGACTGCGTCACTTTTATGCCGTCTGCAGACGTTTGTAGCTGTCACACAGAAAGTCAGTGTTTACCATAAAAGCTAAGAAATCGAACTTCTCTTAGTGAGCAGCCGATCATTCAGAAACCAGCACACATTTGAGCTTCTTCTGTGCATCGTCTTACAAAGGAATATTCTCTGTTTGCCATCAGGATGTCGTTGCAACCGTCACGTGTTGCGGTCTAAGTGAGTGACAAGCCCGCTGCACACAAGATTAATATTTTTTGGTGATATTTATGGTCTCAGTCTTTATCTGTGTCTCCCTGTCCTGTTCTTGGTCTTGACTCGGTCTCGATTTCTAGATGTCTTGGTCTTGTCTCAGTCTCAGAGCACTCCGGTCTGGGGTATGTCTTGGTCTCAGTTAGTGTGGTCTTGACTACAACACAATTCCCCCTGTAGTGAGATCGATAAAGTTGTTTGTTTTGTCGTCGTGCAACAGGTTGACTTTGGCATTGTGTTTGTCATAGAGACAAAACACACCGTTACACCAGGATCTTTTTCTGTTTCACTAACATTTATCCTCCAGCTCCTGCACAATTAAAATACCTTTCAAAAACTGAAACGTTAGCGTATTGAGTTTTAACTTTTACCACAGAAGAAGATGTTGAGGACGAGAGTCTGAACTATCGCAAATTCACAACAAATGTAATCTCAAGACAATTTACAAACAGAGCAGGTCTAGACTGTAAGACAATGTTACAGTAGCACTGAGTATTTTCTTCATTTGCTTATGTTTTTCATTCCCCCCCTTTTTGTGATATTTGTCCAGCTTAAGTTGAAGTCTTTCGGGCAATAAGCGGCGTTCTCTGAGAAAAAGACACTTTCAGCAGATAAGACGTCGCTGCAGGGCTTAATGGATTCTTATCATGCTTTTGTGAAATTAAAAAGTTAAATGAAGCGTAGAAAACACAGAGACTCCAAAACTTAACTGAAAAGACATCCTGCAAAAAAAATAGCCGAAGAGAACAGCTGTGACTCTGAATGAGAGGAAGTAGAAAGTGTTCTCATGGTAATGTCCAAACGACCTTTAAACTGGTCTTTAAGCTTCTGAAAAACAGCGAGAGAAAGCTTTCTTTTTGTTGGAGCGTTTGGAGAGAATTTCAACAGATGCAACAAAAACACACAAGTTGAACGGGAACACTTTTCCATCAAGTTCTTTCAACATTTATTTTGTTGCTAAGACATCTAAAAGGCAATAAAGAAAGACTGAAGTCAGAGGCGAAGACCTTTCCCTTTCCTGACAAAGGGAGGGAAAAAGGTTTTTATTACCTGGCTAGTTTCAAATTGGAGTGAAAATAAAAGGTAACATGTTTTTGGCCAACAGACTGGCCTTCAGTATTGAGGAAGTACAAAGCAAAGTGAACAAAGCGGCTATCTCTCTGCACCTGAAAAAGCTGCAGAGAACCTCCTCCTTAAAAGCATTTCCTTTTACCGTCTTTGAGGAAGAATTACATCAGGCAGGATGTGCGGGATCTACAAACAGGCGGCTTCAAAGAGACGGAGGTGCCACCTGAGTGATGAGTGAACTTTAATCATCAAAGTGAAATGGGTGGAGCAGGTCGTGGCCAGGAGGCAATCTGCATTTTAATATCTTTAAAGGCGTTTGATTCGACAGCGTGCGGGTATTTTGAGGAGCCAAATATCATCATCAACTGATTGAGTGTAGAATTACAACTAAATAAACACTAACAAGGGCTGGTGATTCGTTCAGTCGGGGTCAGGTTTAGTTCAGTTTAATGATCTTTTGATGTAGTTTTCATGGCATCATGATCATGGTGGGTTCTGATACGAGTCGGTGTAATTCATGTGTAAGGCCAATCTTATAACAATATGACAATGAAATGATGCAGATATCGATTTATTTTTGAGACAACGCGATACAACGCGGGAAAAGGGCTTTTGAGAATTCTGCACCCTCAGCCTGGAATCTGCTGCAGAACGACTTAAAACTCAAGGAGCTGGTGTCCTTAAATGTTTTTAAATCTTAAATGAAAGACCTGGAAACAGATTCTGCAGGATGCCGATGTTTTTAGCTCGACTGCCTGAACTACTGACTCCCAGATTTGACTCTAGATGGTTCTATTTTAAAGCAAAATTTAGTGTTTTTGTAAATTGTTCTTGGTCTCTCTTTGTGTCTCTGTCTGTAACTTTTGTGTTTTTGCTGCTGACTGTCTTGGCCAGGTCTCCCCTTGAAAAAGAGGTTCTTAATCTCAATGGGACCAACCTGGTCAAATAAATGTGAAATAAAATGATATGATTGGAGATGACACAACATGATACGACACGACATGATACGATACGACACACTTAATATATAGTGCATATTTCCCATATTGCAAAAGATCTATGAAACACTTCATAACTAAAAAATCCATGAAGCCATTGTACAACTCATACCACCTTGAGGAACGTTTAAAATTTAGATCGAGTTTGGCACAAATGAGTTTCTAAAACGTCTCGGCTTACATTGGGGGATTCTGTATCGTCTGCTAGGAGAGCTCCTACTCAGAGTGGAGGATATAAGAGGGCTCTGACAACACGATCATAATAATAATGAGGTGATTAAGAGGGAAGTGACGCCTACTTGTATGCTTGTTTTCTGCTTTTGCAACTCTGGGGATTGAAGATAAATCAGTTGAGATCTTGAGAAACCACCTGAAACGACTCGTTGTCACCAGAAAACGGGGTCTTTGTGCCCCTTGTGGAATTTCTGATAAACATAAATGATTCTATCATTTATCCATGACACATTACTCAGGCACACTTTTTCCAGCAGCTCCCTCCTTCATATTGAGCGTTTGCACAGAACACAAACTTACTGACGTCTTCATATTTCATATCGACACATTAGAGCCCCGCTTATAAGCAGCACAAGCTCAAGGCCAAACCAGCATCATACATTCAAAGTTTATTGACAACAAATGGGAGAACCTCCAGACAAAGTTTTTAAACAACATGATAAATTGAACATGATGGCGCTAACTGAGCAGGATTCTGGGTCATCCTGATCCAGAGATGGGTCAGTCTGAGGACCCTGAAGGCAGCTGGCCCTCAGTACCACTTCACCTCCTCTCTTTGGATGGGGACGGCGCGGTCACAGCTGCTGCTGTTTAGTCAGTTTTGGGGCTGCATCTGCTCATAAATAAAACAGTCTCATAAAATTTCATGAATTGAGAAATAGCTGCGATTTATGTCGTATGAATACTGCAAACATAATGTTCCCTTTACCAGGACTGGTTTTATGTGCAAACAGCACAAATTGGAGGCCAATTCCCCCTTACACATAGATTTTCTGATATTTGTTTATAAGAGCACATGTTCCAACTTTGGTTTAAAGCTGATTTTACAGACGCTCTCCACAATCAGACGACACAAAGACAAACAGAGCAAGACTTCTGAACCGACTCAATAACCCCCTTCACTAAACATTGCGGCTTTTTAATCCTGTCAAATAAAAATTACGTTTGCCTAGTGCCCTTAATGTATAGAAATGTCATGTAAAAGCTACACAGATAATGTTCAAAGATACTCCACTGAGTGCTCAGGTCAATGCAAAGTGCCTAATACCTGCATGTTTCTAATGGCCACAAGAGGGCGACTCAAACAGATGGAAAAGAAAGTTGGATTGTAAAGAAGAAGGTGACCTAACTTCTCCTTAGATTCAGTATTTTATTCAATAATTTCCTAATAATTGTATCGCCCCATAGCTATTTTCATGTCTGCTTCAAAACAGCGCCGATAATATCAGTACCCGCTTATTTTATTGCAGATATGCACAGATATTACTAGATTTATTCACCAGTCAAAAAGCATTTCATTTGAGTGTCATTGCATTACACTAGCAGCTCTCTTTCACCAGCAGAGGGCGCTATATGGTTTACAACAATCATACTCAAGTGTCAAACGGTGATGCACGTACTCGCACAGTTACTTTCCAGTTGAGTGAGCATCTTATCTTCGTCATATATCTTTCAATGTGTATCAATATCTATCTCTACAACCATAGATCTAACAAAGATATCGGTGTTGGATTTTTTTTTTCTTCCCAATATAAATACCGGTATCAGCCCCCAAAAATTCCATATCGGTCGGGCCCTAGTATATTTTAGGGCGAGGCTACTTTATGGTCGACAAGTCGCTTCAACAGTGACCTCTCAATCAGGATGAAATAGAACTGTTTATCCATCCTCTTGTACAAACATGCCACATGTGCGGAGGCTGTGATCCTCTGGGCGGCCGACCTGGTTCGGGTCCAACCTGAGGCTACTTTCTTGCATTTCTTTCCCCACTCTTTCTCTCTCTCTGCCTGATGTCCGACTCTGTCTTCTGTCCTGTCTCTACAATAAAGGCACACAAATTCTCCTCTTGGGAGTGGTGGAGGCGCCCTAATCCTCTCTGTTGACCAGCCGCCCCGGTCAATACTAAAATATCAGTAATTTCTTAACATTTAATTCAAAATCTCAGCAATTCACTTGGAGAGTACAAGGATTTCATTACATAAAAGTTGTAAAATTAGTGTAAGAAAGGTCAAATTCATTTTAATCCCATCAACGCAGTGACAAAATACTTAAATGTACGACGGTTTAAAAAGTTGAACAGTTTCTGTGTCTGTGTGGAAGCGACAGTTTCCTCCGTTTTTTGATTACATTTCCCAAAGTGACACACCCACTGTGGAGGCCCACTGAGGAGATGATGAGCAGCAGGTTATCTGCAGCTCAGCGTGAGAGTTCCCTCTCTGCAGATATCCTGATTGGTCGATGTGTGTCTGCGCACAGAGGGAGACGCCTTCACAGCCGGCTGCAAGACAGCTCCGACTCTGTTCCAAACACCAACTTTGTTGTCAAGTGGAGACGATTGCTCGCAAGCTTTTCACAAACAAAAGTAAATGTATTTAAATCGCCTTTTTAACAGACATAAGTCAAGAAGTGCTTAACAAGAACATAAAAAGTAACACACCTTCAGGTCGTCGTTTCAGAGCTCCTGTGAGGAAGACTAAAAGACTCCAGGTCTCATTTAATGAGTTTGTAATTAATATATGAAATAGTAATTAGCCCTCAGGTTGCTCTTCTGGCTCTTTAATTGCACATTTGCACACCTCAATATTGCACCTTTTAACTTAGTAAAAATGTCCATTTTGGTATGAGCTCTTGATTGCACTGTGATGCACTGTATTGCTTTATATTGTGTTATCTGATTATTTAACTCTGTTTTTATTCAGTCCTGATTTTACTGCTGATGTTGTCCTTGTTTGTGTTGTCTTCTGTGTGCTTCTGCTGCAAAATGAATTTCCTCTTGTGGGGCACGAAAGAATCTGAATCTAAAAGCAAAACAAATGAGGTGACCTCCTGAACCACACACTAAAAAACATGCAAAACTGAAAAAATACAAAAAGATTTCTCTGTTAATGGTGTGTCTCGTTCGCTACTAGATATCTATCAACTGTTGCATTCAGGATTGAAATGAAACAGCATTTTAAATATTTCTGTATTCACTCAAAGCAGGTGATGTGTTCTTTAATATGAATCTATGTTGTTAAACTTTACAGTAGTTTTATTTGTACAGAAAACGTTGTTGTAAAGGTTCCGGTGGAAATAAGGTAAAGCAGGTCATCAATAATCACAAGGTTGTTGGTTTAATTCCCAGCTCCTCCTTTAAAGGAGCAATCAGTCAGATGTACTGAATGAAATGATAAAGTGAGCTTTCTATATGATCAGACGTTAAGGAAACATGCTATGTTGAAGTGCTGGCTTCTCTGACAACAATGCAGCAGCCAGTATGTCCTCCTTCTAACTTTAGATTCTGGTCCTGAATGGTCTGGATTTGTTTGGACCAGAGAAGGTAGGCGGTTTGAAGGCACCCCCACACGGCCGTCTTGGACGCCCCTCGGTTTGTCAGGCAAACGTCAAACCAAAAGGTGTTGCAAAGATGGAAGCGGGCAAGAGAACTGGTTCAGATAGAAGTGATTGTACCCGACCTAAAAAGCCTCTGCATGTTTCTAATAAGCTCCACGAGCAGAAACGTGCTCAAACTAGGATCAATATTGGAGATGCTTTTGAAAAATGGAGAGAGGTTAGAACACAGAAAGGTTTACAGACCGATGCAGAGCTGGATAAACACTGAAGCTTCAGTGTCCACCACATGGTGACCTGCGTGAGCATCCACTCTAGAGAGGAGGGGGGCGGGGGGAGACAGCTCTCTCTTATTGTTCGAATTTGGACTGCAGTACCCATTTTAAACACTAGGTGTCAGAGTTACATATTGCTCCTTTAATATTTTTTCATTTGATATCAAGAATACAGAATATGCCTACACACACGTGTTCTTACCAACAGACCTTTTTATAAACTAACCAGTAAGTGTGTTATCATGAGCTTTGTTAAAATGTGCAAATCTCGTGCCTTGACATGGCATCAACAACACTAAAGGTTAAGGCTTTTTAATTTCCTGCAAAGTGATGTAAATCTGCTATTGGCAGTGGAAAAAAAGATATGGGAAATATGTTGTTGTTAAAAGACTGCAGCAAATTGAATGAGTTACACATTTACACTGTTAACATTGTTGTCTCCATTCAATAAAAAATAAACATATCCAAAAAGAGCATACTAAAAGATGGCCGTATATCCTAACCCCAGCTGCCGGTGTCTCCTGCAGTTTGTCTTCCTCTTAACTCGGACACGACTGCAGAAAATGAATAAACAATCAAAACCTTTTCATTTACATAGGCTTTAAATTCAATGAGGGTCCCTGAGGCAATTTAAGAAGTGTAGATTAAATTGTTTTTCAATCCCTGGTGGCGCCGCAAACATCACGATGAAAATTGATCAGAAGGAAAATTGGCAGTGGGCTTCTGTTTAGCAGAAAGGAGAGAGAGACAGAAAAATTAACTGGATGAAGAGAGAAAAAAAACAATAAATATGAAAACAAAAAAAAGAGCTAAACTTATAAGATAATAGCAAAACAGTTCCCTACAGGAGGACCAATTAAATTTAAAGCCTCTGTTCTCTTATCAGTGTATATAAAAGTTTATTAAAAGCACCGGCTGCATCCAAGTGGAAAAAGCAGAGCGCTCTCAATTAGGTGGAAAAACAAGCTTTCAAATATAAAAACTGTACATTAAATGTTATGAAGTTTATCCATCATTCTGCTGCACGCTTGTCTCCTCATTGTTTTGATTCTATATTTATTGTATTTTATATTCAATTCATTAACTTGGTTCTGCTCTGAACTTGTTGTCTATAGGCTATAAGGTATCTACAGGATATCCACAGATAGTATATCTATCTACAAATTGGAAAGGCATGTTCTTCTCCAAAAATCTAAATGTATGAAAATAATTGAAGAAACCGTGAAATCAAATTAAAGCAGTTACGTAATAAGAGATAAAAGGTTAAATCAGTAAAAACGAGCATTATAATCTGAAGGAAATAGATAACAGCATGAATAAAGAGACAAACAAACAGGAATAAGAGCTGTAAAAGCAACCAAAGGAAATCCGGGATACGATAAGTAAAGGGATAATAATGAATAAGGTCACGTTTTAAAATGTAGGCTACTTCTGTTCTGTAATAGATTATGTCCCTGCTCTGTCTAAACGTTGTACCTGTACCACCATGATCAGATACACCACTTGGCCAATCAGAGATCATAACAAACCTGCCGTGATGACAGTCTGCGCGCTCATTGGATGTTCTTAATGTGACGCAATGCGGAAACGAACACCGATTGGTCACACGCCTGGCTTTATCTCAGTACACACCCCTTCTTCGCTGTTGTACCAGAAAACGGGCAACAAACACAGGTACAGTGCGGTTTTAATATTAGAAAATTAACTTTTTTCAAAAGCCTCGACAGAACTGTGAAGTTATTTAAAAAGTGCGAGGATGTAAGGCTGTCATTTGAGTCTTTTAATTCAGGAAAACATCGACCTTTTCGTGGAGTTATCAAACCTAACGGAGGTTACATAAACGCGACATCTGGATCTCTTCTGGTTTATTTTGACGTAAATGACGTATGCGTCCTTTCTATTTGTATTTATTTGCATCTCTTTCACCTCATTGGTAATCTGTGACGTTTTATTTTGCAACTTCATTCATGAATTCCGCTATGAAGTGCGGAGTCAGGATTTGCTCACCTTGCAGGGTTCAGAGGTTCAGCTGTAGTTTTTATTCATATTACAGAACATTTTAACATCTTCTGTCACTAACAGTGTTTGATTTGAGTTATGATGGAGCAGATTTGGGAATATGTGTCAATAGAAATGTGTGTGCACCTTTGCATAAGAGCAACGACACTGTCAATGATATCACATCTGCATTAAATGTGGTTTCTCTGGGTAAAGAAATTGCTCATTCTCTCACAGAGAGGCTGACTGACGACACAAAGTCAGATATTGAGGAAAGCAGGCCTGGCCTACTTTATGACAACAAATATATACTGTAGGAGTCAACTAGATCAACTTCTTTAATCAGAGAGCAGAGGAGGTTAAAGACCTCATGCAGGGAGCTTTTTGTGTTATTAATGATTTAAACATGGTCAAACTTGTCCGGAAAATCAGACAATTAACACACGCTCAAATCCTTTCATTGTGTTGTTCAATATTTAATCACTGTTATCATGCATGAACAACCGCTTTACAGGCGGGAATTCATTTGTACGTCAATGTGTTTCTAACATGTTGAGTTCTAATCAACATTATTTCTCGAACAGGCCTACTTTGCAGGCTGTTGTAACGAATCTCACACAATAACACACGTGTGAAACTGCTTGTAACATCATGCACATGATAGTGTGTTTAAAAGCATTCAAATGTTCTTAGTACAGTTTATACATTCTTAAAAATAACAGTCCTGGTTTCTTTAGTTGTTGTTATTCGTCCTTTATTCTAGTAGAGAGAGTACACTAAAACACTGATGTCTCTTCTCCAGCGGGGCGCTGCAGCAATACAGTAAAACATAGAACAAAAAAACAAACATATAACACAGTTAAAATAATTACAAATACATTCACAAACCCACTACTACTTTCATTTCATAGTTCAGACACTAGCTCTTTAAAGATGCCTTCCTACACATGATAACAAATGGCGTCTGTCATATCCAGTGCAGGTTTTCAAAGATGTGCAAATGATACATGAGGTTATTTCTGTTCAGTGGACTCCTTCTCTCAGGCAGGATCCAGGGAGCACATTAGTTTATTTAGGTGCAAAGGATCCTTAAGCTCCTTCTCCGAGAGCACCGACCTCCACTTGCGGAGCGGCTGAAGCGCAAGAGTTTCCTTCTACAAGGTTCTTTCTGTCTTTCTTTACAGATTCAACCATGGATCTGGTGCTGAATGTTGCCGACTACTACGTCCTCACTCCGTATGTGTACCCCGCGTCGTGGCCCGAGGACGGGGCCCTGCGGCAGATCATCAGCCTGTTGGTGCTGACGAACCTCGGGGCTGCCGTCCTGTACCTGGGCCTGGGAGTCATCGCCTACTACTTCATCTTCGACCATAATCTGATGAAACACCCACACTTCTTGGAGGTATAGAGCCTGTCTCTCATTTTACGACTGGTGGAGTAATAAACTGAGTGCGAGGCGAACACTTGCCAAACGCAAAGTAATCAATTGAACTTTGCATTTACAACCTGCGGAATAAAATGCAATCTTATTATGTAATAAGCAACAACTTTTTCAAGCATCTTAAGCTGACTGCTACAACAGTAACAACACTAAAACATAACCTCAAGAAGACACTTTTACATCACACAGAAATGTAATTTTGAATGATCAATATCTTTAAGTGCTCCCTTTTTCATTCTTAGAATCAAGTCCAGAGGGAGATCAAATATGCAATGACCTCTCTTCCCTGGATCAGCATTCCCACGGTGGCCTTGTTTTTCGCTGAAGTTCGAGGATTCAGCAAACTATACGACAATGTCAGTGACTCCCCGCTGGGTAAGCTGAAGACTGAACAAACCTGCTTCGAGTTGTTCTGTGATGTTCTTTTTTTTTCTGTGAATTCCTCCTCAGGCTTTAAACCCTGAGCACTCTCTTGCTCTTGTTGATGATGACAGTCTGTGTGCTTTCAGGTTGGCCCGGCCTCTTCCTCAGTATGATCTCCTTCCTATTTTTCACCGACATGTGTATCTACTGGATCCATCGCTTCCTGCATCATAAACTTATCTACAAGGTGAGTGCAACTACACGTTCTGTTTTGAATCACAAGGCTAAGCACACACTGTACGGTTGTATAGATGTGATCTACATGTCACCTCGTACTGCACAAATGAGTCGTTTACGACGCACAACCAAAGCCAAACAGATCTATGTGTGTTTCAGCTGACTCATGCACGGCTCAAATACAAACATCACCAAAAACGCTCCCGTTCTCTCTCACACACACACACTCTGCATCGCCATCAAACACAAGCTAGCCAACAAGCTAAATGCAAACACATATTCCGTGGTAGCTGGAGGTCTGCAGCTATTCCCTGCCATCATTTCTCTTGTTCATATCTTCACTGATACAGTAGGAGGGGGAGGACACAGGGGGAGGTGTAATCAGGTAAATAAAATCCCTGAATTGGGGGAATTGAATCGAGACTCTGCATTCACTCTACGCAGTTGTACGACCAAAATCTCTAACATGCCAGAAATTGGTGTGCCAGTTATTACGACGACAGCCCATAGTACGGAGGCTGTAGTCCTTGTCACAGAGAGTGTGGGTTCGAATCTGACCTTGGCCCTTTGCTGCAGGTCATCCCTCACTCTCTCCTGTAAACATTTCCTGTCTCTCGTCAGCGGTCCTATCCAATAGAGGCAACAAAAACAAATAATGTCGGAAATTCATCCAACTGGTTGGAAGCAGCTGATCGGGCTGTGATCAGCCCTCGTGCCTTCCTGTACACATTCAAAGACGCGTGATCGAGCTGAAATTCAGCCTGACTTCAAAATCAGTCGTTGGACTCAAATATCCAGTGAATGATGCCCTTCCTAAATGATAAAAAATGCTATGTGCATTTTAACATCAAGACTTCATTAATTTGACAGTAAACTAGAAAAAGGTTTCCTTAGCTTGTTGACTGCCTGTCAGTATCAAAGAATCCATCTCCAATATCTTAATAAAACGAGCACGTTTCAAAGGTTTTAAGAGTTCATAACCCAGGTTACTAAAAATCATATTTTCCTTCTTTTATCTCGTGGTGTCGTCATGCAAATGATTTTGGTTTTATGTGTCCAAAGTTCATTTGTTGTTTTTCAGAAGCCTTAAATCTTAACCAAATAGTATGAATCACAGGAAATAATCATTGTTTTTAAACAGTAGTAACGTTCTCTTTCTAACCTCTTGGTCTTTTAATCCTGAACAGTTATTTCACAAACCGCACCACTTATGGAAGATCCCCACTCCCTTCGCCAGCCACGCCTTCCATCCAGTGGACGGCTTCATGCAGGGTCTCCCGTACCACATCTACCCGTTCCTCTTCCCCCTCCACAAGGTGCTCTACTTGGCCCTCTACGTTTTCGTCAACATCTGGACCATCTCTATCCACGACGGGGACTACCGCGTCCCCAGCAGTCTGACGGATGTCATCAACGGCTCCGCCCATCACACTGACCACCACCTGTTCTTCGACTACAACTACGGACAGTACTTCACTCTGTGGGACCGCCTGGGGGGCTCCTACAGGTACCCCTCCGCTCTGATGGGGAAGGGTCCTCATGATCTGATCCGGAAACTTCAAGCAGAGGGGAAGTTGGGAGACGATCGAGTGAGATGTAAGGAGGAGTAAGGGTGAATAATTTCTGAAAGTGATTTTTATTTTTGTAAGGACAATGAACTCTACAGATCCTCAGCCTGGAAACAAGTCAGAACATGACTTTAAATTCTTGCCGAATAAGCTGATTTGAGATGTAATATGGGATAAGATGAACACACATGTCTTACCTTTAAGTGATGTCAGGAGCAAGCTATGGATTTACATTAATCATGCCAATAGATACAGAGCAGACTGACATCTGGATTTTTGCATTATGGTCTTGCAGGGCTTGTATTCTAAGAGCTGGATGGTACAGTGACGTTTTCCTTATTCCACAGAAGTGATTAGCACACAAACTTTTTTTGCAAATTCATGCTGGACTAAGACTACAAGCAGATTGGGACTCTGTATACCCAGTTTGCATCTTGTGACAAAAGGGGAGGAATCAGATTCGGGCCCCATAGCCGCACTAAAGTTCAGATTATGAGATAATACGAGTCTTTACAGATCCAATCTTAAACCTCCTAAATGACTCGCTGATTCATCGATGCTGCCCAATTAGTTTAGGATTCCACACTGGATGGATAATAATACTTTCTAAGCCTGACCATTACATCAAATAACAAAGTTAGGTCGTTTGTTGAAAGAAAACTAACAGGATGAAAATGAGTACAGCAAGTTGTGGTCGGTTTCTTCTTCCCCATGAGTTCACATAGTACAACAGTAGATCAAGTGAGTCGGTGAGAACAGACTCCTGAGAGTATATATTCTGACTGTAGGGAGAGGTTTATAGTCCTCCTCGTAACCTTCATGGCAGTCTGAACCAGACGAGCAAGCTTAGATTTCACCTGAACAGCGAGGTTGCCACACCACGCTGACATCAAATACCCAATAATGTCCAGTTACCAAGATCTCCTTCCTCATACAGATACCAATACCTAAACGTGTGTGTTAACCATTACCAACTAGCTTATACATCTGATCTTCAAAACAGACATTTATCATTTAACATGTGTCGATGTCAGGGACCAAGCAATCAGGCAAAGGACAAAGGTGTACCAAAGAGAAAAATTTGCTTTAATTAAGTTCAAAAAAGTAAGTAACAAAGTTAGTCCATTAAAGATGTAACAAAATAGGGCCCAGAATTGAAAAAAAGGTTAACTCATAAAAATAACTAAGACTTCTACCTAACAAAACATAACTAAAACAGACCTTCCATTTACTGACACACGTGGGGTTATAAAGACCATGGACTAGTCCAATACAGACACACAGGGGAATTTAACTTACTTTACCAAACTAAACACCTAACAAACTTAGAAAAAACGTCACCACAAACAACCGTACAAATAAACAATCTACAAAGAAATTAATATACTTGAATAAAGAAATCAAAGTCAGCAGAAGAATATATTTTCTTGTGTATTCCTGAGTCCATGTCTCCCCTTCTCTGGTCCACACTGTAAGTAGCTCCCACTTCCTGTGGGCAGGGCTTAAAAGGCCATCTTTGAATGGGAGCCAGCCTTTTGTCAGTGGATCTCGGCAAACAAAAGGAAAGGTAAGTATTACTAACAAATGAAACCATATGCCAGCAAATGAATTAATGTGACAGAATGGTAACTAAATTGTGTGCACCCAAATGAAGAAACAACTGTCATGAAAGCAATAAAGTGTGATTTATGTTAACAAAGGAAAATGTGTGGTGTGAATTATTTAAAGGCCACTAAAAGGCTGAGAATTGATCAGAGAAATAAATAAATACTAACACTAGGTGGCTGATGCGACCGCCACACACTCCCCCTCCTCTGGACACTCGCTGTGACAGCGGGAAAGGTAGTCAGCCGTGGAGTTCTGTTTGCCAGGGATGTGATGAACCTCAAACTTGAAGGGCTGCATTGCAAGATACCAGCGGGTTATCCTGCTGTTTGTGTCCTTCATCCTTTCAAGCCATTTCAAGGCCTTATGGTCCGTTTCCACAGTAAACTGTCTGCCCAAAAGGTAGTATTTCAGAGAGTCTAAGGCCCATTTTACAGCCAGACACTCCTTCTCCACCGTAGAGTACCGAGTCTCCCTGGGGTAGAGCTTCCGACTGATGAATGCTATCGGATGGCGATCCTCTGGAGAGCCTTGGAGAAGCACAGCACCCAGACCTCGATCTGAGGCATCAGTCTGTAGAATGAAGGGCTTCTGGAAGTCTGGGCAGTGTAACACTGGATGTCCGCCCAAAGCCTGCTGGATGTCTTTAAAGACTGCCTTTGCTTCGTCCGACCATTGAAGCTGGTTTGGCCCCTTGAGACTGGTCATATCTGTAAGCACAGCAGCTCTTTCAGAAAAGTTAGGGATGAATCTGTGGTACCAACCTGACATGCCCAGAAATGACTTCAGTTGGGTTCTGGTCTTGGGCAGAGGGCAGGATTGAATGGCCTGAACTTTCTGGACCTGAGGCTTGATTACTCCATTGCCAATGACATAGCCAAGGTACTCTGTTTCACTTTTGGCAAGGGTACACTTGGCTGGGTTAACTGTGAGACCTGCAGTTCGGAGACACTCAAAAACCACTTTCAAATGTTCCATATGTTCTTCCCAACTGTTACTGTACACAACAATGTCATCCAGGTAAGCAGATGCAAAATGTGACAAACCATTCAATACCTTGTCCATGAGCCTTTGGAAGGTAGCAGGAGCTCCATGCAACCCAAAAGGCATGACAGTGAACTGGAACAGTCCCCAAGGTGTCCTGAAGGCTGTCAGCTCACGGGACCTGGTTGTAAGGGGAACCTGCCAATATCCTTTAGAAAGGTCAATGGTAGTGAGGTATTTTGCCTTCCCCAGACGATCAATCAAGTCATCAATGCGTGGTGTGGGGTATGAGTCAAACTTTGAAATTGAATTCAGGTAACGAAAGTCAATGCAGAACCTAATTGTGCCATCTTTCTTCGGAACAAGAACAATAGGATTGCACCACTCACTCTGGGAGGCCTCAATGATACCCAGGGAAAGCATCAATTTGATTTCCTTTTCAAGGGGGCCAAGAAGGCGCTCCGGAATCCTATAACTCATACGCTTGACAACAGCATCTTCTTTCAGCACAATGTCATGACTAGTTAGATTTGTACAGCCAGGGTTTTCCTTGAACACATCAGAAGTACAGAGGGTTCTCACCTGTGATTGTTGCTGTTCTGACAGATGGCCCAGCTCAAGAACAGTGGTTGATGGCAGAGGCAAATACTGTTCTTCCACCTCCTCATCCGCCACGTTTCTAATGAAGAACACAGCTGGTTTTTCCTTCGATCTTGGAATCCATTCCTTCAAAAGGTTGATGTGGAGAACCCTAGTGGTGCGATAGTGTCCTGGAGTAGAGATTTCATAAGTGGCAGGCCCTAATTGTTTGATTACCTCATAAGGGCCCTGCCATTTAGCCAAGAGCTTGCTCTCCTCTGTGGGCAGCATCACCAACACACTCTGGCCAGGATGAAACTCCCTCTCACGAGCAGCTCGGTCGTACCAGGTTTTTTGTTGTTGTTGAGCAGCCCCCATGTGTTCCTGGGCCAACAGCGTCATTTTGTCCAACTTCTCCCTCATCTGGAGGACATAAGAAACAACATTCATAGGCTCTTTGTTAACTTTGTCTCCCTCCCAGATTTCTTTTAAGAGAGTTAGGGGTCCTCTCACCTCATGGCCAAAGAGCAATTCAAATGGTGAAAAACCTGTTGAGGCCTGTGGAACTTCCCTATAAGCAAAAAGGAGGTAGGGAAGCCACTGGTCCCAATCTGAGCCCGTCTCATTGACAAATTTGCGCAGCATTTGCTTCAATGTCTGATTAAATCTCTCAGTGAGCCCATCCGTTTGTGGGTGGTAAGGTGTAGTCCTCAGTCCCCTGATGCCCAGCAGCTGATACACATCCTTCAACAGTTTTGACATGAAGTTTGTGCCTTGATCAGTCAATATTTCCTGTGGAAAGCCTACCCTTGAGAAGAACTGAACAAGACAGAATGCTACGGCTTTGGCTTTGATTGACTTTAGGGGGAACACTTCTGGGTATTTTGTTGCATAGTCAGTGATCACCAACATGTATCGGTTACCTGATTTGCTTTTCTCCAAGGGGCCAACAACATCCATGCCCAGGCGTTCAAAGGGGGGTGGTGATGACTGGCAGCGGCTGAAGGGGAACTTTTGTAGGAAACCGGGCTGATGTTTTCTGACACTGAGGGCAACTCCTACAAAAATTGGCAACATCTTTACGTAAACCTGGCCAGTAGAAACAACGTCTTATACGTGCTAAGGTTTTATGTTTCCCAAGGTGGCCAGCCCAGGGAATGGAGTGGCCCAAGCCCAGAACAGTATCTCTGATCTCCCTCGGAACCACAAGCTGTTTCACTGACCCTTGCTGTCTGTAGAGAATGTCATTTTGCAAACAGTAACCATTTTCATTCAGCATTTCGTTCTCTGTAGCTTTCTGGAGATACTCACATAGGCTCTCATCCTGGTGCTGCAGCTCAACAATATTGCCAGGAATCTTGAAACCCAGTGGTACCTCCGGTTCTGGAGGCAAAGAGGAAGACACAACGGTGTGCTGGAATTTCTCTTGCTTCCGCTGCCTGCGTGACTTGTGCTCTTTTGCTGGCTCTGCATCAATGTTAGTGTTGAAAAAGGGTAAAGCATTCAGAGTTGGCTCCTCCTCTCCGGGCTGCTTTGCCTGGGCCCGAGTCAGAGCAACATTACAACTTTGTGGTTGTAACAGGTCAAGTAATACAGGTAAATCATCACCCAAGATCACAGGAAATGGTAGATTGTCTATGACACCAACATTTAACAGGTAAGTTTGTCCTTGCACTTTTATGTAGACATCTGCTGTGGGGTATCGTTTTTCATCACCATGGACACAGCAGATAGGTATGGTCTCAGTGTTGTAGATGGAATGAGGTGAAACATACCTTTGTTGAACAAGGGTCTGTGTACTTCCTGTGTCGATCAGTGCTTTCAGGGTCTGTCCATTCATTTCCACAGATGTCTCCTTTAAGGGACGCTCCACTCCAGCTGATTTGAACCCCTCTCTGGGCACAAAGCACATCTGAGACAATTTTATTGGGTTCTGGGGGCACATTGGCTTGGTGTGGCCCTCCTGTCCACACAAATAACATGTAACAGTTCTACCAGAAGCTTTGGGTCCATTTTGGGTGAAGGGTTTCTCCCATACGGGAGGCTTACCCACACTGGCTGCTCTTGGTCCATGTTGGGCTGAGACAGGATTCTGGCTGTCCTTTTTCCAGCTTTTGCATTTCCAAGCCTGGTTTTCCCGACGAGCAGCCACAAATATGTCAGCCAAGGAGGCAGCCTCCGCTGCAGTCTGTGGGTTGTGCTCTTTAATCCAAACTTGAAGCTCTGGAGACAAAATTCTTAAATACTGTTCCAGTATAATAATTTCATTAATTTCTTCAACAGTTTTACCTCTTGGTTGAACCCACTTCCCATAGAGCTCTTTCAACCTGGAGTACAACTCCTTGGGTGTCTCATCTGTTTCCACATGGAGAGAGCGGAACCTCAGACGATATGTTTCTTTGTTAATGTCATACTTCTGTAGAATAGCAGACTTTACAAGATCATAATCCATTGATTCATCAACATCCATATGCACATATGCACTTCTAGCTTTTCCGGTTAACAGTGGGATCAAATGAAAGGCCCAATCTGACTTTGGCCACCTACAGGCCACTGCTATCCGTTCAAAAGTGATAAGAAAATGTTCAATATCGTCTTCATCACTGAGTTTTTGCAATTTGGGCTCTTTAAAGTAACGTGCATGATCATGAGAGAAGTCACCTGTCTGGGAGTGTCGCAGTAGGGGTGCTGCCTCTGATGTAGATCTGTCCAAATGTTCCTCCAGCTCTTGAGGCCTCTCTGGTGGTGCAGGCATCAGCCTGGGAGAGCCATGGGTCTGAACCTCCAGCTGAAGCAGGCTAAACTGTTGTTGAAGGGCCCTAAATCTGTGATCCTGTCGTGATACCTCTTCCTCCCAATGGGCCTCTCGAGCTTTCTGCTGCCCTATGTGGACCTGAAGGATATTGGCCAGGTCTGAGATTGTAGGCTCCCTTTCTTTTTCACTCTCCCTGCCAGCTTCTCCACCAGCAGCTCCACATGTCTCATCTTCATTGTCTGTTTGGCCCACTCTGTCTGACTCGACTAATTGAAAGCCTTTGCCTGCTCTTCCTCTTCGCATGCCTCAAGCACAATAAGAGAAAGGTGGAGGAAAAAATGGAGTCTGAGAAAAAAAAAAAAAAATAATAATAACCAATGTCCTTATTGGATGATCCCACCACTGCCACCAATTGTCAGGGACCAAGCAATCAGGCAAAGGACAAAGGTGTACCAAAGAGAAAAATTTGCTTTAATTAAGTTCAAAAAAGTAAGTAACAAAGTTAGTCCATTAAAGATGTAACAAAATAGGGCCCAGAATTGAAAAAAAGGTTAACTCATAAAAATAACTAAGACTTCTACCTAACAAAACATAACTAAAACAGACCTTCCATTTACTGACACACGTGGGGTTATAAAGACCATGGACTAGTCCAATACAGACACACAGGGGAATTTAACTTACTTTACCAAACTAAACACCTAACAAACTTAGAAAAAACGTCACCACAAACAACCGTACAAATAAACAATCTACAAAGAAATTAATATACTTGAATAAAGAAATCAAAGTCAGCAGAAAAATATATTTTCTTGTGTATTCCTGAGTCCATGTCTCCCCTTCTCTGGTCCACACTGTAAGTAGCTCCCACTTCCTGTGGGCAGGGCTTAAAAGGCCATCTTTGAATGGGAGCCAGCCTTTTGTCAGTGGATCTCGGCAAACAAAAGGAAAGGTAAGTATTACTAACAAATGAAACCATATGCCAGCAAATGAATTAATGTGACAGAATGGTAACTAAATTGTGTGCACCCAAATGAAGAAACAACTGTCATGAAAGCAATAAAGTGTGATTTATGTTAACAAAGGAAAATGTGTGGTGTGAATTATTTAAAGGCCACTAAAAGGCTGAGAATTGATCAGAGAAATAAATAAATACTAACACTAGGTGGCTGATGCGACCGCCACAGTCGACATATACCAAAAAACACCAGATTTTTGTCACTGATGAAAAAGAAGTTTGCAGCTCAGCTAAACTTCCTCTGTGTAGGCTACTGGAACATCTGTGGAAGCTGTTAAAGTAAAGTAGGTATGGGCGCTGGTGGAGCAGTGGTTAGTGTGCACGCCCCATGTATGGAGGCTGTAGTCCTCCAGGCGGGCGGCCCGGGTTCCCCCATGTGCGGGGACTGTGGTCCTCACAGGTTCGGGTCCGACCTGTGGCTCCATTCCCCTCTTCTCTCTCTCTCCTCGGTTTCTGAATCTGTCCACTGTCCTATCTTGAAAGTAAAGGCAGAAAAAAAGCCCAAAAATAAACCTTTAAAAAAAACAAACCTGTAGTCAACATAAGTGTCAAAAACACTTTAAGAAGGAGATCATAAATTGTGAGTCAGATTGAAAGGAAAAAACTCTACAAGTGCTGTAATTGTTTCTTTGAAAAGGACTCTGTCCCTCTGATAATGCAAAAATCTTGAATAATTTGCTCTTCTTGAAGTCTTACACTCAAATCAGTCTAAGAGCGAGAAATCTGATTGGTGAACTAAACTTGGTGCCACCATTCAATGGAGACAACAACTTGCTATGATTGGCAGATGCATCATCTGAAGCTAAGAAAATGTGATGAGAAACGTTGTTTGTTTTGCATTCTGCAAGCATTGTTCATGTACACTAATGCTAATTACAAGGCCCCGATCATAATTACACAACAGATGTGTTGCGGTGCAGGAATCAGCGATCTGGGAAATGCTGGAGTTAATTCCATTAACTTTAGTGTTGTGTAGTTTCTTATCAAGTTTTCCAGTGAGTGAACATGGATGCAAACGGAGGAAGATAACATTATTTAGCTACATTTTAATTACACGCTTCATGTTTTGTTTCTTTCGATTGAAAAGTTTGCATTATTAACGGTTTGAGAACTAAAAAAAAAACCTCTGCTATCATTGTTCTTGAACAGAAAGAGTACTTATACTTTTAGATGATATTAAAAATAAATGTTTCATCCATTTTAAAATGACTCTGTGATTTTGTTTGGTATTCATACTTTCAAGGCTTGGAAATAGTAGTTTGACCCAAACTATGATAACTCAAGGTCCACTTGTTAGATTGATCAAAGGTGTAAAAGCTCCAGAAAAAGCTGAAAGGAGGTTTATCCTGACTTCTCATCTGCTGTGCCTTAAAAAAAAAGTAACAACAATCCAACTCAAGGTCCATCTACCACCGGTTTTCAGAGCTTTTAACTGTATTAGACAGTCTCCGAAAAGTCAGCTTTAGACCCAGAACACTTTGAGCACTTGGTCACATATTATTCAAAATACACTTCACCATGTTCCTCTAACACTAATATGTGTCCCTAGTCTGTCTTCAAACCCCCCAATGATGAGAAAAGTCCATCCTCTCTGTCTTCTGCCTGCTCCACTTTTCAGAAAATGTGTGCTCAAACAGGCCGTTTGGAGATTTTCCCTTCATGACATCACAAAGGGCAGTAACCCCTCCCCCAGGTGGGTGACACTCCCACAGCTAGGTGTTTGTTCTGCCCTCTGAGTCTGCCTTCTCACCGTAAACAATAGGGCATGGAGCGAGAAAGCCCGAGCCGACCCAAGCCCTTCCAGAGAGGGGCGTGGTCAGACACAGCTCATTTACATTTAAAGCTACAGACACAGAAACAGCCTGTTCTGACCAGGGCTGAAATAGAGGGGTTTATAGGCATGATCAAATACAGGATCAGAGTGGATTTAGAACAAGAAACTTTACAGACATGTTTTGGGGAGCTCTGAGACTTATTTAAACTGGTTGAAAAGGAGGAGAATATGTGACCTTTAAAACTTGACACACAGCCCAAACAGTTGCAGAGATTTTGTGTGGACAGATACATCTCCAAAGAGGCTTTTTAATGCAATCAAAAGCTCCGAAAGACAAGCTAGTCTGGAGTACTTTACATCGATTCTTTTATTGAATAAAAAGATTACAGTCCTAAATGTCATATTTACAGTTTATTCTTGCATGCAACTAAATGCTAATTTCATTAATTATTGCTGATGACATCGTTTATCATTGTTTAAGCATAAAAACTGCACTTCAATCAAGCGTACAAAGGGTAAAATGGAGGCAGCAGATAAAATAACGTGCAGTTACAAAATTGACGTTTGTTAAGGTTTCTAAACACGTTCAATATGTTGTATTTACATACATACATTTATAAAGCAAACTTTTTAGAATCCTGGGTCTTACATCCCAAAGAAACTGAACAAGCAGAAGAGCAGCAGACATGGTTTAAAGCAATTATATCTAGAGGTAGATCTAGAAGAAGAAAAAAAGTCTTTCTACACATGCATTTGTCCCAATACATCCAGTCCATGTGGACAGACAGGCTTTGTGCAGCTTCAGCATGTGAGTGACGAAGCAAATCTCAGCAAAAGAAGAAGGGCATCCAGAGGAAAGACCTCATGGCTGTCCCTGCTGCTACACCTGCCAGTAACCCCAGAGCGACATTCTCCATCACTCCATCAAACGGGTCCCTCTGCACGATCACCTGGTGGGTGCCTGAGAGACAACACAACAGGGGAAGACACCAATAATGCTTGCTGAGACATCCATGAGGACAAAATCAGAGAAAAGGAGGAGCCAGGGAATGTCTGGTCTCTTACATAATTATCCTTTGTGTACTCCATCTATATCCCCTAAAACATAAGTTTAGAAGTTTTACAAGCTGATGGTTTTAATTGTGCCTGATTTTAGGGGGTGCTGCAGCACCCTCAGCACCCCTACATCCTGCGTCCCTGCTTTGAATTGCAGTTCCTACTGTATCACTTTCTACGCTAGCTAAATAAATAAAGATGTTTTTTTTTTATCAAGCACAAACTGACACACAGCAAACTTCGGGTCTCAAGTGTGCACACAAAAAAATGGCAATGGCCTAGGCGTCTGGTTCTATGCAAAGTATGACTTCAAGAGAGCAGGCAGTGGGCGGTTCTAGAGTCTGTTGGGGCCTATAGGCAAAAATCAATTGGGGGGCCCTCCAACCAGTGTTCATCACCATCATGTCTGCCAGTGTCCCGACGCTTACTCCTCTTCCTCTTTCCCCCCCTATAGATGGATAATTCTTCTTGATTTGTGACTGGAAAGTTTGCTTCTGTCTGCTCACTGTGGTTAATGTTTAGCTCTATAAGCACCGATCGGCGAGCACACAGTGTGGCCTAAATCAAACGCTCCACCTTTTGATCATGCAGGCGCTCTGCAGGTGCGTGGAGCTGAAACTACGTGCAAAGTCGGAGACGTGGCGGGTCATTTTGAAGCATTCCATTATTGAAGAGCCAGACAGAAGAGCCGGGGATAAAATAACTCTCAAGCTTGATTTTGTTTTCTGCATTTCACTGGATTATGTAGAATTTACACCCTCGACAGCACAGAGGAGGGGGAGGAGGAGGCCGCTATAGGATCAGCTTCTGAGGTAAGTTTTGTGCATGCATAGGTGTGTTTGTTTACATTGTTTGGTTTGAGCTCAGTGTACGTCTGTTGATTGCATTTGATTAATGTATGCATGCATGCATACACCACCTGCCGTGGTCTGAAAGTTTGCAAAGTTGTTGTTGTAATGTCTTTGTTGATTCTGGGAAATGACAGAAGTTCTGTGGGGGATACATCGATATGTTGTAAACAACAACAAAACTGTGTATGTGGAAACGAAATTAAAACGTAAGTAATAAATAAATAAATAGCTCAATAATGTTGTCAAAACGTGAAAGATCGAAGACTTGTGCGGCTGATTTAAAAGCTTTAAAGGTGAGTCAGACATAAAAGTGTAGTTTTGTGCTGGTTACAACTGCTTGCTTCTGACTCCGTATTTCAAGTTTAGTGAGCTTAATGGTTAAATTACTGTTGCTTTGTTTGATCTCTTTCAATACATGATTTTTCTTCATCAGTGGTCGCACGTTTTCTGTAACCTGGATCTAAAAAGTGATGAAGTCGAACTAGGAAGTGCATGAAATAGAAACACTTGAACTAAAACACATGGGCCTAGAGATTTAGTTAGTGGTTTTCTATACTTTGTGACTTTCCACCACTGGGCAATGTTTTGAAGTTTGCTTGGCATCTATAGCTAACATGAAATACTCAAACCAAATTTTAAGAATACTAAAGTCTTCTGTTGAACAAATAAACCATCAAAACAATAGAATTTAAAGCAGAAATTGATGGTATTTGGATTTTAAATATATTTGATCATTCTGTAATGGTGGGGCGGCTGTGGCTCAGTTGGTAGTCTCTCTCAACGTGAAGGTTGGGGGTTCGATTCCCAGCTCCTGCAGCCACATGTCCAATGTGTCTTTGGGCAAGACACTTAACCCCAAGTTGTTCCCGCTGCTTTATCGGCGGCGTATGAATGGATTAGTTACTTCTGATGGTCACTCTACATAGCAGCCTCTACCATCAGTGTGTGAATGTGTAGGTGGGACCTGCGGTGTAAAAGAGCTTTGAGTCGTCAGAAGACTAGAAAGGCGCTCTACAAGCTCAAGTCCATTTAGTTTCAGAGCACGTAGGTCTGAAGGATTTTTTTTCAGCTCAAAAACATCTGTTGGGGAAATATTGAACCCTTTGTTCTGTTGGCCTAAAAGAGGTTAATAATGTATCATGTCTAGTTTATCAAAGATCCCCAGTGGCTGACAGGTCTCACTTTTGGGTTTCCTACATCACTAATGTGACATACCAGGTCCTGCTCCAGGTGTGATGTAGACTGTGTGGTATCTGTTGATGGGGACTTCCTGGTAAGAGTCTTCATACGGGTCATATGTGAACACCTGCATGAAGAAAACACAGATTTGAACACAGAGGTGGAAATATCTAACAGTGAGAGTGAAGAGATCATGTTTGAGCTCCAACAGAGAACACGGATCACTCACCGGGTTTCTCCTGGTCTCGAGCAGAGACAGTTTCCATGCTCTGAAAAAAAAAGAAGAAGACATGAACAAAGAAGAGGAGCGGATGGGTGGTTTAGAGAGGAGGCAGAGCAGACATGACGAGTGTGTGTAGAGAGAGAGAGAGAGTACTTACATGGATTCATCCTCGCTATTGGCACACAGGTTCACATTTGAGCCGTCTCTGAGCTGAATCCCGATGCAATTCTCTTTGGGATTACTCTCTGGTGGTTTCACATCTAGAGCCCAAAAAACAAGTTAAAGAAGTTATCATCCCAGTTTCAACTCTGTTCATTTGGTCAAAACTTCTATTTAGGAGACTTCTGTTTGGCTAATTTGGTCCGTAATTTGTCATTTGAAAGATTAGAACTTGTGACACAAGTAATATGCTGACTATTGGATCTTTTATCCCTAATGCAAAAATGTTTTTAATCCATGCCACTTAAAATGGAAGTACCGTATGTGGGATTTAACTTGCATCATTTAAAATATCTGCATTATATTGGACATGCCAGAAAGCTTACAGTATATGAGCTTTACCTCCACATTCCAGTCCAGATCTCACATCCACACACGCTGTTTTGAGGCTGATGCGGTGCTCCAAATCTCGCCTGCTTTCAGATTTGTAGAAGCAGAGACTCCCGTCTATCCAAAGGTCACACCAGTTTAACTTCCAGCGTTTGAGGACAGAAGCTGGAGAAGAGACATCGCACAGTGTACTGTTAGTGATTGTCCTAAAGGAGGAGCTGTAATAGTTCAAACTGAGGGCTTGTTGAGTGTTTTTTGATGCAGTCCTTTTTCTAGAAGATTCAACCTAATTGATGGTCCAGGGTAAGCCACTTAAACATCACCGTCAGAGACGATTAACATGATTATAAGTTAAAGGTTAGAGTTTGGTAACGGGTACAGTTTAGTTCACTCTTTCTAGAAAATACTCTCTATAGTATTGCATGAGAAGACTTATGTTGCTGGGCGATCAAATGTTGTGTCCTTACAAAAGCCACCATGTTTATTTACCAAGTTTAGTTCTACCATGTAAAAGCAGCACTTCTTAAAATCGGGGCGCCAGTAGCCTAGTTGTTAGTGCACGCGCCCCATGTACAGAGACTGAAGTCCTGAAAAGCAGACGGCCCAGGTTCAAAGAAAGACATGTGGTAGGTGTAAGAGTGCGGGAAAATTCAAAAACTCCTCATTCCCTGTTCTCTCTCCCTGATTTCTGACTCTACCCACTGTCCTGTCTCTCCAATAAAGGCACAAAAAGCCAAAAATAAATCTTGAAAAATGGAAGTAATCACCCAAAACAACCTAAGATGTTTGGTTAGCTAAACATGGAAGAGTTTTTACTGCAGTGTTGCTTTAAACTTGTTCAACACTGTTTGAACTTCTGAAAGAGAGGAAATGTTGGTCGAAGAGAGAGTGGGGGGCGACATGCAGCAAAGGGCAGAGGTCGGATTCGAGCCCACGGCTGCTGCAACGAGGACTACAGCCTCTGTACATGGGGGGGCGCGACATAACCGCTAGCCTATCAGACGCCCTAAAACAGTAAATTTACAAAAAAATCTAAGTTCAGTTTGGTATCAGGTCTATGAATGTTTTCTTTGTGTTACAAAAATAATCTCTCCTGTCAGCTGTGTCGTCATAGACGTACTGTTTTTAGTTAAAGCAGCTGTTCAAGCTTCCACTAATGATTTTCACTCTCAGTAAATCAATACATTAATCTCATTTATTTAATCTCAGATAATTGGCCACTTTGCTGGCATAGGGTCCTTGAACTGCACTGTTTGACTTCAGACAGGGACGTTAATTTCATTTCCCATTTCATTTCCCCTCAATCCCTATCAGCTGGATCTTTTTTAGAAAATGTTGTCAAGTCTTTTCAAGCTCCCAGAGTCCAACAGTGTGTCTCCTTACTCGCCTTATTTGTCTCAATGGAAGCTTACTGAGCAGCATTTTAAAATGTAGAACCCAAAGTTAGTTTGGTTAAGTTTGCACTGACTAAGGCTGGGTGATGCATCAAGTTTTTTAAGCTGTAAATATTTTTCAAACAGGATATAGGGTAAGACAATACCTTTTTATAACAATATAGTTGATGTTGCATTAAAATATCGTTATACTCGCATTTCGTAGAGCTCCCAGTTCACCTGTTCTACTTTCTATTTATGTCTTTTTTCATGTCCATGTTGACATTGTGCAGCCGATTGTTGTTGGTGTTTGGCCCGTGTGGATTTGACTCAGAACTTACTTTGACTTCACCATTCAGCTAAACAATATCAAGATATGAGTTTTGGTTCTTATTGCCCAGTAGGGCTGGGTGTTTCCCACAACTCCATGATACGATACGTATCACGATACAGAGGCCACGATACGATACATATCGTGATATTGATTTTGGATAATGACCGTGTCCTATACAGAGTTCCCTACAACAGCTGTTCTTTATTGTTGAGAAGAACCGCAGAGACATATTAAGGATGCTACAACTTCAAACACTTAAATTCAGGTCCTCAGAGATCCTAGAAATACATTAAAATCCCAGCTCTTTGGCTAAGGTGTTATTGTGATCTGCTCCGTAGGTCAATTGTCGTCCCAAACTGTCATCACAGCTTTGCAGCTGTATCGATTCTGTAACATCTGCATCGAAACATGTATTTGCAAAGAGCACATGACGATATATTGCCACGTCGATTTTTTGAGCACAGCCGTGACACTGACACGTTTTGGGTATTATGATTTGATAAACATATAAAACATAATATTTTATAATGCAGATTGTGTCCAGCACTAATTGAAATGGATCAAATCTTGATTTAGAGCTTCTTTTCATGAGAGCAGAAGATGCTAATTTAAAGGTGTGAAACTTCCAATGAGTCCTGTTTGTACTCACTCTGTCTCCAAAGCCAGCCGGACCTCATGAGCGCCATGTTTCTCTGCTCTCGTCCCAGTCTGATAATGATGATAAGCCAGAAGAAGCAAAAGGATGAATTCAAGAATTCAAATGATTATAAGTCTGGTAGATTCAGCAGTTTGTTTTGGACTTCCCTCGTCTCTGTTTTTATCTCCTGAGCGAGATACTGGTAGATTTATGAAGCTAAGGCTGACTCACAGGATCATTGTGGATTAACTGTGTTTAGCCACGCCCCCTCCTCCTTTTCTTCTCTCACCTTTCTGGCTCTTTCTTCATTGATTTCTCCCTCTGACTTTTACAACCATGTGGCGTGCAATGTTTATGTGTTTGAATAATCTTATTACATGCCCATCAAATGACCTCATGTGAGCCCTGGGCCACTCGGTTCTGTGCACATTTATAGAAACGTGTACATGTTAATCCCAGCACTGAAATAACAGCATGAGGATTAGCCTAATTGTAACCGTGCTCAGGTCAGTTATGAGACTCTTCCTGGGATGTCTAATGACATCATTTCCTTTTTATAGCTCAGAGAAAACCCTGGACTACTCTTGTGTCAGTCACCTGGTTATATATTTACACCTCTAAATTTAGAACCAGAGTTTTTTTTACACATATTGCCATTTTCTGCTGGGAAGTAAAACACAATCTGTGGTTTAGGGTTGGGGATGGGGTCACTGGGGTTAGGCCGGATAGCCCCAAATCCCCCTCCTATTCACATTCTTATGTTGGCAGGTATGAAAGTTAATTTCAACTTCCCTCGGTAGTCAGAGGTGCTGCTTGTCAACAATAGCAAGGCAGTGGAAACTGCTTGGGGCCCCAGGCCAGTAGGGGGCCCAGAAGGGCTGATAAACTATAAACCACAGCAGTGACTCAAAATTTGAAAAGTTTGACATGGCATTAAGAAAACCTCCCTGAGGGGGCCCCATCTGACAGCTGCTCAGTCAACATGTGGCTTAGATAACTGTATTCTTTGATTTTATTTTGAAAGCTAAGACCTTGGAATAATTGATAAAGCTGAAAAGAAATACAGAGGTAGGACTAGATATGTTTCTTTCACTTTATTGTATACCTTTTCAAACATGGACTAAATAAAAAGACATTACAGAAAGACTAGGCTTTGGTATTTTGTCTGCTGGCTCTCTGTCAGACTGTCATGGCTTACCCTGACTGTTGTCATAACATTATCAGTAACACCTGTGCTTTACTTTCAGTCTAAGTGTCAGCTTTAAAAAGGTCCGTGGCACAAAATCAATCTGTGCTTTACACTCGGTGACCTGAAAACGAGACACCAATAATGGATGTAATGGAATCCTTCTGAGCAAGCTGCTATAAATCCTAACTACATGAGACATACTGTGTTATTAGTCCATTTGGTGTCGACACACAAGTTGACTCAGATAACATTTTCAGCTCACGTCAGTGATGGTTCTCTATTGGATTACTTTGTATTGAAGATGTTTGAAAAAAACAATGTCTCCTATGATGAAACAGGTGAGGTAGTTCCTCCGGGTCTAATGTTTTCAGTATTTATGAGAAGTTAAGATCTTAATTGTGAGTGTTTTTTTTATTTCTAATTTCGCCTGCAAAGCGTCATCGAGACTTCACCCCAGACAGAAATATCTCAGGATGTCAGGAATTTGATTGTAGAGAATGTGATGTTTACATTTTACAATATTATAATCAGATATCCGGCCATGTTTACGACACAGAGTATACATTGGATGAAATTCAGTGGTCAGATTTCTTGGCCAGTATTGAACGGAGGAATTTATTGAAATCTACACGGCTTGGACATCCAATCAAATGTGGAAAAAGTAACCTCTCATATTTGCTCTCCACTACAATTTAAGGAGGAAAAAATATTGCAGAGCTTTGTTTTTTGTCCACCAGATTTATCATCTCAAAAAAAGTCAAATTAAGCTACATTAATTGTTTTCCTTATTATGATTTGATTTTTGATGACTCCTACTTTTGATAGATATTTGTCTGGTATATTTTTGCACAATTAGTATTTTTTGTTGGTTTTTTATTTGGGAAACACTGTGAGCTCCTGAGTTGATATATGTATGAAGGCAGGCAGAGAGCCAACATGCACCTGGCAGCAGGAGCCGTTCTTTGTTCTTTAGTTTGCTTGCAGAACTTTTGCATGGACAATTGACTTTTTTGCCTGCTACACCACATCCCAATGGTGCATCAGTGGCCATTGTTGTCCGGTTATTTCAGACAAAAAGCCACAATACCGACCAAACTGTATGTATTAGTTATTTAAAAATAGCTCTACCTCAGACAGTTATCGACACGATTTCTACATTTTGCCACTTATAGTCCTGTAGGCTACTAGAATGTATATATAGAACTTTTATTTGTAAAAGAGGGTTTTTTAAATTCGTAACTGGTACTTTGATTGTAGTTCTTCTTTTTTTAGGAAGTTTCCACACTTACCATAAAACTCGTCGTTATGCATTCCCTTGCAATAGTAAAAGCAGGGACTCGACTTTGATACATGCAACATGACTGCCATCTGGTGGCTGTGTATGATACACCAGCTCTATTTCCTTACAGCTTTTTAGAAGATAATTCTGAAGATGTAATCATTCTGGATTAAGAAATAAATGAAGCAAACTCAATTACAAGGTAAAATAAGAAATAAAAAACAAACTTGGACAAGTGATATCTTTGTGTATTTGGTCACATTTTATCAGAAAATGTGTCAATCAACCTATAGCCTATATTTTAAATGTATTTTTCACAAAGATCAACCCATGAATAACTACCATATATGAAAAGATCGGCCACAAACTAAATGCACATTTCATATTGTGTGACACACTTTCTATTGAAAGGTATAAAGGAACAAACCATGTTTCAAACAAATACAATTTTATGTAAAGATAGTAAATTAAAATTCAGACAAAAATAGGAAATATGACATATTGTTAAATTAAAAAACAATAATAATCTGCATTAAAATCTATCTACGTCTTTAGTTAAATAGGCCTGTTACAGTTTTACAAGAAGAACGTACAGTAAAAAAGACGGAAAATAACAAGACTTTTAAACTACGTCATTTCCGGCACAGTGGGCGGGGCTTAGATTGACAACTAACCGAAGAATAACAAAAACAAACACGACACGCAGGGGGGTTCCGGGGACGGTGAGTGTAATGGTCTTAAAATAAACCCTATCAGTTTCAAAATACAATATGATTATGAAGAAGAGGTAAAAATAACTCGAGGCGAGTGATTCTCCCGAGCTGAAGGTAAATGTAGCTGCGCTGCTTCACAACTGTTGTGTTTCAAACATGCTGCGCACATTTCGAGCTTGACAGCATTGTTGTAAACTGGATGTGGATGTTAAAAAAAGTAGATATAATTAGACCTTTTGGCCACTATTAAAATATCGGTTTTCAGTTTGATGTTTTACATTTCGTTATTGTGCACGAACGACGTTGAGCAACAAGGCCTTGCTCAGCAGCTGTGCCGTGCGCTCTCTTATCTCGCTGAACCCCGTTTAAAAATCCTCCAGTTTAAAGTCTTCTCGCTTGTTATCAAGTTGAAATAACAGGTACAGTAACACATTTGACCTTTTATGAATCGTTATGGGTCGCTCCTTAATTCGGCATCATTATACTATCTAATACTGTTTTTTTTAAAACGGTATAATGTAAATGTATTTCACAGTTTTGCTGCTAAATCACACCGTGGAGGGCAGTAGCGAGCATTTTTACAACTTCAAATAAATTAGGAAAAAAGGTGCTCTGTCTGTTCTATATGCCGAATTAAAGAAAGGACTATTTATATGATATTTAGATTAGCCATTATCTTTGAAAGAGATAACAGGAAGTGTTAATAATATGCCCATATAAAGGTGCCATCACATGGGCAGGTTATGAAAGGTTTCCTCTCCTAAATGACTTGGGGTATATTATATCACCTCAGGGTAGCATATGTCCGTCAGAGCAAAAGGTTGTAGGCCTAGTTGTTGGAGTTGCATTGTGGAAGTCTGAACTCCAGCAACTAATATGCTTCCTTTATCCTGCAGGGATCCCAGCTGTCACTCTGCCGTCCCCTTTGTCAGCCTCGAGTTTCACCACTTTTTAATGTGTTGTTTTTCTACTTTTCATAAACCCTAAAGTGTTTTTATTTTTCATGCATGCAATTGAGTTTTCTCTGGTTTCCAATCTCCAGGGTAGTTTAGTTCCCACCAAAGATATCTCTCAGCGGTTGCAGAGGAGGCATGTGATCTGATGTGTCGTTGAAAACGGTCCGTCCTTTGGTCTCTGCTACATCAGAGCTATAAATCTCTGGATCTGTGAAACAAAAAACTATCTCTGACAGAAACACATCAGACACACACTCATTCTGCAAACCTATCACCTCAGGTGGGCCGAGTTTAAGACGATCAGACCCAGTCTGTGTGAAACTGATAGGCCTGATCAGTGTAGAAGAAAGAGTTGAGTCCAGGGCACCTGCGCGCTGTGTGGGGGCACACAAGGTCGAGGTTAGATGTTCTGATATAAAAGACAGGAAATCATGCCTTCACTTGTTTTAAAGTGTCATACATTGATGAAATATGCATTCAAAATAACAGCAGAAAGCAATAAAGAGACTGAACTCAGGATGTACTCTACAACCTGTACCGAAACATGCATTTATTCTGCTTATTATAAATAATATATTACAATATTTCTAACCCTGCTGCTGCTGTTTATTCTGCAGGACAGCAGCTTGGTTTGGAACTGGTTGCCAGGCTGCCATCAGCTGTTAGTTGCCATATTTGGCTGGATGGTTCTGTGTTTAAATATTTTTAGTTGGAGTGAAAATAGTCCTGTGTAATTATTTTTGTTGTCCTGTATTTTAAATGCCATCATTGTCTCTGGACATCATTGTAAATGAGGTCTACCCTCAATGATTTCTCGAGGATAACTAAAGGTGTGATGAATGAATGAACACAGTTACGGGCATTTCAAACTTAGACTTTAAATGTTGTAGTGTGTGGCATCTGTTCGTACCTTTACAAGTGAAGATTTGTGACAGAAGAGCCATTTGGACTGAAGCTGTGTCTTTGATGTCCAGTTATCGTAGTTGTGATGTTTAGTTTGTTACAGTTTCACACATTCACACTGAAAGAAAGAACGCCAAAACATCTGTAAAAGATCTTAAAGACGTTGAAGAGGAAATGATCACGCTGCAAAAGCTGCATTTTGATACAACTTCATAAATAAAAAGATGAGATGTGTGATCGTTAAATCTGTAAACCACTTGTCTGTCATTATCACGAAACAGAATCGTTCTATGAAAAAGGACATTTTGCCAGAGATCAAATTTGTTTCCTCTTCTTTTGTCTGAAATCAAAGTAGTTGGCAGTGATTTCAAATTCAATCAAATAATCCCGGCAGTTTAGATGACTCCGTTTTAAGACGAATGCTTCCTGCTGCACTAAATGACTTTGAGCACGAACAGCTGGTTTGGCTCTAAGAAGACGTGCCGTGGTGTCAGCTGTGCACCTGCTCCCGTCACTGCCGCTCTGCCTCTCACGTTTCTGCGACGGCTTATTTTAAGGTGATTCTGTGATGTGATGGGATATTTTTAGACCGGATGGGATATTTTAGTGATGGGATATTTTAAGAGCTCTTTATCCAACACCTACACGGACAAAAAAAACTCAAAAAGCAGAGGGGGAATGTGTGAAACTAGCAGCGTCAAGCGTAACATTTTGTATGTTTATTAGGTAAAGACACAAATAAGAACTCTATATATTACTGATTATACTGCTGGTATTGGTACTGCTATGTTTAAATGCTTGTGGATATTGAAGTGAGATAAAGGCTTGTTGACGTTCCTATGACCTAACCATTGCATTCAAGCCCGACAGTACAATGCCTCAGTGATGGAGCATGATAGCCTACAGAGTTTATTATTCTAGTTGAACTGGTCACAGCGCTCTCCAGATGTGTAGGTCCAGATGTTTCCCACAGAAGATGAATCTGTGGTTACTTTAAGCAACATGGAGTTTCTGTGTGCAACTTCTTATCTGATCAACAACTATGAAGACTTAATCAGCTCTGACTTTAAACATTGGCCAAAAGCATTATTGTCACTTTTTGCAATATGTATGCTCACGCAGGTTGCCATGTGGTGGACACTGAAGCTTCAGTGTTTATCCAGCTCTGCATCGGTCTGTAAACTTTTCTGTGTTCTAACCTCTCTCCATTTTTCAAAAGCATCTCCAATATTGATCCTAGTTTGAGCACGTTTCTGCTCGTGGAGCTTATTAGAAACATGCAGAGGCTTTTTAGGTCGGGTACAATCACTTCTATCTGAACCAGTTCTCTTGCACGCTTCCATCGCTGGTTTGACGTTTGCCTGACAAACCGAGGGGCGTCCAAAACGGCCGTGTGGGGGTGCCTTAAAACCGCCTACCTTCTCTGGTCCAAACAAATCCAGACCATTCAGGACCAGAATCTAAAGTTAGAAGGAGGACATACTGGCTGCTGCGTTGTTGTCAGAGAAGCCAGCACTTCAACATAGCATGTTTCCTTAATGTCTGATCATAGAGTAAGGTCACTTTATCATTTCATTCAGTAGATATCTTACTGACACTGCAGTTGATTTTGAGTTGATTTCAAATGTCATCCTTCTGTCTCAAATGCTCACTAGAGAACTAAATCTGTAGCTTAAAGTCCCCAACAGAGGCCTTTTTAAAAAGATTACTAAAAATGAAGTATCCAGCTGTTAAGTTCACATGAATGAGTGTGGCTGCTTGTCTGTCTCTACAGTATATGTCAGCCCTGTGATTGGCTGGCGACCAGTCCAGGTTGTACCCTGCCTCTTGCACAATGATAGCTGGTACTGGCTCTATCGACCCCGAACGGGGAAAAGCGGTATAGATAATGGATGGATGGATGTTCTGTTAACGTACTGAGCCTTAAAGCTAACCAATGTGACCTGGTTTTAGAGTCACATCTTCAAAGGTATTGATGGGGTCTGGGTTTCATGTAAGAAGTGAATAATCGTTAATCAGGGATATAAAAGGCAGGTCAGTCACTCATTGTTTTTTTTTACTCAGGGCATAAACCATGGAGTCTTCCTCTGATGAAGAGGAGGTGCGCACCTTCATCCGCGTGCTCAGCGAGAAATACAACCCTGAGAATTTCCCCTATGGCCAAGGAGTGGTGGTTATGCCCAGCCCACCTGGATCCCCCGTCAAAGGTGAGCGCTGAAGGAGGGGGATTATGTCAGGTTTAAGATTACTAGTATGATGGTCATCCTAAGTGAGCTCTTGCACCCCCTGTTGTTAGAAGTTCAACCCTGCATCCTTAACACTTTTAGGTCAGAATCACAGAAGATGAAAATGTCTTTAAAGTTGAGTTAGGTTTCTTGTATTGACTCTGGTCGTTTGCAGATCGCCTGTTCCTGCCCAGCATCCTCGTTCTGAATTACTGTGGGATCAGTAAAGCCGGTAAGCGGTCAGACATTGCAGCTTTCTGTGGCCATGTGGTGGAGCTGGACCTGTCCCACAATCAACTCAACGACTGGACAGAGGTGGGTGTCCTCCTAGCAGAGTGAGGGAGTTACCACAGGTATATTTCTGAAAAGGAGACAAAATGATCTCGTGTATTTGGACCTGTTGTAATCATGTTTTACTTGATTTCTTTAAAACGAGCTGCAGAGTGAGACTCATATAGTCTGGATTTTTACAATAAGCCTCTTTTAATCATCCTGATCCCCCTATCAATAATCACCTCTGGATGCAGGGTATAGAAACCGAGCATAATGCATCATACTCTATTGTTAGCAGCAAAGTGCTGAAACACTTGAGCTCAACTAGAGAGAAAGGGAACTTTGCTGATCTCGTTATTTTCTGTCTTTCTTAGTTCTCCTTCTGATTATCTAACTCTCTCGGAGCAATGCTCCCATTGGTCAAACACCTCAGCGCTTCAAGGTTTCTTTTTGCCATTCCTTTTTCTTGTTTGTTGCCAGATCTGCACCATTGTGTCCAGCATCCCCCAACTTGACTTCCTCAATCTGAGCATGAACCCTCTGAGCAGCACGGAGCTGGAGCCCAGCATGGCCGACGTTTTCTCCAGAGTCCGGCAGCTCGTCCTCAACAACACGCACGTCAGCTGGGACACAGTGCACACGCTCACTCAGCACACGCCAGAGTGAGTGACAGAGCACGTAAAGGTTTCCTGCGGTGTCAGTGTTGATGAGTCACTGTACAAAATAATCATGTAAAATGTAGAAAATGTGCATTTGCTGGAAGTAACGATAGAAACGTGTTTTAGAGTTGAAAGCTTGAAAAATGCTGCAAATTCATATCCAATGACCTGCAACTGGTTTACATTTCTTTCTTTTAACGAAAAACCAAAACGGGAAATTAAGGCAATTGAGTATAAATATGTTTTGAGGCGAGTTTTAAAAAGACGGTCCTGCAATGGAAAAAAGCACGATCCCCATTGCACTTTGTCCTGGATCGAGGCATTGACAGAAGGTTTTGTTCAGGTGACCTTAGATCTCTTACCGGCTGATATGGGGGACAGGAATTCTGAGAGGTTAGCAGGGCAAAGTCCATAATACCTTGAAGAGTCAGCAGTATATTTAAATCAATCATCAGCTTGACTGGTAGTCAGCGTGAGGAGGTAAGAAGTGGAGTGATGTGATCTCTTCTTTTTGACCGTGTGAGGACTCCGGCTGCTGAATTTTGTACGAGCTGAAGACGGGATAGACATGACTGAGTGATAACAAAATAAAGTGAATTACAGTAATCAATGCAAGTGGAGTAACATATTGTATATACATTTTTGACCTGTAATTACAGATGTGTGTTTAAAGGAGGGGCCAATAGGCTTAGAAAGACACTCTTTATCGTTCATGTATTTAACATAAACATGTTCTCACAGTGAATCTGTTATATCCAATTAGGTTGTAACTATAAAACCACCATGGCCTTTAAATTAACTCTCAAAGTAGCATGAAACACAGACCTTTATGTCGGGACTAAACTTTGACATTTTCAAACTATTTTCCTGATGACCCAGATTAGAGGAGTTGTTCCTGTGCCTGAATGACTACAACACGGTGTCAGAGTCGCAGACGTCCTGTCCGTCCCTGCGCCTGCTGCAGATCACAGACAACCAGCTGCAGGACTGGGCAGATGTGAGGAAGTTTGGGAGGATGTACCCGAGTCTGCGCACGCTCGTGCTGGCCAATAACAGTGTGGACTCTGTGAACGACACTCAGGAAACACTGCAGCGCCTGTTCCCCAACCTGCGCAGCATCAACCTCAGTAACTCAGGTCCGACCGGGATAATGAGTTCTGTGTACTTTGACTTCCATCTGTGTCAAATATTCAGTACAGGGTGTTAAAAAAAAGATCTGATGTTGTGTTTTTCAGGGCTCACTAAGTGGGAGGACATTGCAAGACTCAATTTATTCCCTAAGCTGGAGGAAATCAAAGCTATGGGGATACCTTTGTTGCAGCCTTACACCACCCACGAGAGACGCAGCCTCCTTTTAGCACAGTGAGTCTCATCACATCACCAAGATCAAATCCTTTTAGCCCTTTATGGCATGATGACTGTCTAATTGACTTGTTCCCATTACGTAAATGCCTCTTTGTTATTAGAGCGCTGATGGCTAAAAACTCCACAATCAAATAACACTCCTACGCTTCTGCCCCTAAACTGCTCCAGCGACATGTCCCAGTCCCTTTACCAGTTGCTTACGCGGAATATCTCGACTAATATTTGGCAGACTGTTTAATTCAGGCGTCACATCCAACTTCTGTCAGCTCCGAGTGAAAGATCGGGACTTTTCTGTCACTTCAAGATTAAGAAAAAGTCATGAAGCCTTAGTTTCCTCATGTTCATTGCATCTCATTGTCTTTTGGTATAAACCAGGCCCTTATACATCGCCTACAACTTGTAAAGAACGCAGCAACTGGACTCCTATGTAGACAAAGAAAAATGGAGATTGTAACACCTTTAGCTTCCTGTTTGATTCTCTTTGTGTTTAAAGCTCTGCATGTTCTCACCCCAGTATATGACAAACCTTATAGTCTCTCACAGTGCTGTTAGGATTGATCTTCCGATTATAGTCTGTTAGGCACCGTGTCCACCTAGATTTTTTTTCTCAGCGCCAGCGTCTTTTTTCAGTTGTTTTCAATGGGTAGAGAGCGTTTGCAGCAGAAAGCGGCCGCCTGGATGAAAAGCCGGCATCTAGCGTCTTTTGAACAAGCGCTCTGCGGTTTTTGTGCGGCCGCTCTGAGCGCTCAAGTTGAAAATCTTTCAACTTTTCAGAAAGGCGCTGTTGACGTCACCGGCGCCCTTTTCAAAATGCATGATATTCCCTGTATTTTAGCCTCCTACAGATCGTATCTTGTACCCACATCCTCTTTGCTCCGTGTCTGCTGGGGTAAAAAGCGATCTCAAATATAAAACATGCAGTAGAAGTAACGGAGACGCGTCGGTCATACAGCGGCCGTTGTCAACAAACTGTTGTCATAGAGACAGGACGGACGTGCAGCGCTTTTCTTCTCAGCGAACAAACGCTTCATGCACACACTCCCGAGCGCACAGCCAGCGCTTTTCTGCCCAGAAAAAAGGCTAGGTGGACACGGGGCCTTACATGTTTGGTTTAAAGCACTGCAGCACACTCTTGGATATTTTTTGGAGCACTCTATAAATAATCATGACCTCGACCATAATCTGTGTACTAACAAACGCCTCCTGTCTGTAGGCTGCCGTCTGTAGGTGTGTTGAATGGAGGCAAGGTGTCTGATGGAGAGAGAGAGGATGCAGAGAGGTTTTTCATCAGGTACTTCCAGGACTGCCCAGAACAGGAGCTTCCCGAGAGGTACTCACACATGCATTAATACACATTCATCACTTTTCTTTTAATAGAAGGATCTTTTAGAAATATTTGAAGTACAGCTCACCCGGGGGTTTTATGATGGGAACCACTTCAGAGTTTAAATCCGTATTAAATACCATACCATGATAAACATGACGTGACTCTCCTGCTGTAGAACAACTTCATCCAGGTAAAGAAGATAAACCCTCCATCGATTACTCTTTGATCACAGTATTCGCTGGCAAGTTTTAGAGAGTCAGGTCCCCAAATTCATCCATATTGTCAGTCTTTGATCAGACTTTGAACACCTGTGAAACTTTACCTATCGCTACATCCGGCTCTTTGTTCTGAAAATGTTGCAGAATGTGGTATAATCATCCGGACAGCCCTCCTCCTGGGCTGATGCCGCTCATATAATTGCACACGCTCTTGACCGGCTGCATTCCACTTAACCTCAGCAGAATGTTGGAGAGGGATTTGTGAAGGAAGGTGTAGTCCCTGACTGGGGGAAACTAACCTTTGGGAGACAATGCCACCAGTCTCTGCCTGCTCAATGAGTCCTTTGTGCCGGGAATTCTCTGATTGGAAAACTGATACACAAGGTAGCAGGTTGATTTTTTCTTTCTTATGTATACTCCTACACTGTCAACCTCAAACCTTATGCTGACAGATTGATTTGTTTTCGTGTGACACTTGAGCCTTAAGAGGTTATGAGTTGTCTTCACGAGTAATGGAAAAGACGTGGAGATCCTAGGAAGTATTTGCTAATTGTCCTGTGCACCATGCACTTCGTACTCTGCTGCAATCATCCATGGCCCGTCTGTTTCTTCATGTTGTGTTCATGTCAGGAGCTTGGTTTGCAGCCAGGTTTTCAGTGTAGGTCTGAGTTGAGGGATCACCATGACTGTGTGTGGGTGTTATGGTGGTGTAGGACACGCTGGGTAAGCAGTGAACGCACAGCTATCCTCTTTCCTAGCGGCTCGAGCTATGGCCTCGTGACCCTGAGAGATGGCAGTCCTGCAGGGAGGGCCGCAGCCTCTCAGGTGAACACATCTTATTCAGCCCAGCTTTGGGTAACTATAAACTCATGTCAAAACATAAATAAAGCTGAGATCCTTGATTAATCTCTTTCAAAAAGATAACAGAGAAATGTGGATACTCTGGGAGATGGATTACGGGTCTTTGAGACAAGGAAACAGGCTCATAAAGAAAGAAATGTGTCGGCTGGCAGGAAGGATTAGCAGCAAGGAAAGAGTGAAAGAAAGAACTGGGTTGGAAAAGAAATCCGAGAGTTACATCCAGTAGAATAAGTACAGAGGGACTCACAGGAGTGGACCTGAAGCAGTGGATATTGAGAGCCAGACTCGGAGGTAAGAAGGGAAATCAACATTTTAACTTTTAAAGGAGGTCATCTTTCAACAAGAGGACTGAAGAAATGAGAGAATGAGGTAGGATTAAAAAAGAAAACATCAGACGGCTCAGAAAAAGGCAGGAAAGCTTCTGTTTTCAGCAATCCTGTTATTTATGTGGTGGTTTATTGTCCCGTATGGAAGAATGTTGGAAAGGACAACTGGAATGCTTTCCTATGGCATTATTTGCCACGTTAAACCATGCTTAAACCGCCTTAAATGAAGCCTTCTAGCTAAATGGCTTCTCTTAGAAAGGTACTTTGTGCACTGTGGCCTTAGAGGAGAATTCCCAGGGTGGGCCACAAGTTTTGGCCAGAAACCCACAGCCAGGGGATTGGCTTTGTGGGGGAGTTTTGGGGAGGGACGGGGAAATTGCTTTGATTGGCCCAGCTGTTACTGTAGCTTTGAAAGCACAGACCTTTTCTCCTTGGATTTTATTTAATCGTTCCTCCTTATCTCGAACATGCATTCCCCTGAGGTGGCTGAGAGCTTTCTCACGGCAAAGCAAGAGGGAGAGAACGCTCTCTCTTTTCTCTGCCTCTTCAACACAGTCGCGGTACGTTTAAATGTACCTGTGTTTCTGCTTTTTTTTGAATTTACTTTCTGAGTGGGAATGTTTGAAAGTCCAGGAAAAGCACCGAGACTTTTTGGCTGAAGTGGAGAAGTTGGTTAGAGACGATGCAGTTATAGTTGTGGCTGATTCAAAGAGATAGTTTTAAAAGACCATAATGTTGGCTCTGCCTCTTTTTTGGTAGATGAAACAGGTAATTCTTTGTCTCTGTGTAACTGGCTGCTTTAACAGAAAAGACAAGAGATTTCAAAACTGCATTGTCCTTGGGGTTGAGTCCAGGTTTGGGCATTTGTTGCATTTTACCATGTTGTTTTTCTGTGGTCGACAAAAACACAACATGTCACAGCTGGACCAGAAAGGACAAATGGAAAGCTGGAAAGCATCAATGAAATACCAAAACGGATCAAAATAATAATGGAGTTCAATTCCTAATGTTGTCATTTTCTTCTGTAGATATTCAAAGACAAAGATAATGAATGACAAATATTTAGAGTCAAATAGTTTAACTCAAAAAATATCTTAAGTTTACCTAAAAGAATAGGTCCGTACTGTTTGTCCGTCTTCAGTCTTAAAGCTCCTGAGAGCGGGGTGCAGATGGTAGTTGGGTCGCCCCTTGCCAGGAGCTCGTGGTCCTCCATACGGGCAGCCCAGGTTCAGGTCCGGCCTGCGGCTCAATTTCCCGCGTGTCATTCCCCACTCCCTCCCAATTTCCTGCTCCTATCAGATGGAGGCTAACAGACACAAAATCAATCTTGGGGAAAAAAAAGCTCCTGAGAGAAGTACTTAGCTGGTTATGAAACAAACTGAAATTAATATTGATTCCTCTACGCAACCTTCAAAGACAAACAAGACTGTCAGGAACAATATTGATAATGTCTATACAGACATTTGGAATCATATCAAATACTGCCGCCGGGTAGGTGTCAGACTGAGTCGTGTTTCATTATTAAGAAACAGCAGGATGAGATTTATCATCAGAAATGCTTCCTACACATGTACAGGACAAAGTAAGCTAAGAGGCACCACTTTGTCCACAGGGGCCAAACTGAAAGTTCCTCTGGGGCTTTGAGGAACCCTGCCAACAGCTTGTAAAACTCGCTATTTAACATTGCTATCCTCATTACAGGCCCAAACCAGGAATCCTAGAACTGTTACTTCATGTTTTCCGTCTGCCCAGAACTTTTGTGCTGCATCTCAGCAACAGTGTTGGCGGACATATACAGTTAATAGGCATGACTAAACCAAATAAGGCAATCTTAATTTGACACCAAGACTACAGTAAGTAACCGTGCCAACTGTTCTTACCTACACGATGTTCACATAACCTCACTGAAAACTACAGATCTTTAGATGGTGATAGAGGTGTTATTGGATGTTTTGGATTTGGGGAAGTGTTGGGATTAATGGTCTCCTTACTTCCTCTTCCGATGCTAAGCTAGGCTAAATGCCTCCTGGTCCCAACTATGATTACTGATTGTGTACTGATGTGTTTTTAGGCTTTAGATGCTCCCAACAATAACAAAACAAAATCAGTACATCTACTCAGTGATCTGACATGAACCCTGCTTTCTTCCAGGTACCACGTCCTTGTATCCAAGTATGGTCACCTGGCCCCGCTGGCAGAGGTGGACCTGAGCCCCCGCGGCACCATGGTGGATGTTCGCTATGGAGATAGACTGGAGGCCATCTGCCTCAGCCTGGAGCAGACGGTGGGCGACCTGAAGAAACACCTCAAAACTCTGCTGCAGCTGCCCACCAACGGGATCCGGCTCTTCTACATCAACCGGGAGATGTCTCAGGTCTTGGGACCTGAGGAGCTGAAGTGCGGTACACGGGCCCTCCATTCCTACAGAATCCAGGACGGGGATGAGATCTTAGTTGTGCTCAAAGTCAAAAGCCGCTACAGCTCCTCAGATCTTTAAGAATGAAGGCTCTCTGCTTTTGGATGAACGGGAACTTTAGAAAAGAAAACATCTATTGCATACCAAGTTTTAACTGAAGCCTATTTAAGATTAAAAAGGAGGATTCTTTTCCAGTCTCGAATGTAGACATGTTTGCTGTCAACCATATTGAACAAACTTATACAATAATATATTTGCACATGGTAGTTCCACAGTCAGTGTGTTTCAAGTGTGAGTCACAGATTTCTGTGCTGTAGTTGCTTGAGCCAAAACTGCAGTTTACATCTCATCTATGAAAGAATCGTTGCCAAGGGTCCCCTGAAAGAAAAAGATGCAGCAATAATGAACAATTTGAAATTGCAGATTGATTTTAAATCAAAATACACTTAATAATTGGAGTGTTTGTCTATTCAGATTTCTTCTAATCAATAACTTCCCCCTGCTTGTCTGACATGCTGGTGACACTGACCGTGCACAGAATGTAACGTGTTTCTTTTAGTGAAAAGTGTTAAAAATTATACAATTGGGAAATTAATTTGAAGAATACCAGCTAATGTGCATAACCTCTGTAGTTTCACTGTTCTTTGTGTTTTATGAATCGCCTTGGCTGGAGGTAAGAAGCAGCTCGACCTTTTATCCCAAAGTTCCCTCTGTACTTTCTGCCAGTCGTAGATTTCTGATTGTAAACAGAAATCTGTAAACCGTGTCCACCCAGCAGTCCAATTTTTCATGCATTGGAGAAAACAGTTTAAATGAAAATCTTTTGAAACCAACCTCTTTAAATGCCAACGTAATGGCAAACAATCAATGAACCGTAATCGAGCAGTGATAGCAGCCAAGCAGAATGAAGTCTTTCCATGACTTTATTGACCAATGTCTGTTGGGACTGCTGAGGCTTTGTGAACTTGATAAAGTCTACATTTGCATTAGTTGCATTTAACTACCATGTGGTGTTACATTTTTTGGTTTACATTTAATCAACATTTTCTAACCATGACAGGCTCAAACGCAGACCTTTGTTTTAGGAAAAACACACGGCCGTTGAGAAGGTTTCTTTTCGAGAAACACGAGTATTACATAACACAAGTCTTCTCCTGCTTCTGCCTGTTTGCTCTCATTACTCGTTTGAGCAGTGAAATCTTGAGATAACCCCTGAGCTGAAAAACAAATGCTGTGTGTTGGGAATAACGTAGAGCACATAGCTGCTGCTCAGTCACGAAGCCCTGGCAGAAAGACTAGACAAGTCTGAGGTGAGCTTGGGTCCGGGACTGCGAAAAGGAGAAGTGTTGATGCTCGGGTTACTCCCACTCTCTCTGCAGTGGCAGCTGAGAAACGCTGAGGCCCAGTCTGTATGGTAACCGCACACCGGGCGCTGTGTCACGGACACTTCCGCTGCATTTAGGTTAGAATGGGTTCAGGCAACAGACTCCTGCCCCTCACCCTAAACTCTCCTTTACATCCGTCTTATAAACCTGACACTTCTTGTGTCTGCAGTTTCACAAGACCTACAATGGTGAACAACGGCTCACATTGGCTCTGACTTTTTTTTAAATCAAAGGATAGATTTTAAGAGCACCACCTGGCATCAGACAGCCTTTTCCGATGCAGACTTCAACCTGGGGCTTCTCACATCCTGAACTTTCTAGAGCATCCTGAGGCTTTTGGTATTTGACTTTCCCTTGGGTTCCCATATGTAACACATGCTGGACCAACTAGCTGACTGCCAAACGCATAACCAACACAATATGCCATCTCTAAACCTATCAGCTGTTGTCTGATGAATATAGATCCTCTGTAAGCAACAGCCTTTTTTCTGGAGTTTGTGATGTAGCCATTGGTTATTCATATAGGTGATACAGAAGCTTTGGTTTTGGTGGCCAAGGATTTGTAGATACTGACTTTTCCATCGCCTTTAAAAAGAAAAGTTTGTGCAGAAAAACGTAGCTTTCCTTGTTCAGGTGGGACTGATGTAAACGTCTACATGAAATATTTTACCGTTGATGTTCCCTTGCCTTTCGCTAAGTGCATGCTGGGGTGTGTTTCAGCCTGCATGACCCTGACAAGTTTAAATGTGGTCACTGTATGTGTATTGAACGTATGCAGTGTAAATTCGGCTCCTTCGTAGTCCATTTCATGAAGAAAAGAAAAATAGGGAAGTTCAAGCCTTTTTTAATGGAGTGCCATGAATGCAAAGGTGTTGATCTTTTTGAGGTTTGTTAGGTGAAGGGAGCTCCCAGGGTTTCATGGGCATGTGTGTTGCTGCAAAAGTGAAATTGTTAGAAGATGCCGTCGTCTTGTGGCAACCTGCATTGTTCCTCTGACACAAACTTACTCTGTGTATTAGATAACTGGAGATTCTTTTGTAGGGAGGGCTACTGATCGGACTCACACTTTATGCTATAATATAATTGAGTTGAGCGTTTTGTTTCTAAGGTGCGTCGTGGTAAGTTGGTGATTTGTATGTTCTGTTCTTTCTTGATGTAAAATGTGTAACAGATGTGTCATTTCAGGGAACCAATGTTTGTGGGCATTTGTAATTTTTGTTTCTATCACCCTCACCTTTATCCTTCATTAATACCAAATAAAAAGTCTATTTACAGATTTAAAAATCTAAAAAAAGAGTTTCTTATCTGTTCTACAATTTGCCTTGTGCTGTTTAGAATATGGGTTTTTCATTTATATCACATTTGCTTTCTGTAGTTTCTTAAATGTATCTTGATATTTTTATCGTACATCTTTTTTCCTTTCTTCAGATCTTATTGCCATTTCTCCTGTCAAGTGTAATGATGCTTACACTTCTCTTAAAAAAATAAATTCTACGTAATTAAGCTCATTCCTGTGTAGCATTGTCTTAAATATAGTGAAACCTCAGAGCTAGTACAGACAGACTACTGAAGTCTGCTACTGTACGACAACTATTGCAATAAAACCATCACCTCTGCTCCAGCTGGCTCTTGGCTTCTTCTCCTGCTAGTGTTCATAAAACTTCTTAAAAGCAGGATTACTGTTGTACCGAGATGCTAGCCTGTACGTGGTGGGCCAGTGTTTAGCTTAAGACAGTTGATGCTTGTGTGCTACAGGCATTGATATGCTCCGACCAAGTGCATCACAGATGTTCACCAGTGACTAAAACACCTCCTGCCTCACTTTCCCAACACTGGGACTGGGTGCTTCATCCAACAATTATTTTAAACTGACGATCTGGTAAAGTTGTCCTCTTCCAACAGGAATTGGCAGGGGGTGTGGAGGTGAAAAAGTAGGATTCCTCACCCTTACTCTTTGTTTCCACTGCACAAATGTGCACCACGTTCCGCTGCAGTTTTGCTCTGCAGCTGAATTCACAAGATCACAGGAGAATTTAAAGATCACGCAGACATTGTGAAATCAGGAGATAGGAACAAACAAACATCAAGTTATTTTGCCTCTCAGAGGTTGATGATGGTATATATACGATCAGGCGTCTGTACATTGTGTTTAATTTTTGAAATTGACCAGATGCTCCATGGTTTTCCATACTGACTTCCTGGCGAACTAAAGGGCGTCCAGTGGAAACTCAAGCATTGACAAGAGTGGGCATGATTAGCTCTGAAGGCACATAGGAACATCAATTATGCAGTGGAATTTAGCAGTAAACCTCATGAAACTTCTGACCCTATTCAAATGTATAAAACTAGTGCAACACTTTGAATGACTTCAATGAAAGAAAGTCTAGAGCCATTAAGACAATGTGAAGAAAACTAGAACTTTACCCGGACTTGCCCTTTCACACATGAGGCACTCCGTCAGAGGTGATCCATGACACCTTTTCAACTATTAGACATACTCTGTTTGATTAAGGCGATTGATGGAACCTTGGAAGAGCATGCAACAAGAGTATGAGGCAGCGAAACCTCACTCACCATGTACAGCATCATCAACATGGCCACTCGCTTGCTGTGAATAGCCCAGACAATAACTGGCCCTTCATACAGCTCACTCAGACATCACAGGGACTTCTTACAAGGGGGCTGGAACATTAGACCCTTTTAAGTTCCAGTTTACAATTCTGACATTTGAAGTGTCACTTGTAGATCCCTAAGTAATGTCGGGACATTTAAAGGGGTCCAGTGCATGTGTTAAAGTGGGTAGGGTATACATCTGTCTTTAAATGTTTTGTACTTGTTCATTAAGACTATACTCTGGCCTTTAACAACATCAGACAGTATCAAGGCTCTCGTTGTTCAAAGGAATTGGCTCGCTTACCTGTTAACGAGTGTAAAGCATTTAAAAGTCCTGATTGAAAGTCAAAGTATGGTCTGGTGCATTACTCATGTTACAGGCAGAATGTACACGTGCTCATTGTGTACTGCTCTGTTCCACAGTCTGAATACTTGGCTGTGTAGAAGAAGGGATTCTGCAGATCTTCTCTCTTTCTGGCAGGCGTGTTTTAGTCGACCTGCAAAGAGTCCATTCCATACGTGTCAGGTGGTGTTGTGTTTCTGGGGCATTTCCCTCTATTTCCCCCTCCTCCTCTTCCAACGGCATTGCTCTAATCCTGTGTGGGATATCTATGCCACCAACCACCACCCACCCGTCAAACGCACCCTCACCAGCAGGACCACCCTCTCAGGGGTTTGCTAGCTGATCAGGCATTAGGATAGTCGGTCACAAAGATTCTTCTTACATAAGATTGTATCATTGGTGCACCTGACCAGTGACGTTAATACTCTTAATTTAAACAGTTAGGTACAGTATATAACATTGGTGACATGTATGGTACAGAACAATGGGAAATCCCTTTGAAGTATTTCTGTCCTTAATGAGCTTATCTTACATATATCTCATTATGTATTACTTACAATGAACTGTCAAATGAGCTGCACTTATAAAGCCCACTCTTCTTTTGACAACCCAAAGTGCTTTTGGACTACATGTCGCATTCACAGACTGATGGTGGAGGCTGCTATACAAAGTGCCCGCTATCTAATCCTATTTGTACGCATTCATAAGTCTTGGGGTTCAGTGTCTTGCCAAAGGACACTTCAACATGTGGACTGAAGGAGCTGGGGATTAAACCACAAACCTTCAGACTGAGAGACGACTGGCTCTTCTACTGAACCACACTCGCCCCATTGGTTAATTGGTCAATCTAGTTCAACTCATGACTTGAGTTGGGTCCCATGAAATATTTGTACCACTATTAATTGGACCACTAGTATATCTGTGATGCCTTTCGAAACAATCCACATAACCTTGAAGATTCTATGTACTGACATCTAGCTGAGATCTGCCAAATAAACCCTCAGATTTGGACTGAGCCCCATTATCAATTCAGTGATTTAATTTCCTGAATGATTTGGTGTTTGACCAAACACATGTGGTGATGGTTTCCCTGTAGCTTACTGCATAGACATAAAAATCAATGTGTGTTCAATTTTTAGGTTCAACTTCTAGATTTACTTTAAATAATGGTTGAATTTACCCAATGAAGCTTATTATTATCCTACATTAGTGTCTCATGCAGTTTCTGGTCATGCAGACGAAGCCTTCCTCAAAATTCACTATAGACCCAATTTTTTTTTTCACAATGTAAGATTTTAAACATGGCCTTAGACAAACTGATGCAGGTTGTTCAGATAATGCAAGGTCAGACTTTGGTTGGTAGATGATTGCATTGTATCCATTGCACCTAGCACCTTGTTGTGTAAACAAGACCTGTCTGGGCAGTTGGTATTCTGATCTGCCCTTGATCTGCCCCATTGCTTTATGAAGTGGGATTGAGGGCAGGAGGGCTGAACAGGGTCTATTGTGTGTCGGGGTGAAAGAGTCATTCGGGTAAGAAGGTTTGGGTTACTGGAAGGAGGGTTCACTGTTGTGAATGAAAAGGAAGGAGATGAGGGCAGGGCAGAGCCAACCGCTGGGCATAAGGTTGAATTAGAGTGGCCCACTCCACAGATTAGGTGACTGCCGAACAGAGCTCAGCGGGTATCCGGTCCAGGACCTTCTTTGTGAAAGTCAGGCTTGATGGATTCCCCAGAACTTGTGATGGTGGATACTTTGACCCTGTTCCCACACGATACCCTCCTTTTGCATCGAAAACTGTAATGCAAATTCTGTCTTTTGCCAATAATTTGAAAGAAGGTTCGCCAAAGTGTTTCAGTTATGGATGTTCATGGACAGAAAGGTTCATGGTTGCTGGCTTCCAAAACTTTTAAAAACAGCTGTGCTACCCTTTGGCACTTCAAGCCACATTGATACCCTCAGCCACTCAACTTTCTGACAATGGAGGAATGTGCATTCATAAGCAGAATTGCCTCACTTTCTTGACCTAAAAATACATGCTACTTTGTTATGACTGCCCTTGCTGCTGCTACTTCAGAGATTGAGGACCTATGACCAACTCTATGTGGAGGTTCTTTTCTTAATACTGCTGATTAATTGACATTTGTGTTAATCAAAGTTGAATGGAGTTTCTTGATGATGAACTCAGTGCTTAGACACAGCTTTGTCTAAGGCCGTTGGTTTTCCCGCTGGCTATAAAAGCTATTGCTCTTGTCTCTATTTTGTCAGTGTTTCAGCATCAAATGTGACATTGAGTTCTCTTGTTGCAAGCTGTTTGCACAGTCATGTATACATGACCGCTCCAAAGAGAAGTTCAAACTGTGCCCTCTTTTATCCATCAGCAGAACTGACCAATAGCTGTGTTAATTGTGAATTTGCAGAGATGACTCCTGATTTAACCGCTCTATGGGGTATTGAAGACACTTTGACATTGCAATAGGTATTCTGAAGGAAGCATACCAGATGTAGTCTGCCTGTACTCTTCCCAAATCCCATCCTATATATGACTGTAACTCAAACTTAGAACATCAGTTACCAACAACCCTGGAACCCATCGCCAACTTTTCAGGGCTTCTGTTGTGTCCTGTGGTTAGCAATAAATGACCAAGAACCAAGATTTCCATTACTGTGGGTTGTCATTGTTTACATCCAACTAGCAACTTGGAGCGTGATTGGAGTCGTAGTTGAGTAACAACATGTTAATTGGGATTATTGCGGCACTTTTATGCCAATATCTATTTATAGAGGTATACAATGCTAAATCATTGCTCTCAATTAGTTCAGAAATTGTGTTACGGCAGATTGCATTTCTCCCTTTTTGCTCTCTACATCCACGGTTCTCCTGCATACAACGAAAGCCCAATTAAACTCTTGTGAACAATGCTCCTCGTACTACAAACCCGAACACATTATCATTCAGTTCACTGGTGACATACAGATAACCATTGGTGCACTTTGTAAGTTGACCACCCAAGTATAGAACAGTCGTAACCGTTTCCTATCGTGTTATCTGTTTCTAATGAATTGTTTAGAGTATAGGTGAATGGGAAAGCAAGAGTGTTGGTGCAAGAATTGTGGTGCATCAGCCCATCTTTCCCGCATTTCCATCCGATACATTTCCCAAACATAAACCCCAGATAAAGAAGCATCCCTGGCCCAGTAGGTCATCTTGTAGCTATTGATTCCCTTTGTCAGTCTTTGTGACAATCTCTTTCACAGGTTAGTTAAGAGTATGCGTCCATTTACACAACAAGACGTGGGAGGTATAAAAGACGCCTCCACAGAGAGCCTTGGTGCTGCTTAATGGGAGCACGGGGCCTGCCCTGAGTCCTGGTGCCTTTCACACATCTTGCTCCCTACCTCTCCAGTTACTTCCACTGTCCTGCTGCAACAAAGACCCAACTGACTGCCCTCTCCTTCCCAGACCCTATCAGTGTGGATCCACCTGAGATTTCTCTCCCCTATCTCTCCAGCATCTATGGAAATGAAGTGTCTTGTATAACCTTGTAAATGAGGCTGTTCCTAATTAAAAAAGAAGGTACACAGAGTATCCAAAGTGACTGATGTTAATTCTGTAACTCTACCTAGGACAGAGCTTGAAAAGCAAGGTTTCAGACTGTGTGTGTGTTTCTGGTTTTTGTCCATAAATGCCCCAGAGAAAAACTGTGCTACTTTGGTGAGTTTGTGTGCCCAGGTGCCCTGAGCCTTAACTGCACTGAGTGAACCCTGATAAGGTATTTACCACAATTAGGACCTAATCTTAAGAGGGGCCAAATGCCAACCAACTATGTTGTTTGGGCAAGAAATGGTACTGCCAATTTCCTTAAAATCACAACACTTACCAAAGTTCTTTTCACACATGTTCACACAGATTCTAGAAAATTTCCAGACAGCCTGCCCCTAAAATCTCCCTGAACTGTTGTGTACGTATATCCCTCACAGTGTGTAATTTTCCCTGTCAGACAGGGGGTGGGGGGCTCTCAGGAGGAAAGATATGTAAAAACAGCAATATGGAAATCCAAGATGACGATAAAGCAACAGAGTCAGACACTCTAAAAATTACTGTTTTGGTCCGAATTTATACCAACGCTACAATCAACCCTAATTGGGCGTATCCAACAGTATCAAGAAAACGCATGAAAAAGAACATGCTAGCAGTCAGAGTATGAAGAAGCTTCAGTCACTCATGAAGATCACACAACTCTCTGTGCACCAGTGGCACATCGGCTGCATGATAAAAATGTCATCAACCCCTCCTGCTCGCTCCCTGTGAATTATCTGGATGATTCGTTCAAACATCACTTCACATGGAAATTTCACTAGGGGGCTGGCTGGAAAAAGTCAGGGTAAAATTTGGTTAAAAAATTCAGCTGTTACGTGTTTACACATGCAGAAACTCGAAATGTTCAGCTACTCAAAAGTCAGTGTTCCAAAAGGGAAAAAAGGCCTCAGTGTCTATTTCCCGAAATACCTTTTTTATCATTGGCACATTGCAGGTGTCGGTGACAGATCCTGCCCCAAAGACATGACTGTCGTCCTGTATGAAAGTCTCTTTGTGCAGAACATTCCTTTCCCCTTGCATTAAAAACATGTCCAGATGTAATTATTGTCTTTTCTCTTTACACCACCATTTCCAGATCTTTGACCTCCCCTGTCAGCCTTCTAACATATTGCTCTGTTTCCACTCCCCTCTCCCTCAGATTCCTAAACTGTACCTCCCCTCAACTGCCCTCTCCCCCCCACCTTCCCCCTCTCCCCAAACACTGATCTCAGATTAAGTTGAACACTATCCCAGGTAAAGTTTGCACCTGCTGCTTTAGGCAAAGATAGTCCCACAACTTCAATAGGTTCTTTTCACTTTTTTCTTCCGAGGACATCATTTAAACACCAAACACAAACCTTCGGACTGTTGTTGCTTTTGCTGGTTATCCTGTGGAGCTTAAACTGGACAAGAGGTGCTCTTCTGTTTGGACATCCAGCTCTTCTGTACTCCCTTTTCTCTGTTGAACACTTCAGCTACTGTCAATTCATCTGTGTCATTTAAGTCCCTCCATCACCACCACCACTCTGTGGATGGTCCTCGGCTGGATGGGATTCGACTGTGTGGAGGTTGCCAGGTTAGACCGTTGAGGTGCTCGATGTCCATCTTCTGAAAGCAGGTGGGTGCATCGTTTCCTCCTTCATTTCATTTGTGGATTCCTTATTTATGATGTTTTATTGTCACTTGTTGATGGTACAAACTTTTGCTTGTGAAAAAGTTATTTAGAGCTTGTTTTTTTATCACCTTTTCATGAAATATCAACAGTTTTTCTGCCATAGACTGCTCGTGGAAATGTCCGTTTTGTGTCGTGGTCTAAATTCTGATGAAGGTTTTCACTGTTTTTGCTTTATTTGGAGGGGTCACAAACCTCCTTTAAGAAAAGCAAAGTATACGTACATGATCCCTCATTACAAAAGTGGATACCAGCTTTGAGTACCTCAAACAAATAACATCAAGTACATCTAACATTACTTAATTTTCAAGATTTAAAGAAACCTGGAGAGTGAAAGACATCCACATTTTTAAAAAGGTGAATTATATATTTTTCTGAATAAGTGGTAATATTTCAACATTTGCAACAAGAACGTTTTTTCCCTGCTTGTATCATCTGGTTATCCAGTTTTGGGGTCCCAAACTGTAAAATACACTGGCCAGCAGTATTAACACTGTAAAAGACACAATTTAGATCATTTTTAAATACAAATATATAATGTCGCCACTGCGTGATTAGGAATTGACATCTCACATTGGATTGCACTCAACTTCATGCTTTAAATTAAATCCGTGTGTTTCAGAGAATTAACTATACTGATGTCAGTGTAGTTAGAGAAGTCTCTTTTTTGGGGGTGACCTCAGAAATGTGCTCCTTAAAATGTCTTGTTGATCTTTTACGTGGGAAATAAAGGAGAGGGGGTTATCTTAATTGTCCTGCTAAAAGGACAAAGGTACACCAGTCCGATAAGATGGTGAGCTGCAAGAGTCAAACAAGCAATTGTGTTAATCTTTCTGATGACAATGTTTGATGGGAGGCTGATGATATCAGAGCAGACCTCTCTCAGCGGTGCTCGCTAATCTTGGCACACCTGAACACAATTTAGCATCAGGCTGAATAGAATTCACACATTAGAGAAATGTGAGAGACATATCTAATTGACTTCACATACCTCATGTTTCAGCAGTCACACATCAACGTGTCGTTTCAGGACAGAAAAAAGTTTGGACTACAGGTAACTACAATTAGACTGGTTTACAGAGCGAAGTCCAGTTTTCAAATTCTAAAATAAATGGAAAAAGTTTGGACACATCTCAATAACTACACGCCTGTTGAGTGTGAGAATAATCCCAAATCAAACAGTCACTTTCCACAGTTTTCTCAGCTTATATTTTGTACATCTAGCTCAAGCTACAAAAGAGAGCCCCACGACACAATGTGAACTGCACAATTACACCTTGACGTTGACCTAACCTTCTGTTAAGTGCCAGTTTGACCAGCACACCAGCTTACCGCCTCTCTGAGACGCTGGAACAAGTATTCAGTTATTAGATGGTTTGGGAGCTTTTTATTTGTTGTTAAAATATAGTTTGGTATTTAGTTTACTAATATTGTTTTCTTTTGCAAGTTATTTGTTTAGTAAATTTAGTTTTGCATAATTAGTACTTTTTATTTTGTTGGGTATTTGGGTAACACTGTGGGCACCTGAGGTTTTACAGGTAAGAAGGCAGGTAGAGGACCAGCATGCACCTGGGTGGGCCTATGGTTTTTTTTTTACCAGCGCTAAAGAAGCAGCAGGGGCCATGTTTTCTTTCTTCTTTTGCATGAACAATGGACTTCTTTTGCTTACACATCTAAGTTTTTGTTTTTTTTCTCCAGACAAATAGCCACTACATATGGAGACATTTTTAAATATTCAAGTTCGAATTACTTCATTAATAGACCAAATATTTGAAAGCTCAGCATCCAGCTTAAAAATCTCCAATCTCAATGTTGTGATGATTCAAATATTGTAGTTTAAAAGTTGTATCAGCTGTGGGTTTGGCTCATGTCCACTATCATCACTGCCAGTTTATATGAAATGCATGATGGTCAATTTAAAAATGTTAGTAAACGTGTAAGCTGCAGGATCTAGACTTCGTAATTAGCCTCCTGCTAGGCTTCAGTTTATGGAGAAATTCTGCAGGCCTCATGCTTTCTACATGGTAAAGTTTCCATAATCCTAAACACTACATGAAAGAACAACAGTCTCCATGCTAGCAAACTGCACGCCAAAAGTGGCAAGTCCAATAAATATTTGAATCATGCAACTAGGCAGACCTTGCCTTCAATCCGTAAATTATAAATGTCTTAAACAGTATCATGTAGCGTTTCCTTTGGTGATTTATACATTTCAATGACAGGGCTCGTCTGCCCATGTGAAGATGGTCCACCAGAGCAGATCCCTAATGGACACTTTTTTTTTTTTGCAAGGGCACCGTTGATGCATGCTAAGTCCAAAATAACATAATTATGGACAAGAAGGTGTAGAAGAAGGTCTCCACTTTTGTAGCTGGAAGGGGTCAGTGAGGCTGTTTACACCTGCATTTTCATCATAGCACCATGCGTGAAAATGCGGGCCAGACCACCGCCATATGTGGTCTAAGTTGTCAGATCTCAGCCTGTCCTCAGGACGCATTGGGGCGTGTTCACACTTAGCGTTAAGGTTTGTTGCTTGTTATCGATCAGCCAGGACGGATGTTAATGCAAGGTGTAAACAGCAGTTTGGTCACATGGGGTAAAGTGGTGTATTAATGATTAAATTCGTTGAATGTACAAATACTTGTATTTTAACTAAAACTCTGTTTTCTTAATAAAGTGCAATATAGTGATTGTTAAATTTTCTAACTTGGCTGAACACTCGACTTTGCCAATGGGAAGCTTGCCAAGCCAGGCACTGAACAGCCCCAAAGGGCCATTGCAAGGACCTTGGCAATTGAAACCTACTCACTTAAAGCCATTAGTGCCCCAGTGTTTACCGTCCTCTCCCTTCAGCCAACAAGGCATGGATTGCTCCCAAAAAGAAGTGGTAATGAGGTCCTAAGCAGCCTTGCGGCTTGAGACATAGAGACGCTGGAGCAGAGCGGGCCAGTTCTGACAGCTGCAGGGAACCCAGGTACAGAGAGGCCCGTACTCCACTGTTGCTGACTCACCTGGGACTGTAAGGCTAATGTGATCCTGTAACATTGTTCTGGCATGCATAATAGGGCCTTTTCAGGGCTCCTCAGGGGAGACCTGGGAGCCTGATCTTAAAGAAGTAACGTGACGTTGGTTTGATGGTGTTCCCTCCACTCTACATTTGTCTAACAGCCTTGTTTATGAGAAGTTGCCCTATGACTCATGCTTGCCTTAATTTTCTTTAACTTACGCTTTAAATGCAAGATAGATAAAGTAACAATTGCTCAGCCAAAGTTGCTCAATACTAAATGAAGTGGTAACATAATGAGGGAATGAGTCACCCTGTTGATGGGATCTCTCCCCTCCTTGTCTGTCTCTGTTTTTTAGAATGGTCAGGCCAGGCTGTCCAGTCATTCTGCTCCACCTCTTCAGCATCTTTGTACAGAGGCAAGGTATGGGGTTCAAAGATATTGATGAATCATGTCTAAGTCATCCTCCACATCAAGTACTTTTTCTTTTTTCAAAATTGTATGCTCTAATTCTTAATTCTCCTTTAGCTCGCACTCAGGATATCCTGTATCCATATGGACCTGGCACTAGAGATCTAGAGACCCCAAAGATGGATGATGGAAGTTCTCCTGAAATTACTTTGCTCATTTCCTTCATTTTCTTCAATATCCCGTACCGTTCCATCTATGTAAGCATTGATCAAACCTATCAAACTCTGATCATTGCACAGTAAGGTCATTCTTTAAATTATTTTAAATTGAAAACAATGTCTGATCCGTTCACAGGTCAACAACAATGGTGTGATCTCCTTCAATGTGCAAGTAAGCCAGTTCACTCCTGAGGCTTTCCCCCTGAGTGACAGCAGATCATTCATTGCTCCACTTTGGGCAGATGTGCACAACGGCATTCGAGGAGATGTTTACTACCGAGAGTCCACCGAAGCAGAAATACTGGAGAGGGCCACACAAGATGTGCGGAAGTACTTTAAAAGCACCCCCGGCTTTACGGCCACCTGGGTCTTTATTTCAACATGGCACCAAGTCACCTTCTACGGTGGAAGCCAGACAACCCCGGTAATAACCTGCGTAAAATATCCCACAAAAAGGTCAACAATTTCCTTAAGAAACCACATTTTTAATAATGAAACACTCTTCATTCAGTTTAACATTTAGATCAGTTCAGTCTTAGTAATTGTTGGATAAAAAGGGCGATGCCTATTCATCGCTGCTCATCAAGACCAAGATCGTACCAACATGTGTTAGACAAACTGTAAGCAGTGAAAACTGACCATCTGGCTCTATTAAATATTAAAACAAACCCCACAAGGTTTCATTAGCTGACTTATTTCTTGGTTGATTAATGAGAGAAAACCTCGGCTAAAAACATTCAAGCTCTTCTTACCCAGTGAGCATTAACTTGGTGAACGGCAGCGACACTTAGCTTTGGGTTTACTTAAAGCTTAGAAACATTTGTGAATGTTTTAAGATATCGGTAACACTTTACAGTACAGTAGACTGTTTAGCTAATAAGCATGTGTTAATGCTTAATTAATCTTTCTGGAGAAGACGTCTGGTTGAAATGTTGTGTGCGGGCCGATCTTCTTCCTCAAAGACATAATTAATGCCCAAATAATCACGACTTAATGTTTGACTAATGTAGAACTAAGCCACACATTGGGGCGCTGGTGGCGCAGTGGGTAGGGTGTGCGTCCCATGTATGGAGGCTATGGTCCTCCAAGCAGGCCCCCCTGGCTTATAATCCAACCTGTAGCTCCTTTCCCGCATGTCAATCCCCACTCTCTCTCTCTCTCTCTCTCTTTATTCCAATTATCATAACCCGATTAAGCTCATTTTCCGATTATTAAAAACCCGAATAAGACCCCTGGTCTGTATCAGCCCGAATATTGGGTCATGTAAACGCGTCAGTCGGAATATGCTCCTGAATATACTACTTCAAGGATTTGTTTACGCCCCTAGATGACGTCTTGTCATGACGCTACTACTTCTAATACGGTTTATTCAGAATATGCTGATTAACATATAAACGGGAATATTCCAGTAGCTCAGCACTCTGCGGAGCATGTAAACACCTTTTTGGGAATATTGCCTTAACCAGAATATGGACCTTAATAGGACTTTGTTGTGCATGTAAACGTAGTCATTGATGACCATAATGGCTTAGATTTTCTAGACAGTAATTAATTTTTTATTTTTTTATTTTATATACTTTATTAATCCCCTACGGGGAAATTGTGGTTCGCACTCTGTTATTTAGAGACATGCTTCTCACACACACAGGCCTGAATCACACACATGCACAACGAGACCTGTGGACATGCATTATTGGAGAGATGTCAGAGTGCGGTGGCAGCCCCTTGGGAGGCGCCCCCTGAGCTGGTGGGGGTTCGGTGCCTTGCTCAAGGGTCTGACACCTCTCCAGCTACCAGGCCAACTTCCATATTTTGGTCCGCATCGGGACTTGAACCGGCGACCCTCCGGTTCCCAACCCAAGTCCCTACGGACTGAGCTACTGCCGCATAAGAATTTATATGCAGGATGGAGCAGGATTTTAATGATCAGAACTCCTGGATCTTGAATCTATAAAGAAACAAGCTGGCCTTTGAAATATGTGGGACATTTGTAAATTGTTTAAAGGGTTCTTCTCCATGTGTGGTATTCTTTCTGGTGCTCTTTGTATTTTATATTCAAAGTCTTTTTTCTTTCTTTGTAAAACCAATTTAATCCTCTTGTTTTATTAAAAGGTGAACACGTTCCAAACTGTACTAATCTCAGATGGCGTGACGTCCTTCAGCATGTTTAACTACGGAGAAATCTCATGGAGCACAGGAACAGCCAGTGGTGGAGATCCTTTAACAGGACTGGGTGGTACTACGGCTCAGGTATTCTCACGTCTGATCATTTTGTATGAGGGGGGAGAAAACGCTCATTTTCCATTGAAATGATACAATAAACTTTCCAGCTCATTCCCCTCACACCTTTCCCCTTTTCAGTCAGGTTTTAACGGAGGAGACATTGGTCACTTCTTCAACCTGCCGGGATCACGGTCAAATGATGTAGTGAACATTGAACAGACGACCAATGTAAATACCCCTGGACGCTGGTTCTTCCGTGTAGACACTGAACTGATAGATCCTGCCAATGGCTGCAGCTTCAATGGCAAGTTCTATTGTCAATAATTATAACCAGTTACAGCATGTTTAGTTCAGCAAGGACTGGGAGATGTCAGTAAAAAATGTCATACAATTCCTTAGTAGCGCTAGTAGGGTTTTACTTAACGTATCTTTGCTTCATCCTATCCAGGGCGTTTTTACAGACGAGGAGAAATCTTCTGGTTGTCTGACCAGTGTTCTCAGAAGTGTCGCTGTCTTGACATTGACAACGTGGTTCAGTGCCAAGAGGCTCCTTGCGGGCAGCTGGAGATCTGCGAGCAGCAAGATGGGGCATTTTACTGCCAGCCGACCCGCACTAGCACTTGTGTGGTATTTGGAGACCCTCATTACCACACCTTCGATGGCTTCCTCTATCACTTCCAGGGTACCTGCTCCTACCTGTTGGCTCGACCCTGTTGGGAGGTGGCGGGGCTGCCCTTCTTCAGTGTGGAAGCCAAAAATGAGAACCGTGGTATCACCTCTGTTTCTTGGCTTAGAGATGTCACGGTGGATGTGTATGGTCATCGAGTCACGTTACCCAAAGGAAGTTTTGGAAGAGTCCAGGTGAGAATCTGTGGACATCATTATTTCTGGACTTACCAAAAGACTTGCCCTCTATGTGCTCCTTCGTTGGGCTGATACAAAAATGTTGATTTTGGATGAATTGGCACCATACAGCCCTTAACTTCTAGCCTTGTCAAATCTTTAGGTTTAAGAACTTAGATTGGAGACTCCAATTCAAAGCTAGGTGTTGTAAGGTAAAAGGTGCTGCTATGACTCTGAGGTACAGCAAGTTGTTAAATGATTGGAAGCAGTACTCTTTGATCCCCAGCCCCTCCAGTCGGTATGTCTAAAGCAATTTTTTTACATATGCACCCCTGACAATTTATCAAAAATTTCAGGTAGGCTGTCCCTAAAATTGTCCTGAGCTGCTTGTTCACGCATGCATCTAAAAACAGGAGACTATCCCTGTTGTTTTTCTGTTTAATTTTAGGAGTTTTGTGTGTGTGTGTGTGTGTGTGTGTGTGTGTAAAGCACTGTCCTGGTGTCCTGCACCAGACTGAACCACAAATTGCTTATGATTAAGGAGTTGAACAAAATGGGTACAATTCTGAATTGAATTTGACTTGGTTTCCTCCCATTGTACATTGCTCTTTTTCTGATATTTTATCTGTTCTTCTGTCTAGGTGGATGGCTTGATGAAGACCTTACCGGTCCAGCTCCAACTTGGCGCTATTAGGATATACCAGTCTGGGCTTGCAGTTGCATTAGAAACCGACTTTGGACTCTTGGTATCCTATGACGGCCAACACTATGCATCCATCTCCCTACCCAGCTCTTACTTCAACAATACCTGTGGCCTTTGTGGTAACTACAACGATGACCCGGCTGATGACCCTGTTCTTCCTGATGGCTCTTTAGCAGAAAGTGTTGTGGAATTAGGGGGCAGCTGGAGGGCAGAAGACACAGACTGGAGGTGTACAGATGGTTGTGTTCAGAACTGCAGCATGTGTGACCCTATTACAGAAGCTTTCTACTTTCGCTCAGACTACTGTGGGCTCATCAACAAAACTGACGGACCTTTTAGGGACTGCAGAGCTGTGGTGGACCCGACAGCCTTTGTGTACAGCTGTGTATTCGACATGTGCAACAACAGGGATAATATCACAACACTCTGCCAAGCCATTCAGGCTTACGCTTTGGCCTGCCAAGCCATTGGTGTCACAATACGACCCTGGAGATCTCGCACCTTCTGTGGTGAGATTCAGTTGGATCCATTAAAACATAAGCTTCATGTTTATTCTCTATGTAATCTTTTGTAATTTTTTTTCTCTTGCTGTCTCCTAGCTTTGTCATGCCCCGAGTTCAGTAATTATCAAGTGTGCACAAGTGCCTGCCCAGCCTCGTGCTCAGACCTCACTGCTCCCTTGTATTGTGCTCACCCTTGCACTGAAGGATGCCAGTGTGACCAAGGCTACGTTCTAAGCGGCAGCCGTTGTGTACAACGTGAAGACTGTGGCTGTGAGCATAACGGCCTCTATTACCCCCTTAATAACACTTTCTGGGCAGGCCCCAGTGGTGAAGAAGGTGAATGTACTCTCCGCTGCACCTGCGGGCTCGCTGGAGAAGTCACCTGTTTCAATGAGTCTTGTAAGGATGGTGAGGTGTGTGTAGCAGAGGTTGGCTTGCTTGGTTGCTACCCTCGAAGGGAGGGAGTGTGCTCAATCACTCAAAACTCTGTAACATCCTCATTTGATGGCACCTTCCTGCTGTTCCCAGATGACAGCTCATACTACCTGTTGAAACTGTGTGCTGCAGTACCAGCCAATGGTTCAATGGTGGAGGTGAAGATAGGCAGGCGATTAGTGAACAAAGGACCTGCTTGGAAAAGGCCTGTTGTAGTAACTGTTGCTAACATGGAAGCACAGATGGGAGGGTTAGATTTTGATACAGTAAAGGTCAGTATTTTTTTTACTTTTTGTTGTATTTTTCAGCTGCTGGATACCAGTTATTGTGACAACTTTTTGTGTTCCAGGTAAATGGAGAACTAGTTGCGCTCCCATATGTTCATCCAATGGAGACAATGATGATCTACAGAGCACCAGGCAATGCTACAGTGGTGGAGTCCCATGGTCTGCTTCGTGTCCACTACACACGTCAGGGATTTGTAAACATCTCCCTCTCCACCATCTTCTACAATGTTACATGTGGTCTATGTGGCGTCTTCAATAGCAATTCCACTGATGACCTTCGCCTTCCAAATGGACGCCTGGCGGAGTCTACTGAGCAGTTTACCGATGGCTGGCGGGCCATTGCTGATGACCTTACCTGTAACGGTGACTGTGACGACCTGTATCGAATGTGCACAGACTTGCGTCTCTATCAGAGTCCTTGGATGTGTGGGAACATTAATGACCCTGGGAATAGTTCATTTCTGGCATGTCATGCAGTGGTCAACCCCTCACCGTTCTTCAGGAACTGCTTGTATAACATGTGTGTGAAGCAAGGGAATCGTTCAGCCCTGTGTTCTTCGCTGCAGGCTTATGCCAGCGCTTGTCAGGATGCTCAAGTGGGTCTAGCATCCTGGAGGAGTGCCGCTAACTGCCGTGAGTATATATATCTGTACTAAAGAGGAACAGGCTGATATTTGGGTTGTTGGGCATTAAACCCAGTGATGTAAATATTTTATCTATCTGTTTCCTGAAAAAGATATGCCTTCAAATTATGTCATACTATATTGTGACTTACAGTGACAGATCTTGTATACAACACAACATCCAAAAATGATTTTCAGATTTCATAACAACTTCTATGTGGATACAATAACAAGAACTATCTGAATAAGGGAGACATATCTTTAAAGAAAAACTTGGCTAAAAGTGTTCCCCCTACATTTGTAATATCCTCTACCGCTTTGGTCACTAAATCTTTCCTCTTTGAAGCAAAAAAACCCACTTAATTGAATCATTTTTTGATCTGGCTATCTTGGAAGCATTAACATCAGCTCATTCCTATTGCAAAGTTCTCCTCCAATACATAGAATTCATTGGCCTTAATCACAGGAGCCATTTTGACTTGTTGAGAAAGAAAAGGGGAACTAATACAAATGATTATAGTTCTATATCAGCAATTATTAAAATGCAATGTGGCAGGGCAGATAATTAGGTTATTGGTCAATCAATCAATCAATCAATCAATCTTTATTTGTATAGCGCCAATTCATAACAAGTGTTATCTCAAGACGCTTTACAAAAAGCAGGTAAAGGACCTTACTTATTGCTAAGTCACACATTAGTTTGACAAATGAAATAGTACGGTGTAGAAATGATCTACTGGTGTTCTTCCTTGAAACACTGCACCAGTGTGTTATACATACATCACAGGACACATGTCTTATCACTCGACCTTTGAGGCTTGGAAGGTGGCTCTGATGATGTGTTCCTTTGCTTGCCTAAGCTTGGACTCAAAACAATAAATCAGATTGTATAAGCAACCATGTTTGCAAATTGAGGGGCTTGTTAACAGTATTGTCCCAAGGGAATTGTGATTCAGGAGCCGTTGTCGGGCTGGATTCATTAAAACATGTCAGAGAACCCCTGTTAACCATTCATGTACTCAGCATACTTCAACCCCCCCACACACACACAAAAAAAAGGCTTTATTCACAGCTGCTGTTTTGAGAGAATCAAATGTTGTTGGCTTTTGTTGGTGGAGTGTTCTTTCAATGTAAATTTGGCTCTAGTTTTTGCTTCTCTCTTTCTGTATCTCACGTTTTTCTCTCTCAGCTCTTCCATGTCCAGAGAACAGTCACTTTGATGAGTGCACCAGTGCCTGCCCTCTGACCTGTGCCAACTTGGATGAACCTGAAGAGCCATGTCCTCTGCCATGTCAGGAGGGCTGTCAGTGTGAGGAAGGGTTTGCATTACGCGATGGCCAGTGTGTTGCACGCAGTGATTGTGGCTGTATCAGCCACGGGCGCCAGTTGGCCACTAATCAGACTTTCTGGACGGACTGGGAATGCCAGGAGCGCTGCTACTGTAACGGCTCTGACAATAGTGTATACTGTCAGCTCGCACCCTGTCACTCTGAGGAGTACTGTCAGGAGAACGACGGCCTGTATTTCTGCCAGCCGCGCACCGAGGCCCTGTGTGTGGCAGCTGGTTATGGGCATTTTCTGCCATTTGCTGGAGTACCATTTGAGCTTCAGAGCTCTTGTACTCTTAGGATGGCAACAACCAACTGTGGGAGAGAAAACAGGGACTCCACGAACATCAGTGGAACCTTTCCTCAATTTAAACTGGCAGCTCGAAATGAGGAGAGGGACACGGGGCAGGCAATTTGGGTGAGGGGTTTTGTACTGGAGGTATACGAGTTTGAGATTGAAGTGTCTCGAAGCTACAAGAACACTGTCACGGTGAGAGCATGACAAAAAAAATCATCAAGATGCATGATTGTAAATTGTGGTCATTCAACCTAAGAAGCTGAGACCTAAGAACTATGTGTTAAAGATTGTGATGCAACAAATATTTATTCAGAAAAAAACCCAGATGGAATTATTTCGGTTAATATAATTGGAAGGCACATTTAATGTACAATGCGAGCACAATCAATCCCCAGTAATGCTGATGAAAACAAATGAACAACAAATAAGTTAGTTTCTTATTGCTATACATTTAAGGGAGTTTAATCTCTCTCTCTTTCATAAATGTTGTTCAATCACCACCTAGCTCAGACTTCTTAAGGGAAGCAGGTTACTAGGTTCAGATCCTGCCTGCTCCTGTTGGCCTTGCTGATAATAACAATGTTACATCTCTCCTCCACTTTTATGCATGTCCCAAGAAGGTCATAGTTGTTGTATTTGTGAGGACATACTTTTTCTTATCAAGCCGATAGAATAACCAGGCTGAGGGTGAATTCCTCTTTGATTGGCTTAAGGTGGATCCAATTTCAATGGGCATCTTTTATCAGGCTGGATTTGGCTCAGACAGAACCCCGACCCTGAGCGACATTTGGACCAGGTTCACAAACCAACTAAAAGATCTGAGGAGGAACAGAAGTGACACATAACCCACCTCACACACATTTTCGTCTCGTTCTCTCTTATACAATTAGATTATATGAGAAACTCATAGAAGCTCTTTCAGTGAGTCTTAGTGTTATCCATTAATCACCTGGGATTCCCCTCATACTTTGGAAACACACAGGTCAGTTTGATTAGAAACTATGACCTGGTGCCTCTGTAGGAATGTGTGTGTGTAACAGTTAATACTGTTTAATCTAAAAACACATTTAATGAATTTCTCTTCACTCAGGTAAATAAGGAGCGTTTGTACCTTCCTCTGAAGCTGGGTCCAGGAAAGATCAACGTCTTCAACTTGGGCATGCAGCTCATCCTGGAGACAGATTTTGGCCTAAAGGTGGCCTTTGACTGGAACACTCTGCTCCTGTTGACTTTGCCCCGTGACCTCTATAACACCTGCTGTGGTATGTGCCAAGGCATGTCCTTATCCCCGCCCACTTTTACGACCACTGACTGGGGCATGACCTGGGCAGAGCGGGACACCTTCTGCCAGGTGGGCTGTGGAGACTCCTGCCCACGCTGCGGCCTGGGAGACAAAAGCGATTTAAATGACGCCCCTCTAATGGTGGCCGATGCCAACACGAACACCGACGAGGACAACGGGGAAAATGAGGTGAACACTGGCATGCGATTCCACATTGGAGATGGACTGTATGTGTTTGTGGAGCCTGAGGCAGTGATGCTGTGTGGGCTGATTGTGGATCGAGCTGGTGTGTTGGCACGTTGCCACAGCAAGGTGGCCCCAGCGTTCTTTTATCAGAGCTGCCTGCAAGACACCTGTTTGGACCAGGGAGCTCAGGATACAATCTGTAACTGGCTGCAGATATACGCCAGCACATGTCAGACCCAAGGAGTGCCTGTTACCGGCTGGAGGAGTGACACACCTTGTGGTGAGTGCAAGTCTGAGCTCACCTTAAGTTCGCCATTTACACCCAGGGTGAACAGTGATTAAAGTCTTGCCTCTTTTATTACAAAAAACGTTTTCTCAGGTTTATGTTTATCTACTCTTGCAGATAGTTTCAGCTTTCTGTTGATGTTTTTAGATATCTGTCATTTAGATGTCTGCCTCCATGGGGAGACATTGTAGTTGGCTCCTTTAAGGTTTCTTTCTTTAAAAAAATATATCAGCAACATCTCTTTGAAGGAAGATTATTCTTGTTTCTCCAATTAATCGAGAGAAAACACCATCAACACCTACATTTTAGGGACTATTTCTTCAATAGGAAGTAGATCCAGTCAAAGTGCACTGATTATCAACAAAAAGTCACATAACTCCGACAGAAGAATGTTTAATTTTGATTGAACAGATGTTGTTAATTGTGTTTAAAGCTTTGGGGAAGTTAGTTTCCAAAGCTGTAAATCTCTATGCTTAGCCAGGCTAACGAGCCCTGGGTTTAACACAAGTATTAAATAGATTTAATATTGATTCTCTGCTGCGGATCATGCCGTTTGTGTGGACAAACAACTCCACTCCAACCAACTCTTGTCCACAAATATTTACCCATGCCACACATTTATTCAGGAAAATGTCCAATACAGTCAGAACAACCCTTAATAATCAAATACCTTTGCCAACCTGCCTTCTCCCAGTCCAGAGCTGCCCACCTAACAGCCACTACTCCGGTTGTGTATCAGTTTGCCCGCCACAATGCGCCCCCGCCCGCGGACAGAGGGACTGCAGCCAGGACTGTGTGGAGGGCTGCCAGTGTGACCTCGGCTACGTGCTCAACGGCAAGAGCTGCATCCTGCCACAAAACTGTGGCTGCTACACTGATGGCAAGTACTATGAGGTCAGTCTCACATCCAGCACTCCATGGAAGAAACTCGGTGAATTATGCAGCCTGGCTTTTTAACTACAGTGAATACAACATCTTTGACCGACACAATCAGGCTTAAATGACACCAGAACAAATCTGGTGTAGATTTTTGCTTGTTTTTTAAGCTTTAAAATTATTGCCAGATATATTTATTGTATTTCCAAACTTGTCTGGCTCATTTAGTGCCATTTAATATATTACCAGTTAAGTATATAAATTATATGGAAGACCAAAACCAAAATGTAATTTATAAAGCATCCAGAAATTTGCATCAATCATCTGATCATGAATCCAGCTATAGTTTTCAGCCCTGATTTTAACAGAAGCCTACCTTGTTTCAGCCCAAGCAGCTGTTTTGGAACAGTGACTGCACCAAACGCTGCCAGTGCATCGGACGAAACCTGGTCCAGTGCGACCCTCGCCGGTGTAAAGCAGAGGAGGAGTGCACCCTGCGGTATGGAGTAAGGGGCTGCTTTGCACGGCGGTCCCAGCACTGCGTGGCTTCTGGCGGTGGAGTTTTCAGAACCTTTGACGGGGCATCGCTGCGGCTCCCGGCCTCCTGCTCCTTCGTCTTGTCCACTAACTGTCACAAGCTGCCTGACCTCTCCTTCCAGCTGATCGCCAACTTTGACAAATGGAGCACACCAAACCTCACCACCATCTCTCATGTCTACCTTTACATCAATGAGGAGAACATACTCATCTCTGGCAGCACTGTCAAGGTGAGAGGATTGAGAAATCCGTGTTGGTTTGTCAGATAATCAGATGAATGTTGGAAGTTGTTGGTTGTCTTTTATTTGGATTCCTACAAGGCCGTTACATATGTGATGAAAGGTGTTATTCAACTAAACCGCCAGAAATGATTACTTAACACTGAGGCTCCTGTTTGCTTTGGAGATCAGAAAAATATCATACTTACACATGCCAGGTGGCAAGAAAAAAGGGCCCAACATTGGTGCTACTGATGTGTGCTGTTAACTTCTGTTCCTCTGTTCTGTTTTTAGTCAAAGATTCCTTTCTTCAAAATGCTCAACAAACAGATCAGGTTTAAAATTCCCTCCTCTCAGGATACTTGGATGAGTTCTTGTGGTCCAAATGACCAATTACCTCTAATAGCCTGGTCGAGCTCCTCTATTTCAGACTTGAGGCCATTTTATTCCACTCAGAGTGAACTCACAGAGGTAGTTAATGATTTGCTGATTGCCTTTAGCTTTGGCTCTCTCAATGACTCTTTATCTGAGGGGGCCATTCACGGTCATATTTTTCTGAACTGCCTGTCAGTGTTAATGCATTCAAGTAGTTAAGGTCATTTTCACAAGAGCACAGAGCAATTAGAAAGAGATCTCAGTCTTTGCTGTGGGCTGCTTCCTAACTTTCTGTTAAATAATTCCACTCATTTCAAAGGTTGTCCTTAAAAAATGTCTTTGTATGCAGATGACACCCACATCTACGTTGCTGCCTGTGGTCATAGGATATGTTCTGTTTTTAAATCTCAGCCAGGATAAAAACCAACGTGGAAGTATTTCTATCGTCATATACCACTCTTCAATTTGGTACAGTTATCGTGAAGCGCGCAGAAACCTGGACTTAGATGAATGTTTAAAACCTCCCACCTTCAACAACAGAACTGATGACATGATTAAAGGCGTTTACATTACAATAGTTTTCCAATTTTAAACACTGGCACATGTCATAACCACATTTCATACATTAATAAGCTCAGGAGTTATTGATTTGATATCATCTTTTAGAAGTCCGCTGGTTAATTGTCTCAGAGCCGGAGCTGTATAACATTGTAAATCACAATATTTTGTCATATCTTCCAACTTAATGATTGGTGTTTATAGTCGAAAAGGCTTTTTATCTGCCAAGGAGAGAACACACTTACACTTTCACAACAGTCTGTACAGCTCATAACTGCCAGTGCATCCAAACATTAGTTCAACCGCCCACATTGAAAATAACTGTGTGTCACAAAAGCATGCCAAACTCTAACAACAGCATAATAACATCACAGGAACATAAACTTGGGTGCAATAACAGACAGCTGAACCTCTACAGTACTTTTTTCTTTAGATATTTTTGGGCCTTTTTGCCTTCACTAGATAGGACAGCTGAAAAGAGAGACAGGAAATGTTGGGAAGAGAGAGATGGTGACGACATGCAGCAAAGGGCCGAGGTCAGATTTGAACCCACGGCCACTGCGCTGTGGACTATTGCCTCTGAACATGGGGCTCGCGTCGTAACCACTTTTTTTCTGTTGTTACTGATTTGATGTAACTTGCTTATTAACCATTTCCTTAATCTTGAAATGTTTAGGGATTTATACTTAAAATAAAATGGTACTTTTGAACATTTCATTCAAATGTACCACTCGTTATTACCTCCCTCTTAATTACATAAAGATTCCCTCCTCCTGTATCTTCACAGGTCAATGGTACACCAGTATCAGTACCGTTTGTAACTGGGCTGATGACACGTCTGTCCACATCTGAGGGTTTTATCGTCATCGACACACCCCAGGACATCCAGGTGCGATACAACCACTTTAACACCCTGAGCATCACGATGGGTCAGCGGCTTCAGAACAAGGTGTGCGGCCTCTGTGGGAACTACAACGGAGACCCCAGTGACGACTACATCACCTCCAGAGGCAAGCCGGCTGTGAGCGCCCTGGAGCTCGCCCAGAGCTGGAAGACCAACGGTATGCAGAACAGGTGGGTAAGGCTTACTGATATGGTGGAATATATCACACTCTAATTCATCCATTACCAATAGCTGTCACTTTCTCAAAATTGGGAGGCTCCACCAGCCTCATCAGCTGGATACACATCTCCTATTATTTCCCCTAATGTGTGTATTTAAATGATTTAATGCTCTCTATAGGAGCATAGCAGTACTGTATGTACAGTGTTAGCAGAAATGTAGAAATGAAACTTGATCTTTCTCTGTTAGTTGTGATGAAACCCAGTTCGTGGCTCTGGCCCAGTCCTGTGATAACACGGCTGTGGCAGCCCTACAAGGTGAAGACGCCTGTCAGAAGCTCACCCAGCTGAAGGGTTTCTTCCAGCCGTGTCATGGCCTGCTGGATCCGCGGCCCTTCTACCAGTCCTGCTACCTGGACGGCTGCTACAATCACCACAGAGCTCAGGTCTGTGGCTCGCTGGCGGCCTACGCGGAGGCATGCCGCTCCCTCGGGACCCTCACCACCAAGTGGATCACCCAGGAGAACTGCTGTAAGGGCACCACGAGGCACTAGTAGAAGAATACATACCTTTCATACAAGGATGATTTATTGTAGGCCCATTATAGAGACACAAAAATGCAAAAGTAAGATGCCATTATAAAGAAATTAGAGAAACTTAGTATCATGACTATCTTTTGTGCCAATGTCCACGTCCGACTTTTGGTCACTTGCGTAGGTGTATGGAAGGGACTTGACACGCATCCAAAAATAAACAAACGCCAAAAGGGAATAACTTTGGGTGACGTTCCCGTTTATTGCAAATAGAGAAGCAGAAAGAGAATTCCCATGATGAAGATATGAAAAGTTAATGAATCCAGATCGTTCAGTGCTGTTGCTGAGATTATACGAAGTGATCGTTAACGAGTACGATTATGAGTACGTGTATCTGCACGGTACAAACCGTGTGTTCCCACAATCTATGACGCTAACTTCCTGTCCAGCGGTGACCCATAAACACCTGACCAATTAACCCCAATGACCTAATATCACCATCAAGTGTCCAAATAAACTAAAGAAATAAACTTGTAAACCAAACCATTGAAACACAGTACATCATTATATCACATTAAATCGGCTTCTACAATTAGAAGAGATCATCATAAGACATTCAAACTGGAAGTGTAACAGTCAAGGCTACGCTTAGTGGGGAGTGTCTTCCCGATCCCCAGAGGAAGTTAATCTTTCAGCTGAAAAGTTATGTAATGTTTTTCTTCAGCTTTAGCTTGGCTGGTCAGTCGGCATGCTGATCATACCTGGTTAGGTAAGCTAGCATTGTGTGTGTGACAGCTAACATTGTGTGTGGACCTGTCTTTAGCAGAATGGATCTACGACCCCTGTGCAGGAGAGATCTGCACAAACTTCACCTGTGAGCTGGAGAACGGAGGTGACCTGTGTGGCTGTCCCGAGTTACCCACCAGCAATGGTGAGCGAATGATTTTGTGTTTCATATCATCGCAGAACTCTGACAGCTACTAATAAGTTAACTGTTTCTTTATGCTCCATGCTTGTGCCCAGGTGCATGTTGAAATGTATTAAATTGACAGCACCAAAGATCAAACTCTCAATGAATCAAAATGTTAGAGCAGCATAGCCACCCTCAGTACTAAATGTCTGTCGTTGTATCTTTCAGGTGATGACGATATACTCCAGGCGGAGGTGACCTGTAAGCATGCTAAGATGGAGGTTTCCATCTCGAAGTGTAAACTCTTCCAGCTGGGCTTTGAGCGAGAGGACGTCAGGATCAACGATGAGCACTGCCCCGGCATCGAGGGAGAGGACTTCATCTCCTTCCACATCAACAACACAAAGGGACACTGCGGCTCCATCGTACAGGTCAGTCTGCACTCATGTATTTGTACTTCTTGCTGGATAGCTCTGTTTTAAACCATTCTTAACAACTCCAGCTTCCCTTTGATGACAAGCTCTTAAAAACTACTTTTTCATCAGAATCCCTTTAACTTTTTAACAAGGATGCATGTTAACATCAGTAAGTCAAACGGCCTCCTGAACGAAAAGCTGCAACATGTTTAAAAAAGGAATGCCACACAAACTTTAAACAGTTAACCTACAAGCTATATCAACCAAAAAAAGATGCTCATAAACAGAAATTATAAACTAATGGAAGGGACTGGAGACCCTGGCCACAATTAATAAACACTGAGAAGGTGCTGAGCAAACCACATACTGTACCGTTACTTCCATCACGGAGCAATATACAAGATATCTACTGAAACATGCTATGTTGAAGTGCTGGCTTCTCTGACAACAACGCAGCAGCCAGTATGTCCTCCTTCTAACTTTAGATTCTGGTCCTGAAGGGTGCTGAATAAGCTCCACGAGCAGAAACGTGCTCAAACTAGGATCAATATTGGAGATGCTTTTGAAAAATGGAGAGAGGTTAGAACGCAGAAAGGTTTACAGACCGATGCAGAGCTGGATAAACACTGAAGCTTCAGTGTCCACCACATGGTGACCTGCGTGAGCATCAAGGAGGAGGGGGCGGGGGGGATACTAATAGTGTAGAATTAATAGTTGCCTTTTTCTCTAATTTGATGTTTCATCTGTTTTGTGATTATGTATCATAACGGGTGTCACCATCTCACTGGCTGTAAAATAAATCTACGTACAGGTACAAATAAAGTAACCAGAAACAGAAAAAATGACGAATGACTAAGTTTACTTGTAACGTTTCTTGAAATAAAAAAAAAGATCTCAAACATTTTTGCTCGCTGCATTGTCAGCTATTGTTTTCTTTTTCTAATTACGAGCAGTTTAGACCTTACTGTACTTTTCACTTGTGATACCTTAAATTAATTTCTTTATCTGGACTTCTCAGGTGAATGTTGCTTCACCAAAGTGTATTGAGATATTTTGCATATTTTCCAAATTCCCAAGCCTTTCTCTACTTACTCTTTAGCTGTTATAAGAACACCTCACTGATGTTCTCTCTGCTTTCTGTTTGATCATGTTTTTAAAGTCCCTTTATCTCTCTGACAGTCGAACAGCACACACATCATGTACAAGAACACCGTGTGGATAGAGAGTGTGAACAACACCGGGAACGTCATCACAAGAGACAAGACCATCAATGTGGAGTTTTCCTGCGCGTATGAACTGGACCTGAAGATTTCTCTGGAGACGGTCCTTAAGCCCATGCTCAGGTCAGAAAGAGAACACGGAGACACACAGATTAGCTGTAAAACAATATGTGGACTTTGAATCAAACAACATGCCATGGCTAGATTCAACAACCCACCTACATTTCTCTTGCAGTGTGATAAACCTCACCTTGCCCACCCAGGAGGGAAACTTCGTCACCAAGATGGCGCTCTATAAGAACAACTCGTACCGGAATCCGTACAGGGAGGGGGAGGTGGTGCTCAGCACGCGGGACATCCTGTTTGTGGGGGTGTTTGTGGAGGGAGCTGATGAAAACCAGCTCATCCTCATAGTGAACATGTGCTGGGCCACGCCGTCTCGCTACAGCAGTGACCGACTGCGCTACATCATCATAGAGAGAGGGTAGGATTTCATACAAACACACAATACGACACCACACCACACAATATTCCGATTAAAATATAAATTCCTTTTTCAACAAATTGCCGATATTTCCTGGAAGTCTTTTAAGAAAGCAAAGCCCATAGACATTAGACGATAGCCTAAACAATCGAAAATAACAACACATAACTAAAACATGCAAATGACAATAAATTGAGTGAAAATTTGGGGTCAGGGGAAGTCAATCATGAGCCCTATTCAGACGTACGTTTCAAGCAACTACTGTATATTTACGCCCCTGAGACGTTTCGCCTCCAATATGAAAGTCGTGGAGGTGTAATGAGTGGACCAAGTGACCCCCCCTCTCTACCATCTTCGGAGGTAGTAAGAGACGTGTTACAGAGGCGAGACTGTAAAACCAAGCGGGGGAGTGCAGGGATGTGTGTGCGTGCATGTCTGACTTTGTGTGTGTATGTGGAGCTCCCGTTGTGCCGTGCTTCTGCAACGCCGAAACGCAATGTGATTTCACAGACTGGGACACCAATATAACGCCAATCGCAGGATTAATATAAATGTACAAAGACGTGATGACGGCTGAGCTTGGTTACGGCACTTTTGCAGAAAAAAGCCGTCTGAAAAGAGCGATTGTTAGAAGTCATTTTTGTCATCTTATGCAGCCCAGTTGAAATGATCTTCCACCTTTTGACAACAACAACAACAACAACAACAACAACAACATAGTGCATTCCTTGATTACCTGTCTCCCTCTCCAGGTGTCCAAACATTAAGGACAACACCATCGGCATGGCAGAAAACGGCGTGTCACTCACCTGTCGCTTCCACGTCACCGTCTTTAAGTTCATCGGAGATTACGATGAGGTCCACCTCCACTGCGACGTTTCGCTGTGTGACTCAGAAAAAAACGCCTGCAAAGTGGTGAGAAAAAGTTCATCTTCCTTTAAAAAGGCTGATGAAGGACATCTGCTGTGTTAGTTAATGTTTTTTTGTACTGTGCATCCAGAACTGCCCACACAAGAGGAGAATGTACTCAGAGGACGGTGACCATAAACAGCACATACTGAGTGTGGGGCCCATAAGAAGGAGAGGTCAGTAAGGAGTTTCACAGGGCAGGGGCAGCTTTGGATAAGCTCTGGAGAAGTAAGTTTACAAAGTTGTATTCATGACTCACTTGTGATGTCCTCTTAGAGTCTGACTGGTGTGAGGAGGACAACGGAGGCTGTGAGCAGATCTGCTCCAGTAAGATGTCTGGACCCATCTGCAGCTGTGTGACTGGGATGCTGCAACGAGACGGGAAAAGCTGCAGGGGTAAGAGCAACACTCTGACACAAAGACACAGACACGACGCACTAAGGTTCAATGTACTGTATGTCTATATGCCTTTTTCTGAATTTAAAGAGGAACCCTTGGATAGCTAACTAAACTCTATTTTGATTTGCATATGATTTATTTTTTTTAAACAGCCCTTTTAGTTAATCTCGTATCCCTAAGCGCCAAAGGCCAGATTCAAATGAAACCCTCTGAAACAGGAAACAGAAAGACAACACTTTTAACCACTGGTTTACAACAATTAAGAGTGAAGATGCTTGAAAAGGTCTTGCCTCAGTTTCACATATTTGTCATGCAATCAATTTAATTCTTTTCCTAAAAACATTTGATAAATTAATTAACTTATTGTGACGTTATCTTTAAGGCACTTTAAAGGTTTGAGTGAGAGAGCTACCTCTTCTAAAGACCAAGCTGAATTATCCGCTTTGACATATGTAGTCTGCAGTAAACAGAAGAATGAGAATATAATCTCTACAAACATCAAATGTGCCAACAGTGGATTCTGTATAATTCATGTTTTCTTGTTTGTTTTGTTACAGCTGTGAGTTCCAGCTGTAAGTCCACACCTTCAGTTTTCCTGCTCGGCATCAGCACTGTGATCTGCATGCTCCTGGCTCGTATTTATACTCCCTTCTCCTAACACCCTGTGAGCAAAGGAGGGGCAGCACAATTAAAGATACAACACACACAACAAAAAGACTTGAAGATGCACAAAGTTTCAGCAATGATTAACCCGTAGATCGGCTGTGTTCCAGTCCGACAGCTTAGAAAGAATTCACTGTAAACTCACAAATAGTCAAGTCCAGATTTTGATGCAGCTGAAGGTATGTAAATCTAAACTCTTCACTTTCGCCCCTTCCACTTTTCATTGTGACATTCTTCACCTCCATCTCATCCCTTATTCCACACAGCAAGAACCATTACTCTTCACTATTTTTGACTTAAAACCAAATGTAGATTATTCTGCCATGATAACATCTTTCCAGTTACTCTGTTTCTGTTTGTAAAACAATGAATGACAAAGTTTCTGTCACAGTGTCTTTTTCGATAACGCCACCAGATGGTGCCAAAGAAAAGAAAAGAAGGTATTTGTTGCTACACATGATGGGCTTGAGGTGTATTTATTGTGAATTACAAGCATTCTCTTTTTACACTGATATTAAAGGCAGATGCTCAGACCATCTTCCCCAACTTCAGACACGTTTTATTTTGCATGGGAACAAATTGTTGCCACTGAATGATAATTGCAAATGTACAGTTTCACAATTACCACGCCCAGTCGTCTGGGATATGCAAATCTGCAAGTGCAGCCACTTTGTCTGGAAATATTAGACTACTCCGCCATTATCGCGTGTTTAATGTGAGTCTGAGTCGGATCCTGTCCAAATTTTAGAGTGTTATTGCTCGGCTAAAGCTGCAGCCCTCCAACATGTTTCATGCAAATTGGGTCTGTTGGTTTTTAATAAGCCCGCTAACAAGCAACCAACACGTTAAAAATAAAGGTATGAAAAAGATAGTTAATCTGTGCTGGAAAACAATGTACGCCTGCGGTAAAGTTATTTTTAATAATCCAGGGCTGATGTACTTCCTATATGAACACCAGACCAATTTACTGCAAGCACAGCAGTGGCAGCAAAGAGTCCACGAATCACGTACGAAAAACTCTCAGTAAAAGGAAGATGAATTCGTTACGTGAGCAGTGGCGAATGGGAGATTATGAATGAAGTGAGTATTTATGTGTGAGAAGGGTTCCTTGTTGAAGTTATACTCTTTCCCTTTTAAAGTTGAACTCTACTGGTCTAGATTAGCTTCCAGGTTTTGTGCGTCTGTAATTACCTCTGCCATTTAAATCTTTCATTTCTTAGTTAATCACTTATGTTGGCTTTATCCCATTGATTCTGAACAACAGTTTGACTTCGAGGTTGGACTAGTGAGGACCGGCTGTTTTCCTGTTCTACTCCTGAGTACGGTTCTTTTAGATTGCTCTCATTGTTTTTCTCTTTTACACCCTTATAATGAGTTTTAAATGTCCACTTGCGTCAAAACACGTTCATGTAACCGTTCAGTGTTCTTAACAGAAGCCAACTGAAATGCCCAATTTTTATTTAGATATGCAAGAAGCTGCTTTTCTCGTTATAGGTAGGCCTGTTTTGCTACTTTCTATGTACAAATGTACAGTCTTTGTCAGGTTGGTGGAATATGTCATGACTTTTTTTTTTAATACTCAGTATCTTTTTTTGATGTTTAAAAACATGACCAATAAAATGTTTTATTCTTTGGGAACAGAACCATCTCCACCTTTAATAAAAAAAAGTTCTCAAAGTCATTTGAGTCGAGTATTTGATGCAAATAATTCAACAATGCCCATTAAGGGATACAACTGAGTTTGAGAAGCTAGAAAAACATTTACAGTCTTTACAGCTATAAATTTCAAAGGTCACGTATTGTGAAAAATACACTTCATCATGTTTCTCTAACACTAGTATGTGTCCCTAGTCTGTCTACAAACCCCCCAATGATGAGAAAAGTCCATCCTCTCCGTCTTTTGCCTGCTCCACTTTTCAGAAAATGTGTGCTCAAACAGGCCGTTTGGAGATGTTCCCTTCATGACATCACAAAGGGCAGTAACCCCTCCCCCAAGTGGGTGACACCCCCACAGCTAGGTGTTTGTTCTGCCCTCTGAGTCTGCCTTCTCAATGTAAACAATAGGGCATGGAGTGAGAAAGCCCAAGCCACCCAAACCCTTCCAGAGAGGGGCGTGGTCAGACACAGCTCATTTACATTTAAAGCTACAGACACAGAAACAGCCTGTTCTGAGCAGGGCTCTGAGACTTGTACAGACTTGTTAAAAAGGAGAATAATATGTGACCTTTAATACACTTAAGTAATTGTTCATAAAACACATTTTATTGACATACATTTTTTTCCGAAACTACGTGTAAATTTACAAACCCAAAAAAAATTTGCTTAAATCTGGGACCAAGCTTTTCACCTGTTGCACAGTTTTAGTAGCTGACAGGAAGTAAACAATACATTGGTCTCTTAGCAATGTAGTTCCAATTAAATGATCTGTCACATTCAGTCCACACCTTGCAATTTTCTTCACTCATTTGGAAGTTGCTAAATCAATGTAGGTTAATTCTTTCCACGGTCAAACATGCGAGTGACGTTGGCCCTGCCTTCGAGGCATTTACACTAACGTCATCAGTCAAATATCGTTGACATTTACGTGGAATGAGGTGACATGGGGTTGGGTTGCACTGATCAAACATGGTGTACATAAACCATAATTACTTAGTCATTTGTCTGTTCTGTTATTGTGTAGTTGTTAGGCTTCCTCTGAATGTGTAGCTCTCCTTGATGTAACCGTCAGGATTTCTTACGCAAAGCAATTAGTGCGGCTCATTGTGAGAGAAAAAAAAACATTAGAAAACTATCTTGGTGATAGTGTTTACAGAATAAAAAGAAATGAGAGTTTAGAAATAAGAGTTTAACCAAAAGTATCTTAGTAATAAGTTGGTAATATTGCAGTAAAAATACGCTAGACTCAAAAACGTTGGCCAATAAGATGGTCATTTTAGAGAAAACAATATTACATAATTAATTTAATACTATCTCTCAGGTAAATTACTGAGAAAAAAAATCTGATATCTTCACAGGAGCCTGACTCATCCAACATAAAATACACTGCGCTGTGTTTGTAGTCGGTCAGCTTCTTTAAATGTTCCCATAGCCCTACTCTGGCTCTGCCAAATCCTGGTCAGATAAACAGCTACCCTACCTTTGAGCTTAAACCAAAACAATTTACTGAGCACACTCGATACAGATACAAGAGCAAGACTTAGTCCTTCTAAGTACAACAAGTGACAACAGTCTGTTGACAACGACCGCTGTATGTCCGACCCTTTTTCATGTTTTTTCATTTGAGATCTTTTTTTCCCCGACCATACACGGAGCGAAGAGGATATGGTTACAAGACTGGATCTTATTCTTTGCACAAAATAGGAATGATCCTAGCTGGATTTTTTTCGAGGATTTAAATGTGAAGAAGCAAAATGTAAAAACACAAACATTTAGGCTACATTAAGAAAAAACCCTTACACATTTAGAAACTGTCAGCAGTCTTCTTAAATCTTTCATAACAACTCAATTTGTTCAGAGATAGTATTATCTACTGACAATGAATAGAGACTTTGACCGTTCATCATGAGATTATGAAAGTCCTGCCTAAGGAGGATGTGTTGGCCGAGTAAAAACTGAAAATAAAGTATAAAAAATAAAATCTTTATTGAGCGAGTGTAAATTCAACACTCATTCCCGACTCGTTTTCATGATCCTTACAACATGAAACCCTGGAGTTTTTAGGAGCTCACAAAGGAAATATTCAAACAAGGTAATAAAGAAATAAAGTGCAATAACATCCAATATAAAGAACAAACAAAGACGCAAGTTAAAAAGTAATAAAATAAAAACCCATCTCCTACCCTCCCACCTTCACTCCCTAACCGTCTCAGCTGCTGTGTAATGTGTGCTGGGATGAGGATCATGTACTGGATGTGTAGTTTCAAGATATGATACGAGGACTGTCCAGGTTTTATATCAACTGTTGAAGTCTGTCCTTTAGAGCAGATCTTGGCCTTTCCAAAAGGAATGTGTTAAATCCTCGAGCCACATCTTAGAGGCTGGGACAGATGTTCTTCTTTATGAAATTATAATACCGGTACATTTATTCGCCGTTAGCAATAAGAGATAAGGCACTGGTGATAATGAAGTCGGACTGATTAGTGCAATGTATGTTGTAAATATTAACGGTCACATATAATGCGAAATATTCTTCATGTTTTTCTAACACTAATAAATGTCCCCACACCCCCCAAATAATGAGAAAAGTCCATCCTCTCCGTCTTCTGCCTGCTCCACTTTTCAGAAAATGTGTGCTCAAACAGGCCGTTTGGAGATTTTCCCTTCATGACATCACAAAGGGCAGTAACCCCTCCCCCAGGTGGGTGACACTCCCACAGCTAGGTGTTTTTTTTGCCCTCTGAGTCTGCCTTCTCATTATAGACAATAGGGTATGGAGCGAGAAATGCTGCATTCAGGTGCTGCCCGGGTGGTCCAAGTTTCCGAGTTGGGAAGTCGTTCTTCCGACTTCAGTGTGTTCACGTGATTTCAGTTTGGAAAATCGGAATGTTGTAACAACAGCACAAAAAAGCTTTGATGCTACGAAGAAGATCAGTGAAATGTAACTGTTAAAAGTTATATATTTGAGCAAAAAGTTGATGTGCAATACGTGAATTAATAAACAGTATGTTAACATTAACAAAACATTTTTTCACCCCCATTTGATAACGATTCTGACTTCAAGTCCGGAAGTCGGGCACCTAATTCTTTTAAGAGTTTCCGAGTTGTTGTTCCTGTTTGAGCAGGTGTTCATGAGCATTTTACAGCTCGGAAATTCGTTTTTCCTATGTGTCCGACACCACGTGAATGCACCAAAAGCCCCAGAGAGGTGTGGTTGAACACAGCTCATTTACATTTAAAGCTACAGACAAAGAAACAGCCTGTTCTGAGCAGGGCTGAAATAGAGGGGTTTATAGGCATAGATCAAATACAAGATCAGAGTGGATTTAGAACAAGAAACTTCACACACATGTTTTGAGGAGCTCTGAGACTTATTTACACTGAAGAGGAGGAGAATATGTGACCTTTAAAATACCTTTTTAAGCAAAGTTGTTTTTCGTAAAAAGGTTTCAATAAAAGAAATATTAATATCAGAAATCTTTCTGGTGGAAGAAAAGTAAATGTTTTACTACTGAGAGGCTGCTGGGATATGTTTGACAATATAATTAGGACATTTCAACCTTTTCAGTAGTGTTATGTAACTGTGGACATTCAGGCCACTGGTTTACTTAGTTGTCCTTAAGACTTGTTCTGTTGACATGTTAGTACTGTAAACACTATTCAAATGTACTGCAGCGCTCTGCCCTTGTTTTCCTCACTTTTTGATGGATGTAGTGCAAGTAGTGCATTACATAAGTTTTCAGGTTTGTGTATTTAAGGGTGTGTGTACTCTCTTTTATACATCTGTTGGTCATTGTTGCTCATTACCGATCCTAAATATTTACTCATCACCGTGACTGCTCTTCAACCTACCCAAAGAGCACATAACTCCGCTGTTCATCTCCTTACACTGGCTCCCAGTTACCGCTCGTATCTTGCTAGACAAAAACGGCTCTTCCTTACCTAAACTCTCTAATCCAGGTCTACACTCCCTCCCGCCCACCACGCTCTGCCAATGTAAGGCGTCTGATCCAACCTTCACAACAGGGTCCTAAGACGCTAACTAGACTCTTCTCCTCTGTCGCCCCCTGTTAGTCAATCAATGTCAGTTATTAAGAATCACAAGTAATAGCTTGAAACGGTTTTAGCATAAAACAAAAGCAAATAATGGCATTAACTATTTTCGGACGTTTGTCAAATAGATCAAAGGATCATCTGCAAAGAAGTTTACACCCAATTTGACCAATGAAATCTATTATATTCAGATGAGAAAGAGGATTTATTTTCAATATCAAATGGCGTCTGGAAAGAGGGTGACCCGTGTGCCGGTGGGTCAGTAATAAATACTGATGATCTCTTTTAAAAACAAGACTTAATAGCTGCTAAACATGATCTTTTTTCTATAGAACACTGCAACAACTAGTTAAAATATGGCGTAAATTAAGCAACTCGGCAGAGATGATAACCTTAATATGCATATTTGCTCTACAAAGTAGATGGCATGCAACTGGTCCTTATTATGTAATGCTGCTGGTATTTGTTAAGGCGTTAATCACCGTTCTTTTTGAGGCAGTACAGTGAGTGACTCACTGTGAAGTATAGGTCACCACGAAGTTTACAGAACAGAACAGGATTCCCTGCCTGTGTTCAAACATGAGCACTGCTCAAGGTATTCCCTCATTGACGCCTCGCCTGGGGGTGGAGGCACAAAGTGGAAGTGCATGTTTGCATGTTTGAATGGAGGGATTGGCTTCGTTGTGAAAGGGAACTGGGTTTTTGGACTTGTAATTATGGTAATTATATAAGGGAGAGGATGACAGCAATGGCTAACTCAACCCTGCATGTCAGAGGGATTGTTCATTTTTATTGCATGCTTGTACTCTGTCCTTTTGCATAACATGGCATTGGGAGGTGATTATTAACCGTTCTCTTTATCCCACTGTGTGGTACATGTCAGTTTAGAAGTGTTATCTACATTTTTTTAGTAAAAACAGTCGAATTTTTTTAAATATTTCGACCAAATTGAGGCTTAAAGAATCTTAATTATTGTGAAATAGGAAAATGAAATGATTTCATCTTTTTGGGACAATGAATATCCACAATTTATTTGGTTAGATTCATCCAACAGTCTTCAGCTAAGCCTGTCAGGTCTCTTAGGTTGTCTGTTGCTCCTGGTTCTGTTAGAAACATCTGAACACTCATTTGATGGTTAGCCATGAACTTTTTCACTTCAGACATTCATGGTGCCCGTAGGATGAACTGCTGATTTCCTTCTAGTAACACCATGAAGATTACATATTTGGTTTTGAGTAAACTACACATTCATGCTCCCCTCAGGTTGAACTAAAATCACTTTGAGGATCCTGTGACTGTACATATGTTCATAATGAAACATCCAAAACTGAGAGAAGTGACTACCAAAGGTGGTCCATCCCAAAAAAGCTAATCTTATATCTTACAGGTTATCGCCTTGAATTATTCACCCCACCTCTATGAAGTCATAGCGATATCAATGGTGTGAAACTGTGAGACAGTGCCGCTTAACCCTCAGTGAAAATCACCTATAGGACAAATTCTTCCTGCATGTGTTAATGTGGGTGGTTAATTACGAGTTTTGTTGAAAGTGATTGCCTCACACAGTGTACTAGCAGGGTCCACCTGAATATTAGTACTAAGGTGTGTATCAATATTTACACGTACATTGTTTCCATGGTGTGGTAGCAAGACATGAATGGGATCTTTCGTATTAAGGGAAACATTATGCAAACGGTTTTGTATCAACATAACAAGGAAAGGTTGTCACTGTACTTTGCAAGTCACAAAAATGTTAATGCTGAAAATATTCACAATTTGGAAATATTGCAAAATACCATCCGCTTGTAGTGACTGCAGCATATTTCTTTTTAATGTTTGTTAAATACATACATGATCAGCAGGAGGGTTGTAGTCAAGACCACACTAACCGAGACCAGAGTGCTCCAAGACCAAGACATTTAGAGATAGAGACCGAGTCAAGACCAAGACCAAGGCAGGGCGAGACCAAGACCAGGACAAGACCAAGACCATAAATATCACTGAAAGATCATCAGTTTGTGCAGCAGGCATATCACTCACTTAGACCGTAACACCAGGAAGGTTGTGGCCATATTTGGGGGATAAAAATCAAATTATGAATGAATTGAAGTTAAAGGTTCTTTTAGACAGAGACTTTTTCTTTACATTTGATGTCCCAGTTGGCAGCAACTCATGAACTGTCGTAAAACAATTGGATGTTACTGTTCACAGTCTCCAGACGATAGATCCTTATTATAAATCATTGGTGGCCATCTGAGCTTTCTGTAAGCACCTCCAATAATCCAGATATTACTGCTTGAGCTGACACAAAATTTTCTGGTGTACATTTGTGCTTCAAAGTGAATACATGGTTTAAAAATAGTGTATTATCAACAGTGATAGAATATCACCAGTAACACCCCATGTCATTACTCAGAGACCTTGATTCATATTTATAGTTCATTACACAACCTGCAGGCGTCACCGCTCTTTATAACACATCATATATATGAAAATAAAACCTGATTCATGAGCTGAGATTATGTTTTACGTGATTCTCCGTGACTCAAATATCCACCCTGTTACAGCCTACAGATCACAGTGAATGTAGCGGGTTGAAGGACCTGCAAACAAATTTACAAGGCAGCAATCAAGCTCCTTATCAGAATCGGAGGTGTTTCTGTGTCAAGTCAGAACCACGGTCCAAAGATCAAAGTTAAGGTCAGCAAGTCTTTCTACAAAAGGGCTGAGCTTCTGGAAGAAATAAGGCTGATGGAGCTTTTATTTTCTGCCAACATTGTGTCTTCCTACATTTTTTAAAAACTGTGACTACTCACATATTCAGTGTTTGACACACACTGTTACAGGAACAAGCAGAGCTTACAGTTTAAACGTTGATATTGCCATATGTTCCCAAACGGCTGGCTTCTTCCTTATTAAGTATTGTATTATGATAAGTTGAATTTTAATTTCATTTAATTCTTTCTTTTATGACATATCAGTGATTTTGTAGATATGATTTCTCTGCTTAAGTGCTTCCTCTGCTGTTTCATTATCAACATTTAAATGCTGACAGAAGAGTCAAGTAAACTGAAACCTTACACGCTTCCCTTTTACAAGAAACTATAGATCTCTTTCCATGAACACTACAGCTGTCAGTCTTTCTAGTTGTTAAATAGAGTTATGACCTCAATCTAGTACAGAATTTCTTTAGTATAAACACTTATCAACTATTAACCTATTTCAATCTTAAGTAAGGGCATGGTGTCTTACAGCTAGCTAGATAGCTAATAAGCCAGATGACGTGGGAATGGCATGTTTGTACCCCAGATTTCATCAGAAGATCACGCTTCCTTCCTTTCTTGTTAATACCAGCCTACCAGTCGTCATGTAGGTAAAATTCTGCATTCTAATATTAAGTGTAAGAAAGCCAACACTGGTATTAGTGTTCATAATATGACTATAATATTAAATAAAAAAGATGGCTGTATTAATGTGTACATCAATTTGATGTTCGGACATAAACAGACTATTTGTAAAAATACTTTTCATACAAGTAAATGCTACATAAAGTGCACAATTTGTAGTCATATATCTTTGACATTTAGCTATATAAATGTATGCCCTGCCTCCTAATAAGATTTTCATGCGGCAGCATGTACAGGTTAAAAAGTATGGGACCTAAAACGGATCCCTGAGGAACACCACAATGCATTTTTAAGGCTTTTAGGAGAACATTATCCACGTGAGTCTGTTGTCCATCCTTGTAGCTAGAGATATATTGAATTAGATAATTAGCTATAGAGAGGTAGGGAATAACTAGGCCTACGCATATAACTTATAGACTGTACGAAGAATAGACCACGGAATAACTCGCCTCAAGTGAGCCAGCATTACATTTTGGCATTCGATCTTCGACATTTAACATTAGTTAACTGAGCTTGGGGAGCAGATGACCTGTCCAGTGTGCACCACTGAGGGTCAGAGGCGGGAGAGCAGCAGTCGACTTGTTGGCTTAGCTAGCATGCTGAAATAACATGAATAAGCTAGAAGTAGTTATGCAGTAGGTTATTTAACACTGTATAACCTGTCAACTTGGTCTTGGGCAATGTAAACAACAGAAACATGTGGTGAACTTTGGAAGTAAAAAACTAAATGTAGGCTTTACATTTTGTAATTGTTTGTTCAGTTTATTTATTAAGGCTGCATATAGTGATAAATGCTGGTTGGAGGGGCCCAAACAGAGCCTCCACTGACTGCAGAGAGTATGTTTACGTCTGAGGCTACCGTATTTTGCTTATAAGTTTGGTTTTGAATGCTTTTATTTGACTTGACTTTTTTTGTTTACATTGTGGCGTTTGTTATTTGACTAGTTTCCACCAAATCCTTTCTTTACACTCTCTGTTATACTGTCGTCACTCTGGATGCGCTGAGATCTCAGCTTTCCTACAGCACTTGAAGACATCGCCAGTCTTCTCAGGTTGGGAGGGAGCGTTTACAGCACGCAGTAAAACTCCCGACACACGCCACCTCTGTGTTACTCCTGCACACACAGAGATTGCGTACACAGGTGTGAGGCAGAAGAGACTGACCACCAGCAGAAACAACAGGGACAACCAGGCGACTCGACTGTCGATTGATTTTCACCTGACCCTGGACTTCAGCCCCCCCGACAACAGAGCCAGCTGATTTAACTCTGTCCAGCTGCATTGTGTGACGCGACTATCCTGGTGACGGTCAACATTCAACAGCGCTACCATGCCGACTCTGCGACACTCATACACGGTGACAGCACTGGAGGATCCGGCCCCTCTCCCCCTGGACAAACCCGACCTGCGGCGGAAGAGTCCCCCGTCTTTATCCCGGTCCAAGCTGGTGTCCACATTCATGGGTCTGATCATCAACCAGGCCAAGGTGAGTCCACCTTTACCCACCTTCTGTCTAAACTTTCCCAAAGCACCCCCTCTTCCTGAGATCCTTCACGTTATGCTAACTTTTGATCTTTTAGAAAGGGTGCCATCTTCTCAGACTTTATAAAGTTGATACGCAGATTCGCTGCTGCAACCAGGGCCGTCACTGCAACTTTTATATTGGGGGGCTCAGCCCTGACAAGGGGGATTGCCAGTACCCCCCAAAAAACAGATTTTTTTCAGGATTGTAAAAGCGCTTAAATCTAATTCTGTTTTGATATGGACAACAAGTAAGATTACATTAAACATCTTATGTAATTGAAGTATAGATGGTATTTCCTCAAAGGAGAAAAACACATTTAATTGAGTTTATTATGTCATTGGATAAGAAGGGACGGTAATTTACTGGATGCATTTTGTTTTCATTTGCATTAAACAGCCTGATTTGTTCAGTGTCCAACTAAGCTTCGTGTAGGACTGCAAATCACATAAAAAAGTAAGCCTAATAAAATATTCCTGCACAAATATCACAGTAAAACTATTGTAAATGAAATGGCAGTTTTGTAGTAGAGAAAAGAGGCATCAAGAAAAGCGCTACTGTCACTTTAAGATGATAACTTTTTAAAGTAAGTTGAATATTTGTTGCAAAGTTTTTGCTTAAAAACACAATTTGTGAGCTGAAACTGTGACATGTAAGCACTCTTTAAGTGTCTTCTAAACATCTTATCCAACTCTGACTTCACCTTGACGGCCACATAAAGCTTTATGGAGGTCTAAATCGGACCTTGAGGCCCTTATCAACCCCTTAGTGGAGGAATGGGCTGTAAGCACACTTAAGAGAAAGCAAGCAGGGACACAGAGGCAGGGATTGAAGCACAGCGCCTGCCTGCCTGCCTGCCCGCATGACAGCAACAATTTGAGTGCGTTACGTAACAGGACGAAGCTCTGTTGATAAGGAATGTGTCCAGACTGTCACCTTATCTTCTGCACAGAACATTTTGTTAACTCACAGGTGCCCACAGCCCGCGGCGCATAATTGTGTCCATGTGGTTTTGATGTGTTTACGTCAATGTGAAAGAGTTATCCGGCTTCAGTCCAAGGCCACACTTGAACTCTTTGTCCTTGTTAATACTGTAGGGATATTTTTAGACTCCACAGAGGATTTGGGAGCTAAATGGTATGCATACTTGTGATTACACTGAACATAGACTGACCTGTTGTACTAACTCTTTGTACTTTAGGAGCTTTTTAAAGTAGTTTGTTTTCATTCTTCTGCAACTTTTTCTTTAGCTTTAGTGTGGCTCGCTAGCAGCTGGATTCCACTGTGATCGTTCCCTTTAATTAACATCTACTCGATCAAACTATAAGTGAAAGTCATAACACTTCAAATGTAGTGCATGTCTAGACTTTACTTCTAATAGTTTTATTAAAAGAGACTCAAAATTCCTCACTTAGCAATTAAAGAGCAGGCATGAAAAGATGTTAATTTAACAGGCACAAACCTCGAGAACGCTCGGACTCTTTTGGGTTCACTGGGTACAAAGTCTGTCCTCCTCAAGTCAACATTTTAAAGTTTAGAGCTGCAGTAAACACATTTTTTTCCCAGTGATTATTTGTCTGAATATATTGATGAATCAGGAAATGTTTAAGGTCAATAAAATGTAAAATGCCCCTTACAATTGCAAAAGGCCCGTAATGATGCCATCAACTTACTTGTTTGGTCCAACAACCTCATAGATTCTGTTTAACTTCCCATAAGACGGAGAAAACCTGCAAATCCTCACATTTCAGATGCTGGAGTCAGGAAATATTGGCTGAAACGTACATATCAGGGAGTTGCAGCTCTATTAATCTGTGTGCCAAATGCTCTGTTGTACTTTGTATTAAGTAGAGACGCACCGATCTACGTTTACCAGTTCAGATACTGATTCCGATATTTGTATTATGTCATAACTAATATTGTTATTGTTGTTGTTGGTGTTATGTGTAAGGATACACACAGCTGGAGTAAACCAGGCATTGCATTGTGCTGGCTTCACACACAAACAGGAAGCAGCAACAGCTGTCAGGTTTTTCAAAGTAAATCTTTTAAACTGAAGTGTTAGAGTTGTACTTTTGATCATATACAGTAGAAGGAGCTGCTCCATCTCGTCAGATCGTCGTCATGGAGACGATTTGTGGTCACTTCTTACACTTCAGTCTGAACGTCTTCAGAGTGAGACTGAACGAGCTGAGAATGTTTAAAGTGACCAACCATCTTTTCTTGATCGGTGAAGTGGATTGAGGCCGTTTGTCCGATATCTGATACCGATATAAGATCGGATCGGATCTGTCCCATCTCTAGTATTAAGTGTAGCATACAAACGTGCTGTTCTAAAGATGAACAAGGTAACCAGTCCCTTTGTAAACATCTGCATGTGTTGTTGCATGCTGACATTTATGTAATGAGTAGTATGAAGAGAAAAGAAAGATGCTTGTTAGATAAACTCAGAACTTTACTCTGTGCTTTATCTTTAATATATTGTCACTTAAGTGTTTTATTTCCTCGGTATCATTTTCTTTACTCAGCTGTAGAGTTAGAGAAAGATACACATGTTTTTCTTCATCCTTGTTTTATGGCCCTGCAGCTCTGTGGCAGAGATTCATGTTGATATTGTTCAGGAAGGGAGGGGCACGTCTTGTCTGGCACCATGTGCACGCAGGAGTATTGCTTCCCTCGTCACGTTACACGGCCTTGACCAGGCATGCATAGCTGATTCAGGACGTTCAGTTCTCCGGCTTCTCTGATGTCATGCCAACCTGTGGAGAGCGATCTCGTTCGGAGCACAGAGATCACCTGAACGCATCACCAACTCGGGGCTTTTTTGGACGGGTCTTTTAAATCACAAGCCGCCTGCTGAGCGTGCCGAGCCCCGCTGGTCAGTATTCACAGCAGTGCAGCAGATTGAGACTCGCACCATATGGTCACCTTCAAATACTGCAGAGAAGAAGGGGTAGAAATGAGATAATTCAGCCAAGAAGGTAGTTGGTAGTAAAAAATGAAAGATACATTTTTCATAGTAGGAACAACATGCTGAGTACCACGAAGCCCCGAACCTCTCCACTTAAAGTCTTTATAAGACAAACAGCACATTAGGATACGCTAATGTGCTCATATTTACTTAAACAACAACACACGTACCTGAAATACAGGCGGCTGACGTAGCTGCTCAGTTTACAGTTTGTGTGCATACATACTGTATGTTATCCCCACACGCAGCTCCTCAGTCGTCAGCAGAGGCTTTGAAGCGTGACGGGGCGTACTCGCTCCGTGTCATCGTGTTACACTGTGACTATGTAACTTCAGCAGGTCACAAGGCGACATGTCACCTGTAAACACTCAGTTACGCCATCGCTACTGGGAAAAAAAGTCATGATGAATTTACTGACAAGGATTGAGCTCGGTGTTCAAAGATGATCGTGAAGAATAAAGTGAAATGAAGAGGAAACTTTATTCCTACTCTGTGAAAAAGAGAGACAACACTATTATACATGATATTTTAATCTTTGTAGCCCGATGACTTTAACAATCCCGAGTGCACTTTTTTTGATTCCTTCTTTGTTTTAAACGTCAACAGTGAAATGTCTGCAGAGCAGATGATCTGGACTGTTCAGGATGACAGTGGTTGGTCTTTTTTTCATTTGTAAACTTGTTCCTAAGAAGGGACAGAAGGTCAGGAAACTCAGAGAATAAAACCAAATCTGAACCCAGCTGTTGAAGCCAAGCTCAACAGCTCAATCAAACTCGATAAAAAGTTAGAAAAAACAACATTGCTGAATGAATTGACCCTAAAATAACGCTAAAACTGGCCACTCCTTACACGGGAAACATCTTCAGAAACATTCAGTCTGGGACGTGTAGCAGAACCTGACGCTGCTCGACTTTATATTTCTTATTTGTGTGATGCCGCTCGATAGAGACTTTTATTAACGTGGCTCAAATGTGTCGAACTTCACTTACACGACCGTGTTGTGAAAATCAGACGTTTTAATTGTTTAAAAAATAAAAGTGCTTGAAGTTTTCCGATCATTTTTACGTCTTCATCAGTATTACTATTAATCACTATCAAAGGAGAACCTCAAAAAAACCTCCTGAGTCCATGAAGCGCTGCTATCTTTACATTTTTAATGACATGACACTATCTTTGAATAATCCATCACTTTGTAATAATAGCTTCAAGATAAAAGGTAACTGACCCCCTCGAACGCTGTGATGTAATATTATTTTAACTCAGAAGATATGTGGACTTAAAGACGTGATAGAAGAAGTTCTAACTTCTTTAAAAATTGAAGGAGTTTTTAAAAAACTGACTGCAGATGAGCGACTATGTTTGTGAACACGTTTCTGTATTTGTGCAGTTCAGAAAGTGTCACCTCCTCTGCTCTCTGTCTGTCGTTCTGTCAGAGACATTAATGTCACCTTTACATCTTTATGAGACGCCTAACGGACTTGAGAACCTCCGTGTGTGCCGACCTGTGAATTTGCTGCTCTCTCTTTTTCTCTTGCGGCAGTCTTTGGTTAAACATACGACTGAAGAGTTGTAGTTTTTTTTTTTTTTTAAAGCTTCAGTACTTTTTGGTGCTTTCAATCATTTAAATAGCAGAGATCGTTTTGTTTTTAAAAAACACCTGGTATCAGAAAGTATTGAGCATTTTCACATGAGTTGGTTTAAACTTTCATGAACTGATAAAAATGTTTGTGACTGCGCTGGAATTATTCAAACAACATCAGTAGATTAACCTGAAACCCTGCTATCAGCACATGCTCGGTGGCCTTCAGCATGTGCATCAGTTTAACTTACAGATGATTAACAACAAACCACCAGAGGCTCCGGATGTGTCAGAGAGTCGACTATCTGCTCCTCGCCTCGGGCGCTGATGTGAAACACTTCACACAAACAAACTCGAACACCGTGCTGTTCTTCAGATCCTCAGTAGAACTCGTTTTCTCTCTTCGTCCTGCATCACATGCTGCTGTGATGTCACGTGGGATGTCGAGCTCGTCGGCACAGACGGAGGTCAGGACACACTGTGGTGTTTCATTAAAGCATGTGCTAAACAGAGGCTGATATCCTGAGCACAGTGCTGTACTGATGCTGCCAACAATGTGACAGTCAGATGGTATGCACAGAGTGAATGCAACACGGTCATGCAGGCTTTGTCACACTTGAGGAATGTAGCAGGGCTGCTATCAAACTGTAGTTTCATCATACTGAGACCATGTGCAGGCTGATCTGTTGGACTCTGCAGCAGGATACACATCAGATCAAGCACACAAATACCTGATGCCTCTGCAATGGAATTCATATAAACACGTGCTGCTTGTGTCTTTTTTAGCATCAGTACATCTCCTCATATTCGTCCGGAGTAAATGAGATGACTGACGGGAGGACTGTCACGACTTTCTAATTCAAATCTGCTTTAAATTTAAGCCTTGGGCTTTATTTAATTCACAAGACAAGCAAACGCATTATAGGGCAGAGATTTACGCATGGGAACGCCAACTCAAGGTCATCCTGGCTCGAGCATTATCTCATGAATTTAAGTGTGTAGGAAAATAACTGTGTGAAACCCAAAAGTTATCATCTTTATAGCCCGGTTTCCACCAAGCGGTCCGGTTTGGTTCGTTACAGTTTGGTACGGTAAACCCTGATCTTGCTTGCGTTTCCACAGCCAACTTTACCCTCACACATCACTAAATCACAGCGGCGCGACAAAGTGTAGACAGCCAATAAATTCAACAAAGAAGAAGAACGTGACACAGTAAACAAAGATCAATGATTCTTAGGAAGGTCTGCATCTCTGAGGCAAAAAAAAAAAAACAGCCTCGAAATGACTCTCTCCAAATCTGCAGGATATTTGAACACGGTGCGTTTTGTGTTGGTTCTTTATTACCGCTGTCGCACGGGAAGGGAAGATTCTTTCGACCAATCAATGGACTGCAGTGTGTCTAGCTCCAACCTTTAGGGTCGGATCGGTACGCTTGGCACCCCAACAGAAGGGTACCAAAAAAAGTAGGACGGTACGGATCAGTTATTTTGGTACCCTTCCCAACTTTGACAGTGGAAACGCAAATAAATGTGTACCGTACTGAACCGAACTGAATGAATGAGGACGGCGGTGGTTGTGGGGACGACACATTCCGATGGTGGAGGCTGAGCGTCAGACCGTGGTTGAGGGACGAACAACCTAAACCCTCCTTTCTTTCTTTTTGATCAGAACAAGAGTCCTCAAGGCCTGGTGGGACTGAGGAACCTGGGCAACACAGTGAGTGTAACTTTGACTTCACTCTTAGGTCTAAATGACAACATTCAGAACTGCTTTCACCTGTGAAACCATCACCCGAGACTGGAAGTTTTAATATTGTGTTGTGTTGCTGTTTCCAGTGTTTCATGAACTCCATCCTTCAGTGTCTGAGTAACACTCCTGAGCTGAGAGATTACTGCCTGAGGAACATCCACCGCACAGACCTCAACAACAACAGCAGGACAAACGCCGCCCTCATGGAAGGTAGGACGAGACTCTGACTGTCAAACAACAAGCTAGCAGCTTTGTGGGGAACATTATCGACCTGTGTGAGGTGCTTTTGTCAAAGTTGAGTCACTTTATGGCCCAGCAGTAGGTCACACATTGTCGGACATTGTTTAGCCTTAACCTACAAAATGCTGCGCTGCACTGATTCACTACAGGAGCTCTGACACCACGGCGTGCCTGGCGCGTACTTTGTGAACTAATCCCACCCTACTTCAATCAGAAGCACAATCGAAATGTTCAGCTGAAGTGAATCTGTGCTGCACACGCCCTGTGTTTAGAGGGAGTGTTTGCGCAGCATGTTCACACAGGTCACAGTCTAATATAAACTTACTCCCAACTGAGGTTGTCATGACACCTGATTTCTAAACTTCAATTTGATTCTAGTTCAAATCAAACGATAGTGAAACCTGTTTCGAAACAACAGCAACAAAAAAGAAGTCTTAGGCACCCAGGATAGGCGAATTTTTTCTTTTTGAATGGCAAGAAAATTGCAGGCGACCTGCAGCACGCTGTGTAAATTGCAAAAATACATTCGCTACGTTACGATACAAATACGTTGCCAACGTTTTTGTGCAATTAAGGCAGCCCTCTCTCTCTTTCTCTCTCTCTCTCTCTCTCCAACTGAAGATCTGTGTTTTTAAAAGCTTCTGTCCTTCTTTGGAGATTGTGGGGTTGCCGAAGGCCTAGTTTAGTTTCCTAGTTTATTTGAATCAGGGACAGTGTACAAACATTAGTCTCAGAAGAGAAAGATGCTTAATTCCAGATTTAGCTAACTAGCTCATTTTCATCTGTTGTTCCTGGCCAAGTTATTGCGTGCGCCCCATGTGCAGAGGCTGTGGTCCTCAAGGTGTGCACCCCGGGTCTGGTCCGACCTGTAGCTCCTTTCCCGTGTGTCATTCCCCACTATCTCTCGCCCCTATTTTCGACTCTATCCACTGTCCTGTCTCTACCGTTAACAAACAGAAGGCCTAAAAATAAACCTTAAAAACAAAATAAATGAGATTGTGTCCTTTAAAAAAATGTCAAAACATGAAAAAGTATCTAAGTATCACAAAATGTGACAACCTTCCTCTCCACAGTAAGAACCAAAGGCAAACATTTAAGTATTCCCAGTTTCACTGTGTCTGTCAATAGTCCAAAAAGTTCTCATGCTGGACGTGTTTCAGATTTAGTTGATGTATTTGTTAGGATACATTTATATTAACACAAAATGCTGTCAACTTTCGGGCCACTTACTGACTCCTCCAGAGCTGTGAACCACAACAGGGATGAGTCATTAGTGCATGAACCAGGTAACCTGTATTATCCAGTAACTGTCGTGGAGCAAATGTCAACACGCCACCAGCAACAGATGACATCAGAGCCTGTCTCACTCACACATGTGTCATGTCATCACTACGATGGAGACATGCAGATAAAAGCTCTGGAACAACTACTACCAGTATGCAGATCACGAGTCGGAGATATTTTTATCACGTTTTCTGATCACATGACTCAAACGCCCAAAAGGAGGGATAGCCGTTAGCTTAGAGTCCGATTATAAGTGTGATTGTTGTTACCTTGCACAAACTTCCTTCCTGCTCTTTATGAACATCGATTTTAAAAACATAAAATCCATTCTCCCATTAATAATTACAAATTTATAATAGGTTAGGGCGGCTTGGCTCCACAGATGATTGAAGGAAAAGCCTTAGTGAAGGTCAAAACTCTGCACCCTTAGCTTAGCCAAGACTTCCAGTCTGTGACTTATCTTCATCAGCTAAAGGTTAAAGTTAAAGATGATCTATTAGACTCACTTTCACCATTAGTTCTTCTGTCTGGGACACTTACAAAGTGGCGTTGGGAGAAGCTCAATAACTTCCTTATTTATCTGATACTGGAGTCAGTAAAATCCCTCATTTCAGCCTCTGCCTGAAACGCTTCATTTCAGCTGCTGTCTCTTTAAGGCCCCCCCTCCCCACGTGCCCACTGTCACCCGATTGGCTGGCTGCATTTGCAGACGTAGGGACATTTGAGTGGGCGTGTCCTTCAACTTTGCTCCATGCTTTGCTCTGATACGTCTAGACGTCAGGTTCTGACCAAGTTTCGTGAATTTTTTCGTAACGTCTCGTTCAGAGCAGCATGACACCACGTCCGGGAATCACACCAACAACTGTGTATCCTATGTTTTAAAAACGTGTAACATGGGAACATTATATGTTTGTATTTAAATGTGGATCAGCAGTAAGATCTCCTTTTAAGAAGTTTTTTTTTCTATAGCATTCATGATGAATCACGTTTGCACATATGGCAAATATATTTATCTTTATTCATTCATGGTCTCATTATACATAATCATTTCTCTTTTCTTCTGCTGTCTCAGAGTTTGCAAAGCTGACTCAGAGTCTGTGGACTTCGGTGAACAACGAGGCCATCAGTCCCTCGGACTTCAAGAGTCAGATCCAGAGATACGCTCCCAAATTTGTGGGCTGCAAGTGAGTCTCTCCTCCTCCTGTTTTTTTTCTTTCTTTTCTCCAAGTCAGTCGTCAAAGTGAAACTCTTTCAGATGTGAGTCAAACTTTTACTCAAAGTTTCTCCATCTCCCTTCAGTCAGCAGGACGCCCAGGAGTTTCTCCGCTTCTTATTGGACGGCCTCCATAACGAGGTGAACAGAGTGACGGTCCGCCCTAAGGTGTCTGTCGAGGACTTTGACCACCTTTCGTAAGTCAGCATTTAACCCTTCGCACCTCCACATCTCACCTCTGATCCCAATAAGTCACTCATCATAACCGGCCCTGTCATCGACACGAGCCAAAGAAAACACACAGCTGCGTGCCTGAGTGTCATAAAAGCTCTTTAAGTTGGAAACAAACACTTTGATTACTTATAATGCACCGTAGTTAATAAAATCAATATTTAAAATGTTTCTCAACTTCATGTTAATCTTCAGAAGAACTCAAACCCAAATCCTAACGACTGGATCAAAACTAGATCACCACTTTTGTCTTAAAGAATCCTAATCTATTCAGACACACATGTCAGGTTTCATTTCTTACTACGTTTGATTGTTTGAAACAAAAATGAATTCACTGTTCTGACTGTTTTTCAGTGATGAGGAGAAAGGCAAGTGGATGTGGAATATGTACCTGGAGAGAGAGGACAGTAAAGTTGTAGGTAAGACATGAACCCTTTAATCACCTGACAGCATTCTTAAATGTATAAAAAACCAGCACCATTATACTCTTGTATTAAATGTAATTCTCCATCTCTTTCCTGTCAGATTTATTCGTTGGTCAGCTGAAAAGCTCCGTGACCTGCACCGTCTGCGGCTTCCGCTCCACCGTGTTTGATCCGTTCTGGGACCTGTCCATACCTGTGGCACAGGTTAGCTCAAACACACTGACTGTTTACAGTATTTGATTGTATTTTAACCACCTTTCTGTCTGTATTTGCTGTTCTTTGTTTTTAAATGAGTGCTCTGTGTCTGTACAGAAGAGCTCCAGTGAAGTGACTCTCAAAGACTGCCTGAGACTCTTCACCAAAGAGGACGTGTTGGACGGAGAAGAGAGACCCGTAAGAAGCCTCACATAACCTCCAACTCTCACTTTGTACACATGATATGAGGGCGTACACAAGCGGCAGTATCTTATTCCTTTCCTTTTGTGTTTGTCTTCTTCTTCCTGCAGACATGCAACAGATGCAAAACTAGGAGGAAATGCACCAAAAGATTCAGCATACAGAAGTTCCCTCAGATCCTCGTGCTTCGTATCCTTTCCCCTCAACTTTGAACATGTTTGTTTAAGACTTTCTGCCGTCAGTGCTGCACACGTGTAAGCGTATACTGAGCCAGTTTCAAGCTAGAAACATACGGTTAATATTGATGTGTAAGATACCAGTAACAACAAGGACACTGGCGCAGATGTTAGACTCCTTCTACATCTACTTTAAATATCAGAGTTTTAGCAGCATATTCTCAGCAATGCTTCAAGCTAGGCTAATCTATACTGCTCATATAACTATAGATCTGAGGTGTTTACCCTGCAGCAGCCCTGCAGAGCGTTTTAGCCTCTTCTATCTCAGTCTTTTGTCTGTCTTGCCCCTGATCTCTGCTCTCATCAGCCTTCGTAGCAGCTGCTTTCAGTTTAAAGATATACGACCTGTCCTGCACAGTTAACAACCAGCATATGCAGAAGCTTCTCCCAGAGCTGCGTCTTTTACTCAGGAGTCAGAGGAAGCCAAAACAAAGCAAAAAAGAGAGGGAACATTGGATTTACTACATTCACCTGGCAACAAGAAGCGTAACTGTGAAAGAACGCTAATGTAGCTCTGCCTGCTGCAGGTGTAACAACAGTTTAATAAGCTACATACATGCTGGGATTTTGGCCTGTTTCGATGCACCCAAGTTGCAAAGCAATCGAGCATTGCAGCTTGACGTATGGATATGAACCACCATTGTAAGGTAGTTCAGGTGTTACTGAGTATAGCTGCTGGATAAACTAGCAGGTCTGTCTATCCGCAGCATCGCAGCATATTTCATGAGGTTTACTGTGGAATACTTTCAATGTGAGTAAGTCAGAAGTGGATTTATGAAAAAGATTGTGATGTAAAAAAAAAGATTATTCTCTGGAGTTCTGCAGAGAAGAAGTGAAAAGTATCACAGAACAGAAATCCTGGTGTCTGCTCCTTGACTCAGTCTTCCTCTTAGATTTGAAACGTTTCTCAGACTCGAACAATCGAACCAGCAAGCTGTCCACTTACGTCAACTTCCCTCTGAAAGAGCTCGACCTGCGGGAGTTCTCCTCAGAGAGCAGCGGTGAGTACTTTCACGAGATGATGAGAAAAGGAGAGGAGAGGAGGAGGATTGGTCCACTTTCTGTTCAAGGTCAGCCGGGTTTGATGAGTACGAACTGACAGCCAGTGTTTGTCTGTCCTTTTTTCTCACAGAGCGTCCCGTGTACAACCTGTACGCCGTGTCCAACCACTCGGGGAACGCTTTGGGAGGTCATTACACGGCGTACTGCAGGAACCAGGTGCTGGGGGAGTGGTACAGCTACAACGACTCCAGGTATGTACTCACATTAAAGTGGAAAATCTTTATTATCCAGAGGGGCAATATGGTTTGCAACAGAGTGAATGAGATAAGAGACACAAAGACCAACAGTCCATAGTATAATTGTCTACTGACAACAATGCCTACAGCTCATTTAGAAACAACTGCTGATGGGACAAAGGACCTCAGATATCTAAATGGCCATCAGAGTACCCCATGCACAGCCTATACGTTCACAAGTATGCACGGTTGCAGGTTCATACCATGAAAAGTAAATCAAAACACCCGTGGCAATAACTTTACTGTATTTTACTGTAAGAGAACAACGCGTTTGGCCTGTAGCTTCCTCAGGTTCGACCTCAGATCTCTGCTCGATCTGGCCCTCCTAACATAAGTGAACCTGCTCCCTGTCACAAGTCTAAACTCTGCATGCAGGGGGGTGCTGAGGGTCTTCCTAGATGGCCTCTGCCTTCTTATTGGCTCTTATTTGAAAAACATGGCCAGGATCATTCAAGTCAACGCCAACAGTCTTTCTGCTAAGTTGAACTATACACATCAACACATTGCGGTTTTCAAAATCTTCCATACCTCGAGCTTTTTTTTACCACGTGCTTCAGAACGATAAAATCTCCATTTTTGTAATGATTGACAGTAACCAAATGTACGTACGCTTTGAAATAATACAGATCTGCAGACGTACTTTTAACCCAAAGCTGCCACGAAAGAAATGCAGCGAGCACTGTCTTAATCTAAAATGTGTTGACTTGACAGTGTGTGAGTTTGAGTGCAATTTTTGTTTGTAAAAAAACAAGAAATAACCGAATATTGGGTGTCTATGACTTCTTTTGTTGCCGTGGTATCAGAACAGGTATCAGTGTTGTTTTTTACTAGTATGGTATCGAAGATCAAAATTCTGGTATCATGTAAACCCTAAATCACATTACCTAACACACGATGTTCTCAGACTATCAGAGAGCTGAGCTGTAAAGTGAAGCTGATCTCATCTCGGCTGTAAAAAGGGTGTGTGCACGCGTTGGCAGATTATAAATCCAGATTGGGTGCATGCAGGTGTTCCTGTGGTTTCAAAATGACTTTAGGCTCATATTTAGTTCATAATAAATCTGTCTGACTCCGAGCATGCTATCATCTCAGAAACATTCTCTGTGATATTCAGTGTAATAATCCAGTGTTTACTTGTATGTTCTGCAGGGTGAGCCCGGTGTCCTCCAGCCAGGTCCGCAGCAGCAACGCCTACGTCCTCTTCTACGAGCTGACCCCCTCCTCGCACAGCAAACACCAGACGTGTCGGCTGTAGACGCTGCGCAAAAGTGATCAGCTGATCCAAACTGGGCCTAAAAAAAAAACATGGAGTCAAGACACTGCCTGCTGTGAGAGAGAGAGAAAGAGAGGGAGCTCCACCTAGTGGTGAATGAAAGTACTGCCATTACAGACTGACGTGAGCGTGCAGCACAAAGAAAACTCACTCCGACCTTCCTCTTGGTGTGTTTGTTGGAGGGGACAGGGGTGAATGTGGAGCACATTTGCACTCGGGTGAACTGAGACGACACTGAACATGGATTTTTTTTTACTTTAATTGTAAACATAAAAAGATTCAAGTACAGACATCAATCACTGTTTTAGAAAAGCCTCTTCAGATGAAGAAAATTGTGATTTTAGGTTCAATTTTGTACTTAAAAAATACTCATTTTACATCCGAGCTGAAGCCTGCATCTATACCCTGTTATTTATTTTATTATTGCACTTTTCACATGAACCTGTTTATGTGTGGACACAAAGGAGGCCCACATACAATGTGTAACTTATTCTATTTAACATGCAGCCTCCAGGTGAAAGTGTAAACTATAGATGTCATATAACAAGGCCTTATGATTTCCTCTTTGAACAGTGGAAGTCAAGCAGTCGAGAAAGAGAGTTTGTGGTGTTTATTTTTGTACAGTATTTATGGACAGCACAGTGAATGTACGTGTACTGTGTTTAACGCCAGACAAACCAAAGCAGCTGTGTACAAACGCTCTACCGATAACTTCTTCCAGCAATAATGTTGCTGACTTTGCCTCTTTAGTCAGTTTAGAGTCTATAAATGATTAAACATCCATGTTAACTTACTCTGCGTCAGGTGTGTTTGTTTTATTTGTCATGTATCCAGTCAGACGAAGACATGATGAGACGAGGAGTTCATGAGGAGAACGTTGTAGTCAAGACCAAACTAACTGAGACCAAGACTTACCCGAGACCAGAGTGCTCAGAGACAGAGACAAGACCAAGACTTTTAGGGGTCGAGACCGGGGCCAAACCAAGACCAGGGCAGGGCGAGACAGAGACAAGACCAAGACCATAACCATCTTGTGTTTAGGGGGCATGTCACTCGCTTCAACTGTGACCGGGGGACAGAATCAAACTACAAATGAATTGAAGTTATTCGTTCTTTTAGAAAGCGGCATTTTCCTTCCATTCACAGTAATGACGGGGAAAAATAGCCGATCAGTGGTGGTCTTGATTTAAATCCGAGACAAGACCGGGTAAAAATACTTTCGATTTGGAGATGAGGCAGAGACCTTCAAAAAGTGGTCTTGAGACCGATTTCGAGTACAACACTACTTGAGGATAACGGCAGTAATGGAGGTTTTCTAGTTTTTATACGTGATTCACTGTTAAACGCTGCATTTAAATCCAGAAATAAACCACCATGTGCAAGAAATGCAACTCCAGCATCTCTTTTATAACTATCCTGAACAGCTTAAAAAACAGACATTGATATCATATTTCTCAAACAGACTGTTCGTGAACATGCTAGTGAGTGATTCTTTATCTAATAAGCCGGTAGGGAAAGAAATATATTTTTTTAAACGTCGTGTTTCTGGCCTCACGTGCTTCTTCTGTGTTTGCTCTGTTTTTTGGTCAACTGTCTGACCCCTTGTGTAAATACTCCATTATGTTTACCAGCTACTAGCTCTGTTTGAAGCTGGGCAGGTTATTAACAGTCAAATCAGTTTGGAAATAAAGCCTTGTGTTGCCGGAGACGTGGGTGTTTGTGGGCCAAAGAAACTCGACAATGATGCTCCGAACTCCCACACGGGAGAGGAACTACAGATTCAGTCAATCGAGGGAAACGAGCATCACATTTACGATACGATAATTCTTAACAAATGTTATCTCGAGACACTTTACGAAAGAACAGTTAGAAGATCTTACTCGTTTTTATATTACTAAGAACCAACGTTAATCCATCATGAACGCAAAGGTACAGTAGCAATGAAGAACTTCCTTGTAAGAGGCAGAAACCAAACTCATGATGAACAGCCATCTGCTGAAACTGCGCCAGGCTTTAAAAATGGGATTCGAGGAAGATCTTGATTCACACAACTCCAAGTCAAGGCCTTAAAGACTGTTTATTCATTTTTCCGTTCAGACCTTCATTAAAGCTTCAAAAATCACGGAGGTTTCCCATATGTTCAATTAGGTTAAGATTTAGAGGAATGCACATTTAAAACAAACTTACAGAGGAAGGAAAATAAAATGCAAAGTGAGGAGAACTAGTTCATGATAATCGTCATCAAAAGGAAAAGTTATTTTAGTATAAAGTAAGGCAAGCACATATCACACAATTTAATTAACAACCCTTAAGCTTCTTAAAGGAACTTAATGAGTGGAATCTGTCAACCAGGAGGTCAGGGGTTCGATCCCCAGCTCCTGCACGTAAATGTCCGATGTATCCTTGGGCAGGACACTTAACCCCAAGTTGCTCCCTCTGCTTCGATGGTGTCGTATAAATGTGTATGAATGACTACACAGCAGCCTCTACCATCAGTGTGTGAATGTAGGTGTGACCTGCGGTGTAAAAGAGCTTTGAGTAGTCAGAAGACTAGAAAAGCTGTAAAAAAAAATGTTGACTAATGTAAAAGGTCTAAAAGGTTAAATGTACTTCAACTGGTCATTCTTACTGTATTATAAATTAATCAAAAGTTAAAAATGTGTCATGGTGATTAATTCCAGTATTACATGAAGGAATTTCCTCTCCAAAAACTGAACGAGCAGAGGTCAGTGAGTGTGCACTAAATGAGCCGATTACCATCACATTGGATTGTGTCAGAAACACCTTTGACCCACATTTTTACAAGACCACGTGGTGACAGAGTTGTAGTTTCACACTGCAACCACCAGAGGGAGCTGTGCACAGTGGTGTCATGATGCTTCTGTGCAGAACAATGTAGATTTTTCTCTTTTGGAGTTTCTATGTTGAGCTGTTTTCCTTGAATAATCCGACAAAGACACTCAGAAACATGTTCTGGATTTAAGATTAGTTTTCTGAATTAAATGTGTATTTACATCAAGTGAAAAAAGACAGTTTGGTTGTTAATTTATTTCTATGATGTCTCAATTTAAAGCTTGCTTGTTGAAACCACTCCGATCTTTCTCCATTATTTCCTTTGAGGAAACTCCTTCATATTTACAGTCTATGGGAAAGTCCCTGACCCACTGAGCTTTGTTAATGCCAGAGGGAAAGAAATGTGTGTGTGAGCATGCGTGTGTGTGTGTGAGCATGCGTGTGTTTGTGAGCGTGCGTGTGTGTGTTTGTGAGCATGTGTGTGTGTTTGTGAGCGTGCATGTATGTTTGTGAGCATGTGTGTGTGTTTGTGAGCGTGCATGTGTGTTTGTGAGCGTGCATGTGTGTTTGTGAGCATGTGTGTGTGTTTGTGAGCGCGCATGTGTGTTTGTGAGCGTGCATGTGTGTTTGTGAGCGTGCATGTGTGTTTGTGAGCGTGAATGTGTGTTTGTGAGCATGTGTGTGTGTTTGTGAGCATGTGTGTGTGTTTGTGAGCATGTGTGTGTGTTTGTGAGCGTGCATGTGTGTTTGTGAGCGTGCATGTGTGTTTGTGAGCGTGCATGTGTGTTTGTGAGCGTGCATGTGTGTTTGTGAGCGTGCATGTGTGTTTGTGAGCGTGCATGTGTGTTTGTGAGCGTGCATGTGTGTTTGTGAGCGTGCATGTGTGTTTGTGAGCGTGCATGTGTGTTTGTGAGCGTGAATGTGTGTTTGTGAGCGTGCATGTGTGTTTGTGAGCATGCATGTGTGCGTGTGTGATTAGGTTACTGTCTCCAATTCGTGAAGACAAAAGAAAAAGTTATGTGAGCAGGGTCGAGTGTTGTTGCAGCTGTAACTGGCTGAGCCTCTTCCACAGATAGATTTCCTTTTTAGATATCAAACAACTTTATCAAACATCTTTCACACTCTTGTTATTTATTTAAATTTGTACTCATTTTGATTGTATTAATCATGGAAAGATTAAAGTTGACTTTTTTTGGGGGGCAAATTTTTAGATCCTAAAAATGTTTTCTCTCACTACGTCGTAAGTTTTGTTGTTGTTGGGAAACCATAGAGCAAATAATGCTTTGGCCTATAGCTGTATGTCTTATTTCTCTGACATAATTTAAATATGCATTGATAGTAAATTAATTAGAGTACGTTAAAACGTTCAACTATTGGTAAACAAACCCCCTGGGGGGTCGCCAGGGAGCGCTGAGGGGGTTACCTGCGAGGAAGGAGGGAAATCAACAAAGTAAAATCAAATTCAAATAACATTATGTATGACAATAACATTTAATAGTAGATTATATTCATCAGTGCATATCAACAACTATCTGTTCTTTTTTAATACAAACCCTTCAATCACTGACCAAAGACATATTGAATGTCATAAATGAATAACAAGGGAGAACCTCATGGAGGTCCTTGGCATCATAAATGTTGGGAATCCTTGTTTAAAGCACGGCCGCTTTGGGGAGTCTCTCTCACATTACACTGTAAGACAACGTTGCTCAACAACACAACTTTTTTTTTTTAAATCAAGTGACAGCTCAAACAAAAACACTGTGTATTTGTTTGAGACAGCGGTCAGGATCGTCTCAACAAAGATCTATAAGTACATGTAAAAAGTAAAAAAACATCCTCAGAATGTTCTCTTTGACCACTGCTTTAATTTTATTCTTGCAGATACACAGAGATAGGACATAACCCTCCCCCAACATGTACACACACACATACACACACACACACACACACACACACACACACACACACACACACACACAGTCCCTCTGGCTCCCATGAACACCATATGGGCTGATCACACAGCTCAGGGTATTAACAGTAATTTGACTGCATGGGAGCAGTGTTGCTGACGAGCACTCCCTGTGTTGATACTTCCACAGCTAATGACCGGACTATAAATCTGTGAAGGCCTAATGAGGGCTGAAAGTCCACGACAACGTGCCACAGTGATGTAACAGGAGGCTAGCCTGATGGTGACCTGGTTGGAATAGGTGTTGGAGTACCCAAAAAAAACACATGCAGTCCTGAAAATTCGTAGAAGCCCCTGAAATCTTCCTGAGTTGCCTAGTCACGTGTCCCTCACAGCGTGAAGTTCTGACCCTATAAAGACAGATTGTTGTCCTTGTATCAATGCTACGTGTATCCGAATCAGAATCAGAAATACTTTATTAATCCCAGGGGGAAATCCGGTAAATTCACAGTAGCAACAAACGAGTAGAAAAGAAAGAACATACAGGTGAGCAGTAAAGACTCATAGTGCTTTCGCTCTTGCACAAAACTGAAGTTTTTGGGATGAGCTGCATGTGTCAACGCAAACAGCCTTGGTGACATGTATTCCTTGGGATCTGTGCACTACCATGGGTTATTAAACTGCTGCATTACGTTTCTGTTCGCCAGTATGGCCTCACTGAATTGATACAAAGGGAAATATTCTCATTATAGCGTTGTGTAATGGATTCTGTTGCTTCGTCCGCCACTGCCATGTCTTCTTTTTATGTTGCGTCTTAGACGATAGTCTCCTGCTTTGAGGTGTTTGTGCGATCAACCCGATCAGGAGGATCTCAGGACAAGTCCTCCTGTAATTCCTCCAGAAATTTTCAGGAGTGCATTTGTGAAATTGGCTTACGAAGCAGCTTCATTACATGCATGAAGATCACTCCTGTGGCGTAATATTCACGTCATCAGCCTCGCCTGCTCTCGCCGCTCCATCTACACAAACATGAGCCTGGCTGGTCTATAATAAGAAGGGAAGCTTCTTTATCACATACTGCAAACATTGAGTTTAGACTCTAATATGGAGGCTTATGCACATATTATACAAGAACACCATTAACTCATAAAATGAACAAACAACTCAAGTCAACATAGCATTAGTTATATAACCGACACCGGGACTTTACACAGATAGCTTGCGCTGTTATTATTTTTGGACAGTGGATAGAGTAAGAAATCTGGGAGAGAGAGAGAGGGAATAACGTGGGAAAGGAGCCACTGGTCGGATTCGAACCTGGGCTGCCCACTTGGAGAACTATTAGCCTCCGTTCACTTACCACTACCCTTAGGGTTGCCAGGTCCGTGGTTTTCCCACACATTTGGGCTACCTTTTAGGTGCTGCTGTGGGTAGTTGTTTATTTTGTCCACGGGTTGAGTGGAACTATTTTTGATATTAATTTTTGATGGAAATTATTTATAAAAATCAATATAATAAATACAAAACTTTGTTAACGCAAAAATCAAACCAAATCGACAAACTGGTACACATGGAATATGTCCCGCAACCAAATACACATGCACACACACACACACACACACACACACACACACACACACACACACACACAGTCCCGCTCTGCCCGCACACAGACGCAGCTCTCGCTCTTCTTCTTCAGTCTTGACAGAGGTTTTAGGGGCTTATTTTGATTTCTAGCTATGGGCTGGTTTTTGTGCTGGTTTTGTCACACAGACCTGGCAACCCTGACTACGCTACTAGCACCCATAAGCTCTTAATATGAATATGGAAATGCAACAGTAATTCACAGGAGTCACATTTTATTAAAATAGTGTTATTTATTGAACATATCGAGGCATTTCAAATAGATTCAAAAACACATTGGCAAGAAGATAATGTCATCAAATATAACACTGATGACTGAGCTTAGGAATAATGTCTGTATGATTTACAAAATATTTGATTTAAAAAGGCCAGAAAATGAAGCTCCACATGCATCAAACACACATATTTGTGTTGTATCCCAAAATCTTAGAATCACATTACAATTCAACTCAATCCACTTTACTATTAAAAGACAGCAGTCTTCAGACGAGAAGGACGTTAAGGAAAATTAAGTTATTTAACCAAACACTGTTGGAATTAATGTCTATAAACAAAAAAGAAAAGAACATGGAAATATCTTAATATTTAATACAAAAAAAATACTAATCCGTTAGTGATTATTTCCCAAAACTAAAGCCATGCAGACAATCATAATCGCCCCGCAGTCACACAGACTTTGTGTCTTCTTATCGTCTTATCGTCCGTCTTCTTTTATTTAACTTAAGGTGACAAAAGGTGATTTATCAATGTGCATTTATGATGAAATCTGGTTCGTTGAAGATGGTGAATGTTTCCTTTTGAAATACAAAACCATCGTTATCCGTGTGTCCTAACTGGTCTCAAAGCCTCCCAGTGAACTTCAGAACACCAAAGACACCACCACCTGAAAAACAACAACAACATGAAGCTTTTTAACGTTCATCATCCTCAACGAGAGTTTGAGACCACTTCAGTTTCATCTGCTTGTTTCTTTTGCAGAACTTTGGTTTTAAACTTCACAAATTCTTTCACATTACGTAATAAGCGCCATCACGGTGAGTCGTATTGGCAGGGAAATCTGTTCAGAGCGCCATATTATTGTTTTTTCATACAAAATATAAATATTTGGGCTGAAGTGTAGTGTTTAGCGCTGATGCCCCACAGCAAGGAGGTTCCTGGTTCAAATCCCCGTTGGACAGGAGCCTCTTTGTGGGTTTTTCATGGGTTCTCTCCGGGTACTCCGGCTTTCTCCCACGGTCCAAAGACATGCTTGTTAGGTCAATTGTTGACTCTAAATTGCCCGTACAGTAGGTGTGAATGTGAGTGTGGCTGGTTGTCTGTCTCTATATGTCAGTCCTGCGAACAGTCCAGGATGTACCCCGCCTCTCGCCCAATGACAGCTTGGATCGGCTCCAGCCCCCCCACGACCCCGAATGGGAAAAAGCGGTAAATATAATGAGTGCATATCAACATTTGGCACCAGCAAGTTGATAATTGTATCAGGATGACGATATATATTGCCGTATCGATATATTTTCCCGGCCCTAATCATGACAATTGTATTTGTAGAATTGGAAATTTCTACATTTTTCTCTGTTATAAGTGAAATGGGCTTTCAAGGCTTTGCAGGAATACAATATCTTGCACTCCCACCGCTCCTACAAAGACCTCAGTTAATGAATCTCTAACTTGGAATGGAGACATTGATAAGGAAGAAGTGTCCCAATGTCAGTATACAATCATCCTTTTTAAGTCTTATTTCAAACACACATTGAGTTTTAGTAAATGAGTAACAGAAGATAACTCTATTGAGGAAGCAGAAATTAGCGTGTGCTTGTTTTATACCCACCGACAGCGGCCACTCCAGCAATCGAGCCGATGGCAATGCCAGCTATGGCGCCATCTGAAAGTCCTTTTGTTGATCCTACAGTGGGTTTAGTCTCGGCGGTGCCGGTTGAAGGGTTTTCCTTTGTGGTGGTTGGAGCAGGGGAAGCATCTGTAGTTTCAGTAATGTTGGATGTTGTGACATTGAGTCCAGCTGAGGTCGTGGGGGGGACAAAGGTGGTGCCATTTGGTGGTAATTCGGTTGAATTGGACAGCGTAGTTAGTGGTAATTCTGTTGAGTTGGACGGTGTAGCTGATGGGTCTGTGGAGTTTTGGGTGAATACCACTTTGTTGGAAAAGGCAAAAAGAAATAAAAAGAGTGAGGTTTGAGACAGATTGAAAATGCTTTTTTTTTTTAAATATGTAGAGCCCAGCAAAGTCAGGTTGTAAAGATCCACGAATACTTTCATTACCTTGATAACAATTGTGTAAAATTTGAGCTCATTGTTTTTTTTTGTTGCTTTGATGTTGGGGTTTGATTTTGTTCGCTATTGAAAATTCAACTTTAAAATAAAAATATCTCGGTTGAGAATCCAACAAGTGAAGGTTGTAATGATGCTCAAGAGCTGAAATCATCTCGGAGTTAAAGCACGCCACGGATTTGAAATTTCACTCAGGTCACGTAACGTCAATAGTATGTCCAAATGTATTTTGTGTCTTATAATAAAGTCTTGTAGTTAATAATCATTAGTTTATGATGAGCTATTGAGTGATCTAGATTAAAGAAAGTAAACACACAGTTTAAGAACGACATCTGGGGACAACGGTTAAATATAATAAAGATAAACCAAAACCCCCATTCAAATATTTCCTTATTATGCCCAACCTCTTTGACAAACAGTTTTGAAATGTATAACCTTCATCTATCCACCTGCACCGGTCATCACTAACCATTAGATCAGTGGTTCTCAACTGGTGCGTCGGGACCCAAAAGTGGGTTTTCAGTGGGTCGCGAAAGTTTGCCTAAAGAAAACGTGTCAAAAAGTCTATGAAGTTCTTTTTGAACTTGGTTTCTTTGTTCTGTCAAGTTTTGTAACGCCTGAGGTCCAAACTACACAATTTCTCATTGAATTAATTTGATTTTGCAGAAATAATTCCAAAATTTGGGGTTGCCATTTTCCGTGACGGACCTGGTGGTAGGTCCTTACCAAGCGGCAACCTCCGGTCTTGAAAAACGTCACTCAAGCTTCGTCCAGTAATATTTACAGTCTTTGGTCGTACTGTAGGTCGGACCAATTGAGAACCACTGCAGCAGAATATGCGGCACTACTTTTCAAAACAACTTGTTTTTTGTTGTATCAGCCAAAGTTGTTAAAAAAAAAAACGCATAAAGAGTTAAGACATGGAAAGTGGAAATCAAAGTCAGTACAGCTATCAATTATTCCAGTCGTTAAGTTTGCTTCGGTAAGTTAGAAAGAAATGTAATTTACACGACCAACAATCCAAAACGTTCTTTTTAATTATGTTTAGCACAAAACTTGGATGTCTAACCTGTTCAAAGAGATGACATCAGTCTCATGTTTATTAGGCTGACTGGACTGACCTGAAGCACCTCAGAAAATACAAGTTCTATCATTTGAAGCCTCGTGAACGTTAATGGTAAGGTTTAATCTCAAGACAGAAACTTCTGGGTCATGACGACATAGACACTGAAACTCAAAGATAATCATGCCGGATGTCACCTCAACCCAACCTCCACACACTCAGTTTATTTCCTCCTCCCGTTTTACTGCACGGCACACAAATCATTAATTTAAAAAAAAACTTTGACTGTGTTATATTTATACGTCTTAATAACATTGATTGTGCTTCAGTAAGAATAAGTTGTTGGTCATGTAAATTACATTTCTTTGACTTTTCACCTTCTATAAATCTGGAGCGAAATCCACAAAGATTTAACTTACAAGTACAAACTTAAAACCTCATATTGATGGCATGTCACTGATTTGTGAATAACTAGTAAATGATTGATTGATCCAGCTGTTATTGACAACATGCAGACTAAGAACAAGGATCCTTATTAGGAGTTAGATTTCTTTAGTCGGACATTTTTCTTACCTGTGCCAAGAAGGCAAAGAGTAAGTGCAGGAGATTCAAATGCATCGTCTTGGAGTTGGAAACACGTGGAATAATTCAGTGTCTTAAAAAGATGCTGTCTGGATTGTAGACTGTGCTGCTGGAAACAAAGAGGCACCATATACAAGGGGAGTTAATTTCACATGTTATATGTGTGCTGTCTTTCGGACTAGTCCCTTATCTTACTCTCCAGGCTCACACACAGGAAATTTACTTTTGCCGTGGCCTGAAAACACTACAGATGTATTACATTACTTATTCTCTTTTCTGCATTGTCTTCCATACATCCATCCATTATCTACACCACTCATCACAGGAGGGGTCGTGTGGGGGGCTGGAGACGATCCCAGCTGTCATTGGGCGAGAGGCGGGGTACACCCTTGACTGGTCCCCAGTAAATCACAGGGCTGACACATCCATGCTCACACTCACACCTACAGGCATTTTAGAGTCACCAATTAACCTAACAAGCACGTCTTTGGACTGTGGGAGGAAGCTGGAGTACCCACGAATAAACTGGGAGAACATGCAAACTACACAAAGTTGCGGCGTACAAATCAGGAACCCTCTTGCTGTGAAACAACAAGGCTAACGACTGCACCACCATGTTGCCTCTCTGCACCGTCCTGCTTAAAGGATAAGACTTTGAAGAAAGTAAAGTCCACTTAAATTCCCCTTTTCCACCTTTTATCCTTGATGAAGAGTCAACAACCCCATGTGACCCCCAAACAGCATCAAATGACTTCAATGATACGTGAGAAAAACATTTAAGGAGAAAAATCACGTTTTAAAAGAGATGAACATCGTGTTCACATCAGTTGCTGTTGGATGATCCTGTAATCTTTGTCGTCATGTCACTGTTTGTGATCAATAACACAAACCCAACACTTTGATAAATAATCTAACTGACTAAAAGATTTCACTCCACAAAATACAGACTTTAAGTTACATCCCTTAAAAATAAATGACAAACCTCAGTCACAGCCAACATCACTTAAAAAAAAAAGAGCTCAAGCTTATTTCAACAAATCTGTGCTGCTTACTCTAAAAAAAAGTTTGGATTTTTTTTAACAGATCTGTGAGGATTTTATGGAAGAAGCTGCGTTACTCACCTGCCAGGCTGCCAATAATGACTATCTCCTTTACTGTGAGGCCAGATGATTTTCTCAGAAATGTCTTCCTTATGACCCTTTTATCACACCGACACCTCCCCATCATCTCGAGTCCTCCCATCTGTACATGAGTGTGTGTTTGCGTTTGTGTATTTGCACTGTAGTACATCACCACAATTCAGCCAGGGAGGCATTGCATGTATTGATTTTGATAGGTTTATAAATGCTTTCCACAGAGCTATATAAGTTTGTTTTATGGCTCACTCACTGCTGCACATGCCGGAGACATTGATCAGGAAGTACATACTGTATCGTCCCTGTATAACGCACACAAACATTAGAAGTGTGGGCGATCAAAGAAGCAGTAAGAGCATGATGTGAGCTTACTACTGTACAGGTGAATTTAGCATGGTAAGGACTATCCTTTCTCTATCAGCAGTGGTTTATTTGAAATGGACCAAATTATGAATCAATCAAATCGTTTTCACACATTCGGGGGTGAGCTGTATTTGTGAACGCAAACAGCCATCCTCAGACTTTAACCGGAGTTATTCCTGCCAGCACCTTAGTATTTATTTTTGTCTGCAGACAGTCCGAGTGAGATGATGTGAGAACGCAGTGGGATATAGTGAGGAGAATTTACCTTCAGCGAGCGGGAGAGGGTGGGGACGATTATTCTACAATTCTACAAATTCATTTAGCAGACGCTTTAATCCAAAGCAGCGTACATCAGAGAGTAAGTACAACACAAGCAAGGATCTAGAGAGGAGGAGACAACGTCAAGAAGTGCAAACGAACAGCTTTAAGTCTGATCGGACACACAGGTGCTGACAGGAAGCGACCAGAGGCAAAGCACAACATCGACAGCTGTTCTTGAGAGTTTTTAATCAGCTGTAAAAAAAACTATCCTAAAATCATCATTATCAAACGAAACCATCATCATTATCGCCATGAATGATATCATTAAGGTCGTAGGTATTCATGAAAGAGCTGGGTCTTTAGCTTTTTCTTAAAGGTGCAAAGGGACTCTGTGGATCGAATGGACTTTGGTAGTTCTTCCACCACCGGGGGGCGACAGAGGAGATGAGTCTAGTTAGAGACTTAGGACCCTGTTGTGAAGGTTGGATCAGACGCATTTCATTGGCAGAGCGTGGTGGGCATAAGATCACTCTTTGCAATCAGTGCACAACCAAAGACTGTATGTGTTGCCTAAATTTCAGTCAACCTAACAACAGGCTGAGAGCTGGAGCTGAGGCGGGTTTTAAGCCTCCTGACAAACCGTCACATAATGCCCACATGTCAGTCAGGTCAGCTAGCGCTTTGTTGTGAATGATGCCTGTGTCATTCATAAAAACGGATTTGTTGTAAAAAAAAATGAACCCCCTGTACAGTTTGTGCCCATGAGAACAATAACTAATCAGACCTATTTTGTTTTTGTACCAGGGTGTAAACGTGTTAATTTCTGCTTGTGTGTATGTGACTTCAGGGGCTGTTGGAGCCAGCCTCAAGCGGACACTCGAAGAATGCAGTTTTTTGCAGTTTTTGCTTCATTTTTCATCACCAGAGGTTTCTGCTTGGGCAGAGCACATGTCTGAAAACACTTTTTGTCTATACTGAATCAAACCCTAAACATAGAAGCAGAAAACATCTGACACTGTAAAATGGTCTTTTGATGTTTTGGGATCCATATCAGGGGAACTTATAAAGATACAGCTAACTAGCAATTACAAATGTATTTATTTAATTGAAGATTTTATGATTGCTGGTAAATACAAAAACAGTTCTCATCTCCTCAGCTCAAGCCATAGGAGGAAAAATGTCAAAGTTGTGCTATCATTGACTCATTTTCTGAAAGAATTATACTTTCCAGTTTATGTTTAAATATACAACACATGAGGGTCTGAAATTAAAGAAATACTTACCAGGTGAATTGCTGTCTTGTTCCATTCGGTGCACTTCTTTCTGTATGTGAACTGCAAAAATAAAAATAATCCGACAGGCAAAAGATCCAGGTTAAACAAGGTTAATATCAGAGCTTCTGTTCTTAGCTCTGCTTGGTCAGCTATGCAGAAATCTGTATCTGAAAACACACTGTCACCATAGTATTTCATTTACATGGAAACTGTGAGGATGACTCAGAGTGCCCAACTTTGCCCAGTGACCATCCTGCGACAAAAACAACCCCCTGCAGCCCGAAAACTTTTAGAAAAGTGATGAAAGCCTTTTCATGCCTGTTTGTCAAGTGTTGTAAAATCACCATGCAGAGGTTGTGTGTGTAAAATGTGTCCACATGACACAAAACCAAAAGAGTGTGCTCTGTGAGCAACTACTTAAAAAAAAAAAAAACTTCAGTCCATTTTCATTCTGGTTATTCATGAAGGGAAGAAGGCTTCAATTTGGGAAACATTTGTTTTTTGCTCTCTGACTGAGACGTAGATGAAAGGACAGATTATTATTAGTCACAAGGAGCTATAGTTGGCTTAGCAAACCTCAAATTTGAAAGTTAAACTAAAAAAATGTTTTGTAACAGTGAGCTGACGTGAGAACGCAGCAGGATATTATCCGGAGAATTCACCTTCAGTGAGTGGGAGGCAGAGGCGTGTCCAGACTTTTACAGGGGGGGCCTGAAATGTGATGTGCACAAAAACTCACGTAAATATCGATTATTTACCCTTTCTAACTTCACCCATAATCATGTTTACTTTATAACACAAGACAATGACAACATTAGCTTTATTTTTTGACGACGCAAAAAGAAGATGTATGTTCAAGGTTACAATTTAAAGTGTTTAAAAAGGTATATATAAACTCCTGCAAAGTCTAACTTGCAATGTTCTGGTCCAGACACATTGCAAGTTAGTTCATTGAAAGTAAGACAGAGTGCATTACTTTCTTATTAAATAGATGTGCAAAGTTTGTATTTACAATTTAAAAAAAGCTACATTAGTATGATAAGAACAATAACAGCAGCCTTTGCAAAGAAATGACCTAATCCTTGGTTTTAACATAAGTCCCACCTCTGACAGCGCCAATAGCCAATCACAGTTTAGGATTTTTGGGGTGGCACCTAAGGTGGCTAGTCACATTTCTACGGTAGCCCATGCCACCACTCTGGACACCCCTCTGTAGGGAGGGGTAGGTGACGTTTATTTATTATAGCGTCATATAGCAGACTCTGTGTCTTCGCCCGCCACTTCCGGGACATTATAATCACATGCTGTTTTACCTCAGGAGTCCCGTCGGACCGGGACGGTCTCCATGCTGTGTGACACCTGGTTGTAGCATGAGAGTGTAGAGCGCTGTATCTTCTCTTATCGGCCTTTGCTGGAGAATAATGTGTCAGACCAGAAAATGGATGCTTTACATTGAAATGTATTCAATCAAAACTAACATTTCAAATATGAAAAAGAAAGTGAAACACATATAACGTACTTTTACATAGCTGTGATTATGGAGACAGATCTGGATCCTCTATATGTTCAGTTGGAAAAACTACTGCATGTCAGTCTGTCAATATGAAATTAAATATAATTAGTGAGCAGGTCAGAAATGTACTGGAAAGCCGAACCATTAAGTGCTTTATTGACTTGATAGGATTTCTAAGTTGTTACTGTAATGCTCTGGGAACCTCGGAAGAAGTGCAAGTGCAAGGGAGTAACAGTATGGGTGACTTGAGCTGAAGCCTTCTGAAACCAAGAAGAAGAGCTAAACTGAGCCTGACATAGAGGCACACAACTCTATTCTTAATAACCACTTTGAAGTACTACTCTTCTCTTGAAGTACTCATCATCTGGTGACATTGTGTCCTACTTAATCAATTCAGTCAAGATTGTTTCTAGGACTAAGATAATCCAATCAGGAAGAAATGTGTTCCAACTATGGTTGCAATGTTGTAATGTTGTCAAGCAGAACAACAAAAAAACGGAAGAAGGAAATATTCTGACACCATACAGGATCCAAAAAGAGTTATATTTGTTCACCACACCTCAAAAATCTACAAAGGAAGGAGGACAATTACCGTCAACAAGGCACCTGTCAAAGAATCGATCGACGTAAACTGAAACTCAAGCTCGCAGAGGTCATTAAAGTTAGTTTCTCTGAGCAATGTTGTCTGTTTTTACTTTTTAAAATGATGTTAAATTCAGATTTTTTTTGTCAGGATTTTCTCTCTAAGCTCCAATAATGGCATTGGAACAATGACTTGTTTTCCTTATTCTATTCACAGCTGAGAGGATGCTGAAACACTCACAAGAAGAAGAAAAGAACACATATCGAAAGACGTATGTTTACACTTTTTATCAGCCAAAGTGTTTAAGGATGTCGGTGAAACATTGATCTGGCATCAGCACACTCTGAAACAATCTACAACAACATGTTGTTTAGTGTCTTTGCCCAGGATTCACCAACACAGTGTTCACTGCTCCCTGCCTTTTGAGAGAAATCAAAACCTAAAGGGTAACTTGGCCTGAAGTGCATGTACCCTGGAAAATAATATACTTAAAAAGGTAATATTTCATAATTTGTTTTTGTTGGTCTTAGATTACTTATAACATACATGTAATGATGAACGCCGTTTGGAGTGGCCCCCTGGGAATTTTGCCAAGGGCCTCAAGATACTCCAGAATCACCACCGCTGCATCCCATCTGTCATGGGGCGAGAGGCAGGGCACACCCTAGACTGGTCCCCAGTCAATCACAGGGCTGACATACAGAGACAGACAGACAGACATTCTTAGCTACACAATGAGTTTAAAATGCAATAATCCAAGCGGTTCTGTGTAGTTTATTAGTGTAATCAGGATGTCCTGTTACGACCACAATATTGGATCATGGTGAATCTTGATGCCAGAGGCTCTTTAATAAGAAGCCATCAGACCCAAGGCCAGTGAAGCTGGGTCAACTGACTTTAAAAGGAGGCTGAACTCGACATCTGATAAAAAGCTTCTGACGTTCAGTTACGCATCAGAGACTCTGTCAGAGGTAGGATTCAACGGTGAAGTCCTTTAGCTCTATGGCATGAGCGAGCATCTATGACCTTGTTGTTTTTGTTTTACAGCATGGCCACTAAGTTTTACCACTTGTAAAACTGGTCTATGCAACCTGCAAACAATCAAACAGCAAACAAACAAATTCAGAAACCATCTGCTGACAGAATATCTTTTCTCAGAGGCTTTGATAACAAAATCCTAACTAAAGGGAGAGTGAATATTCAGCATGTCTCCAAATACCCTGAATTTGTCTCCGTGTCTACTGGATGTCTTAATCATGGGCTGTCTAAAACATTAAAGTAGTCTCATTGTTTTCCCCTGTTGGCTCATAAAGAGCCGTTTTGAGCACGAATAATAGCGGCCACCATATTGAAAGTGCTGTCTCCACTTTGGGACACTCTGGCAGCAGGCAGAGTGGTGAAATTAAGGCAAGCCTTAAGCCTCCTGGCGAACAACGACAACACACCCATCAGTCAAATCCGCCACACACCTGCTTCATGACAAATTATGCAAAACTCAGAGCCTTGATATAATCAAAACAAATATGTTTTAAAAATAAATTTACCCCTCGTACTGTTAGACAAATAAAGAACTTTCAGCAATTCAGACCCTTTTTTTGTGTTGAACATTTAGTTCTGCTGTAAAAAAGGGCATTTTAACATGGGTGTTATGGGGATTCTTGGGCTTATGGAGCCGGCCTCAAGTGGACACTGGTGGAAATGCATATTTTTGCACTTATTTATTTCACTTTTTTATTTGTAAATGGACCATGTACATATTAAACATACATATTGCCACTTGATGCATTGTACCAGAGTTAGCTTAGAGCTAGCTTCTGCATTGGCATCATTTTTCAACACAGAGATTGCCCCATCAAATTCAGAAGCTACTTAACTTTAAAGCTACATTATGTAACGTTATGTCATTAAATAGGCTAATGTATTTTGAACATGCATGTGACTAACAATATTGCATTGAAATGTTCCTTTTAATACATGACTGTATGTCTGTCAGAGCAATCCTTTGTACTTGTTTTTGTTTATTATCAAGTCTGAATCAAACAAACAGGGTTAGCTTGCACTATGACGTGTGCTCGTGCCCTCTTGGCCAGGTCACCCTTGTGAAAAAGATCTTGATCTCAGTGGGTTAATTACCTGGTTAAATAAAGGTTAAATAAAATAAAAAAAGGAAACAGGCCAATCACAGCGATTATTTGAGAAGAACATTTGGGTTGCTTGGCAACAGTGAAGTTTCAAAGAATCACCCGTCTTTTATGTTGTTTTTTTAAACATGAAAACAATATAAATACAATATAATATATGTTTTAAATATAATACTAAGCAGGATACTCGAATACAAAGATCATACAATCATTTATTGAAAGGAACATTTGAGTTTAAAATTGTTTAAGATGAGCAATGTTCACATTTTGTTAATTTAAGAAAGATTTAAATGAAAACTTTCATATTAAAATAAACCAATCACTTAAAAAAAGCGCAGAAACATCATGTTCGTGGTTTAGTGTTTAGGCGAGTACAGTGCATCCTTCAAAATAAAAGCGTGGTTTGTTTCGGCGCCGGGTCAAGACTTTTATTGTGAAGGTCGTCGTGGAAACTACCGTTAGTTTCCTCGTCTTTAGCTCGACACAGTGGTGCTGCTGCTGAGCCTCAGCAGTGTGTGTGTGCGTGTGGATGGTGGACTGTTCCCGGTGAAAAAACACCGACAACCGGCCTCACAAAAAATGCTTCAACGCCGCTGATAAACGGGAGAAACTCGCGCAGGGAGAGCGTCAGGTCGCCGGGCAGGTTCACAGGAAAATACAGGCAGGATGTTGCAAGTTATAGCTTGTGGCGCCGTAGTTTTCCCCGGTCTCTTCTTCGCCTTCAGGAGGATCCTGCCGTGTGTGTTCAAACACTGGAGCGATGCCGACGTGGTGCTGGTCAGCGAGAGGTAAACTGGCTTACATTCATCACTTTACACAACAAACCATGACTAAACAACACGTATCACTACGCCGTTTTGTAGCATTTGACCTTGTTGCTAAATTGCTTAAAGCTAACATTCTCAGTTAGCTTAATGTGCTGCTGTTTTATTCCCGGTGTGTTATTACTACGACTTGTGTAATACCAGTATCCTCTTAAATCGACATTTCACTATTATAAAGGGTGTTTTAGTGTGACAAAATGAGCCAAGGAATCCTCTAAATATCCGTACAATGATTATTTGAAAATACCATATCAGCAGCTAAACTATGGGTCCCTGTAGGAATATAGAAGTGCGTTACCATGGAAAACTGAGAAATAGCGAAGCGTAAGGGCACATTAGGGTTGTCAATATTTGTGATAATTTGTGATACCTCGTGTTTTAAAACCATTTAATCACCGTTATTTTAAGGATAGATAGTATAAAGAAGAACCGACTCTTAATAAGAACACAAACACTAAAGATATTCACTATTTTTTTTTCCTAAAGAGATGCTAAGAGGAGAGAGAGAGAGAGAGAGAGAGAGAGAGAGCCCTGTCTGCATTGGCAACATTTCGCTAACAGTGCTGGTGTTTATTTCTCCAATTCAGGCAGAGCAATTGAGTTTGCTTGCAATTTGTGTTCATTAAAATAACAATAATTTACCATATATTGGGTGCCTAGTACATCTAGTTTTTTTTTTTGTAGTCTAGGTGTCAAAACAGGTAGCCTGTCAGTATCGTACTAGTTTCACATCAAAGTTTAAAATTCAGGAAGGCCATAACAACCCTAGTGCACTCTTAAGTTTTGATAGATAAGCTTTTAAATGGGTATCTCTATTTGTTTGTGTTATATAAGAAACACTGTGTCTGTGAGAGCTCAAAAGTTCCCCTAGCATGCATTTGTCTTGATGGTTAAAGTCCAGTAAGTAGTCTTTGCCTTACGTCCACCCTGGGGCCTTGTAACGGCCCCACATAGGGAATTAAGTTTCTGTTAAATCTGGTCCAAATGTTCTGCCTTATAAAGCAAATCATAATATCTGCAGCCTCTTCAGATGCTTTACATCTAATGGGTTGCAAAGCAGTTATAATAGATATAAGTTGTGTATATGTGAGTCCCGCTGTGTGACTTGCTCACATGTGCACAGCTCAGTTCAATGCTCATTTGTACGCTGTCACTCTTGTTAATCCTCCTCTGAGCTCCGGTCAGGACTGACTGCTGAGTTAGCTATGCACTGGAAAACACTGAACCGGACTCCTGAATAAAGCTCGTACTAATTTACTAATGCTCATCTAACAGGAAAATGTTGTTCTCACAAGCGTCCGAGCCTCCGGGGGATGTCACATTGCTTCCTGACCACTAAAACCAGCCCTTAAATTGTGCTGTATCTACGGTTCTGCATGAGTTACATGCTTTGATGATGCCAGTGTCCTCGATTTGGTTCAGATTCATTATGAATATGTGACATTTTAAAGCCCCTGTGCAAATGTCTTTAAGGTAATTCTTGGTTATTTCTCACAAAAAACATCAGTTAATATTGTCATGTGAAAAAATCTGTATTTTAGATGTAATTAAATCGTTATTGTATAACACCTAAGAATGATCCAAGATAAATAACGTAGGTCAAAATATAATCAGCAGTGGCACACATGCTATCATCTTGTCCTTTTAATCTCTGACAAATTGATCCTAACTTTCCCACTTTGTGACTAGCATGTCTTTAAAAAACCCTTAGTCATCGTAAGTGCTCATATCTTTTAAACTCTAAGGCCCCGTGTCCACCTAGCGTTTTTTCTGGGCAGAAAAGCGCTGGCTGTGCGCTCGGGAGTGTTTGCATGACGTGTTTGTTTGCTGAGAAGAAAAGCGCTGCATGTCCATCCTGTCTCTATGACAGATTCAGACATATTCGACTGAGCTGAAGAACCAACGTACCAACCGTGTGTTAGCTTCAAGCTAGCTAGCAAAAGATGCCCAGTCAGTTTTTGGTATGTTTACATGCACAGTCAAATAGAGCTACGGTTAAAACTTGATTCGGACATTTAATTGGACTACTTTCCTTGTCCCAGTATACAAGCACTGAAGGACGATCGAATTATTGACAGAGACAGTAGCTCCATTACAGTAGCTAGTGGCGATATGCCCCTTTCGGCGAGATAATATTGGACCTTTTTTTTAGTTGACCTATTACGTCACTTACCAAACAATTGATATTTGCTATTCCCCGGTTCCCATGGCATCCATGTACTTCAATATGTCTGCGCGGAAATGCGTGGTTCTCGCTCTAGTACTCGCCATGTTGATACCATCGCCGTGTTTTCAGCTTTTCTCTACATATCTATGCTGTTTGACTTCTGGGCCAAAGCACGGGAACTGTGGCTCAAGCGTAGAACGTCTAGGACTGTTTGAGGCTGATTGAGGTGTACACATGCAAGAGTTTATCTCCACCCGCATTGTCTAGGTGTGTTGGTCCAACGTTGAGCAATTCAACTTAGTGCTATTTCAGTCAGACGCACATGCTTACCCGCATTTTAAAAGTCCAGTTTCTGTCGGACTAACACAAAAAAATCTACTTTTTATAACTGCAAGTCGTACTGTGTGTGTGTGTGTGTGTGTGTGTGTGTGTGTGTGTGTGTGTGTGTGTGTGTGTGTGTGTGTGTGTGTGTGTGTGTGTGTGTGTGTGTGTGTGTGTGTGTGTGTGTGTGTGTGTGTGTGTGTGTGTGTGTGTGAATATGTTTTCTGCTCAAATTGAAACATCTTCATCTGTCATGAGTTGTGTTGTGCGTGTATCCTGTATTAAATGTGTAAAATTGGTGGAATGCCAATAATTTGAGGAATTCAGAGTGAGGATGGAGGGATGTCTTAACATGCGAGAGGTTTTAGTTCCATACAGATGTTTTTTTTAAATGATTTATTAAACCAGTTACATGACAAACCTTGCTTTAATAACCCAAGATTTTGTCATTGTATTAATCTTCAAGTATATTCAGACACGTAGCTGCTACACACATTGTGGTCATTGAAGTGATTCAGCTTCTTTTTTTGGCTCCTAACACTTCACATGCGCATTCACATGCAAGCTAAAATTATTGTAATGAGCTCCACTAACATGATTTTTATTTAGAAAGGCTTCTCCAGCTTCTGTTTAGGGTTTATCAGCAACTAATTGGGCTGATATGCAGTGACATGGTGGTCTGTGCCACTTCTTTAACTTTCTAAAGGAAGGGCTGTAAATACAATGTTGAGTAGATCAAACAAGAAAGGTAAAAAAAAAAAAAAAAAAAGAGGTGAGGATAATCCTCAGTCAGCACAGAAAAAGATAATCCACTCACAAGCAGTTGTTTGGAGGCAGGGGGAAAAAGGCTTTTCTCCTGATTTGTTTATACCTCACAAAAAATTATATTGAACTGTGAAAACAGGGCGGCGCTGAAACACAACAGTGATCAGAGCTGAGCACCAAAAATGCACCATGTTTCCAGATCAGCTGAAAGGCTTTCCTCCAGAACCATGGGCAACTTTACCCTACTTTAAAGAACAACACTTGACTTCATAAGGGATTATAATGCTCAACATCGCACGGCACACGCTCTAAGCCTGAAAGTCTCGTGGCCACAGTTATTGTACGCCTTTTAAGGTTCATACGGCAGCAGTGGTCTTAATGTTAGGACTTCAAGATGGATAAGAATCCTTTCTACATTTCTGTATAAGTACTTTCTCTACTGCTTGGTTTACACTACGTCTTACAAACACTTGGATAACACTTCATTACTTGTAGAGTAGAGGAAACAAGATGTAAACTGTAAATTATGATTGAATGAATATTTTGAAATCCTGACAATAATCCCCAGTTGCAATGTATGTATAAAGCACTGTTGTAAGGAAGAAATGGTGGGACAAAATCCTTAAGCAACAGCATAATGCAATGTGAAACTACACTGATGCAGATGCAATGTTCAAGTACAAAGGCGTAGCGACGACAGAATTTCTTTATGGCGCTGTTGCAGAATGGTAATGTGTAAAAGGGCATGTCACCCTTCTCCGTTTCATCACTGTTTTTTGGGTTGTCGTCATTTTAAGATTAGGTTTGCTAATTTGAAAGCCTTTGCTAATGCTCCTCCAATTCTTCAATTCATTTAGCAAACGCTTTTGTCTTAAGTGATGTACATGAAATAAGAAGAGATTGTTTTATTGAGTTCAGCAGGAATAGCTAGCCATGACACAAGCTGAAGGAATGACAGGGGTTTAGAAAAGGTATGACTCATCTCTTAGGTTCAACGGAAATCAAATTCAGACTAACCAACTAGTCCAAAGTAAAAAAAAGGTCTAAATTGTTCAGTATTTATTTAAAATTGTCTGTAGGTAAACGAGGTAATCTGATTTGCAGACTGTCGCTAACGTTAGCAGTGCTAGCGCCGCCAACCTTTGGTCCTCCCTGCAGGTCAACGTCCACATGCTAAATGTGGTTACACATTTCTCTGGTCGATATGCCAGTTTAACCTGACACAGCCAACATAAAAATAATAATGAGTTTAACTGAGGAGTAATTCTGGTGCAGACTAGAGAGGGTGATGACCTGTTTAGTCGACTAAACGCACATCCCCAGTTAAAAACCAATTAAATGCCTTGCAATCACCAGAGTAGAATCCCAGTTAATAGATTTAAATATCCTCATTATGATGGTTGTTTATTTTCAGTGATCACTGACTTCAGGCCAAGTTTACCCATCTTTCTGGCTGCCACTTAAGGTTTGTTTATCTGTGGATTTCCATACTCCAAAAACTGTCCATAAATGAGAAAATACTGTGAAAATGGAGACCAGTGTCTTAGTGTCCAAATCATATGTTTTTGTAGTTTACATTTATAATGATGAGAAGCTCCCACTGGTTGTTTTTTTACACGTGAATCAGCAAAAGCATCCCTATCATTTTCCATTGACTTTCGAATTGATTAACTGTTTATTAATGACCACCAAAGCGGTTAGAGAACAGTGCAGTTAGTGATGTAGCTGCATCCATTTGTGCGATTGTTAAGGGAGAGAGAGAGAGTGAGTTCCTTCATGCCATGAAATGCACTTTACCCCGTTTCCTTTTTTGCTTCTGCTGCTACTTTTTCTCTCTCGCTCTGCTGCAGCGCCAATGGATCTACCGATTGCGTAGGCCATTTACTGGAGGAGCAGAAAACCCCACCTCTCCTGACTTGTCAGACACTGTGTGTGTGTGACAGGACACGAAAGAGCAAGTGGTCCGTGTATAACGAAACAGTCAGAAGGAAGACTTGGTTGTAGTGAAAGGGAAGCCGAGGTTTTTCACTGGCCTGACACAGCAGGAAAAGAAAAGACAACATTGCCGAACAAGGCAGCAAGGCATTCTTCCTTTTTTCCACTCTGCACGCTCATCACCCCGTCAACCTCAACCTTTCATCAGCACGGAGAGAGAGGGTTATTGGCGGACAAACAATGAACAGGCTGTGTAAAATCTGGGTCTTGTGATGAAGTATGCGGCCATACAGCCCTAGAAGGCAGCGAGGCGTGGGGATGAAATGTGTGTGTGTGTGTGTGTGTGTTTGCGGGGGTAAAGTAGGGAAAAGAGAGGCCAGTTAGTCTTTTCCAGCTCAGTTCTATCGGTTTTGTAGTTGCCGGTCACATGGCTTTCGTTGCCTTGCCGATGTCTGTATCGTGGCCACATTCCCATGGAGATTGGTGTGAGGTGGCAGCAGGTTCAAGCAGGCAACCACACAAATACAGTCTTTGTTTCACAATTTTGCGATTTGGAACAAACCGTTTAGGGTGTTAGCAAAGAGAAAGCGGTCTTTATTAGCCTTGTAAAACTTGTGCTTATTTAGAACCGGAGTTAAAGTCTTTAGCTTTTCTTGCACGAGGGGTAATTCTCGATCCAGTAAGTCAACGCTAACTAAGACCTAACCCGGCTCAAGCTCGGACTTGGTTCAAGCTGGAAATCAGAAAAAGCCTGCTAACTCATGTTAAATGGCCCTCCTCCAATACAGACAGATTCCGGGCCGTTTTTGCTGACACGAAGCTGATCAGAACCATTTTCCTAAACTGGATGGTGACTGACTGACAAAGGGATGCTGTTGAGGGGTATCATCAATAAATCTATCACTTTTATTTTCCGTAACAAGCAGCTGCATCAAACACTTTTGTTAGTATTTGCAAGATTTTATTGTGAAGGATTTGTCGAAAATAGAAAATGTTTCTCAACGAAGAAACGGAGCTTTAACAGAGCTATTAGTTTTAATAACACTGTTTTACATAAGTATTTACAGCCTCTTCTTTGACCACGAGTCACAGCCACAGCTCGCTTCATTTAATCATCTTGGACTTAAGACAAGCGAGGCATCAGCTAAAACACACCTTCCCCAGGTAGAGCGGTTGTCATGGAGATGTATATCCGTGCTGCGCTGGGTTCAAGTGACACCACTTGCAAGTGTTGCTGTGATTTACTGAAACTTGGAAAGTGGATTATATAATTTTACCTGATTGCAGCGCCTCAATTCACTTTCATTGTAAACACTCGCTCTGACACGAGGAGGATGCAGTGCCCTTATGTCAGTGGGCGTGTGAGACCGCTGACTGTTCAGCGAAACAAGCAGAAGACGGGGGGACTCGGTCTGAGCCGTCTTCAGTCACAAATCTCTGTGTTACGCTACTGTTATTTACCCGCCTCTGTGCCCGACAAGGTTGAACAATAAATGTTGCCTCGTGTGTGTACTACAACCAAACGTGTGTCTTTAAACCAGTGATCATGGTATCACAAAAATCCAAGTCATGATAGGACGTAATACTATCCCCGTATTGATACCGCCCCCTGACTAATAATAGGGAAACAGTCCTCTACTCTGATATGTGTAGTAGGGTCCTAGTCAGCTGCAGATCCTTTACGTTGCCCAAAAAGCAAAAGAAAATGTGCATATTTAAATTTAGTTTCCACCGCAGCCCACACAGGCCTCTCATCTGTAATGAATAAGGGCTGAGTAATTGTCGCACCAGATGCAATTTCTCAAGGTAACCCGTGTTTCTCTCTTTTAACGGCTGTAGGTGGTGATGAGTAGGTGGAGATGTAAAGGGAACGCAAAAGGTGCTGAAGGAAGTAGAAACGTTTAAATGCAGTGCTGTTTTCGAGAGGCGACTGTCCCTAATGGCTGCAGCGAGCATTGGGGAATGAATTACATGTTATTTTTTTTCTGATTTCAAAGCAGCTTACTGTCAGGGCTGCCAAGTTGGACAACAGCCAAGGAGAAAGCTTGTCTGTGCAAAAGCGGCCATTCATCGTTTGTACAAATTGGTGATATAATCCAACGTCCTGCTTTAAAAAGGCCCAAAATTATCTCTTGTGAACCGAAATCTGCATCTGTCTCAGTGTAAACCAAACGCATCAGTTTCCTTTAATACAACTAAAGATAATCAGTCTCACAAGTCAGAATATTGTTTAAGTGCACAATAGACTGTTCAACAGATGTCATAAGTTCAGGACTTCTGAGTGTGCTTCTAAAATACAACGACGATGAATGTTGTGTGTGTCTTACTCCACTTCACGCACTGACACTTCAAAATAGAGATGTACCAAGTTCTCCTATGTCACAGGTCTGTTTATAGACAAGGTAAGACGGGGCCAAGCACTGCTAATCCCATGATGGTGCAATGAACTTGTAGGTCAGACTGCTGTAGTGGTTACACCTGAGGGGACACTTTGAAACCTTGACCTGGATTTGTCTGAGTTTCCGCTGCTCATTGAACTATCAATCACACAGATAGTCCAATGAGATATAGGTTTGATTAAGAAAAGGAACATTGTTTTTACATCTTTGTGTTTGTCTGTTTGTCTCCTCACTCAGGATGTTTGTCCAGCCCTTGGGGATGAAAGTAAATACACAAACACAGTTGACAATTCTTTCTAGGTTTGCTTTCTAAGACCTTTCAGCACTTTTCATAAAGGGAAAGCCACACAAATGGTTACTTGTACTTATCCCCACAATCAAGTGCAGTGTTTCCCACAAATAGACGATGCTCAGATATTTAAGGCTGCCAAAGTAGATTTCCGACCTATTCATATTAATCTATAAAAATTGCGTCATGCGCCGTAAGAGATTAAAGGCGAGAGAGAGAGAGAGAGAAAAGACAGCTGACCGTACGTCCCTCCCATAAATGCACCAATTGAGTTGAGACGTCTCATGTTAAAACTGAAGCTCCTTCTGCCGTCGTTAAAACATTTTTCTGCAGCTGCTCGCTGCAGAAGCTGTCCTGCACTAAATAATCATCGTGTCATGATACACGTAATCATGGATAAGTGCGGATCACCTGATGTGACGGGCCAAACCGAATATCGAGTGAAACATTTCAAAATGGGAGAAAGTGTTTCTATTGATGAATGTGTCAAAAGAGCTGAAACACCCCAAAAAATAAGAAAGCTACAGAATGAGGTAGGGAGGGACAAGCCGCTGTGTGTAAGAGAGGAGAGGTGAAGGTGTGTGTAGATTTAAGAGAATGGAAGAGAAGTCAGATGAGCAGATGAAGCCGTTCGTTACACAAACAAGATAGTAAAGCACAATTAAAATATACAATCTAATAAGCCCTTTGAATTTCCTTGTTGCTGAAATATACTTTATAATTAAACTTGCCCCCGCAAACTCGACTACCAAACTCTGCCACTAAACTCCACCACCCAGGTACAGCATCATTCTGTGGGAAACCCTGAAGTGCGTTCTGTCTTTTTGGCGCGTTATAATCGCTTCTTGACGTACGACGTGTGACTACGGGTTGAGCCGATGCCGTGAAGTTACCAAAGAAATCAGTTTGAAAAAATCTGGTTAACTGCGAAATACAAATGTTGACTTTGCTTTGATCGGGTGAAATATTGTGTGAACTTGTTCTGCAACGCTTTGAATGTGAAAACTCTGATTAAGGTTTCACAATGGTTACGAGATCAGAGATTTACACAATAGAAAACATTTCCAGAGAACTGCTTAGTCATAACTTACAGTTATGGAAAAGGTAGGGATATTCAACATTCAAACAACCCATTGATTTGTGTACAGATTGTTTCTTGCTCCTTTTAAGACGCATCTATCTTTTCACTAACTCTGATGCACATGTAGTTCTTTGTTTATTTTCACCTATCTTTGTTCAGCTTTTTGATCCTGTATTTAACTCGATGTCTGCTTCTTTCTATCATCCTGAAAAGTGTTCTCTGTGTTGGCAATGTATGTCAAATGGGCAGGAAGTAGAATCTCCCATCCCAGTAAAAACCTGGCTGCTTAAAAGGCTTGAGCATGAAGCATAAGACCCATGTGATAAAACCAGAGAGGATAGTAAACAGACACACTGTCTTTACTAAAGGACAGCTGTTCTATGATCTACATGCTAACATGCTCATAAAAACAATGCTAACATGTCATGTTTAGCATGCATCATGTTTACCATGATCATCATTTTAATGTACTGTGAACACAGAACAAGCCTCTTAGCCTTGAAGCGTTTAGGGATAATCAGAGTTGCAATAATTCATTCTGAAAGGGAACATGAATGTCATTGCCAAAACTGGATCGCAATCCATCCCATCGCTGTCAAGACACTCAAAACCACTTTGTCCTCCTTCTGTTGGCGCTCCAGGAGTCATGAAGCTCCATCATCTGGGATTCATCATGGCAACTGTTTCAAGTAGTTTGATTAATGAATGTACGCTGGGCCATTTAACATGATGTTTTTATGTGTGTGTCTCTTTCTCAGACTGGTGTCCTCCATCCATGCCATCATGGCAACCACGGCAGGAGTCATCGTTGTGTCATCATGCCGGGGAAGCGTCATTAACGACAGGTCAGATTTCATGTTATTGATCACCTTCTTGAACGGTGGTAACTAAAGGGTAACCCCTGATTTCCCTCTTAATCATCACACACTCTTACCTAAACTCATCTGGGCTACGTCAGAAAGTTGTGTGTTGTTGTCTGACACTCAAAACACAAAAAAGGACGCCATCATTCGAGCTTTAGAAGTTCAATTGTTCTGTTTTGTGCAAATGATACTCACCTGGTACCTTCCATCTTGACTTTATTGCATTTCCCTGTAATATTAAAACAGAATAAACTGTATTTATAAATACTAATGGCTACTTTCTTTCAGGGAGATACTATTTTTAAGTAACATTTTCCTCCATATTCTCCTTGATGACGGTCCAGTCTGAACTTTTACACCAGCATCTGTCATCCAAGCCCAGCATATCAAAGACGTGCTAGCAGGCTAGTGTTAGCTTCCCATCAGGCTCCCCGTGCAGTTTAGGAAAGTGTAACGTTAAGCTAATGCTAGCTCTTAAACCCTACTGAGTCTGCGGCCAGAACAAGGAAGGCCCAGTTTGAGGCTGCTAATCTCCGCCGCCCCTCCCCTTCGCACACAGAGCTTAATTCCTCCACCACGCTGCTCAGTTCTGCTGTCCTGTGACGTGCACAAGGCCTGCAGCTTATCTGACACATGCTCCCGAGTCAGACCCATGAATACTCTAATACTCCATCACAATCTGTCACTTCATTCAGCCTACATAGCCCTGGTTGTGTGAACTTTTTGCATTATTGGTCAGTGCCAAAATAAGAGCGTCGGCTGCACTTTTTGGCTTCAGACTACAGTACCTTTACGTTTCACCCATTCTAATACAAGGCTAATATTGTACTTGATCATTTCCACCCTAGAAATTACTTTGGGTTTCCTCTCCAATTAAATTAGTTTGAACTCATATGGCTGAACTGCAGGTTTTTTAATCTTGTAGTCGGACTCCCGATGTTTCAAGATATTAGCAAGATACTTGAGTTGCATGATTGTGTCTTTAGAAGGTACGTGCATGATTAGCCGACTTAACGATTCAACTTCGTCACCTTCAGTAGTCGGCACCAAACAGTAATTACTAATTATTAATATTTCTATTAACTCAGGCCCCCATATCCAGTCAAATTGTGTGTAAGCTGTAACACAGCCGTCTGCTGATAGCTGGGGCAGTAGCTCTGGTTAATGGCTACAGCCATAGTGCCATAATGCTCTTCTACCAAGATGTAAACCAGTACAGTGATTGGATGGCATCTGTTAGTGTGGAGTGATTTGACAGCATTCAGATCTAGATGTAATATGGAGGTTTCGTTGTATGTAGGCTGCGTCAGGTTAAACTCTCATAACCATTTAAAAGAAGCAAAGCAGAATCAGCACAGTCATGTGGATGTTAACCTGCATGGATGACCGAAGGCTGGTAGTGCTAGTACTGCAAACCAGTTAGACATTGTTTACCCACAGACGCTGTGATCACGTGCTTCTGCATTTTCATTAAATTGTGCTCAATCGTGCCGGTTCTCAGAGTGTTTTATTACCTTGACTCTAAACTGTAACGATTAAAATTGGGCATGTCTTAACAAACATGGAGGATTGCAGTATCAGTCACGGAGAGTGGAACGAAGCTCATCTTATGCCGGTTACAAAAACAGTTTAATGCACTCAACTGTTGATTGCTTCATGCATTATCCCGAGCTGACACAGATATGAGTTTCCTCAAAGTGAATGAATGGTAGCCAGGTGGCCGAGGGGAATCAAGGTTCAAACACCTGAAGATATACCGGCAAGCCTTGCTGCTAGCTTACTAGCTCGCTAGCTAGCCAATGAATCTTAGCACTATGCCGTGTAAGTTGAGGATTAATCAACTGTTTAATCCTCAATTTACAATTTTAAAGTTTTTCCTTAGGAATGGAAAACATGAATAAGTTCTAGCATAAGATTAAAATAATTTAAAGCTACTGTAAAAAGACAAATGAACAGTTTGGATGTTATTCCTGCTTTAGTAGTCTCAGCACTTAAAAGGTACAGAACAGAGGAAGAGCAGAGGATGGTTTGTAGATCTATTTAGATAGGGACGCCTGGGGTGTTTCACCTGTATTTTCCATTGCAAATGTATACACTGCAGAATTGACTCATGTAGCCATCATCCTACTCCGAGCTGTTTGTTGTGCCTTGCTGCTCTTAATCTCCCTCCACTGACCTTAAGAGCCGAAGACTTCAATGAGAGGTCAGAGGTCAGTAGCTCAGCTCTGCCCTGCAGCTTTACTCCATTCTGTCCACATAATTAACCATCACTGTAATCGCTGCTCATTAGAGCGCTGCAGCCATCCAAGCTGTTTGTTATACTGTACTTACATAAGCCTGCATAAAGCCTCTTCATGCTCAAGTTAAAGAAGAGACGTATAAGGGTTAAACGAGTATCTGTCTTCCTTTATTTCTACTCTGAACGTAAAGGTCATTCAGTCTTTCGTCTACTCCTGGGTCTCCTGGCACTGAATTCTGTCATTTTACTACTTTTTCAGTAACCAATAATATTTTGGGGGTGCAAAACAGTGATATCTTTTTTTAATTTTGGATCTTACTTTTTTGTCTTGCATAAGTTATTTAAACTAACGACTGATTTATCGGTAATTCCTTCCTATTTATTTAGCGATACCAAGAACCTGTCGCATTCAAGCAGGATTAAAAAAACAAAAATATGACTTGTGGAAAAACACAGATTTGTTAAGGTCACATAATAATTTACCTGAAACCCTGGGGAGTGATTGAAGTTAATAAATAATGGTGTCAGAACAGTGCATTTACTGGTGTACTTGCCGACACTGCATTTTCCTGAAGTATTGTAGGCTCTTTCTCATACTGAGCATCGGGATGGGAACAACTCATGTCCTAAGTACGTTTATTGTTATGATATTGATTTATTCCTTCACTGGAGTTATCGTCATCTCTCAGATCATCTCTGTACATTTTATATTTGTAAGTTACCCTTGAGGGAATAATTGTGGCCTGTCTCTGCTCGTCTCATGCCAGCTGATGCTGCTGCAAAGCTCAGCTGGTCAAGTCCCCAGTGTCTTGTTTAAGATCCTAAGGCACGTCTCCCATTACAAAAGCCAATCAGCTTCTCAAATCAGAGACAAAATATTAATGTGTAGTTGCAGTGTCATCAATACAAGGACTAAATGTTAAGATATCTTTGCCAGTGTCTATCCCTGCCTCCGATGCTCCCTAATATTTATCGGGTATCGCTAAGCACACCAGTTTACTGTAAGTATATATACAGTACCTAAACTAGTAAACCCCAAAAATGAACTTCTTTCTTGAAATGAATCATGAGATGATAACAAACACTAATAGTTTGGCAATAGAGGAGATGTTGATGTGTATGAAAGCTGGTAAAAATGGCAGCAATTAGCTGTTTTTTGCTAATATTTTTTTTTTATTTCAACGGGTGACAAACAAAACTCAAATCAAGGTACCATGGTAGTTATTGTCAAAATTATGTCAGAACATCTCTATTAGAATCGCACCCTTAAAAAGTACATGTTTTAGGATTTACCTTTAAACATGTGATGCGCCTCCACGTCCTCTCGCTGTTGCAGGCTAACATCTTGCAAGTAGTTTTTAAAGTTTCAAATGTCTCATCGTGAATTTTCGGTCTGAACTTGCTCTAACAGCAATTGTTTTTTGTCAGAACACAATGCTCTGTTTCAATCATTTAGACACATTTTGGTTTCTACCACTTTTGACCCTCGCTATCTCTCACACACACGACAATTATAACGTACACACCTCAAGTTAACTCATCATTAGTTTAGTATAAGGATCCCTATCTCTACACCATTGCAAACACACTCTGTAGCTGTATTCAGACTTCCAGTTCAAGGTTGGATATTAACGCTTCTGTGACGTCTCCTGTGACGGAGGTGAAATGGGCAGATGTAGATATCCCACCTCTGTGCCACCGTTGGAGGTAGTAACAGAGGCGTTACAGGGGAGTGACAGGATCAGCACAGCCACTCGGGAAACACAGTGTTGGTGTGTGTGCCTGTCTGAGTGAGTGTGTGAAGCCCCTGTTGCTTCTGATGTTGTTGAAGATCGCAACCTGAAAAAGGCTGTTTCCACTTTAAATGAGAGGAGCTTGAATTTTTAACAGGAATTTGAATGTGTTGATTCTAATATTTTCATTTGCATTGTTGTCTTCCTCAGGCACTGGCTGGCGACTTACTTTGTCATCTGGTTTGGCGTGCCCTACATGACGTACGACATCTTTGCCATGTACCTCAGTCACTTCCACCGCTTCCGAGTCAAAGGGCACGAGGACTACAAGCAGCACTCCCTGAGGACAGTGAACTCGTTCGTCCGCAGAGAGTTCCTGCTGGTGTTGCATCACATTGCTCTGCTCACCATCCTGCTGCCCGTCACACTGGTGAGGAGGGGGGGTGAGGAGGGGGGTGGGGTGGGTTGATTCAAGCAGCGTTGATAAGGTCTTGTTGTCTGTATTCAAATCCACTGATATAATGGATCACTTGTTTGCTGTATTTGCTGCTGGCTGGTGTCACTGTCCTGCTGAAACAATAAGCACCACAGAGCACGGTCTTCTTTCCTGCTGGATTACAGGCTGTTTACTAAACCTGTCATGGATCTTATGAGGATCTTGAAACCAGACTTTCAATCGGGCAGGTTTTGCACTTAAGCATTAGTCTCCAAGACCAAAACAAACTCCTTCAGTGCACCGCATCCCCCCCCCACCCGTAGTGTTCCGACCGAGTGCAGCCGTTTGCAGGACTGAATGCCATTTTGATATGCAGACCAAAGTCGATTCTGTTCTTATTTCTTTGAAGTATTTTAGACAGAACAAAGTCCTTTCTTCAGTTTTGTAAGTTTGATGAGAGGGCAGGGCCGTCTCTCTTCCCCAGTTGGAGAGGGAGGGGTGCACGTAAAACAAAAACATGTATGGCACGTTTGAGCCTCTGAGCGAACAAGCCTAACTTTTTTTTTTAACCTATTTTTTTTTTAGACCAAAATAACAATACATTAAGTGGAAAAGTAAACACTTAGCTGAATTCATGTAAATGGATAAAACTGGTGCTGTCTTCATTGTCAATTATGTTATCTATCAAAGTGTACTGTAGTGATTTTTATCACCTTATTATTTTGTCTTTAATGCAGCTTTTGGTTTCTGTTTATTTCAGTGAAGCAAAAAAAGTCCGCCAAACTGCAGCTGAACTTCTCTTTGATGAGTAATAAGTTGTTTGTTCTTTGAGTTCTGCCAGTAATGCATTATCACTGTGGGCTGTAATGCAGTGTGTTGTTTTCAAATCAATCAGTGCTTTAACCTACATTATCTCTTAATGATTACATTAGACAGAACAAACTATAGACTTGTGCTCACTGACATGGATTGCCTGTAGAGTCAATTTTTAAGCCACTTTGAGTCAGGACTCATGATTCAACCTATTCAACCAGGACTCAACCTGTACAGATAGAAATTTGACCAAAAGGCTCACAGCAGTGTTGAGAAAATCAAATAGGAAAATGAATGATTAGTTCTCTACACTGCGCTCCTTACAGTTTCTACGGTGCTCTGAAGTCCTCGACTATGGAGTCTTACCTTCCCAAAGCAGACTCACCTGCTGGTCTAGCCTAGTCGGAAAGGATTCTCTATAACAATCCACCCGTAGAACTTCCTCCCAAGGGTTTAGGCTCACAGTTCGCTCTGTCAGTGTCGGAAACCTCCTACAGGGCTGCTGCGGTGGTTTAGACACCCCAGAGTCTTTACACTCTAAAACTTCACCACTTGTAATTGAGATGCTTCAAACGTAACTTTTGTTATGATGTATCCTGGTTTGCATGTTTACCTATTTTCTTCAGGTTTTTCTCAACGGATAGAACATCAGCTACTGACATCGGTGCATGGCGCAGAATTTGCCAATTGGCCAATGTCAGTCAACAGAGCCAGTATCTGCAATACCAATGTCCAACCTTTATGTTGGTGCATCACAGCTATGTTCAACCTAACATGTAAGATCTAAGTTTTAGTTTCTAGCCACTACTAAAAACTACAGGCACCAACATTACTGGGGGCATAAATTGTAGTTCCTTATTTGGACAGAAAGTTACACATTTGGAAAGTGTCCAATCAGCTATGAAATACAGCTCCTGAGTTGTCATGGTTTCTTTGCTAATGACTTTTTGGCCAGCTGACCCCTTTGGCACCGTAACACTTCATATTGAAGTACAGTAGCAGAGAATTAGGTCCTTACTGGATTGCTGTGTTGCACAAAAGCATGCAGTTAATTAAAAATGAGGCTGTGTGGTGGTAAAATGCTGTTTTACAATAAGTGAGTGTAATTCTTGGACATATTATGATTAACACCAACCCTATGTGTGCCACTGTTTGGTCCGGGTTACGTTGTTATCTCCAAGGTGCAACTGCATCACAACACAACTTAGATATGATTGACTTTATACGCATGCTTGGTTTAACTTTTAACATCGCTCTTATGAAAGGTTCCTGGTCCTCCAGTTTACTTTCCAAGCATACCCACAGCCCCAAAGTCCTCGGTTATATCAGAGAGGGTTGACACTTTTTTAAAATTGAATCTCAGTACCTTGAAATGTAAGACTTAGTCAAACTTCTCGTGAACTTTTGCATTCCTTTACAGTCGAATATTTGGCCCAGAATAACAAGTGTTCAGACTTCAAGGGAGTAAATGGCAGGAAAAGCCAGTAATTATGGATTACCTCCTTTGAACAAATAGGAACAAATCATTCCTTGTTGTTAAGTTTGATGCCTTTAATTGTGAGTTTTGCATAAATGGACAAAACTACTGAGAATGGGCAGGAAAAGGGAATGAAAGGTGTGGGTTGTTTTCTGCTGAAATATGTGTTTTGCTTGAGAGTCCAGAGGAATAAAAATGGAGGCCAAACAAAGATATCAAGGTTCATTAAAGCACCACAGCTTAGAAAACCATTTGAATAGATGAATACACAGTCTGTTGTTCAGTGAGGGAAAGGGAGGAAGCAGCTACAAAGGCGTGCAGCATGATGACTTTTACTGAAAGTATGACCAGCAAATTGAAAACCTACTGAACTGTTAAACCAGAGTTCACAGGGAACACACGTTGAGCAGTTTATTAAGAAGTTTATTAAGGTACTCTTTGTTCTGATTAATGAGATTTAACTAAAGCCTCCTTTTCTCTATTGAAATGTAATCACACTCTTGAATTAAGACATGAAAGAGTTTGCTGCAGACTGATTTCAACCTGCAGATAGATTATTATGTCCCTTTATTATAAACCATGTAACACAACCACTCTCCTTTTCGAAGTCTATTGCAGGTCAGTGAGCCAGGTGCAGTTGAAACCCGGCCTTTTGTTTGCAGCGGCAGTCAGTTGCAATAAGAGATCACATTACCCTACATTATTCAGCTCCAGCTGCAGTCACCCTCTCTTCATTTCTCACCCCGCCCTCTGATCCTCCTCTTGTTCCCTCACTCATCAGCTTTATGCAACTCTGGCTCACCTGGCTAACACATGAGCAGGTAGAGTTATCCAACAAGCTGTCCAAAGGCCAGTCCTCAGGTTTCCACACAGAAGCAGTTCTGAGTGAGAGCATTGTACGTAGGTCTTACTCAGTTAAAGGAACAAGGAGAAGATTTTAAGTTATACTTAACTTGTCATGTAATGGACGAGATCATCAGCCAGTCGAGGCAGGTGGCTGTCCACCAATGTGTCTGGTTCTGAGACACAGTCTGACGCAGTCTGTTTTGGAGGGTTTCCCAGGAAGAAAAAGGTTAAAAATGTCTTCCAATGTGCAGTTTCTGTGCAGCTGTGTCGCTCTTTTAGTACCATCTGTTTTTGCTCTGTGTAGTAAGACTCCTATTAGCTACAGTACGGTAGTTGAGCTCAGCCCGCGAGTCACGCTGCACGACTCTGCGGCTCATTCGTTAACTTTAATGCAAGAGTCTTTCAATCAAAAGATAGCTCCAATTGTTCTTTTTTACCAATTACTAAACAATTGGTCGCACCAGCGTATATGACACAGCCAACTTTATAGATTAAAAAATAGGTAGTAAAAATGCGTCCACAAGGACCCCCAAAACCAGCACGGAGTGATACATCCTCACAGCTAGCTGTAGCATAGCTGAAGCTAATCTATTGCACACAGAAAAATCATTTGAATATGTTGCTTGTAGAAGCCTTAAAAGACACAAAATAACAACAAAACATGACAAAGCAATGAACCCAATGCTCTGGAGAAGGTTGACATGGATCAGTAAACCTGTGTAGGTCGCCTTGTGCTGGTTTTCTCCCACTTGGAGGCAACGTTGATGAATTCCTTGAACACACTAACCTATAAAAAAAACAGAATAAACACAAATATTTAACCGAAAGAAAGCCAGGTCAAATATGTGCGGAGTAAAGTTTGAACCATGCCTAATAGAGCGTCTCAAACATAAAAACAAAGGTAACACACACCCTGACAGGTGGGGGTGGTGTGATGTCGCCAGGAAGTTGTTTAGGTGTGGTGTACAGTTCCTCCCTGTGGTCTCGGCCATTCTTTGACAGGCAGATGGCAAAGCCACGTCTGGAGCCGCTCATCCTTTATTCAGCATGAGCACACAGCGAGCCATGCTACCAGACAGTGCCGGTCTTTTGTGTGGAGTCTCTTTATCCATCCAGGCTGACTCACCTATTCTAGGATGGCCTCTCCTCTCTCGCTGCACAGCAACGAGCCGCTGGTCAATATTTGAAAGCTTCATTCATTACTTATGAACAGGACATCCCTCCCTCCTCAGCTCGTGTTTAAGTTGTGGTAGAATAAGACATCTGACTTAGTGGTTGTGGTGTTTTACAGTCCAAAGTAGAGATTTTCTTTCTTATATCAACAGCTTCTCCATGTCAGTCGTAACATAAGTCACCCTAAGTTCCTTTTTGCTTTAAATGTTTGATAAGTTAACGTTTTTCTACTACGGTTAAATGTATGGACCCCAGTAAGAGAAGTCTCTGTGGCGTCGGCCATTGGGATCCAAATACATTCATGAATAAAATACAAGTGTACATGTTGCTAAAAATAGAGAACCAAACCATGACTCACTTTAAATGTATTTACTGGAGATTTGTGTAAAACATTAGTGTTTTTCAAGCTTCAGGTCAAAGTTCAGCCAATGTGTCACGGTTGGCGTAGGTCATGATTAAACAATTACGCCAGTAATCAACGAGTCCTCTACGATCAGTGGACATTGGATGTACGCAACAAACAATTAAAAGATTCAAAGTTTACGGTATCGGCTCCAAAAATCCCACATCGGTCAGGGTGTAGTTTGGCCTGTGTTAACCCGTGTTCAACACAGTAAATTGCACTTTGCTTTCTAAGTGTTTTCTTTCGCCTAGTCTGAATTTAATGTTTGCTAACTGTCCCCTCTCAGGTGTGGTCTCTCGACTCCAACTCAATCCTTGCTTCACAAGTAGCTTGTCACTCTGTGAACAATAACAACGTACAGAAAATGAAGCAGCAGTCCTTTAACGCTGACTGCTAGCTACACTGGAAGCCAAAAAGTTGAAAATCGCTCCCAGAGGCTTTGTGATCTTTGCAGTAAAGCTGATGGGGTTGGAGATTGTAATGAATATGACTTGTTGTCTGGATTTTACGAGAGCTTTTAATTGCATTGTATTTCTGAGGGCCGCTGCCTGTTATTATTAACCGTCAGGGCAAATGTAGCAGAGTCACCCTTAACAAACACACGTGGTTAATACCTGATATCATCCCAGCTGCTCATCACATTTCCTGTCAGATTGTTCCAGATCTTGTGCTTGAATTTCAGCTGAGTGTTTTTCTTCTCCATGCTCGTGTTTGTTTGCTCACTCCGTATGTTCTCTGTTTGTCTGTTCCACAGTTCTTCAGGAGGGAGCAGGGGGATTTCTTCATCGGCTGTTTGTTTTTAACGGAGCTCAGCACACCCTTCGTCTCCCTGGGGAAAATACTTATTCAGGTGAGGCAGCATGTACACAGGTGCATTTACCTGACATGAACTGGGAATTCATACATCTGTCATGGGCTGTATGTTGTTTATGTTAAGAGTCACACAGCTAAAGGTGTTGACACTGTGCCAAGCCTGTCGTTTCGGACAGTTTAATTACCATGAAGGCAGATTCTGTGTTCATTTAAAAAAACAAGATTTTGATTTTCCAATCATAACAACTAGGTTGTAACTCTGCCTGTCATGCTTTGGGTTTATTCACATGCCAAAACTGTATGCATGGGGCTCTAATCAGAGTGATTCTTACAGAAACATTATGTAGCTATTTTACATTTTCAGACATCATGGCAAAGCAGAAGGGACCGATCAGCCTTGAGAGAAAAACAGCAGGCAGCAAACGGCCTGACGGGAGTAGATCTCAGATTAGCTTCTACTCATTGGCATCAGAGTGTGAGGAATAGATTTAACAGAGTTCGAACGTAAGCTGTAAACGTTCTCATGTCCGGCTAACAAGTCTACTTCCTTCAGTGGTGATGGAGAGTAGCTTTCAAGGCCAGGGGTCGTACCTTTAACTTCATTAGTTTAATGGGATGTCCTGTTCACTGTGTAGCATTTTCCATCTCTGTGCAGGCTAGTTTAGGATGCTAACATATCAGAGGTAAGGTTAATGCTAATGCTGAAGTCTTTATCCTAGACAGAATTTCATCACACTGACACATTGGTGAGTTATTAACGTTCTTATGAGTAACCTGTATAATTCACACCTGTACAGTGTGTGCCGATTAATAAATGACCTATTGAGCCCACATTTCTTTTTTGAACCAGACTGTAAACATTTTTATTTCTTCTGTAAAAACTGGCCTTTTTGAATGGGTGTGTATGTGACTTCTGGGGCTTTTGCAGCCAGCCTCCAGTGGACACTCGAGGGACTGCAGTATTTTGCATTTCTGTATTGTCTTCTTTTTCGAACACCGGAGGTTGCTGCTTGGAAATGCTACAGTTGTGTCCCTGGATACTATTGCTTTCTTCTTCTTCTTTTGTTATTCAATGGCTTCAGCCACCATCTGCTAGTAGTAGTTTAAATGTTTTTTATAAAGAAATGATTAATTGAATATTCTAAAATCAGGATCAATCCCTAGTTTCAGTCGTGCAAAACATCTTTAAAGCGAAGCACAAAAAACAAATACCACTCTTTGGCCAACTGTTTCATGTTGCAATTAAGTGAAAATGTAACACTGACCCTAAAGACAAGCCGACATGGGCTTTAGTAAAAAAAGAAACTCATCTGAAAAAGGGGAGTTCAACTACACTAGTAGATGCTTAAGCACTGTAAGCTATAGAGTTATACATAAACATGTCTTCATGGTATACAATGAAGGCCTCAGCTTTGTTAACAAAACAAGATGTAGCTGTATTTTCAACCATGGATGCAAAAAGAACATGCATGCCTTCATGGCATTTCAAACCACATTTAACACGCACTGTATAACACGTGAAGTATGGTTGAACTTTAGCCGTGTAGCATCAATTCTTTGACTCTCTCCCAGAACAGACAGAACAGAGAGTCATGCATCCTGTTTATGTTGCATACTCATCAGGTGATGTGCAGTTTCCTCCTTGCATCATCAAAAACCTGATATCTGCATTTCATTTGGGATGTCGCTTGTCGCTGTACCATCAATAATTAAGGTGCATAGATAACCACAAAAAGAAGCCTTAAGCCAATGTGTGCGTTCACAGGCTCTGCCTCTGAAGCCATCCATTCATAAGACTCATCCACACACTGGGACTAACCTCCTACACATAAATGCTGCACAGTCAGAGACTGTCTGTTATCTAAGAATAGAGGAGGCCGTTCTGTGTGTCTCAGTGAAATCAGTGGACCGTGTGGACTTTCAGGTCTGTGCTGACATCTGGTGTCAGCAGAGAAAAAGAGCAAAGCTCAACGTCTCCTCTCTGTCTTAAAAAACGCTGCCCTCCTTTGGACTACATCAGCACTAACAGAAGACTTTCTCTTTTTTAAACTGCTTTGTGCAGTTTGATTTCTGTCGTGTAGAGGGCTTCAGTTCAATGATGAAGAAGAAGTTCTTAAAACGAGATCATTTTTCCCCCTGGAGATTTCCCTGCACTGCCCAGTCGACTGTTCATGAACAGTATATGTATTCAAAAGTGATCGTCTTTCTCTCCGTGAACAAATGGAAAAACCAAATTAAAACATTTTGTGAAGAAGTAGTATACCTTTTTCTGATATTATCAGGCCTTGTTAAGCCTCAGCTTAGGCCAGGAGTCATGCATTTCTGCTAACATCATGTAACATTCATGTGATGGTCATGAAACAGTTATCTTAAATCACAACCAATCAATCTTTGCCTTTTGCGATTCTTCAATCCCTTAAAAGTCAACATTGTACAGACGGCTCGTAGCAGTCATGAGTACATGTATTCAGCTTTATTGACGTTGAACGAGGAATGAGATTTTTTTTTTTTCAATGCTCCTTTTAAAACGTCCGGCATTCCTCTAAGCCTCTCATATTTATTCACTAAGGCTCGTGAATGTCTTCAACCATTTTCTGGACTCTTCTTTGTTGATCTCTTTGTGTGAAACAGCCGTCAGGGCAACTTCTGTATTTCTGTAATTTGAAGTACAAACAAAGTGAAACAGAATATGAGGACAGATATAATTTCAACAGAGATTTAAACCCTGTTGGTGATGTGATGAACGTCTCTTTTTAGAGATCCGGATCATTCAGCTCAAAGAGTCGACTCTTCCAGCTCCTCATTAGGTACCATTTTGGATTTCATTACATCAGCCAACTCTACCAATCTTTTGAGCTATGACCGAACAATAAATCATTGTTAATATTACACTTAACTGTTTAATTCCCAGAATAACGCTTTATTTCATGATGTTTGGTGTCCTCTCCTGCTGTTCACACTCTGAACTCCTCTCGTCTCCGTGCTTTGACAACAGTCATCGCCCCTCTCCTTGGTGCTTTTGTTTTCTTTTTGAAAGCACACATTGGAACATTTAATCAGTGCGAGATACGCCATGTGGCCAATCCATTTATTCTGCTGTCTATTAAATAGAATCAAAAAGAGGGGAAACGGAAAACCAGTTTTCAAACGGGAGCCATCTTTCACATCAACGTGTCGACTCATTCACGAACGACACATCACTAAATCCTTTGGAGTTGATTGGATTACCCTATATAAAAGATAGATTATAGAATATGGAGCAATGCGAAGAGGAAGAAGACCTCCGTTCTCACCCTGTTCTAAAGCAGGACTGTTTGTTCACATGTTAAAATGTTAGGAAAATACTCCATTAGCTTCTTTGACCCGCAGATGAAGGTTTATATGATAAGAAGGAAAGTCAGAGGCCTGACAACTGATTTGATTGGATGAAGGACAGTTTCGGCCTCTGTGTTCAGGAAGGGTCATCAAAAATACTAAGACCCAACACTTAAGAAGAAGAGGAAGGTAGTGTTTGTTTATTTTTTCACAGAAACCTGAAACAGTAAAAATGTCAAACTGGATTAGAACTTACAAAAGTCCAGTTATATTTCAGTGCTACATTAAAATCCTCTATCTTCCCCACCCTCCCTCCCTTGTTTTGTTTGTCTCCCCCACCAGCTCAGCCTCCAGGAATGCTGGCTGCACAAGGCCAATGGCGGCATGGTGCTGCTGACCTTCTTCATGTGCCGCATCGCCCTCTTCCCCTACATGTACTGGGTGTACGGGCAACACTACGGCATCCCGCTCTACAGCGTTCCCTTCCACCTGCCGCTTTTGGCCAACCTGGGCAACTCATGCATCCTGGCGCCGCAGGTCTACTGGTTCGTCCTGCTCTGCCGAAAGGGCTACCGTCTTTACAAGCGCAGCCGCAGTCAGGACTCGTCTCCTGTGGCCGCCGTCACTGACAATTCAAAGGATGATTGAAATCCGATTCACGACTGCTCGCTCAATCTGCACACTCTGCTACTAACGCAACTACTCCTGCAACAGGCACTACTTTGACTTATCACATTCGAAACCCCACCATCGTACTGTAGTACACCAGGACTGCCTGCTCTCGTCCCACAACTCCTGGGCATTTTCCGTACACTTTTACTCCTCTGTTACAAATCTGCTGCTGGGGCAGACTTCTCCTCGGATAAAGTTCTACTACTGAAGTTTGAAGATTTGTTTTTTTTTGTTTTTGTTTTCCTGGATTTGGCTCCTTCCTGGATCTATTTGAAGTGCTACTTCATCTTTAAACATTTACAACACTGAAGAAAAGTCATGTTTGCTTCACTGAGAGTCAAATGTGGAGTAAAAGCTGCAGAACCAGAAGAAGAGCCTCCATGGCGAGACTTTATCTTATCTCTTACTCCTACTGTGTTTACAGCCTCTGCTGATTCGGAAGGTCTGTTACAGCGTGAGTGTGTGAGTGGCTGATACGACGGGTTGTATTTATTTTCATGGATTTGCTGTGACGTATCGGATAGTTGCGTTTCCTCTCCCATCCATTCACTAATCACACTTGACTAGAAGGAATAGTGGTGGGTGGGATGCAAATTGAGGCAGTATTAGCTGAAAAAATAATTGTCGCTTCATCCATTTAAGAGCTTAAAAAACGACATTTGCTTGCGACCCTGTTAATGTGATAGGTTCTGACTTTTTACCTCCGTTCATTTTGGTTGTAGTTCTCACTTCAGTTTTATTTAAATCTGCAGCAACAATCCTGTGTTCCTCACTGCAGCCTCCTTCACACTTTTATGGCCCTGGTTCATTTGTTTCCAGTGGCTGAACCTCAAAAAAGAGTGCTCGCTCTGTATGCAGGAATCAATGCTGCACAAGACTTCAGTTTCAGCTGTCGTTTTGAATTAAGTTTGGCAGTATCTTTGAATGTTTATGGCAACGACAGGGGATTACCTCAACTGCTGGATCCATCCCTCATTTACACCCCCCCCCCCCCCCCCCGAAAAGCATGGCAGAAAACACGTGCATGCCGTATTTTATTTTTCTTAGAAGTTCAGTCGAGACAACGAGGAAACTCCTTTAAAAAAATGCAGACCAAACTGCTTTGATTGTCTTAAAAATGAAAACATAAAGCCATGTGAGGATGACATATCTGATGTGTATTTGGATTAATGTACACCCAAGTGCATTGATTGGTGAAATTCAGCTTTTAAATTCTCCGCTAGACCTGTTTTATTTGCATGTGCGGGTTTTTACTGAGCAGATTATTAAGCTACTGAAAGTTTCATCTTTTAAATCCACAATCTGTTTTAGAAAAGACTCTGAAAACTATCGTCAGAAATATTTGGAAACTTGTCAGAAATGTTCAGAAGCTTCATTAAAAAAGTTTCAACACTATCGTTGGTCATTTTCGGAAACTTTCGTCAGAATTTTTGGAAAAATTTGTCTGGAACTTTGTCAAAAAATCTGAAACTCCCTTCAGAAGCGTTTGATCAAAAATTAGGAGAAAATGTAATCGGAAACATTTTGGAAACTTTCTTCAAATCATTTTAAGAAACGTTTGAAGGAAATTTTCGTAAACTTTTAGCGTAAAATGTTTTGAAACTTTGGAAGTCACTTTTTCACAAACTGTAGTCAGAAATGTTTTGACACTTTCGGATAACTTTGTCAAAAATCTCAACATTTCAGAACTTTCATTTTAAATTTCCAGAAACTTTTATCACAAATCTGAAACCTTTGTGTGAATTTCTCAAACTTCCATCAGAAATTTAAAAAAAAGAGTCCCACACTTTTGTTGGTAATTTAGAAAGAGTTGACCAATAACAGCTTCGGGTGACGTGGGGCAGCTCGGGACGACGCTCTTTAATGGTCACTTAGTTACAGTTAGGTTTAAGAGGTTGTTATGGAGAGTTGTTTTCACCTGTTACGGGTCAGCTTGTCACGCCGCAGAGAAGTTTATGTGGACATGTGGGGTTAATACCTAATCTGAGACAAACCCAGAGGTCAGAGGTCAGAGCAATAAGGTGAGCAGCGAGTCCCCAGGTCAAAGTTAGACGAAGGATTGACATTTCTGAGCCTTTCAATATCGTCTTCATTTATCAGGAGGGATTATTCCTGAAACTGAGTTAAATCAAAATGTCTCTGTTTAGTGTCCGGGAGGCTCCAGAGGGGCACGTGTCGTGAATCAGCTGTGGCTTTGAGCCCTTCACACAGGGCTGTGTATATACTCCATGTATTTACATCATGTTTTTATTTTCATCACAAGAAAACGGTTTTAAATCTTATATCTAAACGTTTGACTGCAGAGGACCTTTTTGTTTTGTATCGCTTTGTTGCGTTCACAGTTGCATAAAGACATTAGTCTTCAAATCCGTTATGAGAGAGGCTTCACTTTGAGGATCTGGAGAGTTTAATTTCTTCATATCAGAGAATAATTATTATCGCCACAGGGTGAGTTTCATACTCGTTCTTAACCCTGATGTTAGTTTAACTCCTTGGATAATATTCACAGTCATTTAAGCTTTATAATCAACGTATCGTGCATAAATGGCCTTTTTTGATATCCTGCAAATTTAATCTATGCAAAAAGAAAAAAAAACAGGTTGTGGTGCATGTACACACTATTAACGTCATATCACCGTAACACGCTCTGTTCTGTTCAGATACTTTGGGACCATTTATTTACCTTAACTCTACATTTCCACTCGGACTCCACGCTGAAAATTCATCCTCCGATGTTTGTTTTTCTCTTTTCTAATGAGTTTTAAAACCCTCCGCTTGTCCTTTCAAATATACCTCACTGGTGTTTCCACAGCTTGAAGTTGATTTAATGCTAAAAATAAATATTTATCTTTCTGTATTCACAACTTTTGTAGCAAACAAAGACAAGTTTACGACTGCGGCTCCGTTTGACACATTTTCCGTTTGGACGCTGATTTTGATGGAGGTGTCGCGTTTTCAACAAATCAGGAGAAGTTTGAATCAGAAGGAATGTACCTCACGTACTGTAGGTTTAATCCCCATCTTCAGTGTAGAATATACACGACTAAGTTTTGTATTAATGGTAGCGTTAATGCAGAAAGCGGCGTTACCTCTTTCATGATATTTGAGATGTTGCATACAGATCCAGAACGTTAAAGCGTTTCACCTCATGAAGGCCAGTTTCTTCTTCTTTGTGTAAAAGTGAGCTCGTGTGACTTAAGCGGGACAGCAGCCACTGTGAAGTGCAGATCAATAAGTGCTTTTGCATTCTCAATAAGTCCTGGTTTTGATCTTCTTCCGTACTGATATTTAAATGGAACACGTTAAACCTTGTTCTTCATTTCCCGGTAGAAATGTTTCTGCCAGGATCCAGGTGTCTGATTATCAGTGTGCAGATGTGACCGTATCCGTCACCGTTTCAGTCGCTGTTTTCTGTCCGAAGAGAGATTGTTCTGAAGCCCGGAGAACGTGTGAACATGCTGCAGTGTTCTGGTCTTTATTGAGGTACTTCAGGTATCTTGTTCAAGTTTCTTTAAACCAGGAAAAGATGTTTACATCAGGGATGTGTGCAACAAGCCGACTAAACGTTAGAACATCGTCACCCTCTCTAGTCAGCACCAGAATTACTAGCCGGTTAAACTACCATCTACAAACTACATCGGCCCTCAATGGAACTGTGGCGTCAGCCCCTCTAACCGGGGCTGTAGCCGTAGACCGGCTGTAGTCCTGTCTAATGGACCATCTCCCCTCGCTCTACTGCCTGGATGTAAACCAGCACAGTAACCGTACAGCATCTCGTAGGAGCATTGTTATATGTCTTATCGCCCGGATCAGTCACCACATGAGTGAGTTAAGTAGTGACGTTTAGCACAGGCATGTGGGCGTTAACCTGTTAGCAGGATCGAAAGCTGGTATCGTTAGCCACACCATGCTAACCAAATTGACATCATTTACAGAGACGCTGTGATCCCGCTCCTGTCTGAAACGTGACGTAGATCAACACGACAATAACTGCACAAGAAATGCAACTTAAGTTGTGCTCAATTTAGACAGTTGTCTGTGTTTTCTTACCTTGAGAATGATGATTGGCTAGTCTGAATTCATATTCCCGTTTAACCAGCTAAGAATTGAGTCGCTTGGCACATCCCTAGTTTACATGAAACAGCTCATAATCCAAAACCCGATCCCAACCTGGATTGTAGTGAGCATGTGAATGCACTTATTGTAAATGCTTAAAGTGTGACAGTAGTTTAAAAACAAAATGACACAACTATATCTCCTCTGAAGTTTTGTAATATAACAGCGGTCACCATAAGCTACGGCTCTTACCAGACAAACTGAGGCGGTTGCAGTGAATCTTTTGAGTTTAATTAAGCAAAGGAATATTTTTCCATCCACATATGAGGAAAGGTTGATTGTCAGACTTTCATAAACAACATATCCTGCTGAAAGAGATAAAAACAAGAAGTTACAGCTTGTTTTTGTAACATAAATGAAGGCATTGATCTATTAACCCATCGTGTATATGCTGTGAATTTTACATTCTGATAAATCGTTTGTCTTCAAACATTTATGCTTGTCTCAAAGTTCTAATAAAAAATAAAAGAGCCATTATCCAAGGGTTCATTTGAAACTTAAACCAACATTTTCAAGCTTCAAAACTGCTGACAAAGCCCAGGGTGCCGATGATGCATTGTGGGATCTGTAGTGTCACTGTGACTGCTGGTGTGGAAAAGCTGATGAGTCGTCTTGCTGGTGGACAGACGGACTGTTTGCTGACGAGCAGCGTGAGGATGAGGCGAGCAGCTGAAAGATGGGATTGTTTGTCGGGCTTGGCTGAAGTCCAGGAGAGTGCAGGCCTCTTGTTGTCCAGTGCTGACCGGGCCGCTCTGACTGGAAACATCCCAGGCTTTTTGTTCTGCGTTCAGTCCAACTCTCTACTCTCTTTTTTTTATTTTCACTGTCCTGTTCACCCACCACCAAGACTTCATCTCCCATGTAGCATCCGTTTTATCGACTAATATGATGCCACTGCCATCATTCTTACTTTACAGCTGTCTTTCACTGCTGCCACTGAAGTCAGCCATTTTTGTTTTGTTTATAAGATTCAAAGCTGCAGGTCAATCGCCTTTTTATTTATCGCCAGTGTTTCCTCCCAGCCCGCCTCCCTCCTCTCATCACTTCTGCTTGTGTTTTTCTTGGCTGGTGAACTCTGCAGTGATGTAAAAATTGCTGAGAGCAGACCGAGCACTCCCTCCTCTCTGCTGCCATCTGGCGTCAGGATTATCTGCTTGTCCACTCAGCAGTTTACAGACAGGGCCAGTTGGAGTTAGCAGCACCAGTGGGGCATTTCCTATTAGGCTGGGGCTGTTTCCTATGTGGTCTGCTGCCATCAAATACATGTATTTTTAGTTTTCAGCCACAGTGACCTCACACGACTACACCTAATACACTACAAGCCTGACTTGAGGGATTGTTTGGATGCTTTAAATTGGAATTCACCGTGTGTTTTCAGTGATTCTAATCAGATTAATGATTGGTTTTTCTGGATAGTTTAAATCTGACAACAATGCCGCCTTACGTGTGCTCATAAAGCCATCACTCCTCTCTGATCTAGAGGTGAAGAAGAAGCATTTACACCATCATGAAAATACTGAAATGTAGTAGCAGTTGTGTCACACTCTAAGGTCAAGATTCATAGACATGCCACTTTTATTTTCCTTTGCTAGAATCAGTATTTACATTTTAGGGTTGTCACGATACCAGACTTTTAAACTTTGATAGGAAGTAAAAATCTGAAAATATCATGACGTGTTTCAACACCACAGCAACCAAAATAGAAAGTCTTAGACTCCTTATATTTGGTATTTTCTAGTTTTTAATTGAAATAAGCAAGCAAACTCCTTCACACTATCTTTATCATTTCGGTATCAAAACGTTGCCGATGTATTTGAACAATTCAGACAGCGCTCCGTCTCTTTCTCTTGGAGCTGCTTTGGGTTCAAATCTGACTGAAGATAAGATACGTAGTGTTTGTACTTGAAACACATGAAATCAAGAAGTCTTAAAGTATTGAATATTTTGACAACCTTATTACATTTTAAGAAAGACATTTGAAACCCTCCTTTGCCCATTGCTCTGATTTTGACGGGTCCATTTGACGCTAACAGAAACTGTCAAACTTCACGGCTACATTGGACAGTCAGAGGACTTGTTGGATGCATTAATGGAGAAGAAAAGGGTTTGAAGTTGATTGCACTTCATATTTTAAAGAGAAAGCAACCGTAACATCCCTCACTTCCAAAGTTTTATCATCCAAAGTTCCCATTTAGTTTGCTTTTGATCGCAGTAGATTTTTATTCAGGCAGTTTTTACGAGTCCCTCCAGTGAATAAAAACACAACATGTTTGTAGTTGTAAGAATACGTGTCCAGAATTCAAAAGTAATGTCTAGACCTGCCCCATTAAACCCATAATGACTGAAGATACTGGGGGGGTTTTCAGACGAAACATTGCTTGAGACTACTTGCGAAGAACTGCCCAACAGGTAGATCCCTATGAATAACCTTCAGGGGCGTTTTAAGCATTAGCCAATGAAATGCCAATAAGCGCTAAAGCGATGTTTGCCAGTCTGCAGTTGTTATAGTAGCATCAAATACTTAAAAACAAGATGGAGGATGCCATGGTCGAAACTCTGCGTGAGTTGTGATTTGGGTTTCAAGAGTCTGAAAGGAGCTGTGTGAACCTAAACCAGACTTGTGATCTATTCGTATTTGTTTGGATTCATTTATTAAGGCCACCGTTGGAGCTGTTCCAGAAGTTTTCAGACATGGTGATTGCGGCGATGCATTAGCGAGAGTGTTTAAGCAGTTATTGTACATTAAGTCTCTCAAGGTTCCTCTTGTGCTTTGAGAGTATCTTCTCCAAAGGAAGAGCTAAAATCGTTTCTTCAAAAAGGCGTCAGAAGAACTACGATTGTTCCCAGTTCCTGGCAGTGAAAACTCAAGAAGAGAGGGGCGGGACGGGCTCTGTGGGGAAAGTACAGAAAAAGTTCAGACTGTCCAAAACACGGTACCTCGTTTTTTGTTACTGATTTTTCGGTTTATCCTAAAGTTAGCCCAGAGTTAAGCTACTGACTACAGTTTTCAGTTCTTTGCTCCACAGTCACGGAAAGACGAGCCACGTTATTTCCTCGGAGTTCGGATCTAAAATCTGAGAATCCCTCAGTAAGAGTTATAAAAGGCTGAAGGCAAAGCAGAGTGCACATATCTTATCATTTATTCTTCGTCACGTGATCGTTTCTTAATGTAGAAAGTCTTAAGCTCATCCTCTTTGCTCAGGGTTTGATGAAGTTGTTGTTGTATGATGAGACTGGTTCTGAAGATGATTACATCGAGTTTGGTTTACTGATTCTTTTCTATATGATGATTTTAAAGCATTTTATTGATGATACTTTTACTTCTAAGGGTTGGTAAACCAAAGACTGTCCGTTACGTGAAATGTTGCGATGTGAAGAGAGATCCATTCGACATTTTTTTTACATGCTTTCGATGCAATAATCCACTTCTCATTAAAAAAACAGAACTACGCTCATTCTCTTTTCTTTGCGTCCCAGAGAGTGACACATTTGTTGGCTTTGTGATGGATGGAAGTAACAAAAACATATTTAACAGCAGTTTATTTCTTCCGCTTACACGTACACTAAACGCAGCACACAGTCGAGTCTGCTGTATGTGGCGGGGACATCTTCATCATTCAGGCACATATTGTGAACATAGTCCAAGTCGTGGCTGTGATTATAAACTTTACATGTTACAGATTACAACAAAAATTACGTTGAAAAAAATAAAAATTTTCTTGAACTTGTTTGTGAGGCGAGAATTTGATGGGATGTAACGATACCTCGCAACACAATTAAAATTCAATACGAACAATTTAAATCGACGAGACAAAAAACTGTTGCAATACTTTTTTTAACCAACAGAGGGGGACATTCTTCCACATATTTACTTTGATCTCATTTCCCTATAACAAATGTATTTAATCGTTGAAGATGATCAAACCATCAGGATACATAGCATATCGCGAGTTGAGTGTATCGTTACATCCCTAACTTTAACCGTGACTCACGCTGAATGGGAACATGGACACCAAAATTAGCATGTTTGTAGCATTAGCATGAGGCGTACACTACATGCAGCACTTGTCTGCCTCTTGCTAGCACTCAAGAGCTCGCTCCTTTTTATACTACTTTGTTTTAGGGTTCATGCTAACACTTTATCTTATATTGATGTGTCATATCTTGCTTCAAGCTAACACTAATATTAAATAGGTTGAATCATGGTTGACTTTCACTTTAGCAAATACCTGCAACATATTTACCTGAAGTAGCTATAGCTTAGTCTCAGAGTTTGATGTTTAAACCTTAGCCTTTTGCTAAGATTATTTTGGGTGAGTTCATCCCATGCTAAAACTTTAGCATCAATGTTTTAAGGTCCATTCAAATGCTTGATGCTAAAACGTTAGCGCATAAAACTGCAAAAACTGTTTTTTTGAATGCGAGTACCCTTCTTGTTAAATCTTCAGGACATAAAACACAATGCTAAGTGGTTGCAGAGTTAATGCTAACATTTGCTCCCCTGAGTGCTAGCAAGCACTACGCTTACACTTTGTACATTTTAAGTCGTGATAAAACTCAAGCCAACGCCTCAACAGAAACAAGAGTGGCAAATGTCGGTGTCCATGTTCCCTTTATTGATTGTCCTGGTTGAGGAAAGCATGATTTTTCTTCATTTACAGCCAAAGTTATACAAAAATAAAAACAAACGTATGTGCTAACGGTGTGAAGCTAACACATGCATAGGTCACCCGGTGGTTGCAGTTCTGTGGATTTACAAGATGTGAATTGGATTGATGACTTGTTAACACTCTGAGACATTTTTTTTTTAAAGATTTATTTTTGGGCTTTCTGCCTTTATTGAATAGGTCAGTGGATAGAGTAAGAAACCAGGGAGAGAGAGAGAGTGGGGGATGACGAGGCGGGAAAGGAGCCACAGGCTGGACTAAAATCCGGGCTGCCCGCTTGGAGGACTTTACACTCCTTATATGGGGGGGCGACCCAGCTGCTAGGCCATCCACGCCCCTACTTTATATACGAGTTTGCTGCTTCACACATAAATTCAGGGTGCGTCCTGCTTCCTCCAGGCGTCGTTTGACCTGGGAAAGAAAAAGCGTGATAAAGTCAGAACTGGTTGTTATAAATAATTATCATTTATTTCCTCTATGCTATGATGTAAACGGGGAATTAGGCTCATGAACGGCACTCAAACGACTCTAAAAACCAAGCGATTTCAGATTTTAAAGCTGCAACGAGGAAAAAAAAAAAACTGTGTGTTGCTCGGGCTGATTTTGATCTTCGGACGCTGAGAATCAAATCTGGTCTCACGTGTCTTGTGAAAAATCTATTTGTGATGCCCCGAAAACTCTGTTTGTGAAATCGGCTACACGAAGGCAGGCGGTGTTTACAGGTTGTGGTCGTATTTATCATCTTCATTATCATCGTTTTCCTCATATCCTTAAAGAAGAAGGACTGTGTCAGTCACTTTGGTGTCCTCAGCAGTCATCAATAACTTTGATTTCATTTCATTCTTTTTTTGAAATAAGTTGCTATGCATTTACTGTTGGGATGAGAGAAAAACTCGTCCTTTGATTCTGTTGAACTAAGGCCTTTGTGTTAATAATCTGTAGTATTTCATATTTGTTAGCATTTGATCTAAATATTCAAATTCTCAAGCAAACCCCACCATGTTGTTTTCTTAATGAATATGCATCATTTAAGGTTCAAACCCTTTAAAGCAAAGATATATTGTCTTGATTTGTTGCCGTGTTTCTTTTGTTTTCAATCATTTCTTTGTCACAAAAGGTGGATGTGTATATTTCTGGAGATTTTTGGATTTGAATCTTAACCTGCTGTCCATATCACTCGCTGTTCTGCCACGTCTAACGCAGAACCTTTCACGACCTTTACCACTCGCTGCCCCACATTATTTTTGATAGCGTTCTTATTTTTCATACATATATATATAAATATCAGATTCGATGCATCTGTCCTTTTTTTTTTGTAGCGTGACCTTTTTATTTTGAGGAAATTTCCGATCTGAAAAGAGAATGGACTGTTTTACGAAATAGCTTAAAAAAATGTTAATAAAAGAGGAGTTATGTACTGTAGCTGCAACTTGTGAATTCAGAGCACCCCTTTAAAAATCCAATAAATTTGATTTGATTAGACTGTTTTGAACAAGTCTCTGTTTTGTTTTCATCGTCTTGTCTTGTCTGCATTTCTATCTGCACACCATCAGCATCACAGAGGTTTTACTTTAAAGCCAGTAAAAACTTGGCTTCAAATCTGCGTTATTACCATAGACTGTAAATATTAATGGACGAAGCCTGAGTGACGTCAGCCATCTTTTACTACTGCAGGGGGCTCCGGAGGCTCGTCGGCAATACCGCCATACTGGAAGTCTCGACATAACTTTCAGTCAACCTAACGACGGGCTGAGAGCTGGAGCTGAGGCGGGCTTTAAGCCTCCTGACGAACCAATCATGTTAGCTACGCTCCTAACTATGGATAACACGGATCGTTTTCAAAATCTAAACGGAGCCGTTTTAAAAAATTCACCTCCCGTACAGTGTGTGCCAGTGATGACAATAACTAATCAGACATATTTGTTTTTTTGTACCAGGCTGTAAACATGTTTATTTGTGCTGTAAAAACGGCTTTTTCGCCTGTTTGCGTGTATGAAACTTCCTGTGTTCCTGGAGCCAGCCTCAAGCGGACACTCAACGAACTGCAGGATTTTGCACTTCCGCATTGGCTTCATTTTTCAAGACCGGAGGTTGCTGCTTAGTTATTTCCCAACAAAATCAAATATTCATGTATTCATTTGATTGAAAATGAAATTGTTGGGGGGGGGGAGGTTGTCTTTTAAAAAAAAAAAGAAGCTAATTGGAAGAATGGCGGCAACTTCCAATTAATCTGTTGATCGTTTCTTTCCTTAATTGATATGGTTGGTCTAAAAAGATGTGGGAAAAGCTGAAATATATCTATCAGTGTTTGGAGTTTCATAATGAAGTAAAGAAACTGCAGAATATTTACTTATGTGAAGCAGGTATCAGGTAAATTAAACATTGGGGAAATAAATACATATATGAATTGATTATGGAAATACTTAATTTAGTAGTTGATTGACTAATCAGTGAATTCATTGTTGCTGCTTGCATCACAATCTTTGCATTTCATCTATACTTTGCATAGTTAACATTAAGAGTGTACAGGGTCTCCGGTCATAAGGTCGTCTTCCTGCTGTAATATCACGTCACTGCCACCCAGAGGCACTGCTGGTTCAAGATGACATCTGAGACTGAGCTGCTCAGCTGCTGGATTGTAGACCAGCCAGTGATTCCAAAACTGGGGGACGAGGCCCTTTGTGGGGACCTGGAGATATGTCAGGGGAGCCGCGGCAAGGCTAAATGAAAAACAATGTACTCGGTTCCTCTTGTGAAAGAACTGAACAGAAGATTAATCTTCATGAAATGTCACGTGTACTAAAACAAAGGTGGGTGATGAAGAGAGAGTACAGTGCAGTGAAGTACGAGCTCCTGACAGCATTAAGCTGTGGTAGGGGGCTTGAAAGTATTTATACGAAAGGGGGGCCCCGCAGAAAAAGTTTGGACGATCTTCTAAAAGAAGATGTGGACAATGCAAAGTTGTCCTGCTTCTAGTGCTGTCACTCAAGCACACACATTAAGTAAATGTATCTTTATCCATTTTTACTAATTATAGTTTGAGTTCCTCACCGATTCAGCAATCAGCCAATAACAATAAACAGGAAGGAAAGAGTGCCTCAGTGCTGGATGATAACTATTTACAGGTGTTGGAGTGAAACGAAGAATGGCGAGGAGAGTTCAACACCATGCAAGAAAATAAAGACATGCCAAGGAGAAGGACACAAATACTGCAAATTATACAAATTACATACAAATGTAGAAAACCTATGGTAATTAATTATAAATAAAAAGCTTAATTTGATGTGTTAAAAATGAGCAAACAAAGCGTATTTCCGATGTATCCTTCTGACACTTTATACCTTCTTGTTCTAAGTTTTGAAGTAACGTTTGCCTTTCACTTTGTGTGTTCTTAGAAAAGAGTATTCGAGATCTAAGGGTCGTGATATTTTTGTTCAATAAAAGCTTAACTATGACCCAAACTCTGGTATATTTTGGTCCCAGAATAGTCCAAGTCTTAATATTGAAATTCGTAAAATCTCAGCTCCTTCAGTCATAGCCTTGATGTGTGATTTAGAGTTTAAACAGAGACCCCCCCCCCCTCTGTTGAATAATGGTATTGGACATTCTCCAGTTTGAGCCATGTCCAGAATGAAATTGGTCTTCACATTGACAGGCATCAGAACTCTTCAAATTGACCCCCAAAAGTGTCTTGTATCAAAGTTTAACAAGGAGCAACCAGAGACAAAAACATTTGAATAATCCTGGCCCCTCCTCCACCCCCCATTTGATCTTTTCCTGCCCCCCATATGTCCCAAAATACAGAGGCAAACCTGTCGCTCCCAAGCTCAGGCGCCACAGATAGCTCAGGCAGCAGGGGTAAACATCTAGGAAACACAGAGTAGGTGCACTACCAAAGAGGAAGAGGGAACTAAATCAACCTGTTGATTCAACTGGATTCCCTTTGAAAGGTTAGTTGGATGATTCCTAAGTTCTTGCATGAACCTGATCTGTCCACACAGAACGTAATCTCTTTTCCCAGATAACTCTGCGCACGAGTTTTCCATGACGTATAAATAACGACTGCTCTTACTTTGATCAGATGAGAGGAGAACGTAAGAGAATACGCACGCTGAGAAACGTCCTCCATGGAGGTTGATGGGAATAGTGAGATACTGCCAAGGAAGGATTCTCTCAGTAACCCGGGTCATCTTTTAAAACCCTTTTGAAATTTAACTTTACGGGAAACACTGGCATGGCAATCTGAAGATATTGAAGGATTTCAGATTGAAGGAATTAGTTTGGAGTTCATCAGGACTTTGATCGAGATCGACTAATAAGAATAAAACGATTAATCAAGAAGGTTTGGATTCTGAGTTTAACAATCACCCAATTACGCAGTTGACTCAAATCTCAGAGGGGTTGAGAGTCATTAGAGAAGCAATGAATGAAGCCACAATGAATGTTCAGGATGCAATGGTTAGCGAGGCTCTGGGTCAGTTCCAGGCCACCTTGCAAGCAGCCGTCAGGGAGGTGCACGTGGACGTAAGTGCCTTCAAGCAGCGCATAGAGCACAGGATCGAGGAGCTGTGCATTTCCCATGGACCCTTGGCCGGAGTGGTTACCCAGCTGCAGGAGGAGAACCTGCAGCTCAGGGCAAAGATGGAGGCCCTCAGCCGCCTGGTGGAGGGTCTCGCTGGGGTCAAGATCGACAGAAGTCCTGCTGAAGAGGAAGGAAAGAACTTGGAGGATGGTATGGTGAATGGACATGCACCGATACCATCCAAGTTACAAGACGACCAGCAACTCAACTCTGTGGGATCTGAGAACAGCCAGTCGAGTCAGTCCACCCTAACATTTCCTGAACCATCAGGGTCAATTGGTGGATTAAATCATGCTTCTGCTGCTGCTGCTGCTGCAGCTACAGGCAGAGCCCCAGCTCTTCCTCCATGGAGGGCAAAGAGACATGCTGAAATCAACGTGAGTATTCATTGCTTTTCTACAGTTGATAGAGTAAAGATTAAACTCAACCTACTCTGACCTAGAGTAGTACCAACATAGACAACATCGTTCAGTGTGTATGTTTGTAACCTCAGCAGTAAAACCTGATGGGTGTTGAAGGGTAGTAACAAAGCTATTAACACCTTAAAATGGACCTGAGCACCAAAACATGACCAAAACATTATTTACAAGGTCGATGCTAAATTCCACTTTCAAACTTGTCACCATCTAGAATAAGATGAGCCTCCTGATAAACTGCTTCAACACGACCACTTGAAGTCAAATCGATCACACACCTAATTATGCAGAACTTGTATCTTTCAAGAAACCTAATGGGTGAGTCACATCCTGTACAGTGTGTGCGGATAAAGGCATTCAGATCAAAATCGTATTTGAACCAGGCTGTGAACATGTTCATTCTGCTGTCGAAATGGACATTTTGATTTGGGGTGTGTACGGGGCTTCTGGGTCTTTTGGAGCCGGCCCCAAGCGAACCCTAAAGGAGCTGAAGTTTCTTGCACTTCCACATTGGCTTCATTACAGAATCTTTCGATAGCTATAGCTAGAAAAACCCTGCAAATGGTTTAATAACAGAAATACTTTGACAAATCTTGCGACTTGTGCTGCCTTGCTTCCAAGAAAAAGGCATAATATTTTACAGAGTTATGTTCCAGGAAATGATCTATTTCATTATAACAAGCTCTAAGACTTGACAAATAATTCCAAGTTATGGCGTGGCAATGTTTACCTGTCATACAGGACAACCCTGTGTTTTCATTTAGAGAAGCCCGTGGCATCCTTGCAAGACACGGGCCACATGAAGGGTGTAGTTGTGTTTATTAGGCTGTGCTAATGTCTGTCTGGAAACAAACTTATGTCACGGTACTATTAGCATCCCACCATGCCAAGGAATCTCAGCAGCTCTGTCTTTGTGTTTGAAAGGGGGGGGGGGGGTTACTGCTCCGTGTTTGCCTCTTAACATGCAAAACCTGACTCTCTCCAAACACCTTTTGTTGGTTTATCTATCCAGGCAAACTCTTATTCACAAAGCTGTCCCCATCAACCCACCGGCCTGTTTATCAGAACGCCGTGGTACATCGTCCAATCCTGGGGCTTTACTGTTCATGAATAAATCCCCTTTGTAAGACATGTTCATGCACCGAGCTTTCCTGATCTATAAAAACCTCCATGTGAAGCAGTGGATTAGAGTATGGATTTAACTTTGGGGAGAAAGGCCTATCTAGAGTTGGAGGATTGCACACAATGATGATCCAAATTTATACTTAACCTCTGACTCCAGCTTCACACATTTATCCCTGAGCAGTGGCACTTAGCAGTATTTTTAGACATTATCAAGTCCTTATCGTTCATTACTGACTAAGAGTTATTGACTTGAATATCCAGATGATCATGACAGTTAAAGGGGTTAATGTCCTTACACAAAAAAACCCACATGCTTAGAAACTTTCAGCCCTCCCTACCCCCCTCTTACGCTCATGACCCGCTTTTATAACAGCAGGTCCTCCAAAAGGGCACATGTATTTTTGGGTCTGTGATTTGGGACTGAGCTGCAGCTCTTTGGAGCCTCTGCATGCTTTAAACAAACCTCTGCAGCAATATAATCCTGAGACTACTTTGAAAATCCTCTGAACAGATGAATGGAGAAAGGCAACATGGCAAGGAATACAAGTCCTAATCACCGCTAAATGATTAGTCAAGTCCTGCAAATGTGGAAGTGAACTCATGCCATGGTCTTGGTGGACTAGCTGACAGACACGATCAGTGCCCCACACTACGTGCTGCTAACAGTGCCTGCGGTGGGCATATTGCGTTGCTTTTTTATGACGTAACTCACACGCACACGCTGAAGACATGTACATAAATAAAGCTCTGTACCCTAATCCCAAAGGAATCCCGCTCCCCAGCCAATCCAAGTCTCAAATCTCCAAACGGAAAGTTAAATTGCATCTACGTCCCTGTCAATAATACCCCCAGCCTGCACCCCCAAGAGGGACGGCCAGCTGTCCCGTCGAAACGCCGACATTCCTATATGCTGAAATCAACTGGTCTTTCCCACCGTCAGCCCCTCAGATGTACCAAAGATCAATCCCCCAGGACTGAAGACTGATTCATGGGTTAATGTTCAGCTCCATCACTTTTTAAATTCCAATATCATCTTCCCTGACTAGTTTTGAAATCTGTTGAGTTCAGCAGCAACGTTGGGAAGAGTGAAAAAGGGGCCAGAACTGGACTACTTCCTTAAGTTCTTCCTGATTCCTCACAGCATTTTAGAACACACTTATTCTTATTTGGATTTGGGTTGTCATGATGTAGATTTATACATTTTGATATGATTCGTTATCCATACCTGTTTTGATACACGGTCAACAATGATAAAAGTCCTAGACACTGAATATTTGGTCATTTCTGATTTTATTCCCCAAGAACATAGGCAAACTCTTTGACACTGTCCTAAGTACCCAAATGTGGCCAAAGTATTTGTGTAATCTAGACAGGGCTATCTCTCTCTTTTGTCCCCTGTCAGGCTTTAGTTGAACACATGACTGAAGATCTGAAGAGTTTTTTTAAAGCGTCGATACTTCAAGACTACCGATCATTAAAACAACAGATTGTTCTAAAAACATGTGGCATCAAAACAGATCACAGTATTGAACATTTTGACAACCTTACTATGGAATGATTATTGCATCTCTTATGTTAGGAAAAGAAAACAAGCTCCGCACACCAAGAAGCTCCCGTTAGAAGGATTAATTACGTGACGTTTCGAGCAGACTGAAGATCATGCTTGCTCGAAACGTCACGTAGTAAATCCTTCTAACGGGAGCTTCTCGGTGTGTGGATCTTGTTTAGCTTTCCTTACCTCTCGTGTTATTTTTGATCCAGCACCCACTGAGGGATGTGCGTGTCTTTTTTGATTTTTCATCTCTTCTCATGTTGCCAGCAAAGTGAAACTAATGTCTTAAGACATACTGTTGTACCACTAACGACCACTAGAAGCTAGCTCCTGAAAATCTTTAACAGCTCAAGTCCTTCTCTGTTAACCTTCAAATATTCATACAAAGGCTACAGTTCAAGCTTACTAATCAGTAACTTGGTCTGTTCACCAATGGGCCGTCAGCTTGTCTGAAAACTGGACTGGTTTGACACACTGGGGTCAAAGCTTTCCGAATAAATAAAGGTTAGAATCAAGGTAGACGGAAGGCCTGAGTCTAAATCAAAAGTAAAGTTGCTAACCCTAACAGCTCCTTTGTGGAACTTCATGTTGTGTTAGTTTTGGCGACCCCGGAACGAAGAAGGTGATACAGAACACAGTATAATGCATGAGATCTTAACAATGTTCACACAGGTTGTATTATATTTCAGTTCTGCTGTAACTGACGGGATCATCAGTCATTAAAACCATTTGGTCGGTTATTTTTTTCTCGCCTTTAAAACAACAGACATGCCTGTCTGATTGTGTTTGTTGGTATCTAACCAAAGTATTTTTACGTGTTTCCAAAGGAGAGACCTAAAGTGACACAGAGGTAAACCCAGACAGGGGTTAGCGGGATTAACAGGGTCGGACTGAGTCAGACTGTGATATCCTTCAGGAGCTAGCATGGAGCCCAAAGATCACGGTGGTGCTAATCTCCCTCCTGACGACCAGTTGACGGACTGGCTAAAATGGCTTTATTGCGTGGCTGCCAGACCACATGCAGTTCTCTGGAAAGCAAAAGTCTAGGGGTTCGGGGAGGGGGCAAATACTGGCCAAAGCTTCAGGCTGATATACTTAGGCCCCGTTTGAACCACTCAGGGTAACTGCCTGATTTCCAAAGCAGCCATTTGGGGCTATATTGGGATGTAAGAAGAGTGCAGCGGAAACTCTTGCAAAGGGGCTGATTGCAAAATCTAAAATAGCCTCTCAGTGGGAACATGGGTTTGTTGGCCACAGCTGTCATTAAAGAGGTTTTCAGCTGTTAACAGCTGAAGATCACACTTTCAGAGAAGTGAGTGCACACTCACAATCACAGATGATAAAGGCCACGGATTATTTTTAGCTCCACAGCGTGCAGAAGTCTGACAGACAATAGAACCAACTTTGTTTGTTGTGAATAAAATCAGCTGACTGATGTTGCTGAGGAAAATGTACAAATAGATCCGCACTGTTTGATGCAGGTGATGCACAACTCACTCACCTTCAAGAGGCACTGGGTTGGGATTTCATTCAGAACTCTTCCTTTAGGCCTTTTGCATTTCACTGTTATTTTTAGAGCTAATAGGTGAAGTTATAAGTGGATTTATATCCCTCAACACAACCGTTTTTTTGAAGTGGGGGTTGCTGAGGTGAGAGGGGGACTTAGGGGGGGGAACAGAGATGAGAAGGGAACGGCATTAACATTTTAATATGTCTTTGTAGTTGTTACTAATCACTGCATATTGAAATCTATTTGTTCTTTTTCTATGCCAATCTTTCAATTAAAAACACAACACTCAGCGAAGAATCAGAATCAGGTTTGTTGTTTCCACATAGAAGGAGTTTGACTTGGTGAATTGGTGCAAAACACAGTTAACATAGAATAAGCATAAAGGAGCAAGAGCCTGCAGTGCTCCTGCCATCAAGGGACTTAAATAGAAAGAAACAAAACTATTAAAATCTAAAAACACATAATATGTACAGAGGGAGCGATGGAGAAACTGTGCAGGTATGTGCAGTATTACAGACGTTGATGTGAATTAGAACAGAGGCACACTTTTTAAATTGATGACTACTGTTATTACTGTTGATTTATTGTGAAGACTGGAATTATAAAAGACTGTTTACGATAATGTTTCCCTTCATGACATCACAAAGGGCAGTAACCCCTCCCCCAGGTGGGTGACACTCCCACAGCTAGGTGTTTGTTCTGCCCTCTGAGTCTGCCTTCTCACCGTAAACAATACGGCATGGAGCGAGAAAGCCCGAGACACCCAAGCCCTTCCAGAGAGGGGCGTGGTCAGACACAGCTCATTTACATTTAAAGCTACAGACACAGAAACAGCCTGTTCTGAGCAGGGCTGAAATAGAGGGGTTTATAGGCATGATCAAATACAGGATCAGAGTGGATTTAGAACAAGAAACTTCACACACATGTTTTGAGGAGCTCTGAGAATTATTTACACTGGTTGAAGAGGAGGAGAATATGTGACCTTTAAGTAAAGAAGTGGTAGTGCGATTTAGTACTCAGGTACAGTGCTGAAGTAGATGTAGTTGTCATGCAGAATCACTGGATCTAAAAGTTGATCAAACAAATTAGAAAGTCTTATTTAACACTTTTAACCATTTTTAACTGCAAACACTCATCACAGATTTTATTTTCCTGCAAAACAGCCTCATTAAAAAGTTAATTCAGGCATATAAGCATCCTATGTTTCACAATCATAACGTAGAACATCCATTAGGAGGAAACAACTTCACATGGATCAATTATTTGACTTTACTTGGCTTTGATTTAAATTACTAGCTTACTGAGTGTGCTAGGTTGCTTGCTAGAGAGCTTGCTATGCTTCGACATCTTTAGGAGGATAAAACGTATTCATAGTTGGATAATATTTACGGCTTATTACACCCGTCCTCCGTTAGACCGGTGTGTTTCTTTGAGACAACAAAGGACCCCACCAGTAAGAGCATACATTAGGTTTAATGTTGTGAAAAGACTCTACAGATATAATCAGCTTCTGTCTTTCCTGAACAGGGCACTGATGGTAAAGGAGACAGAAATGTTGCACCGACTGCACAAGAGAACGGAAAGCTAGGTAGGTCAATAATCTGAGAAGCTCCACACAGGTAACCAGGATGAGCAGACCTCACCTTTGGTTATGTTGTCCTTCCTCAGAGAGCTCAGCAGTGGACTCTGATGTGGCTCATGCTGTTGAAGCTGCTCACCAGTCCTACCGAACCCTCACCTCCATCACCAAACAAACGGCAGAGACGTCTGCCTTAACTTACTCTCTCCAGTCTGCAGTGGAAACCTCCAACAAGCCTGGTCAGTGGGTTTAAGAAGTTCACACCAAGTTTAATGATTTGATGCATTTTTATGTGAATCATCTGTAAGCAGAGGCGCTGCTTGTCAACAGACAAGGCAGGCTACTGCTTGGGGCCCCAGGCCAGGAAGGGGACCCCGAGGGCTGACAAACTTTAAACCACAGCAGTAGCTCAACATGTGCAAATTTTGCAACGACAGTAGGAAACCTCCCTAAGTGCCCACATTTATTAATCCCAGTGAAAACCAAAGTTTCTCAATGAAAGTCACTGAAGGAAAATGAAGAGGAATGATCTGTCTGAAAGTGAAAAAGAAAGAAGAAGAGCACATCTGGACATTAGCAGACAAAAGGGGAGGGGCTCCCAATTCATTTTTGTCTAGGGCCCCAACGGACTCTAGAATCGTCACTGTCTGCAAGATGAGTTAAAGCTTCATATAGATAAAGCTTGTATGCTTTATATGCTTTTACCAAATGAACTTTGGTAACAAAGCTCAAGTCCATTTACCACGTTATTTTTCTCCCAGACCAGGAAGTATCAGGTCTTCTTACCAAACCTCATCAGCCGCTCACTTCAGTGACAAAAGCCAGCTCTGACGCTCCAGCTGTTCCTCAGTCTGCTGCCAACACAACTAAAGAACTTCCAGTCAAACCAGCAGAGTCTCCTGCTAAATGTGGTGAGTGGAAATTCTATTTCTGTCATTTAATTCTATATATTATCTCTCTATTCTCTCTATACTCAAAATCTGAGCTGCTCTGTAAATTGACCAATCAGGTGGAAAATCCACACGGAGATGTAGACAATCAAACTACTGAATAAGTGTTTGATCACTTTAAAGCATCCATATCATTTTGACTTCATTCTGTATTCAGATTGTGCCTTTTTCAGATAACGAACCCCAGCCCCATCTTCCTGTCACTGCCGTGGCCACCAAACCTGCCCAGTCTCCAGCACCAGTTCCAAAAACAGCAGAAGCTCCAACACGTGACGAAGGAGGATTTCCTTTCACAAGAGGTCAGTTGAAGGGTCTTTCATTTCGTGTTATTGTACACAGACACAGCCTAGTAACCGACTTTGGCGACACAGCACAGAGAAAATGTGTTGCTCAAGCTGAAATGTTTGATCTAGAACGGATTGTAAGCTGCTCTGCACGCAGATATCTGTTTATAGGAAGAACATATCGTCCTCAGATATCATTTTAGTGGATTGCGTTCAGCCTGCTCTATTTTATTAAATACTATTTTTCTGAAGTTTTGCCTTTATGAGATAGGACAGCTGAAGAGAGACAGGTAATCTTGGGAGGAGAGAGTGGGGGATGACGTGCTGCAAAGGGCAGAGGTCGGATTCCAACCCATGGCCACTGCAACCAGGACTACAGCCTCTGTACATGGGGCAGGCAACATGACCACTAGGCTATCTGGTGCCCCACTCCTCCTGCTCTTGCTCTACACATGGACAATTTTTTCCTGCATACACAGGGGTCTGCTGACACACAGATTTTACATGAAAATGTAGAATCTGTACTCAGGGGTCTGGATTGTCAGCATGGGAAATGTTGTGTTTTCCATTCGTTGTATATTTGTAGTACAATCTGTATTGAGCACATACGTATCAGCAGGCTCTGGTGTATGTCCATCATCGTCCATGGATGATCTATCTACTGCCCTGCACAGTGCAGGAGATAGAGATTAGTAACCACCCAACAACGCCATAACAACCACCATAGGAACTAACACCCTCACAACCTGATTTAGGTTTTAATTTTAATAAACCTTTAATTAGATAAATGTCTGAAAAGGAGTCATTAGGTGAAGGATGTTTTTAATAATGAGGGTAAAATAATGATCGTATAACAGAGATCTGAGATGAACAGGTTCCTCCTGTGAGAGACTACAATCAACTTCTCTCACTGTTCTTTAATCCCATCGTTCCTCTTACCCTCACCCTATCTCTCCTGCTCAGGGGCATCTGGAGTAAAGGAACAGAGGTCCCAGGTCTCCACAGAGCAGTCAGGCTCTGTATCTCATCCTCTGCTCACAGCTGTGACCCGAAGCAGCTCTGAGACTTCAGCTGCATCCAAATCTGATCCGAGTCCTGCGTCTGCACTGACTCCCTCCATACCAGAATCCCCGACCATCAAGAGAGGCGAATATCTTTTCAAACGTGGTCAGTAAAATCAGTAGAAAGTTCTTTTTCCAGTTTTATCTGCTCAGGTTTGTCAAAATACACAAAAAGAACATCAACACATGTAGCATTTGTATCAGTACTGTGTCTTTTATACACTAAGTTAAAAATGTTCTTGCGCTTTTTCTCTGTTTCCGTAGACGTCTCGCAACCCAAGCCACAGCTGCCTGTTTCTGCCATGACTACACAAAACACAGAGTCTTCATCGTCCGCTACAACAGCTCAGTCATCATCACAGGATCCTGCAGTCAAACCTGGAGAATATCCCTTTAAGAGGGGTGAGTTCTGCCAACAGAATAACATGATTCGTGCCCTTTTATCCAGTTCCTCACATCATCTTCACGTGGTAGCTCTTTTCAGACGGCTGTTTTCGCAAAAGTGCCTTTACTAAGCTCAGCCGTCATCAAGTCTTTGTACATTCACGCTGATTCTGCGACAGTGTAATGTTGGTGTCCCAGTCTGTTAATTCACAGCGGGAGCTCCACATACACACACAGTCAAACATGCACACACACACAGCGCTGCGCTCCCCCCCCTTGTTCGCTGAAACCGTCTCACCTCTGTAACGCCTCTGTTACTACCTCCAAAGACGATACAGAGGGGGATCAATTTGTCCCCCTATTACACCTCCGCCACATTCAGATTGAAGGTGAAACATTACAGTTGCGTAAATATTGCGGCTTGAAATGGGAGTCTAGCGTTTATTTATCTTTTTAAAGCTCCTGTGAGGAGTTATTGGCTGCTTATAAAACGGACTGATTGTAATATCGACACCCCTCTATGACCTACAAAACCAAGGGAGACAGCGACACGATAACCATCGTGCAAAGTAGGTTTCAGAAGAAGTGAGTAACGGCACGCTCACTGTTGAGCTGAGACGCAAAAAGAAAGTAGGAGCTCGGTAACAGGCATCCTTCCATGGCAGAAGCGGCGCTCAAAACTAACTTCAAGGATAAAAACAAGGCGTCGTGTTGTGATGTCGCTCCCCTCGTAACTAAGCAACACAGTATATCTTAAAGGGGCATTCCACAATTTCAACTGTTACATACATACGAAAGTTAAAAAGAACGCAGGAAGTGATTTTTTACTAAAAACACGTCTCACATATGAGATCAGCAAAGAGAGAAGAGGTAAGTCTTTGTCCACAGGGGGGCGCCACAAATGACACAAACCAGACGTTATTTCTTTTTGTATTGTTACCCATTCTTGACTTTGTTTTTCATCACTTTATTCATTCAGTACCAGTTCTTAAGACTCCCAGTCCCAGTCTGAAGAGAAGTGTGAGCTTCCCTCAGCCTGCAGGTAAAACACAGTAAAGCTTCATCTTCCCTGTTTCTTACAGTTCACAAACCCTTTAAAATCAAATGTTCAAATCTGAAAGTTTGCTTTTGATTGATTTGAAACTATCTTCTCTCATATTCCTTCTTTTATTTTTATGTTCTGTTTCTGCAGAGAAGCTCCTCCCCTCCAAATCAATCATAAAATCCAGTTTCTCGCCAAACTTGGAGAAGTAAGTGCTGAAAATGATTTTTAGCAGTAAGTAAACTCACTTTAATTTAATAACATAACTGCAGTTTCAGTTTAAATGTGTCTACGTGTCCGTCACAGGAAAGCGAACAAGGCAGGCGTGGAGTTTAACCTGGATGTGATGAAAGCACAAACGCTTCCACGCGCTAACAGCGCTCAGGCCAAACGAGCTCTCTTTGAGAGGATGAACTCAGAGCCGACAAAGTGAGTGTTTTTAATAATACGTTTAAGTCTCAGGTGCAGGGACACTTTATCGTACTCTGAGTTTTGTTTTTCCTGAACAGAGCAAAGGACTCCAAGCCCAAACTGAAGCGCTCTCAGAGTTTTGGAGTGTCCAGCGCCAGCGGTATAAAGCAGATTCTGTTGGAGTGGTGCCGCTCAAAAACCATCGGATACCAGGTACGGCAATAAGATATAATTGTTGTGTTATTTCTTGACTTTGAAAGCAGCAGCTAAAACCTGCTGGGTTTGATCTCTCAATAATTTTACATAATCCTGAAACCTTTGCAAACATAAAGACACAGTATCTGTGTGGATCCCCGTAAAAACAGTCATCATCTCTCTCTCAGAACATAGATATCCAGAACTTCTCGTCCAGCTGGAGTGACGGGATGGCTTTCTGCGCCCTGGTTCACTCGTTCTTCCCTCTGGAGTTTGACTACAACGCGCTGAACCCGGCGAACCGAAGACAAAACCTCCAGCAGGCCTTCACCACCGCAGAGTAAGACGACTAACATGGACTGAGTGAGGCTGTGTTAAATTAGAGGTCCATCTTAAGGATTTTATGCATATCAGCTACAGTATCTACAAAATCTACATAACTAATAAAAAGAACCCCCACACCCTCTCTCCATCTCTGATGCAAATGTCCACAAATGTCTTCATGCTAAAACTCCCCTCTAGTGTGATTTCAGAGGAGCACTTCTGTTCATTGTCTCTGCAGTGATCGTCTGGTGATGTGTTCAGAAACTTAGAATAGAGATCAAGTGACAAAAACAAACACTTTGATTGGACATTACACACACTTCGATTGTTGTCAGTGAAACAACGATTACAGCTGAAGCAGTCTAACTCATTAACATGTCAAAACAGGGCCCAATATGTAAAGAATGATTGATCCTTTAGGAGATATGGTGGCTGACTTTACTCAGACTGTTATGAACTTGAAGAAACCAAACAGAGAGATATTTAGCCGAAGCTTGAAGCTCTTCGGGGACGGAGCAGATGAAGTCCAATCTCTCCTGGATGCTCAGCAGTTTGTGTTTGGATGTTCTTTGAATGGTTGTAGCTTTAAGTTCTTCTGTTCTGCTTTTCATGACTCAATCAGCCTTTCTCATGTCCGTATACTTTTCTCTCCAGGCAGCAGGCCGACTGTCTCCGTCTGATCGAGGTGGAGGACATGCTGAATATGGGGGACAAGCCTGACCCCATGTGTGTGTTCACATACGTCCAGTCGCTCTACAACCACCTGAAGACGTTTGAGTAACTCTGTATCAGAGTCCATTACCAAGCCTAGATGTTCAGAAGCACAGTGTGTCACGAGCTCTTTGAATTAAACTAATATGAAGACAAAACTCAGCAAGCATACAGATAGAAACCACTGCTGTTTGAATCTCATAATAACAATGACTTTAGTGTTTGACAAATACAACCCTGTCTCTGAAAAAAGTTTTGGACGTTGTGTAAAATGTGAATGAAGACAGAATGTGATGATTTTCAAAACACTGAAACTGAAAATAGCTCAAAGACATTTCAAGTGTTAAAACTGAGAAATGTAATTGTTTGGGGGAAGATTATAGGCCAGTTTAAAGGTAGAGTCCGCAGCTTTTACCTAAAAGAAGAGAATATAGACTTATACAAAAGTAATGCTCCTCAAGCATCACTTCTCGGCCTCCATCCATGTGTTGTGGTGACTGATTCTGCAGAGACTCTGACCTCTGACTGGATTTTCATGTTTTGGTTGTTTTGGTTGGTTCGGACGTTTCTGGATGAGGAGCTGGTGTGTTTCCTCCAGCCAATGAGAGCGTGCAGGTGAGTTTTGAGGTGGATACAATTCTGCAATTGGACGCGATTTAAATAGGCGAATATGACGGACGTGGATGTAGCATCACAGAAGAGAAGGAGTGAACGTTGGGTTGGCTTTCACCCGTGGAAGCGGAGTTGGTCTGCTTTCTGTTGGACAGGCAGGTGCTGAACAACGGGGTTTAGCTTGTGCTAGCGTGCGTTAGCTTGTAGTGTAGGAACAGGCAGTAAACGTACACACTACGTCCTGCAGTGAGTGTCTTTGGGGGCGATGGAGCCCAGGAGTTGGGGCCCAGTTTGAATGTTGTGTTTACAAGCTGCAAAGAACAATGCTACTGACTCCACCTGTACATTTGATAGCAGCAACATGTTTCAAAAAAGTTGGGTCAGGGTCATGTTTGTCACTCTGCTGCATCGCTTTTCATTTTAACAACACTTTCTAAGCATTTTGGGAACTGAGCAGACGGATTTCCTACTGAATGTTTTCAGCTGTTCAAGAGTTCAGGGTCTTCTTTGTCTTATTTTACTCGCCATAGTGCTCCAAACATTTTAACTAGGTATCAAGTTGAAACTGTAGGAAGGCCACTTCATCACCTGGACTCTTTTACTACGGAGCCATGCCGTTGTAACACATCAAGAATGTGGTTTGATATAGTCTTGATGAGTTGTCTATTTGTTGCACGGTGGTGCAGTGGTTGCCTAGCAGCAAGGAGGTTCCTGGTTCGAATCCCAGTCTGACAGGAGCCTCGCTGTGTGGAGTTTGCATGTATGTGTCCCCTCCGGGTACTCCGGCTTTTTCCCACAGTCCAAAGACAGTCCAGTGTGTACCCCGCCCCCCATCCAAAACAAGAAAAGCAGTATAGATAATGGATGGATGGATAGAGTTGTCTATTTGGCAGCACGTCACTCCAAAACCTGTACACATATGGTTCAGCCTTCAAATGTGCAGGTTAACCATGCCATGTGCACTGATGCCTTATTAACTGTTAGATATTCCATCAGGTGTTTTTTAAGCGTTTCACAACCTTTACGACCTTTTGTTGTCACTGTCCCAACTTTTTTTTTTTAAACATGTTGCTGGCATCAAATTCAAGATTAACATATCAATTTCCAAAAACAATTAAATCTCCCTCCTCTCAACCTTTTAAATGTGATCATTGTGCTATCTTAAATGAAACAGTCAGTGTACATTTTACAAAACTTTTCAGGAAGTGGGGTCGTATTTTTTTCTGCCAAATAATAGAAAAAGTGATCCGTTTTTTGGACTGTGAGTGTGAATTCACCATTACAGTGTTCCTCATTCTCTGGAGCCTCCGTAGCTGACTGACTCTGATTCTTACGCTACAGTTGAAGATGTTTTATGATGTGTGTGGCTCAGATTTACAAAGGGAGGTTGTCTTTGTGGAGTTGTCAGATGAAAACTAGAAAGTGAGAGATTAGCTCTCCTTTAAAAAAAAAGAAGAAGATATTAACAGTTTGTAAAAACCTGTTGTTGATCAGTCAGTGTTCGGAAACATCAGCGATGTTAATAAAAAACCAAAGAGTTATGGACTTGTGCAAGAAGACGCTCCACTAACAATAAACTGGAGTCCTGCCTGAGACCAGCAAAATAAAGCACTTTTCTTAAATTTTTGATTTCCTGTGTGACTGTTTCAGAAATATTAAAGGTGAAAAAAAGGTGAAGAGGGGCGTATGTGATGTAAAATACTGTATACAGTCATTTTCTTTATCAGAGGTCAAATTCAGGAAATCAAACCTTAACGTTACTGATATTTAAAATGACTTACATATATGTCAGATACTACACTTTCATTAAATTAAATTATTATTAATTATAAATATGTGTTATTGATAATATGCATGCAAGTATTATGCGGCAAAGGCACTAAAAATGTTCCCACCCCTCCAAAATAAGATGAAAAACCACAGGTTTAAAGACACATCTTTCTTCGTGTTATTTCTCCTCTTTAATCTTCTCTTTGGTCATTTAAGGGTTTTGTGTCTCTGTTTTATTAATTTTCGGTCTCCTTTGGGTTTGTTTTGTGTGTGTCCCTTCTTCCATGGTCCTGTTCGGTTATCCATAAATGTTTTTTACACTGCCATCTAGTGGTGAAATAAATGTGGTGCAGAAGACCGCCAATCAAAAATATGTTTTTTTTCTTTAGCTCTCCAAATCAAAATCAGAATCGACTTGATTACCAACTAGTTTTACACATACAAGGAATATGTCTTGATGTTTTAATGAACACATTGGTAGAATAAAACTATCAAACTGCAGACTTCTTCTGTCAGGGGACTTTAAGGGATACGGTAAAAAAGAATACAAAACAATGTAGAAGCAATATAAAAACAAAATATGTAGAAAAGGAGCGAGACGAGCTGTGTGTTTGTGCAAGACTCTGGTGAGTGCAAATACCTCACAGTATTGAAAATCAGACACGGTGTGCCATGTAAACATACAACACTTCCTGAAACCTTTAGTGTGTGAATTAATGTACCACACACAGTTTGATTTAGAGTCTTTAAATCTTCTTTCAATCCTCATGTTACCTTAAAGCCCCCCCAGTATGTGTTTGTGTGAAGCTAAAGGTCAATAAGAGAGTGAAGAGAAAGAAAGGAGCACATTTTGACAAATCACTGCATTTCACTAACATGTAGGTGGAAGTTAACTCAGCAAACTTCTTCCAGGATGGTAAAACTAGAAATCTGACATACTTGTATTTGCTTGAGTATTTCCTTTTTATCCTGGGTCCTTTTTTAAACACAAAAAATCACAGTTTTAATAACTTTGAAGACTACAAAATGTTTCCTGTGGAGTGAAAATCATTAATTGGCTGTTTTTAACTATCATTTTCTTTTATGCAATTAAATGGGTTAAGTCAAAGCTACAACAACTATTAAATACTATTTTCATGCACAACAAGAACTTGTGATACTTTAAATCAGTGGTTCTCAACTGGTGGGTCAGGACTCAAAAGTGGGTCGTGGAGCCGTTTTCAGGGGGAATGTGTTCCTGGAAAAGGATTTGTGTTAAAAAGTGTATGAAGCCCTTTAAGAACGTGTTTGTTCTGTTCTGTCTCTTTGTTCATTCATGTTTTGTAGTGTCTGAGATCCATACTGCAACATTTCATGAATAAATAAATCTCATTGGTTGAGAAAATCAGAAATTTGGGTCAAGATTTCGTATTAAGGATTTGATGGTGAGTCCTGAGGCTAGAAAAGTTGAGAACCACAGCTTTAACTCGTCCAAACATTTTACTGATAGGCTAAAACTTTAATTCTTTAACTTAAGAAATACTTTGAATACAGGTATTTAACTTTGAGTGCAGCATTGTCTCTGTGTTTTTTTTTGTACTTATACTGCTCACCTGTTATGAACTTGATTTTAACATCACCCTCTTGATCGTGAATATTATTAGTGAAGTAAAATCCAACAAAAAGCACATTGGTAGAAACCAGTCAGAAAAAAAAGTTTAATAATGGTGCATTCAGGGCCTCAAAACGGTTTTAGGCGGCATTGATCTTAGTCGTTACTTAGTTTGATATTTCATTTAGTTAAATACAATATTATACTAATAATAGCTCATTTGTTTTTCTTACAACTTTGATAAATTGTGTGTCCAATTAACAACTGATCTTAAACAGGTAGAAATGTAGGTAAATCATATTAACATGATTTTTTTTAAGGGGCCCTGAACGCCCCTTGACCAGGCATCCCTTCCGGTAGATGAGGTCAACTTTTCCCTAGATCCGCCATTTCAGTCCCGGAGTTTCTTGTTGCACATTAGTTTTGATTTTTGTTTTAATTTGTTATTTTAACACCTACACGTTAAAGTGTTGGTGTCTTTTGTGAAACAGGAGTTCTGCCGACCTCAAAGCATTGCCAATGACTCGTAGAAGTTGCTAGGGCAACGGTAGTCCACCAAAGTTTTTGTATGAGTCGCGGATAGGGAGAGGCGAAGGGGGAAAAGGCCTCAAGCCTCGGACTGGATTTCGCAGCCATGGCGGGTAATTTTGACGCCGAAGACCGCGGGAGCTGGTACTGGGGACGGCTGAGTCGCCAGGAGGCTGTTTCTCTATTACAGGGGCAGAGACACGGCGTTTTTCTGGTGAGGGACTCGATAACCAGCCCGGGAGACTACGTGCTGTCCGTTTCAGAGAACTCAAAAGTGTCCCATTATATAATCAACAGCATCAGCAACAACCGGCAGTCTGGCTCAGGTAATGTTCAAGTTATCATCTCAAAGCTTCTCACCTGGCTGAATAATCGGCTGCACATGGTCAACCAATTGCATGATCTGTACATGTATTTTCATTTGATACTGGATTGCTAGGAGTTAGCTCCGTTACGTCCCAACTCGTACCAAACACCCTCAGAAAGTTTACAAATTGTAACTAGTCTTGATAAATCCGCTTTGTACCCGACTTTTATCGTACAAGTTTGAGTTCGCTTGTGTTTTAGGATGTCTTTCTCAAATTCGGCTAATAAAACGTGAGAAAATATCGACTCTGTTGAACAAAATTGAAAACTTTTATGATTTACACCGCTTGCTACCGCCCATGTAGCATTAGCTAGCCACTTAGCTTAGCCACGGCGGAGCAGCAGAGATTGAACACCTTTGATTGAAATTATAAGTATATTACTTCACTGTGGATTCTTTAATAAAGCCGATGTATACGTATACCAATTTAAAGTAAACCAGAAGTAACACTAATGCTGTATTAACTATGTTTGTTTGTGAATGAGCAACTTAAAGCTAAGTGTGCTACTTTTTGAATGGAGTTTGGTGTTATCTAGCCACCAATTACCTGTCAGGCTAAACTGATTAAACCACCATTCTTAGGATCATGTATTAATCTTTTTTGAAGGAGGGTTGTGTAGAGGTGGGCTGGGCTGCTAATTGCTGCAGAGTTTGAATGGAGCTGGGTAGACTGGGCTGTCACAACTGGTGGATGACTGGTTAGATTGGCGTTTCAGGAATGTCTGTGATCCTGCCCTGTACGCAAACAAAGTCCTGTTTCTTACAGGTCTGCTGCTGTTCTTGTTGCTCTTTGTCCTTTCTGGGTTTCATTAGGATTAAGTCACCTCTGTCTCCCTATAGTTAAACTGATGTATGGAAGCACTACCCAGTTTTTGGGGCTGATATTTGGACTCAATTTTGACTAAAGCGTGCTCACCAGTGACAAAAAGTAGTCTTATGTAGAGGCCAATAATGCAACTGCTTCTCTCTCTGCCTCAGTCAGGATAAAACCCAAACTGACTCACATAAAACTTGATTCATTGTCTGATTCATTCATTGGTCTTAAACATCCAGTGTTGACTCTTAAATGTGCAGGTCACTGCCACTCTGCATATTTTGATTGGACTGGGTCATACTAAGGCGTTGATTTGTCAAACTAGATATTTTAACTATGTAATTGTAATGAGCTAACTATCTTTTAAAATATTTATTTTGGGGCTTTTAATGCCTTTATAACAGAGACAGGTCAGTGGATATAATCGAAAAATCAGGGAGAGAGAGAAAGTGGGCATGCAGAATAGCCACAGGTAGGACTCGAACCCAGGTGGCCTGCTTTGAGGACTGTAGCCTCTGTGCAAACTAACCACGAGGCTATCGGCGTCCCAAGCTAACTATCTTTTCCATATCTCTAGTTGTATTAGGCTAAAGAGGACAATGTCGTAAATAAGTAAGCAACATTGGAATTGGATTTTTGCATAAAGATGACAAATTACTGGTTATGATTTAAGTCAGACATTTGAGTTAATGTGTCGAAGAATATTTGCCAATTTTGATGAGATGATTAACCTAATGGGGATTTACAGTAGCGACCTCTGGGGCTACACTCTACAATCAAAGTTTCAGTGAGAAATTCATCTTGTTCAGTTGAAGTTTGTAGAGTTGTTTCAGCTGGTCAGAGATACCGAGGGGTTTGTTGATCTCTACAAGGACATTGGTTTTGTTTGGTTTTATTATCATGTTTTACTTTCTGCAAACTAACGAAGTTACCTCTTCCTCCGCCAGGTTTGACTCCCCCTCGGTTTCGGATCGGGGATCAGGAGTTTGAGGCGCTGCCGTCCCTGCTTGAGTTTTATAAGATCCACTACCTGGACACCACCACACTAATAGAACCCATAAACAAGTCCAAGCACACAGGGTTCATCAGCTCCTCTGCTGGCATCCCGCAGCAGCCTGACGAGGCTGAGTTTGTACGGGCGCTCTTTGACTTCCCCGGCAATGATGAGGAGGACCTCCCTTTCCGCAGGGGGGACATCCTGCGTGTCCTGGAGAAGCCTGAGGATCAGTGGTGGAACGCTGCTAACCAGGAGGGCCGAGCAGGCATGATCCCCGTCCCCTACGTGGAGAAATACCGGCCTTCCTCGCCCACTGCTGCTGGCGGAGGTCCCCCTGTTGTGGGGACTGGACAAGGGGGGCATGTTGGAGGGGTAGTGGGCAGCACAGACGGAACAGGGGCCCCACAAGCAAACCCACTGGGGGACCCAGGCCAGTACGCTCAGCCTGTGGTCAACGCTCAGCTCCCTAACCTACAGAACGGACCTGTCTACGCCCGAGCCATTCAGAAGAGGGTGCCCAACGCCTACGACAAGACAGCGCTCGCTCTGGAGGTAGCAAACCCCCACACTATGCTTTTCTCCACAAATATTCCTCCATTCACTGATAACCTCTTTGAGTTTCTTTCTTCTTCTTGGTTTTCTGCCTCAGCTCTAGCTGCGTACATTGTCCCATTTGTTTACAGTTCACCCATGCATGTGAACATAAACACAAAGTATCTTTACAAATGCTAGCTGACGGCACACATGAAGACACTCACAGCAGAGATGGCTCTATAGAAAAATAGACACAGATCCTTTACAGTGGCCTCTCTTTATGTACACACCAGGGTCCTTTGGATTAATGTGAGTGTGACATTGTACACTCATTACCACTGGAGCACAGTAAAACAAGGGGCGTTGTTTGTAATCGTTTAGTTGGAGTCGATAAATAAACAGTGTTTTCTCAGATTAGTACGTAAAATGAAAACATTGTTACGAGGTAATAAAGACTGTTTGACATCAACTGGTCTGTTGAGAGTCCTCTTAGGATGTCCAGCAGTGATCTGAGCTCACAGTTGGGGGGTGTTTGGACCCCACTTTTCTTGGGACTCCCTTTAAGGCAGTGTTTCCTAACCCTGGTCCTGGGGACCCACTGCCCTGCATGTTTTAGATGTTTCCCTCTTCCAACACACCTGATTCAAATGAACTGGTCATTATCGAGCTTCTTGATGAGCTGATCATTTGAATCAGGTGTGTTGGAAGAGGGAAACATCTAAAACATGCAGAGCAGTGGGTCCCCAGGACCAGGGTTAAGAAACACTGCTTTAAGGCATCACCCATTAGAGCTCCCCAGAGAATATTACTGTGTGACACACACCAGCATCAGTCAAAAGCAGTTTTCACATACAGTACGCACTCCTAAAATTTGTAAACATTTCAGGACATCCTGTTCCTGAAATTTCTCAAAGTTATTTACACACGTCACACAGAGTGGGAAGTTTGCCTGTCGGACCGGAGGGGGGATGCAAAGTCCAACGCTATATGACAGTTTTTGCCTTGATATTAATGCTACATGTAGTTAGATGCAATCACATTATCAATGAAAGAGTGGGAAGGAACATACTGGAGAGCAGAAAAGAGTATGAAGCTTCTTATTGCGTGCACGACTGTCACACCTGTCGCTCACTGATTGCGTGATATTCATTTATTCAACCTTTATATGAGAGATCATTGATGGGCAACCCTCATGTGACATCCAGTCATTACTGAATCAATGAAAAGAACAAGAAGACAGACGAATACAAGGCCATGCAAATCAACAAACTGGGGGATTTCTAAGAAGCTAATAATTAAACAAACCTCATCACCCCCTCCTGCTCATCTTCGAAGTGAACATTTTCTGACTTTTACCTGCACACCAGCTCACCCAGCTTCACATGGAAATGTTGCTGGTGAGCATGCAGGAAAAAGTGAAAAACTCTGCAATTTAAGTTCACACATGCAGATTTTTGTAGGAGTTGAGTGCAAGTTTGAAACACCAAAGGTTTCTGTTGTGCAGGGAGGGTTTCTTCTCTGAAGACCGCTAAAACAACCCCTCTGAACAGAGCTATAAGAACCACGATAGTCCCCAGTTCTCTCTAGGGTTTACTCAAGAAAAAGGAGCCGCTGTCCACGTAACAGTTCTTTAAATTCATCCCCTGGTGTGGAAATGCTGAAAGTCTCTTCATCAAACTTAAATGTTAAATATGTCAACAAACTGATGCTTAATGTGCCTACTCTGCTAGCTCACATCTTTAAAACTTAATAGATAACCTCCGCTAAAAAGGAGGTTGTAAATAGTTTGTCCGGAGGTACCAAAGGATGCTCATCAATAACGCTCATGTTATTTTAGCATGTGTACTTCAGCTGACCTGTTAGCTAGCTGGTTGTAGCTCTCATTTTTACACTGGGTCTGTCTGTAGAAACATCTGTACGAAGTGACGCTTAATCCAATAAAATGACCTTAAGTACTTAAAGTTGTTACCAAGTTTTAAACACAGCTTCCTCTTAAATTCCTCAGCTGCCGGTTGTTTGGCCTCTTAGTGTTCTCTCTGTGCTGCTCAGTTTATTTAACTCTTTTTTTAAGACAGGCAGACGCCGACATTTAGTTTGAAATAACACAAGTGGAGGAGCGTGTATATTCATGCGTCCGACACTGAGCAGACTGAATGACATAAGACTGTGTTTATAAACCTCTGCTGGTGTTACAATATAAGGTCACAATATATTTGTTCAGCCTGCGGAGTGAAATCATGCTTCACAGTGATGCACACAATGCTGTCACTGCAGATAAACACTGTTTATTATTCTCTAATTTACAGCTGGCAGTGTTGTTTTAAAATGTACGCGTATCTAAAGGCTACTGTCTGCAGCCAAGTGTTCATTTACTTGCTGTAATTTACCGCCGTGAACCTACCTCACCTGTTACATACAGTTCCCATTTAGAGCATCAGACAGTCGACCAGTGTGATCTGAGATTATTACCTGACTGAACTAGGATTTTAAAGCTGGGGATGAAAGCCCCTCTAGTCCCTCTGGATGATGTCAGACTTCACCTCTCTTAACATTGCCCATTTGTTCAGCAATAATTTAAGTGGAAACCTTTTTGTGCTGAAACGCTGCCAACATATTTGTGCCATTAGACAATGTGTATAGTTCCATACACAATTCTATAGGGCTTTCACACTTGCAGAAAAACTCCTGATGAGTTGTATGTGTGAACGCAAACAGACACATTTTTCACTCAGACTTCACCCGGAGTTTCTCCTGCCAGACCTCCCAGGATTTTTTCCGCAGTCCGAGTGAGCTGATGTGAGAACGCAGCAGGATATTCTCCGGAGAATTCACCTCGAGCGAGTGGGAGGGGGAGTGACGTTTATATCCTGTGACTGGAGTCAGTGCAAAGACTGTGTGCACGCGACCACTACGGCGTGCACGTTATCAAACGGCTGCATTACGTTTTCTGTTCGTCAGTATGTTGTTCTCCGCTCTTTTGTTTAACTACACGTAGCATTGATATGAAGGCAAATATTCTCATTATAGCGTCTATAATCATAAAGAAGACTTCTTTGTTTGGTCCGTGTCGCTTATTCACGTCACATCTTACCTCAGGAGACCGCTAGTCACAGTACGATTAAAGTCTACAGGGGTCCCTCCACAAGTTTACAGTCTGAACATTTCAATTCAGCCAATGATGAACATGGGCTTTACAGAATATCCCCCCCTCCCCAAAACAGACATTGACTTTACATTTCAGTCAAACATGGATGTCCATTTGTGTGTTTCCTGTCCTGCAGCTGATGGGTCAATCAATACTTTTCTTTCTGTGGGCCTGAGCTCGTATTGATAGTTTTGACTTGAATGAACTGATCGTACCAGTTCATACAAAGCAGAGCTAGAAATCATGTTCATTTGGATCCTGTCCCTGCATTCATATTCATACTTTTTTTTGTCATCCGCAGGTTGGAGACATGGTAAAAGTGACCAAGATCAACGTGAACGGCCAGTGGGAGGGTGAGTGTAAGGGCAAAAGAGGCCACTTTCCCTTCACTCACGTCCGACTGTTGGAACAGCAACATCCTGATGACGAGAGCTGAGGAACACCCCTGGCCTTGAGCAGGTCCCCTTTCCTCTTTTGGTCATTTTGTCAAGCCCGGAGAGGAAAAAGGTTGAAACAAGCACACCGTGTATATGGACCTATGAATCAGTCAGAAGCTCCTGACTCTGCTGACGCAAAGACATGTTGGACGATGTTGTTATTTGAAAAGTTTACTCTAAGGTCCGACTGATATCGGTTAGCCTCTATTAGCGCTCTCTCTAAAGTCTATTAATGATGAATTCAACTCATGCTAAATCCACCTGCTGACCACCAGCAGCTGTTAAGGTGGTCTCCTGAGCGGTCTTTATATATGGTACACACACCGTCTGTTAAAGCCTTTGTGTCTAACGTCTAACTGATGGGCTTCATTTAAATTAAACAGTCTAATTTTAATCTCAATTAATTCTGCCTATTAACCGTTTATTAGCCGAATAATGCATTCACAAGTTTTAAGAATCCCATGCACACCCTATGAACCAAACTACAGGTGTCAACGTGACCTCGGGTAGGATTAGGCTTGGGGTTACTATAGATCAGGAGCAGCATATATAAAACTATTAACCACAATAATGTAATGAGATTAAGAGAATAAAAGGCTGTGAGTGAAACAGTTTTAAAGGTCACATATTATCGTCCTTTTTAACCAGTTTAAAGAAGTCTCTGCGTCTTGTTCTAAATCCACTCTGATCCTGTATTTGATCATGTCTATAAACCCCTCTATGTCAGCCATGCTCAGAACAGGCTGTTTCTGTGTCTGTAGCTTTAAATATGCAAATGAGCTGTGTCTGACCACGCCCCTCTCTGGAAGGGCTTGGGTGGCTCGGGCTTTCTCGCTCCTTGCCCTATTGTTTACGGTGAGAAGGCAGACTCAGAGGGCAGAACAAACACCTAGCTGTGGGAGTGTCACCCACCTGGGGGAGGGGTTACTGCCCTTTGTGATGTCATGAAGGGAAAATCTCCAAACGGCCTGTTTGAGCACACATTTTCTGAAGAGTGGAGCAGGCAAAAGACGGAGAGGATGGACTTTTCTCATCATTAAAAAGTTTATAGACAGACTAGAGACACTTATTAGTGTTAGAAAAACATGGTTACGTGTATTTTGCATAATATGTGATCTTTAAGTGTAAATATTGGCAAAATGGTAGTAAGCCTAAATGAGCTGTATTTGGCGCCAGTAACCGATATCAGTCCAACCATAGTCTACACGCCTCCAGACCAGTATTGAAGTCCACGCCACACAGACAGCGCAGAGTCTTGTCCTGTGGTATCTGTGTATCACCACCCACTACTCTTCATTCAAACACAGACGGGAAGAAAATCGATGACAGACAGGAGACAAAACACTCGGCTGCTCTCCCAGAACCGTGACTCAGTGAGTTTTTGGAGAGTCAGACTGTGAACCTCGGAGTGAAACAAGCAGAGACAGTTTTCCTGAGGACTCTTCTTCACGGAGAGAAAGCCGCTCTTCTTCGCAGAGACGACATCACTGACTCATTACGTGCCACACTACAAACAGAGTCCTCTTTTTTTGTACCAAAAGTGGAAAATATTATGATGAAATTGACTTTATATACACACACACCTTACATGCTAAGAACTGTAAACATAACTTTTTCCCGTATATTTCTTTTCCTTTTCCGTGCCTCAGACTTTACGCTGATTATTTTATGTTCCTCTTTTTAAACACTATTCAGCGTCCAGTTGATCGACTTTAAATGCAGCGTTTTGCAAGAACAAAATAAGCATCTGTACAAGGAAAACAAAGATCCTCCGAGGCTGATTTTAGAAGATAAGAGGAGGTTTTATTTTTGGCTTCCAGCAGGTTATTTATGACACTTTTATCTGGAGATGCTTTGGAGATCATATCTGGCCTTAAAACACTAGTGCTACTGCCTTTGTCTGTATAACAGGTAGAACCAGTGTCATTTCCCAGTGCCAATAAGATGCCCTGTTTGGATTGTTTGTTTCTCATCATTGTTGCCACATATTTGAATACATGTTATTATTTCACACAGTGTTGTCATTAAAATACACATACCCACTGAGCTTTAGGAACGGGCATTATTTTGAGGGTTTATAATATCAGTTCTCCTTAAATGATTCTCCTTACCGAGAGAGAACTTCATTCAATTCTGTTTAGTTCCCTTCTTAAGCTGGCCACACACGAGACCATTTTAGGCCCGGTTTGCCCCCCATAACGATCGGGTGCGTTGACGGATTTAAAAGCTTTTTGTATCCGATTTTTTTATTGTCCAAAGACTCTTCAAGTGTGGTGTGTCACCACGATTATTTCACTGCTTCATAAAAATCAAACATGTTTGTTATTTACGACTCCTGGTTGGACTGCCTCCGACAGAATACCCGCAGCAGCCAATGAGTAAGCAGACTTGGAGGTGTCACCAAGCGGATTTTGCGTACTCAGACAACTCACCCTCAGCTCGCACTGCAAATGAAATAAAGCTGCACAAAGTCTGTCTTCTCAGACTGGATTTCATCTGTACAGTTTTTCTCATTTTCTGATTTTCGCTGCAAAACAAAACACACAGCAGGAGAGCCAGCTGACGATGTCAGTCGTCCTTTGATCTGACGTCACGTTTGATCACGCAGGTTTCTGTGAGATCTCGTGTCTGTGAAGCCGTTACACAGACTCGTTACTAAAAACGGCAGGTGTGTGGTCTCCCGGTCTGGCCGAGTCGTCTAGTGTGTGCCTGTGAAACTATCCTTATGTCTGTGTTCTCCCATATTTTTAAAACTGGTTAAGATTTGAAAATGGTCTAGTATGTGTCCAGCTTTGGTTAATGCTAAGCAATGAAAGCTTATAGCTGCCTAACAACGCTCTTCACTCAGCCTACCTCTGGCTGTATTGGTTGTAGCTGCAGCGACAGCGGGCCAATCACATGTAGAGGATCATGTAAAGTCAGCGGGTTGTTATTGCACGGAGGCGTCTTTCTCACCATGAAGGTGATAACAACCCTCTCACTTTAAATAATCCCGCTTATTACACGGCTACTTACTTTGGAAAAATCAAGAACTTAACACACACTAATGATGTGGAAATGTTTTTATTAAGTTTAAAATGATTATTTCTTCTTCTAAACAAATCGCATGGAATCTACAGTCAGAGCAGTTTCCATAGCAACAGTTAACTCTGTAACCCTAACATAGATGTTACTCACATTAAACTGAACATTTCCACAGATGGTGAAAGTGAGACAAGGCGATCAGATCTGCATAAATCAGTGCAGCACCTGATTGAGATTTTCTGCCTGATCATGTCGGAGTCTGTCCACATTCTCTTTTCCACTCAGCAGTTCTTAAACACCACCGTGGTCCTTAAACACGTTCTCTTATGAGTTTACTTCATGGGTCATCTTTAGTTTAGCAGATTATCTCACTCAACGCCGGAGGTTTTTACGCCTTTACTCTGCTTTTGGACGCTGTTATCTGCTTCTCTTTTTCTCACAGTAAACAGACTGACAACAAATAACCCGGACGTTTTTCCTCAGATTGATTTGATCACAGTTGGTCCTCCAGAGCCTGTGATTGAAGCCGCTTCCATAGCAACCGTCTGCTTTTCTTAGTAACGTTGTGTTCTTCTTCTCGAGGGTAAGCAGGCTGTTGCCATGGCCAATCAGAATCGAGTATTTAACACAGCAATGTATTAATTAATCTAAACTATTTCTGTGATTGGCTGCATTAATTTTTGGAAATTCAAGATCTGGGTAAAAGCATTTCCTTGATTTCTGCTTTATTTATGTGTAAAATGTCACACTGTTTCTTTAAAGGCATCAGAGTTTTTTATCCGTACCGTTAAAAGGATAAATTTGTCGTGAGGGAGATTTAGCATTCAAGCACACGAAGTTCAAAGGACGTCCAGACAAAATGTAAAACAGTCAGAAATATCCTTATATGGTTGAAGTTGCATCACGTTGTGCTGCGTATAATTGCAGGTCCAGAAGTGTTTCTGTAGCGTTTAGTTCTCCCTTTAAGAGCGACAGACCGACAGCCAGAGCGAAGAAGCAGAAACTCACAATTTAAAGGACGAGAAACAGTCATGAAGAAGAGCGCTCGCCTTCTGCTGCAGCCGTAAAGAACAAAGATCTGACAGCTGGGGTCAAGCAAAAATACAACGTTCTATTACTGAAAGAATTTATCCGCTCAGCCTTATTTTTCCTGCCGGCATCCTGCGTTTTGAGGCATAGACAGAAACTTCCTCAAAGCAATCATTACCTTTGGATGAGCGCCTTTATTTCATCCCTATATCTTACTTAAACACCCGTGTGAACACTTCAATAGTTACATACGTTGTAAAAGGCCCAATCAGCTTTGAGACTGATGTAACACTATTACATGACTGCTATTTTACAGTGAAAAGAACATCCAGTGGTCGTGTTACTCCTGTATTAATGCAAACTTAGATAAAAGTATTTAATACAGCCCGATCTATTGACTTTCTTATGATACATAAATGGACAAAATGCTTCTCGATACAGTCGAATCGCTTCATCTAACAAACTCAAACTGCTCGTGTGAGCTTTTTTCTAAGTCTTGGGAGAATCTGCATCATTGCGTCCTCGACTTCGTATCTGCTGTTGGAAATCATGAAGAGTTTGAATTTTAAGGCCTGCGACCAAAACCTTGATCAGTCCGTCAGTGAGTCAGTATCAATTTTTATAAGTTAACTTTAACAACAGGTTGCATGATGGAACAGTGGAAGGTTCCTGGTTTGAATCCCTGTTGGACAGAGTCTTTCTGTTCTTCACGTGCATGCGTGGGTCCCCTCCGGGTACTCCGGCGTCCTCCCACAGTCCAAAGACATGCTCCTTAGGTTAATTGGTGATTCTTGAGTGTGACTGCTTGTCTGTCTATGTCAGCCCTGTGATTGACTGGTGACCAGTCCCCGCCTCTAGCCCAAGGACGGCTGGGATCCGCTCCATCCCCCCCGCGACCCTGAATGGGAAAAGCGGTTTAGATAATGGATGGATGAACAACACAGACAAATATTTTCCCTCAACACATCCTTGTCTTGGGGTTAGGAACATAAACAACACCTATGCATAATCATGATTCATCTTCACCTCCCACATTAAGAGTGATATTTATGATGAAGAAAGTCTGCTGAGGAGATGTAGCGTATGTTTGGTGGTCTTCATTAAGCCGAGTGTGAAACAGTAAATCTGACTCTAACATGCAGCATAGTCTGTGGTTATTTGCCATTTGCATTGACTATTGTGCACACCTTCTGTATCCATATTAGTAATTCCTTGATGTATATATGGCACATATGATGCCTCACCTGTGCATCAAAGGAAAAAAAGTGCAAAAACTGAGCTCGACTTTGCAGCCCCCCCACCACACACACACACACACACACACACTCAAAAGGAGATTTATTAAACAGGAGTGAATGCATTTTTTTGTTTCCTGCATTTATATAAAAACTTCACAAATATTTTAATTCATCAGACCCCGGATGTCTTGAAATCATTTGAAATCATTTGACTACTCAACTTATTTTGCAGCTCTGGTACAAAGATGACTGAATGAACGTAAGTGACGGTCAGTCGTTTTTAAACGTGCTGCTGCAAAAGTGGGGTTTGTCTCTTGTTATTGAGACGACAGAGTGAGGGGCTGCACATGAATGAGCGCCCGAGCAGTTGGGGGTCCGGTGCCCTGCTAAAGGGCATCTCTGCAGTGCTCAGAAAGTGAACTGGCACCTCTCCAACCGGCGACCCTCCGGTTCCCAACCCCAGCCCCGACAGACCGAGCTACTGCCGCAGTGCTAAGCAGAAGTCTTTAAAGATCTTGAATGTATTGTTTAAAGAAACAAACAGCACATTCACGTCACATATTGCTTCTTGAATTTGAAATCGTTTGTTGTAATTTCCTTTTCAAGAAGACAAACTTACAAAAAATCGTAACTGAAAGTGGAAATTGAGATGTTCATGTCTCCATAATTATCATCAAATCGATATCCAAAAGGTGGATGTTCATTTCTCTGAATGCAAAGAGGTGACAGTGTTTCACAGGCTGCTCTGTTCACTCTGTAGTTGATGTTACACACGTGTCTATACTTTCTTAACTTGATTTTTCTACGTGTAGTAAATGCCTTTCTGCACAGTGTTGCATTCAGAGACGGGACACTATTATTGTTGCCTTTAAGAGAAATGACCCTCTTTTACACAGCTGTGCCAGAGCAGTTAGAAGACCAATGAATACTTAGAACAATGTTTGTATTTTAAAGATGCCTCTGTTGTTATCTCCTCTAAAGTCGAAAAAAAAGCTCTAGCTCCATTTTTTCCTTTGAAATGTTAAAATTGGTTTTCATGTTTTTACTTTCGTGCCACTTTAATGAAAACCTGAAGAAGCCAAACTAGGATCTTTTTTTTAATTTAAATAGAGATTGTACGATGTGTCAAATGGTTATGAAAGCTGTAACTTTCCTTTTTTTATTTTCTGAAGCGTGTAATGTGTTCATAATATACCAAGTCAATAAGAAAATGTACCAGATTGTGAGTTGTGGGTTTATTTGCTGTCTCCAAATGATGGGAAGTTAAATTAAAATCCAGGTTTTTTGTCATTGCTGATTTGCTCTGTGCTGATAAAGCATCTCGCTGTGCTCCTACATCTCATGGTAAGTGATTTCACTCATTTTTTAAATCAAGATTGTAGTTCTGTCTAAATCCATTTAAGAACAGTTTTTTCATGGACTACCAGACCAGATTTTTGGTCTCACAATATGATAGATAGATAAATAGATACTTTATTGGTCCTGGGGGAAATTCAAACATTAGGGTCTGCTTAGCCTTTTAGTGTACATCTTAATATAACTCATTTTATAGTGGGCTACTGTTTAAGATTAGTGTATAAACTGAATTACAATTTGCATATTCATGTAGCATTATTATGTTGTGACACAAGATACTAACTTGTGCACACAGTTAGATGATAAATTATTCGCACAACATCACTTATAAGATAGATAATTATGTTGTACGCACAAGATTAAGTTTTAGGACTCCAGGGGCTCGTACCCCCCAACTATTACAAGTTATATAAGAATAATGTTGTGCGCACATTATAACTTCAGGGAACAAGATAATTATATTGTGAGCACAAGATATTAACTTAAAGAGGACATATTGTCCACCTTTTCAAACAGTCCCCTGTGGTCTAAATGAAACATCTGTGCTGTGCTTTGGACAAAATATAACATGAAGCAAGCACCAGAGGAGGTTTGTGACCCTGTATAAACCAGCTCTCTCAGAACGTTCCGTTTTGGTGTGTGTGTCTCTTTAAATGCAATGACCCCCCCCCCCCCCCCCCTTGAGTTTTCCCGGTAGACATCACTCCTTCGCTAGCGAGAATAAAAATGGCGGACCTGCGCAAAAGTTAGCTTGTTGCTCTAGGCTGTGGGTGGAGATACCAGCGGAGGGGAGGGTGTTTTTTTTACCAGAATCCCACTGTGATGTCACAAGGAGAGCTAATTTGTGATATTGCGCAATCGCGGCCGGCGCGACAGCGCAAGGAGGGTCCGCGGAGGGTCTGAGCGCCCAGCCGCGCACCTCCAAGATTTTGTAACAACGCAGTCGTCTTCGCGCCGACCGCGTTGCAATGATTGGCTACAGAGCCCGAAAGTACTCTGTGCCGTTCAAAATTTTCGCCGCTTTAAAAATGGAGGGGTTCGAAGTGGTAAGAGAGACTACTGAAGAGGTCCGTTCTTGCCGCTCTGACCGCATTCAGTATGAAACGACTCGACGTCCGCAGGGACCGTGTGCCGCACCGTGCCGACCGCAAGAAGCATGAATCATGTTTTATGCAGACCACAAACAAAGGACTGGATGGGTTTATTTCACATTTTGTGGGTCGGTAGACTCTCAGGTTACCCAAATATATGTTCAAAAACACTGGATTTTCATAATGTGTCTCCTTTAAGTCCAAATATCAAAAATGAAATGTTGTTTGTTGTTGTATATAAACGTTGACTGAACTACAACGGAGCACACATGGTTTAAATAGGTTGTCATTCACACTTAATTTGCTGTTTTTAAATTGTAGTTTGTTGAGTGGTTTATTTCTGGAGTGGGAGTGTGTAGGCGTAGAAGAAGACTGCTGCCTGCGTGGGTTTCCCGGATGTAGTACCGACGCCATCTTTACGCCAGTGCTACCGGTGGGTCTTCGGTTCAGCGGAGCGACCGTAGTGTTGCTGATCCACCAACCAGCAGGACTCGCCGAGTAGCAGCCGATCCGATAATCTTCCCTTTTTCCACCGGGACGCTAGGAGCAGTCCCCACACCCGAGCACCATGACAGACCGAACGGACCTAGTTTACCAGGCGAAACTCGCCGAGCAAGCAGAGAGATACGACGGTAAGTGCCCACATTAAAGTACCAGTCGTTGCAGAGTGCCTGGCCCCTCTTCGCCCCCCCACCTCCTCTGCGCGGGGGGGCTCGCAGACGCAGGTAAAGCAGTTCACATGGAAATGCTGGGCAGGACACAAAATGGCGGAGATTTCTACCCCAAGAATGAATCGGTTAACGTTTAAATGAACGTTTTATCAGCTCAAATGGAACGCACGTTCTACTGGGCGAAACGTTCTACGTGCCGCGCGCTCAGCCGTCGGTTGACATTTATTGCAAGTTAGCAAGTCGGCTAGCATTAGCAATCAATGCTAACAAGTTTGCTAGCCTTTCTTCAGCCACGACACGCGTCTAAAATACAGCAAACGCTCACACCCCAAGGACACGTCCATCCCTTTACTTGGTATATGTTTGGAACTGAGCTAAATCTATGTATCCTGATAGGCAATAGAAATATATTTGAAAACTTGGCCACAGTGTAAGCTAACGTACCGCTCCCACTTAATGTTTTGGAAAGAGAAGACCGGTGTTATGCCGAGAAATGCATCCCTGGCGAGAATTGAATGCACCTCGCAGGACAATTCAAAATGTGGCAGACACCATTTCTACACTGCCGAAATTTGCATCCACACTTGAAATACGATTCTGCCAAATCATGCCCCCACCCTTAAATTTACTCTACGGACACTTTTGAGTCAATTACTGTTTTTATATATACCGTTTTCAAACACTTCAAGGTGCACGCAAACACGACAGTGATGCATTTCTCTGCATAACACCGGTCCTGCCTGACAAACCTAATAAAGCCAATTTAAAAGTGGCACATGATTAAGTTTAAAGGTATTAGACGAATTCAAGGATTGTATTACTTTTGTAACAAATTGTTGAACGTGTTAATCTCCGTTTGAGATGGTCAGTTTCGGAACAAAGCGTCATTAAAGTTGATTAAAAAAGTGAAACGGTAACCAGGGTGACATCAATGCTGCTTTAATGAGGCCAGCGGACCGAGTCAAGTGATGGACGGTTGTAGCACCAATGAGCTACCAGAAAAGGCGGGGCTTAGAGTGTGGCTTTCATGTGATTGGTTTAAACAACAATCACGGTCAGAAGTTTGGCTTGAGCAAACTTTTCTTTTGAGACTAGAAGTCCTATTACAGGAGTGTATATTTATGGAGCCTTTCTCAAGTAAATGTATATAGCTTTTTGTTTTAACTTCCACAGTAAAATATAAATCTACAGGGTTTAGCAGGCTCATTAGTTTTGTTGTCATTCTTTTCTAGTAGGCAGTACGTAATAGACAGCAGATTCAGCAGATCATTAAAATGACAGATTTCATCGTTTCAAAACACGTGGTAAGAATTGTTGAATTATTCAAACATTTTACAGCCAAATCACAATCAATAATAGCGTTAACAATGCATGACGTAAATGCATATTACAACTAGCGGGGAAAGTCATAGACAGCATGGTTTTGTGACGGTGGAGCCAACATGGAAACTCACCATAGAAGTGGTCAAAACATGTGCATGCATTTTCAGATTTCAGGAAAGGGCTGCAACTCACAATTTTCCCATTTTTTAAACTGCCAAAAAAATATGTGAAATATTGCCAAGATTTCTCTTCTAGTCTCTTATTTGTCACTGAAAAGGGAAAAAATGGTATCCATGTTTTTAAGTCCTTTTAATGTCTTTTAATTTCTGTATGGTAAGTCCAAAAGCTAAAGGAGACAAAGGAAACTGGCTTTTTTTTGCACTGAAGAGTCGTTGCACATCATATTCTTAGACTCTTGCATGTGAAGTTGAGTTATTAAGGGACAATCAATAATGGTTTCCTCTTATTTTTCTGTCCATTAACTAGTTGTAGCATCTCTATTAAAGTGTGCACAGCTGCTCCCAGCGGCACATCCTTTATTGTGTAACGTGTCAGAGCAAGACACTGACCAAACATGGCATCGCATCAATTTATGCCCATAAAACACATCGACTGTGTACACAAGGAGGCTACTGGTGAAGTACTGGGGAACAATATCTGTAATAGGAAAAACAAACTGCAGGAGAGATATTCTGCAGCCAAGTTTTAATATCAGCGCAATTTATCTCTCAGCACAAAGTCATTCTAACTCAGGTTGCCTTTTGTCTCTCGGTCAGAGCAACACACCCTGCATACATGTAAAAGATGTGATTCTCCAGTATCCACTGATAGTATTAAGGTTACCTTTTCAGAGCGTAGTCGTGATTGTTTTAACATGTCCATTTACTTCAATAATTCATAGATTGGTATAGATAACAATAGGTTGATCAGTCACACAGCAGTGTTTGTCGGTAAGCCCCTCAGGGAGCTATCAGAAAAGAGAAAATTTGCTTTCAGACATCGAGAGGGTATCATAGGTTTCTTTTCAACAAGGACTGCTTCCTGTTTTTTCTGCAGCCTCTCCCCATAATTATGTTAAAATAAAGCACTGACAGTTTACTACATAGCAACATGGGCTGTTAACCTATCATTTGATGCAAGGAGTTCTCACATCTCCATTTGTCACGGCGAATATACGTTTTATAGTTGTATTTGATCAATGATGCATGCTTCTGTTGTGTTATGAAGCTGTAGTGTCCACTGCACATCACTGCATTAGGTTTTGCGTGACCTCTTTTACAAGCGTCTGCAGACTACATGTGAAGCATGCTCTGGTAAATAATCCTATAAAATATGATCTGCCGTCATGATCTCTATAGAGTTTTTTAATCCTCTCTTGGAGTCTTGCATAACTTGCAGCCTTTTGAAATCTAAAAAGTCTTCAATCTCGGGCATCTGTTTCTCAAACTGGACCTCCTGGATTTAATTTCATATCTCATCAAACCCCAGCTCCACCAATGCAGCCGTCTGGATTGTTGTATCGCAGGGCTGATTGGCTGCTTTAACAGTAACGTTGTTTGGACGCAAATCCGTAATAAAGGATGTTTTGCTGCCATCCACTTGTTATAATGTGCTTTTTCAGTTTGCACAAAAACCCCAGAACAGATGCAAACTATCTGTAAAAGACATTTGAATGCTTAGCTGAGCCGGAAATGTTGTCCCATGGATAGAGAGAAAATATCATAAAGGCTTATTGTTTGTGATAAGCACCAGTTTCTTTGTCCTAAAATACCCCACCCCCACCCAAAAACCCCTCAACAGACATGTCATGGACAGTGTCCTGTATTGTAGGATCCATAGCCAGAAACACCCTTTGCATGTCCCCCTTACAAAGGAGCTGCAAGCTTCACAAGCAGCATTTGGGACATGGCTGCAAATTTACCAAATATTCTTCAACTTTAAATTGATTGCACACAGTATTTGGTTAGGATTCATTGGTGTGGCGTACCGTTTTCAGCTTCTTCAATGCAATTATCATCTGATTGCTTTTCTTTTCCACGACAGTAATTAAACATCTTTGGGTTGTTAACAGAACATGACGTTCGAGGACGTCGTCTTTGGTTTTTGGAAACATTTATTAACATTTTCACCAGCAGCATTAAGTAGATCAAACAACTCCTCAATCAAAACACAGCAATGACATAAAGTTCATAATCATAGCTCTAGGTGTATGAGATATTAAAATGTTAGTTACTGACACTTTGTGAACTTGGGATTTTATCGTGTTAAAGAGCAAAGCTTTTTATAGCATAGGCCACACAGAGCAGCTTTGAAGATTGACTGTAACATCCTTTTGTAGCAACCCTAGAAGTTGGTTTCCATATGGGGGTTAGAGAGTTGCAAAGTAGAAGGAGCTATTTTAGGCGATCCTGGTTCAGGAAGTAAAAGTCTCATTGGTTTCTCTCGAAGACAATGTTACTTGATTCACAGTGAGAGCACTTTAACAGCTAAGGTCAGCATGAAATTAATCATCCGTATAAAAGATGAACAACTCCCTTCTGGTTCTCTGATTTAATAAAATGGAGGGTTGAGGCTTGTGTGTGTAAAAACTGAAACACGAAGGGCAAGAAACGTCCCATTAGCAAGCCTATGATACCTCCGTCACTAATGTTAGTTAAGATAATGTTAAAGAGAGAGATGAAAACCGTATCTGCAACTTAATCTCTTTCATATAACCTTTAAAATCTAGATCAGTTCAGTACTGCACAACAATGAAAAGCCTAGTCTCCATGGTAACAGCAGCAAGGAGCATGCATGTTGTAGTCTTAGCAACTCGTCCAGCCATCGCCTCAATTACACCCAAAACAAAAACACAAAGTTAGGATAACAAAAAACTATTGGCAAGATATTAAAACTGCGTGTTACCTCTTGCAGGAGACTGTCGGGTTTGTATGTTTGGCAACACAGAACGCTTCCATAACCAGCTGCCACTCGTACCTTGAGACCCCTTTGAAGCCCAGAAAGGCTGCAACAATATTTGTTTCCCGTATTCCAGTTGCAACCAGTTTTGAGAAGTTGGCGACCAGTTGGTGTTGGGGCGGCTGTGGCTCAGTTGGTAGTGTCGGTCGTCTCTCATCCGGAAGGTCGGGGGTTCGATCCCCAGCTCCTGCAGCTACATGTCCGATGTGTCCTTGGGCAAGAATCTTAACCCCCAAGTTGCTCCTGCTGCGTCTATGGCGGTGTATGAAAGCGTGTGAATGGGATAATTAACTTCTGATGGTCTCTTTACACAGCAGCCTCTACCATCAGTGTGTGAATGTGTAGGTGTGACCTTCGGTGTAAAAGTGCTTTGAGTAGTCTGAAGACTAGAAAAGCGCTTTAGAAGCTCAAGTCCATTTACCATTTGGTGTTACAACATATTTTTCAGCACATAAAAAAAGGGACAGCAAATGTATAGAATAATGACTTCAGTGATCAGGATCATATGTTCATAAGGTGGATCAACAAGCAGCTACCTGTTACAACAACAACAAGCCTTACTGGTTTCTAAACTATTGTTTTGTTGCATTCTTTGAGTGTTAAAACATTTTTACATTTTCTTTATTTTGTTGATTTGTAAGTGCAAAGTATCATACAAGGCGTCTGAAAGCGTGTACCTGATTTCCAGCCGGTCATCCTGACTAAACGTGAGTGTTAAGCCGTGCTGAGTTTGTTCCAGCCAGGCGCTGTGTCCTGATGGTGACGAGTTAATTCGCTAAACCTTAAAAAGCTGAGAAAGAGTTTAAAAAGCACCGCGAGGTCATTAGGGTTTATTTGAGAGCAGGTTGGGCTGCAGGGTTTAAGTGATCAAAGCCAGCATAGTGCTCCTCCTGGCTTCCACCACTGTGTATCAGGTTTCTCCAGCATGCTGCATTGAGCCCTGCTATTGGCTTCTGCAGATAACACCACCCTGTCTGGTGAAGTTAAAAAACAAATGATTGACGCACGGCTCTTACCTTCAGGCTAGCAGCTTTAACATGGGAGGTGTGACCAGTCTGCGGCTTACGCCTCTTGTTTGTTTTAACAACTAAAAATAAAGATGATAAAAGCCTTTCATTTGCCTTTCACACGTTATGCTATTATGCAATGTTGCATTTTCACATTCAGCTTATAATTGTAAAATATGGTCTCATATTTTGTCCAGGTTATCCATCGATGATGTGAAATGTATCACTAACAGTTGCAGAACCAGATAATTATATTCCATAGTTTCTGTTTCTGCATGTCTCCTTGAACTGCTCCGTGTTGCTCGATTGAAGAGGCTCCATATTGTGCCTGTTTTATCTCAGTCTCCATGGAAACGGTTTGTTGTGCTGATTAGTCGCTCCTTCAGATTGGCGAATTGTTGTCGTCGCCAATTGATCCCTTGATTCTATATTCATTCCTCACATCGCATCCTACTGATCACCTTGAAGACGAGGCGTCAAAGCTTAAAAAAAACAAGTGTCACATTAGTTCCTTCTCAGCTCTGTGGTTCGTTAACCTTGAACAGTTCCCATCATCTCACTACTCGTACTCATAGGAGGTGAATCTTTGCATTAGAGGATTATTGTTAGGCGCAGAGTCTAAAGCCTGGCTCACCCTGCAGGAGTTTATCGTGATTATCGTGCCGGATGGACCCTGACGCACCACTTCACGTGACCGCATGTAAGCGATGGAGCTGGCGGTTACATTTGAGATTGAAATGTTCTGTGTAGAGAGGAAAAAAACATTTAAAAAACAAACTAGTTTAGGGTGAATAAATGTTTGGGGAGACACAAACATGTTGTGTATCCTTCAGCAAGAGGTGGAGGTCAGCCCCCTGTTCCTCACTTCTGTCCACATATTATTGTCCTCCTTTGTCTCTCGTGGTTATTGTAGTCACACACGACTTCCGCCAGACCCTTTCATGATGATCATCAAGAGTTTAAATCTAAATATCAAACATGTTTTGTATAAATCAAGTTGTTCCCGACGATCTCCGAGCAGATCAGAGACGTTAAGATTGGATCATTATGCCACTCACACTACAAGATAATCTGAGAAGATAATCAGTTCCGAGCAGCCTCGAGTCGGTAACACCCCTGATTTCAAGGGCGGTCCGCCTGTAATTTTCTACAAATGTAAATACTGCATATGTGAAAACGGCTTGTGAGAAGCTGGTAGCTCATGTCATTTGTTTCCCTGTCTCTTAGAAATGGTAGAGTCGATGAAGAATGTGGCCAGTATGGACGTGGAGCTGTCGGTGGAGGAGAGGAACCTGCTGTCTGTAGCGTACAAGAACGTGATCGGAGCCAGGAGAGCCTCCTGGAGGATAATCAGCAGCCTCGAACAGAAAGAAGAAAACAAAGGCGGAGAGGACAAACTAAAGATGATCCGAGAATACAGGAAAACGGTCAGGAGCTGTTATTGTCCCAAATCTACCGAGCTGTTGCTAGAACAGATTTTAAGCAGTGTCAAATGTTTCTTTATACGTTTCTGTGCTTCAAGGTTTGATCACAACACGTTCCTATCTTTGTCCAACGGTATATTAACTAATGTAGAGACAAGCTTTGATCCCAACAAGAGCGAAACATTGATGACAGTAACATTTTCCTCAAGACTTCAATTTGATGGTTGCAGAGAACCTTAAACTCTTTCAAGTCCTCATTCTGCACATTTGACCGATGCCGAGCTGAAGTAGTGAAACTACATTACCCAGCTGCAATCCTTCTGTGGTGTCTGTAACAGATTCTGACAAAACATTAGCAGTCATCTGTTATTTTAATGTGCGGATCTCTCTGCGGTGGTTTCATTTATCTTTGGAGGGAAACTGGAGCTAAAAGTGTTCACTTTGAGTCCTGTTACAATCATGTACCGTAAAATCCAGCATATGAGTCGCACCGGTATATAAGACGAGTCTGTTTTGGGGGGTACCTGTGTGACGATTTCTATTGTGCTTAGCAAAGTCCACAATGTCCGTTTCTGTACAGCTGTGTCGCTCTTTTAGTACCGTCTATTTTTGTGGAGTTTACACTCGTACGAGCGACAGTACGGTAGTTCAGCTCTCAGCCTACGATGAAAGTGGTGAAGTAACGACAGCCCACAAGTCGCGTATCCCACCTTCGTTGGTCACTAGTGAACTTTAATATAGGAGTCTTTCAATCAAAAGAGCCCTCCACTACTTTTACTTACTGAACAATAAACCACTGTTTGCTTTAAATGTATGATTATGACCTCTGGAGAGGAAAGATGTTAAAAAGTGGCGTCGCTGGCCTGGTCTGCGTCGCTCTGTATCCCAGCACAGCTTGCGATACACAATGAATTGGGATGATTTTTCAGTAGCCTCAGTGGGTGATGGTGGCGGCTGCACTTCGGCAGTGACAGTGCCTGTGTCAGCATTTTTATACTGGTATATTGGTCGCGCCGGTAGATAGGACGCAGCCAACGTTATAGAGGAATATAGTGCATCTTATACACCAGGATTTACGGTAATCTTTTTCACTGGTTCATGAATCAAATCTCCCAAAAGAAGTTTGGAATCAGACACGAGCGAAAATTCAATCTCCTGTGGATTTACGTCAAACTATTTGAAGTTCCTGCCCTCCTTGTTTCTTTCAGGGACAGAGGTGAGGTTTCACCCTTTAGGAAATCTAGTTTCCATATCCAGTAGGCACGATGCCAGAGAAGCTTTAGTCTCTTTGGCAGCACTTTTTAAAACTCTCCTCCACTGACCTCTCCGCTCAGAGACGGAGACACGGGGAGATTTCACAACCCACCAACACTTGTCCGAGGGAAATAATGAGGTAGGCAGCAACCATGAGTCAGCTTTAAATCAATTTTTCTCCACTTTTGCCGCAGACCAGCTACCAGGCACTGGTGGCACCACTGCGTTGATTCAGTAAGGGGAGAGACTTCATATGACTAATGTAGGATAATAGATGTTTCCCACAGCTCAGTGTGAAGGTTGTGTTTTTTTTACCCTTAATGACACCCACTTCTTGGCACTCTTGCTGAGACTTTCTGCTTTCATTTCTTTGTTTCTCAAGGTTTGTCCAGAGACTTGGCACTTACACTATTATATGCAAGAACTCCGTCATTGACCAGCTTGAAATATTCATTTCCCAGTTACTGTTAGCATCTGGAGCCTCTGCGTGTATGTTAGGGCTGCACGATGAATCCCAAAGGAGTCGAAATCGCAATATGAGCTCTCGCAATAAACACATTGAAAGTTTGAATTTATTGCAATACAAGAAATGTATATATTTAAAGTAGAGATGATTTCTCACTCAGTGTGAGCACAGTTTACCTGTGATGGAGGCCCACGTACGACAGCCATGCTTCACTGACACGTCGATGCAGTCAGATGAAGCTCCAGTTTACTATCAGCCACCCTCAGATGAATTGGTGCCAGTTTAGTTGTTAAAAAAGTGTTCTTATTGGCTTCAGGAGGGACTGTCTGACTCTGCTTATAAAGTCAGAGCAAAACAAGCAGGAGATCGTTTGTTCTCACAAATCACTCTGTTGCCTCACTTTTATTATTTTACCGTCACTGCAAAAAAAAACGACCGCAATTGGTGGCTGACAGGTGGTAATTTCCAACCCTGCTTCTTGATACGTGTTGTAAAACAATACAGTCTTCATCTTTAAAATCATGAATAATATCAAAGTACCAACGTTTTTAAGAGCAACACATCTACCAAACAAAATCTACCCCCAGCCAAAGAGACGAGTTATTGTATTTGTGCAATTTTCAGGATGTACAGAAGTTTACCTGCAACTTAAATTCAAGAAGTTACCCAATATTGGCTGCCTTTGGTTTCTATTGTTGCTGAAAATCATCATATCGAAGCTTTAGACCCTACTTCTACTAAGAATACATTTGAACTGTATTAATGACGTACTTTAAGATAGCTGTCTAATGAAATGGAAATAAAGATTCAGATGACCCTTCAGCTGGGTTAAGGCAGGATCCTTAGAGAGCTGTCGTCCACATTGTGATGGTTGAAGTGTCGATGGCTGACATCGTCTGCCTCCTCTGATAAATACTGCCCCGTGTGTTCCTGCCAACTTTTAAATAATGTGTCCGTGGTGGATATTAGAGAGTACGATCAATACTTGGAACAAAAGAAGAAGAAGAATTGATGTTTTTTAATTAGTGACAGTTAGTCTCAACACTTTGACTCTAATATTTGATGTTGAATCTAAGCGGAGTGCAGTAACGTGCATACAGAGTTATTCAGGGGCTGAGTCGTAAACCACTGGATATGATGCACAAAGACTCGCAACACTATGCCTCCTAAAGATATACTTACACATTAAAGAACACAACATTCATCCGGTCCTGTATGTCAGTCCAGTCCGGCGCCTTCATTTCTCATACTCATACAAAGTGAGCCCCTTCAAGGTTGTGTGTGTTTCTTTTTCTGCAGGTTGAGAAAGAGCTGAAATCAATCTGCAACGACATCCTGGATGTACTGGACAAGCACCTCATCTTAGCTGCAGTCACGGGAGAGTCTAAGGTTTTCTACTACAAAATGTACGTATCTAACATTTCCTGTTTATTTGGTATTTGTCCCAGTTTAATCTTCCATTTAATTTGGACTCATCCGGAGCCTTTTGCCATTTAAAAAAAGTATCGGTGAGGATTCGGTCTGTTGACTTGAGAGTGTTCAAACCAGCTCCTTATGCTCCGACAATGTGAAGGCCTCAAACAGCAAAGATGCTTTTAGTGGTACATTCATTGTCTTCCTGGATAATGTATTATCTACCGCACAATGTGACGCCACAGACAAGACGTGATACAGCGACTGTGTCGACAGGGACTGCTTTTAAATAAATGATTCAGTTAACTCGGGTCATCAACTTTCCACAAGGTGAAACATCACAATCACTACACAAGAACATTTTACCAACCGTTGTTTGAACGTCAGTCCATCTGGGTGTCTTTAAAAAAAGTTCTTTAATTAAAGTGGCCGTACTACATGAACATTTAAATAGAATAAACCCCCCTCCTCACCCTGTGTTACCTTATTTCACTATGCTAAGTCACCTGGGATGGCCAATCAGATTTCAAGGGCGAGGCCCAGGTCACCCATTCAGTCACATCCCTGTCCCAGACCCCCCACTTCATGTCCTCGTGCCCTCCCTGTAGTCACTCCACACAGTTTGAGAAGCTCTCACCTAAAGGAACATTTGTATGTACTGTAGTTTTCTACATGCAATCATTAGATATTCATGTACAGGAGCAGATCCAACTCCTACTGCAGTTTGAATGCTGAGTTCAGTGTGTGATTATTTAAATCTGAAACAGCCTTTTTATGTCTGATTTTCTAGACGTTATTTTTATTGTCTCTCATAAAAGCCGTCGTAGTCTTTTGACTCCACTTCCACACAAATCACAGCAGGGCTCTTTGTTCTCTCGGCTCACTGCTCTCTGAGCTGTAGATGCTGTCCTGCCTCAGAGAGTTGTTCGTGTGATGTATGATTCCTCTCCTCAGCAGGCTCCGTCTGTCTTCAGCTGTGGAAGACTGACCGTCCAGCGTGTAGTAAACAGCTTCCCTTTAGATTTTAATTTAACATTTTATAAAGTTAAAAGACCAACATGAAAAACTTTTATACAGAGGTGTCATAAGGCAGGGGGGTAACTGGTGTACGCCACTTATTTCCATAGTAACTCACTATCTCTCTCTCCCTCTCCTCTCTCTCCCTCTCCTCTCTCTCCCTCTGTCTCCCCCTCTCTCTCCCTCTCCTCTCTCTCCCTCTGTCTCTCCCTCCTCTCTCTCTCTCCCTCGCCTCTCTCTGTCTCTCACTCTCTCTCTCGTTGTGTTTGTGTGTGTCTCTCTCTCTGACTTTGTTTTAATGAGTGAAGTTGGGACAGGAAGTTCAGCTAACACAAACAAATAATGTCACACTTTTATAATTGATCTTTGTTGGAGACTCTTGTGATGGGTGCAGATATTGAAAAGTTTAAATTCTTATTCATTTGTATGTCGATGTATTTAAATCAGGTCTGATTTAACTTCTTGTTCCAGGCTCGATGTTTGCGCTGCACACGTGTTGAGGTTGTAATGTCTAACCACTTTGCTCCCTGTGCTCAGGAAGGGAGATTACCACCGGTACCTGGCAGAGTTTGCCACAGGCAACGACAGGAAAGAGGCAGCAGAGAACAGTTTGGTTGCGTACAAAGCTGCTAGCGACATCGCCATGATCGAACTCCCTCCAACGCACCCCATCCGCCTGGGACTGGCCCTTAACTTTTCAGTTTTCTATTATGAAATCCTCAACTCGCCAGACCGCGCCTGCGGGTAGGTGTGACCGTTGACTTGTTTTACTGGTAGATGTTTGTGATGTCACTGCTACGGGCACTCCCCAACATGTTGTAGAAAAACTCAAATGTACAAAAATCTCGTTTCTGACTTAAATTTGGTGAAGGCCGGGCGTTCCTTCTTTTGAATCGGGATGCTCTTCAGGGTTTTTCCCGCATGTCTGTTAGAGGTAGAAGTGTTTTTTTTTTAAGGTGCTAGAATCCTGGAGAAGAACTACTGAACTCTTTCTTTATCTCCTTTGAGCCTCGTCGTTTTGATCCATTGGCCGCCTCATTTTCTGTCATGAACCATCAGCTGTTTTCAGAGGAGAGAGCACTCTGATAAAATGACTGTGCTCTTTTGCCCAGTGCCAAACTGGAGACACAAAAGGTCACCCAGTTGCAGGGGGACATGGTCAAGAATTTGGAAGGAGGGGGGGATTTATTTTCTTCTCAGCAGACACTGGGAAGCAAACTGAAACTAAAAAGAGGATTACAATTGGACTCACCAGTTTTTTTTTAAGAAGAGGTGTTTTGCAGCTCCATCAACCCCGTCATCTCTCCTATAGAGCGCCACGTTAAGCTAGTTAAAGGCGATCTACACGGCTGGGTGAGGTGCTCTGAGATTGACAAAAATCTAATTTAAAGACTTGTGCACTAAGGCAGGGAGATTGATGAGCTTTCGCAATAAACACATCGGGTAAGTCTAAATGAATTGCGATAAATAAAAAAACACTTTGATGTGGTCAAACAATGCTTTCTCTCGCAGCATGTTTACATCAGACCTGTTTAACGGAGGCCTGTGTATAGTGTTCATGTGTTCTCTCCGTTTGGATGAGGTCAGATGAAGCGAAGTATCAGCGACTCTCGGATTAATTAGTGCACACTTAGTTGAGGGGAAAAAGCTCCGTTTATTTATTGATTTTGGATTGGAGTGAAATGTTGCCATCAAAGTAATTCTGTAAAACATGAAGAACAGCAGAGAGACAGAAACTGTGAGGGAAAATAACATTCACTACTTTTGTTGTTGATTCATCATCATGCATATCGTTATCGCAATAAGTCACAATGTTGCACATTTTTCTCACATCGTGCAGGCCTATTGTGCACAACAAAAACTGAAGTACTTCACACATTAAATAAATCTAAGAAATATTAAATAGAATAGATTATTAGATTATGGTTAAAGAGGACATATTCTCCCCCTCCTCCACCTTTTCAAACAGTCCCCTGTGGTCTAAATGAAACATCTGTGCTGTGCTTTGGTCAAAATATAACATGAATCAAGCACCAGAGGAGGTTTGTGACCCTGTATAAACCAGCTCTCTCAGAACGCTCCGTTTTGGTGTGTGTGTCTCTTTAAATGCAATGAGCCCCCCCTGAGTTTTCCCGGTAGACATCACTCCTTCGCTAGTGAGAATAAAAATGGCGGACCTGCGCAAAAGTTTTGCTCTAGGCTGGGGGTGGAGTCCATGGGTGGAGATACCAGGGGAGAGGAGGGTATTTTTCTGGAGGGTACCAGAAAATTTGAAACGGAGCATTTTTCTCTGTGTTGTAAGACTTATGCAAACCACAAACAAAGGACTGGATGGATTTATTTCACATTTTGTGGGTCTGTAGACACTCAGGTTACCCAAATAAATGTTCAACAACACTGTAGAAGTGGAGTTTTCATAATATGTCTCCTTTTAAATAAAAAAACGAGAAAAGAAAACTAAATCAAACAAGTGAGACCGCTGAGAGTTAATAGAATTATAATTAAACCAAACACTTGACTGAAATGTGCCATTTCTGTCGACAGCCACGTGTTGAAACTTTTCCTTTGAACTTGAGCTTCAATCCCACATTAAAGGAAACTGCGTGTCCCAGCTGTTGGCTGAGGATGCTGCAGGATGTCTGTTCAATGATTCACAGGAACACCATAACTTAAAAAGAAGGAACAGATGATTAATTTGAATCCTTAACCTCACTGCCTCTGAGCTGGATTTGTCTAACAGCATGAAAAACAGACACAAACATGTTCTGCAGCAGTTACATTATGTCCACATGTTTACTGCTTGTTGAGTGTAACTGTGTGGCCCTCTCTCTGCTGACAGTTTGGCCAAGGTGGCGTTCGACAACGCCATTGCAGAACTGGACACGCTGAGCGAGGAGAGCTATAAGGACTCAACACTTATCATGCAGTTGCTACGTGACAACTTGACACTATGGACCTCAGACGTGCAGGGAGACGGTGAGAGATCATTTCCTTTCTTTCAGCAGAAGCTACGAGCATCAGACCTGATAAAAAAAAAGTGTTTCTAGAGAGCCGTTTAGAAATAGCTAACATCTTCTCTAACCTTTCCCATCATCGCGGTGGTTTCTCTCCCTGGTTCCTCTCTCAGCCTCGGCTCTCACTCACTCCTCTAATCACCTCTCATCTCTCCCTCGCTCCTCTCTAGAGTCTTAAGGACCGTCCTCTTCCTTCACTCTTCCTCCATTGTAGAAGTGTATTTTGTAAGTCATTCCTCCTGTCTTTGGATTGTCCACCTCAGACTGTAACTCCTGTCTCTGTGTCTCACCACCCTGACACTTTGCTGTTTGCCCTCGAGCTCTGAACGATTACTGAAACGTCTATTTCTCACCTGATCTTCACCTTCCTGTGCACACGTAGAACCAGAGTGCTGAGCGATGTAATGTCGTCACGGTGTTTGCCAGTTAGTCAAAGTCTACATTTTGCACGGTTGTGCAGTATTTATATTTCCCCAGAACTACAGGTTCTAAAATACTTTCATACGACGAGCTAAAATGAACGTGACGACACACGGACGCTTTTACTTGTTTCTGACTTTTAGGGCTGCCATTTCTCAAACCTGGGGGAGAAAGTTCACTTTCACTTTACCGTCTAAAGTAGTTTGCAGTCTGATCCAGCAGAGGGCGCTCTCAGCGTAAGTTGACTATTGTATGCACTCTTGACCTCAGTAAATGAAGACAGTAATGTGGCAAAAGCAACAAGGGCGTGATGCAAAGTTACATGAGGGAGACTCGCCTCTCTGCAGACAGCAGCCCTGTCGCTACATACCAGCGAATATTTGTGTGTGCCACGCACGTCTGCACGCTCTGAAGGGTCTCGTCAGTGGCTAATAATGTGAATAAAAATAGAGCTGCACTCGATCCCGATCACGTTTATAGACTTGTGTTTCTGGCGAATAAAGTCTTCCCCTTTAAACTCGAACCTTTAGCATGTAGCAGGTCTCAGTCTGCTTCGCCGTTAACACGAGGCTGTCATGGTCAACAGAGATATTTTAATGATATTTTATCTTGTTAAATATTTGCAAAACCTGTCCCCCCATCGCTAATCTTTAAAACATGTTGTCATCTTTTTGAGCGAGGTTGTGATCCAGGACCTACATTATATATTTCGTATTTTTGTGTTTATTTTGTATTCGTCACATTACAGCAGAGAGACGACAGAGAATAAAGAGTAGACAAATAAAGGAATAGCACGCAAAAGTGTGCTCCTAAATAAATATAAAAACCTTGATGTGAGCGAATGATTGAAATGAAAATATTAGCAGAAATGTGAGACAACTTTTGTCACCATGATTCATCTAGCTGTGATTATTTTAGCCCGTCGCGGACTTGGACATCTTGCGAACCCCCTGCTCCTCCTCCTCGGTGCACGTCAGTCCCGCCTAACCCAGCAGGTGGTGTCTGTGTGAAGCAGAGAGACTTTTAAACGTGTTGAAGTGTGATTATGAACGGACAAACTGCAGAAGCAGCCTGTGACGCCGCCGTCGCTGCTGCTGCTACGTCTCCTGTGGCTTTTTTTTTCTCCCTTTCACATCCCAGCTAGCTGTGGTGCTAATGAGCACTGTTACTCTTTCTATTTTCATCATGATGGATTCTCAGCCTTTTGTTATCCGCGCCTCTTAATTCTTCATTACACGGATGGCTGTGCTGTCTCCGTGGTAACCTTTCTAAGCAACCAGCCGCACAAGTTTCACATTTTAGCCCCTTCCACTAAATCTGACCAGAGCTTGTTGTGAGTTGACTTGAGCTCACTGGACCGCATGTTGACTCAGTCTGTATAAACACCGCAGCTTGTCTATGAATGTCGATGATATTTGTCGTGTGATTCACTCACTAACGTGTTTGTGAGCTGAGCCCTACCACCTCTCAGAAACACAGTCGTACACTCCTCTTTACGTGATCTTTGTTCTGCAGAATTTCAGTTTACCTCATTTTATGAAATGAGCATGAAAGCATGAAGTGAAGACTCAGATCTTTATTGAATTTTCTATTCTCTAAACAAGGAAACAGAGAAAGGGGACTTGGTTTAAAAAATGCCCATCCTGTGTCCGAGAAGAGAATACAGTCTTCCTCATCTTAATATTTACTCCCTCAGCACCTTTACCTTACCAATGCATCATTTAGCCATTCCTTCTCTTCACATTCAAACTGTGTTGTACATGCTAATGCTGACTCTAGGGCTGCAGGATATGGAGAAATAACATGTTTGAGATGATTTTCTTCCAGGTATTAAATGAGAGTAAAACTAACATTTGTCCTCTCGAAGAACTCGAGGGACAAACTCCCATCGATGTCCTTTACCGAGAGCGACACAAACACTGCACACAGCGTCATCTCATGTCAGGAAAACAACGATAGATCTGATGTTTAGCAGTAAAGACTTGTTGTGTAAACCAGTGAACTTCTAGTGATGAAAGATACAACAACCAGAATTTAAATTTTTAGACATGAGGAGCAAAATTACAATATTTGCATTCGATTTTTTTTAAATTCCTTTCGACAACCGCTGTGATAATGTGACTTTTCTTGTAGTCGGTGCCAAATTAACAGACTTTTTAGGTCGGGAAACATCAGCAGCACTTCAGTACTTTATCGTTACGCTGTTCTCTTCATAGACCACAAAGAAAATCCTCCCTGTTTACACGCTACAAACCGCAACTGTGTGACGTTTGTGTTAACGAAAAGATAAATAATCGATCATCAAAATAGTCATTGATTAGTTTTCTTTCTTATTACTATTATTGCACTTTTTGAATCATAACGTGCCCTCTTGAATTAGCCTTAAATAACTCCAGGTTTGTTCTAACAGCAAGAGAAATGCATCGTGCTCATCTGTCACTGCTACTAAACTCTCTTATAATCGACGTAGTTGAAGCCGGTTGATCTGTTCATCATCGTGTAAAGAGTCCCTCTGCAACCTCCATAATTGTTCCCTCTTCCTGTCGTTCTCTCAGGTGAAGAACAGAACAAAGAAGCACTGCAAGATGCGGGGGAAGAGAACCAGTGAGACCGAACAACACGAGACAAGCCCTCCTCCTCCTCCTCTTCTTCTTCTTCCTCCTCCATTATTTCTCTCCTCCCAGCACTAGCTCCTTTCCCCAGCCACACTTTTCCGCTGGGTTTATCCTGCAGCTCACTCTCTCTGTCTCTTCCTCTCCCTTCTCTGTTTCTTACCCACCTCTCCTCCTCGTATGCACGTCCTCTCCCGGGTCTCCATCTCCACTCCTCCCCAGGGTTTTACCTTTTATTTTGCAAGCCTGTACCCTTCAAGGTTCCTGTCCTCTCTTTTACGGTTTTTATTTTCGCTTTACTTTGCTGTGTCATCTGTTGCCAAGTACGCTCGCCTGTATTTGTAACACACACATATGCAAGAGTTTATTTAAAGACGATTCTTTGCTGTTTTTCCTGTGTATGTGTGTTTATGAACAGTTTCTTGTCCATGCTTTAGTCGGTTTAAAACATTTCTGTTTGCAAATTCAGGAGATCGAGCAGTGAGCGGAGGTTTAAAAGGGATGCATTTAAAGCTTTTTAGGAAGAAACTAAGTGCCCTCTTTACTTTGTCGTTACCGAAACGTGCTCCGACGACACATCATTAGTGTTATTTTTATTATTATTAAAAACCTACAAAAAGCAGAATGTCTCCCCCCCCCTCCCTCTCTCTCTTCAAGCTTAACTCTGACCTCTATTCTCGTCCACTCTCGGACCAAGTATTGTGCTGCGAGGCTGTAGAGCTTAAGCTAATTGCAGATAGTTAGGTAATGGCTTTTTAGCAGACAAACCGTGCGTGCGTGTGCGTGGGAGGGGAATGCTCAACACTCTTTGATTGTAACGTAATGCAGATTTGCATTGGCACTATATAAGTTTAAAAAAAAAAAAAAAAAAAAAAACGTTTGGGAAAAAGAGGCCTGCTGTATCTTTACTCCCCTGATTCTTTCAGGTTTCCTCGTCTCGACTCTCTCCGTCTCTTTCCGACTCCTCTCATGTCCTCTCTTCCTTCTGTTCAGTATGTGTAACGTGAATCTGATTTGTACTACTGGATGTTCTCACCGGAGCCACAAGTACCATCTGTATTCTTACTGAAACACAGCATGGAATTAACATTAAACTTCAAATTGAGAAATGTTAAACTATCATGTGTGACGTGTCGTCTTTATGCTGCAAGATGGGCTTTTACCCGTTTAGTTTAACATGTTTAATCTGTTTTCTTACCACCAGAGGGCAGTGCAGGTCTGCAGCAGGAGACTGCACTGAATCTCAGCTCCATTAACAATCAGTCATTGAGCATTTGTTGTCCTCAAGAGATTTAAAGCTTCAATTAGCAGTTTTGGAAGAACTATTCAGATCCATGACTTAAATAAAAGTTCTGTTCTGAAGTACAGAATAATTATGAGCTCAATTTGCAGACGAATAATGAGGGTTCATTTGATCTACATAACCTAAAAGACTGCTGATAAACAAAATACACTTTAATTATTGGCTACGTTTAGGTATCAGTGGTAATATAAGTAGTAAATAAATCAACTTGAAGATAAATTCTTGTTTGAGCCGTCACGTTAAACCTTCACTTATTGGAGGTTTTAAATGTGTTTTTGAACTTGTTGAGGTTTGGGTTGTTTGTTGAAATAAACATTGTTAACATTTAAATTGAATTTAAAGTTTTTGTAACAGTATTTCTCTAAAAATCACCTTTAGTTTCCGTCCGTCCTTTCTGGCAGAGTTTGTCCAGGCAGTGATTTTTAAAGCTGAGGGGCACAGATGTTTGATCAGCTGACGTGTCTGCAGGTCATCCTGAACTGAGTCAGAAGCCGACAGGAGGCCCGATCTCTTTGTTCTCAACACAAACAGTTTTACAGCATGTTATTTTTGGTGTCTTTTATGTAGGGTGAGTTTTTACACACTGTCCCCTGGTTTACGGAGCTACGTGCAGTTTGTATTTTGAGCATGCTGTGGTTTGACCTTATCATGAAGCAGACGCTGAAGGTTGAACTGGAGAAGAGCTTTCTTTATAATCACAGACCAGCAGGTGACAAACTGCAGCGTTTAACATCTAAAAAGGTTAAAGGTCATATATGCAAATTACACTTCACCATGTTTCTCTAACACTGTATGTCCCACTAGTCTGTCTAAAAATGATGAGAGAAGTCCATCCTCTCCGTCTTTTACCTGCTCCACTTTTCAGAAAATGTGTGCTCAAACAGGCCGTTTGGAGATTTTCCCTTCATGACATCACAAAGGGCAGTGACCCCTCCCCCAGGTGGGTGACACTCCCACAGCTAGGTGTTTGTTCTGCCCTCTGAATCTGCCTTCTCACCGTAAACAATAGGGCATGGAGCGAGAAAGCCCGAGCCACCCGAGCCCTTCCAGAGAGGGGCGTGGTCAGACACAGCTCATTTACATTTAAAGCTACAGACACAGAAACAGCCTGTTCTGAGCAGGGCTGAAATAGAGGGGTTTATAGGCATGATCAAATACAGGATCAGAGTGGATTTACAACAAGACACTTCACACATGTTTTAGGGAGCTCTGAGACTTATTTAAACTGGTTGAAAAGGAGGAGAATATGTGACCTTTAAAATAGACATTTTTTTACAATATGTGAGGAAATAGAAACACTGACTTTAAAGTAAAAGTTCTGCCTTTAACTTGTTTATTTTCTGAATGTATGAAAGCTCTCACATACACTTTAACCTCAAGAACATAAAGTTAGAGTACTCTTTATGAAGTATGATCAGATTTCAGAAGTACAGAACAAACTTTTACCACTGAAATGGAGTTGAAGTTTGAGGACATTGTGCCAAAATAAAATGTTTACATTAACCGTTTGGTCAATGATGGTAAACAATGTGCAATATGTATGTATGTATTTGTATAAAATCGGTACCTCTTCCAACCAGACTCACCCCGGCTCCCTCATGTCTCACCTGCATCTTGTTCAGAGATCACCGGCCCAGTGAGTCCACCTCCTCCTGCAGATGGGCTTTCTGCCATCACACCCTATTTCAGAGACTAGAACATTTACTGGGCATTACAGGAACCACTTTAAGTTGGTTTAAATCCTATTTATTAGATCAATCTCTGTTTGTACATGTTAACAACTAGTACACTGTGTACACCAAAGTGAGCCATGGAGTTCCACAAGGTCCTGTGCTTGGACCAATTATCTTCACCTCATACGCTCCCTCTGGGTAATATTATGAGGAAACACTTGTTATGCAGACGATACTCAACTATACATATCAATGAAGCCTGATGAGGCCAACCAGTTATGAAAACTAGAAAAATGCCTTCAGAACATTAGATTTTGTTTGCTCCTGAAGTCAGAGAAGATTGAATTAATTGTGCTTGGCCCTAAAAAGGAGACTATTTCTAATGATATAACTGTCCTAGATGGTCTCAGCCTAGCATCTAGCACCTCTGTTAAGAATTTGGGAGTTCTATTTGATCAAGATATGTCCTCTAACTCCCACATAAAACAAATGTACCTTTATGAAATATCTAAAAGCAGACATATCTCTGCACTGGCTCCCTATAGCCTAATATCAGAATCAAATTTAAAATCCTTCTTCTCACTTACAAAGCTGTGTGTATCGAGCCTTGGTTTATGTGTGGGACCTCAGTATCTGTTATCACAATCTGGAACTAGTCGTATTTAGCTTGAAGCCCATTAGCAGAAACCTCATCTATGTATCTTTTTCATCTTCACAATGAATAAAGACAGTACATTGCAAGTTGAAATTCGTTTTTACTTAAAAAAGATCAAAATAAAGATGTACAATTGAACGAAAAATAAGACGCCATATTACACTTCAGCTCTAGAGACAGATGACAGGACAAAAAGGCATGACCTGAAATATTTCCCTGTTGAGAACAAACCTGTTGAGAACCGGGAACAAACAAACAAACAAACACATTTAGAACCAACCTCACCGTTGGCTGGTGTTTGCTGAAGTCTTGTATGCTATTGCAGATTGTCCTTCAGTTTTTTAAAAGAGATGAGGACACTTTGGTCAGCAAGACCGAAGCGAATACATTTTCTGCTACAGCGTGTCCAGCCTCCCCGGAGGATCCACAGTGTTTCGAATCAAATTATTCAACATACAAACAGAGGCTTCATCAGCTCAGGTTGGAAAACATGGACACTTTAAATAACATATATGAGAGAGAGAGAAATGGCATTTTTCAATTTCGTTTGGACTCATGTCTCCACACACAAAATGGTCTAAAAGATCTACCCAGATAATACTCGACTGTCGACATGAAAACCAGGAGACGGACAGTTTATTTTTTGAATTTTCAGTACAAAAAATAGATCAAAGAATGAAAAAAATATTATATTCTGACTGCAGAAACTTGATTTATAAAGCTCTACTCATGAGCGACTGTTTGGGTCTACATCTGCACAGTGAGGGGGCGTGGCTTAAGGATTGGGGGTGGAGCTACTTAACATTCATCATTGAATATATTAATGATTTTGTGTATGTAACAGGTATCAGAATATTTGGGCAGTCGATACCCCTTCACATTAAGAGTTTGAATGTTTCTATATAATACAGTTAAGTATTCAACACGTTACACATTTTAACACTGCCGTCCACACATCTCCTTCTTCAAGTGGCATCGTCTTTTTCATTATTGCGATGAATAAAATCTTTAAAGATGATTTATAAAAGAACCGTCGGTCTGTCCACTACAATATCTGCTATTTACATCTGTTTAAAAAGCAAGCATGTTACACAGTCGTCCCTATGTACAGCTAAATTTTTCACTTTGTTTTTTACGGAATATACATATTTACTTATTTTCACAGTTTTCTATGTTTGCTCATATATTCAATATCAATAGATTTCCTTTTCGTTATTATGAATACAAATATTTTCTGTGGTATCTTCATGGCACCAGGCTACAACTCCTCCCAGTGTTGATATCTCACAAGATTGTTGTCCTTGAACGCAGCGCATGTCTGTGTAGCAAATACTGTTCAGTTTGAAAACAATCTTGATTGTGGTTCAGTTTTTTTTTGCCAAATCACAGCAATCCCCCCCAAAACGCACATTTTTCAGTTTTCACTTTACAGTTTTCTGGTCTTCGATGTCATCATAAATCATGATATTTCTCATGTTTTTCCCCACTCTGGTCCTCCTCCGTCACCGGATTAGAAGGTTGAATATCTCCAGTGGGTCCCTATGACCCTTTGATTCAAACTTACGCTTCCCTGTGGCCACAAAATTACAAAAATCTCGATTGTTCTGCCTCTGGTTTCCACAGATTTCAGAGAGAAATCATCGAGCCACAACAAGTCATTAGGGTTTGTTTTTTGCGCCTCTTTCTGTCCCATCGCACCCACTGTTGTGTGTGAATCCTGTTTCTTTGTGGTTAGTTTCTGGTTGTTTCATGGGCGGAGTGATTATTGTTTGTTCTCGTTATTGGAATAAGGCACTTGAGAGGTTTTTGGTTTTCACGGTAGCTCAGAGGAGACCAGGGCGAGGCCGGAGCTCTGTCGGAGCGGGGGTCCGGTGTGGACGGCCTTGGGACAGTCGGGCGTCAGCACCCGTCCGTTCTCCCCGACGCTGCCTGTGATGGACAGACGGGCCTTGTTCCTCATGGCTTCTGTAAATGTTAGCTGGGGACAAAAATAAAGAGAGAGGTTTGCGTGCAGAGCAGGGGACAAGAGGAACAATATAAAGTTGCAGATTGGAGTTCTAGGAAAAAAATCTGTTGTTTTGTTCTTAATCAAGATAACTTACAAAGGTTCCTATTGAGGAATTCACAAGACAAATAACTAATTTCCACTTCTAGAATATTGCAAATACTTTGGTTTGTTTAGGCCAGCATTGCTTATAAATCTTCTTGGTTGTTTTTCTTAAACCAGTTTGTTGGCCCCTTTGTTTTAGGCAATGTTGCAAAATTAAGAAAGATGATATTAAGCCAACCTGCTGTAGGTCACCTTAACATAAATTTGTTAAGCTAATTAGCCTTTAGGTCACTGCCACAACAATTAGCCTATATAGCGAATGAGCTGTCATGTAACACGTCAGGCTATAAAACCAACCTTTGGTCACGGTTATGGGCAGTAGTTTAGCATCTTCTTTCAGGTCTGTGTTAGGTCCTTGTTCATGTTTAGTAAATTTAGTCATTAACCTAGCCAACCTGCTGTAGGTCACCTTAACATAAATTTGTTAAGCTAGTTAGCCTTTGAGTGATTGCTACAACAATTAGCCTAAAGCGAATCAGCTGTCACATAATTGACATCAGCCTAGTAAACCAACCTTTGGTCACGTTTATGGGCAGCAGTTTAGCATCTTCTTTTAGGTCAGTGTTTCCAGGTTCTTGTTGATGTTTAGTAAACTCAGTCATTAGCATAGCTAATCTGTTGTGGTCACTTTAACAGACATTAGCTTAGCCTAGGGTGACCATACGACCCAATTTGACCGTGTTTTCAAGCTCTGTATCCTGGGACCCCACAGATATATAAAACACGAATATGTCCCAGTTCTGAACAGTCCCTAGCCCAGTTTAAACCAACCAAAACAATACAATACACCAACACAGTTTTGTCTGTATGTCAATCAATTCTGTTGCTTAGCTAGCCTAGTTTATCCTTCTAAAAGACCTGCTGCGTAACGAGAGGTAAGCTAGCTGTCATGCCTAAAAGGAAGTCAGCGTTTTTCAAAGAAGTCCTGAAGAGTTACAGCTTCCTTTTAAAAGTACCAGCAAGTGAATATGCTGCATTTTGCACACATTGCTAGTGTCCATACAAAGCCAAATTAAAACGAGCAAACACAAACGATGGGTACAGGCAGGAAGTAGCACTGTTAAGGTTTACTTCAGTGAGGCAAATGACGGTAACAACCAACGTATACAAACTGCTCAGGAATCTGTGAATTGATACATGGGGGTTTGCTGTAAAATTGGAGGTCTGACAGTATGGCCACCCTAGCTTAGCCGGTTAGCCTAGCGTCCCTGTTAAAGACAATAGCCTAGCGAAACAGCTGTCAATGATACATGTCTTAGTCAAAGTCACTGTTATCCCAGAATCTAAGTATAAAGGCGCTACACACATTTATAGTGTGATGTGTGAAGTAAAACTAAAACTCCAATCTGCATCAACATTTTCAGTAAAAACAACAGCTAGAAAAGCTTCACAATACAGATCAGCTGTAGAGTATGTATACAGTATACATAAATGTTGCAAACACAAAGTCAGAAAACACCTTTCATAGCCATTCAGTACAGTATCAAGCCAGCCCCAAACTACAAGTAAGTCCATTAGCGACAGAATTGTTACACAGTGAGTGATAGTTGCAGGCAGAGGGACAGGGAAGCTGACTCAGCAACAGTGAAGCTAATGAAGAGATTGTGCTGAAGTGCTGATGGGGGACACATAACCACGCTGGACAGACACACACCGGGTGTGAGAGGAGATCTGAAAGTCTAATGGTCGAGGACCTGGGGGAAATATCCGGAGGAAACAGCTCACATCAATAAAATAAAAGCTCGAGGGAAACTTCACTGAAGTTTACTTTAGCTTCTCAATGTATAGAGTTCAGATATAGTGTTATTATAGAGGGCTTCCTGTGTGCTCAGGGCTGGGTTCTCATTAAATTTGTTCTGTGGCTGTAGTTTGATGTTGTATTGTTACTGACAGACTTGAGACAGTGCAATCCCTGAGCTACAGCATGTACTATTCAGGTTTGAGTAAGAGTGAGAGTATTAAAGCCCTCACTAGGATGCAAAGAGCTTTAAAAATGGTTTGCTGTGGAAAAACAAAGCAGTGGAGTGTTACTAGATGGACGAATGCACTGCAGTTTATGAAATGTCCTCACACGTGTAGACTACGGTGTACAAGTAAGACATTGGTCCTCATTTAACATGCATTTCCTTCCTGTAAATATGCTTTTGAATTCAGAGACCTGTACTACAAAGCAGGATTTGTAGTTTGCAAGGAAACTTGGTGGTTTACTCCTCAGCTAAGGCTGTAACTCACGAGGAACAGCTCAAGGTCAGAGATAAATCTTTGTACAAAAAAGCACACATATAAAATAAGCCCTGATCCAGGAGCGTGAAGAAAGTGAAGTTAAACTCGCTCTGGGTTTGTTTGTTGTACTCAGCTCTGTGTTGACACTGAAGGGACTGCGCCTCCCTCAGAGATTAAAACATGTTGCATACATTTAGTTTTTCATGTAGTTAGCCCTGCCACCACGTGGGGGAAGAGAGCCCACTCAGGTACGTTGTTTGTAAAGGCATAATGTTAGTGTCATCGAAAGAGTAAAAACTTTTGGCTGATAATCTGAATTGAGATCAGTTTTCCAAACATGAGCACTCAGTCTGGACTATAAGGGAATAAGGGATGAGCTGGGGAACTGGGGAGGCGTTAAGCAGAGGGACAGAGAAGTGATGACCAAATAAGAGTTATGTTTGGTCTGGCGCTTAAGAGTGGCATCTACTGGACATCTACTCTGAATTGTGCATACTATACCTTTAATATACACATGTAATTATAGTCGGATGTTTTTTTGCACGAACTATGGAACAGATACGCCTCTCTTCAGCGTACACTGGTACGTGTTTGCTATTAGTTACTTGCTGCAGAAAATGCTTCCTTTATGGGAACACCATGTTGGGGTAAGTGAAGCCAGATAACAAAAAAAAGTTACCCTGATTAGGTTTAAGTTGCTTTGTAATACAGGCCTCTGGTCTCAACAGTAAATTCAAATGCTGTCAATTTAAAATCAGCATTTTGCATTCAAATGAATTTAGAAAGATGCTAGGATTGTCCTCTGTATTTCTATGCCCAAAAAACTACTTCATCTTATTTAATTTGTGTAATTCTCATTCCCATATTTCAACCTCATATCGTTCAAAAACCTTCTTATCAAATAGCAGGTTTTAATAGCAGTGATAGCATTAACCATGCCTTTTCTACGTTATTGAGCTCCCGTGAATATACCAGATATGAATATTATCTCCCCACTGTGTTCAGAGTGAGTAATACTTTTTTGATTTTGGAAGTAAAATGGGTCACACAGTATTCTCGCTTGATAAATGAGGGCCAACGTCTGCAGCCACACAAGCTGCGAAGCATTAGCGGCGACGTCATGTCTGAGGATGACTCATCGCTTCCTGTCACATTGAGAAAAAGCTCCAAACGCAGACCAGGACGTCACACGACCACATACTGAGCAGATCAGACACAGGAGTGGGAAGCGTTTTGCAACTGGTCACGACAGTCACTCAGCACGGAGAAGCTAGCAGCAGGGGGGTACGAGAGGTTTCACTTACAGTCTCTGTGCAGGGAGCTAGTGGGGGGGGCAAAGGCTTGGACAGACCCTCTACGAAAACCCCCAGCTACATCTTATCAGCTTCCCCGTCGCTGCCATATGCATTGAAAACCTCGCTAAAATCGGCTAAGTTGGGGATGCTGGGTCTGGGGCTCTGGTTCTGGCTAGGCTCGGGGCTATGGCGGGGGCTGTTCGTGTGGCAGGGGTAGCAGGGGTGCTGGGGAAGGCGGTAATGCGGGTTTTGGGACTGGGATTGGACCTCCACCTTCATTCTCTTGGCCTCGTTGCGGGACTTGTAGCAGAATTCAATGAGGGCCACCAGCATGGCCAGGCCCAGGCCCCCGACGAGGATGTAGAAGACCCCCGCCACGTTGCTCAGACTGAGGGCCTGGGACGACTTGTCCTGTAGCCGGCAGGAAAAACAAAAGAAAACAAAAAGTCAGCGCTGGTTTTTAGCAGAGGCAGAAAACAAACACTCCACATTTACACAGAAATACTTCAACATCAACTTCACACCATGCAAACATAAACACACTCACACAACACTGAACAGTTATCACTACTCTACCTCTAACACCTGAATCTACTACTGCACAGCTGACTATAGCCACGCCAGTGAAAACTATCTCCTGCAACCATCTCGCCCCAAACGTTTCAGAAAATAGTATGGAAATTAAAGGGACAGTTCAACCTAACCCACACCAAGTGCTAATATACATGCAGATCATTTTGCCAGTTGTATCTTTCAAGTTTGTGCTTTAGGAACAAATGAAGGTAAAAAGAACAGGTTGGCTGATTAAGTAGCAAGAGAGGAAATAAAACAGCAACTTTTCTTTCCAGAAACAATGTCAATCTGTGGCTCACCCTCAACGCACACAGGACAGTCAGCAGCACTGCAGGCGGAGGAACACGTCTGTCGTGTGCAGAATAGTGCTAAAACAAAGTCGCTTGCTGACTGCAAAGTAAAGCTCTGACAAAATGTTCAATATAGCGTGCCTTTACCCTGTGCTTTATGTAAACTCAATGCTTCTTGAAATTAGCTAAATGACTTGGTGCTGAACAGCCTAGCTCCCGGTCAGAACTCTAGCTGGTCTCTACTGAAAGGGACGAGCTGACCTCCTGTACTTACTATCGACAAGTACCTCATTCAACCCGACTTCATGAATACCAAACCATTTTTTAAAAATGTTATAAAAACAAAATGCTAATTTTCGGAGTGTTTTAAGTAAAAAGGGACAAAAGTATCTGATTTGTGCTTCATGAATGTAAATACTTTTACGTTGCATTAATTAATATACTGAGCTTACTGTATCAGAATCTGATTTGACATCTTATTCTTAGCTTTAGGAAATATTAGTTAGAATTTTTTAATTATTGTATCACATTTTATTGATCAAACGACTAATGGATGCACTGAGAGCATAATTTACCAGTTTATCAACAATGAACTGAATGTTTAGTTGCAGCTGTAATGCATGGTTAATGAATAGAAATAAATCATAGAGGCTTCTCATCAGCAAACATCCACCATCAGCAGCTGCATTCAGTTTGAAAAATGCAGCAAATTAAATCACCTGTGAGGAACTTTTGGTTTACTTTGATTTTTGCGCCCTCAATGGATACAACGGTACGTCTCGTGTGTCTTTGCTGATTTTTTCTGTACACGTGTAATTCTGTTTTGCAGTGTTGTTAATAATCTCCTCTGACCCCTCACAGGGGCTTTAATAAACATAAAAGAACAAATACAATCGTAGTATCGAATCTTGTTTATTCAGCGCCAAGTCCCAAGAAAAGTAACCTCACGGCATTAAACATGAAGAGCAGGTCAAGACTATAGTGGTTGTAAAAACAGCAACATTGTTCCTGAAAAGAGATGTTGTTGATAAATCAAAATTCTTTAAATGATCTGCATGGCTTCATTAGACAAGAGGTAATGAGAATAAAAGTTTTTGTAATTTGGAAGAACTAGCCCTTTAATTCCCCTCCATATTTCTCAGCTGTGACATTCACCTTTGAGCCCCCTTTTATTCAAATATATGCAGCTAATCTCACTGCGCTGTGACTCCTGCTCCTTCCTGTCATTTATCTCCCCCAGATAAATCACCTGAGTCCTTAAGGGGCGTTCAACTTATTACCTCGACACAGAGAAAAAGTCTGCCTGTCATGCCTGGTCTCATTTGCAGGTGATGTGCTGTGTGTGTGTCCTGCACTTAGGGATCTGATTAAGAGGACATGACTGATGTGGAACGAGCATGCTGCTTTATTTAAAAAGGTGGCAGCTCTCTCCGTGCTCCACTGCATCAATAATGTGGATCAGTCTTGAGTGTGTTACTACAGACTGAGGCTTACATTAGCGCTGACATGTAGTGTGGCATACAGTGACGTCTGAGCGTGCCCTGTGACCCTCTGAGGTGACAAACCAGTGTGAGTGTGAGCCTTCATCTGTGGCTGCAGCGCCGAGCTTAGCTGCTGTAAAGCTGTTAGAGATGTTACATGCCTTGTTTCTGTCATGCAGTATCCCTCAGGCTACGCCTCAAGTCTCTACCTGCATGTCTGTCAAAGTGTAAGGTGTGTGCGTCATATCAGCCGAACTGCTGTAATAACAGAACAGTACTGCCAGCGTCATAAAAGTTATAAAAGACAAAGAGAGGAGGGGGAGGCTCCCGGGATGGTGGAGACTGACCTTACTTCCCGAGTCCTTGGGTCCACACTCCCCTTTATCGTACCACCATTTGTTTTTCAGTTTGTCTAAGACTCCTGCTTCACTCAGTTTCAATACGGCAAGGTTTACAGGCGTTCTTCAAATCACGGGGGACGGGGTAGGGTGGGTTGGGGGAAAATAACATAAATAACATCATAGGACATGTTATTTTATGTTATTCAATCAGAAGAAGCCCAACAAGAGCAGCTCAGTACTCTTTACAAAGTGACGAAGCCGGGGAGGGGCCCCACTTTTGCTACATGTCTCTTTGCTCATTGGTCGAGAACAGGGAGGGTTTTTTTGGGAGCTATTATGGGGAAGGGGTGGAGCTAACAGACACATAAATGTGGGGCCCCGGCTGCATCGCTTTTCTGGAACGGGCGCATACTGCCGGGACCTTTTTAAAAAGAAATTCAGAGGTTCGTACTGTCAATACAAAACTATTGGCCGAAGTAATATACAGTGAACCCCAAATTCTAACCCCAAGTTCAAATTCTAACATATCTAAATTAAGCTAGGTGCTAATGATGCTAATAGCAACATTTTCCAATCCATCGCTATATAAGCAACACAGTGAATATTTTTGCTTCGACAGTACTCCCTCTCTTCTTGTGAGGTTAACAGTAAAAAAATGTGATCGTCCCGGCAGATGCTCCTGTTACCAACAAAACACATTTCTCTTTTTTACCGCATCAAGGTTCACATGGGCATAGCGTCATAGCGGCTAACCTTCTCGCCACCGCCTCCGCTGCCACACTCTCCTTTGTCGTACCACCACTTGTTTTTCAATTTGTCCAACAGGCCTTGTTCATTGAGTTTTAACACTGCCAGGTTAACTGCACTTCTTGAAAACGATAAAACATATTTGGTGAGAGGGGGTGAGTATGCCGTCCAATTTGGGAGGGAAGGAAGAGAGAGGGGGGGAGAGGGGGAGGAGTAAGCAGTAAGAGAGGGACAAAGGTGGAAAAGTGCATTTAAAGGTTACATCCCATCCCAAGAACCAAACACACACTGAACACAAATCTCTCTTGTTTAATGTGGTGTGTTTTGTAGAATAAAGATGGTTTAAAGGTTAAAAAAGCTAAACTGTACGGTCAAATATTCATTTTGAAAGAAATTATTTTCAATCAGTTTGTGCTATCAACGCCTAAAATAGGGGAAATGATCCTGAACAGATTATACGTCAGCTATCTACAGTTTCCAACCATTTCCTTAGCATTAGCTTGCTCTAGCTAGCAACTGGTGAAATTTGCCAGCTGCAACAGATTTTTCTCCCATCAAGATACAAATCCTTTGCTATGATACAAATCCATAACATCATTAACATGTTTGTTTTTTTGCCTTGTGAAACATTGCCGATTAGCGCCTTCAGTCCTACATTATTGGCATCAGCTGATGCTTTGAGTAACAGACACCTTTAAATAACCTGGTGCTGCTTTGACTCGTGCATGCTCTCTGTATGTTGTCAGTCAATGTAAAGCTCACAGGATTTCTGAGCATTTAGCTGTTCTGGAAAATCGTGATTGACTTGCATACAATGTTCATGAGAAGCTGTTTAAAATAAGTGCGCATTTTAATTTCACGGCTTCTTGTGAAGGCTGCTGTAGTGAGGCCTGATTACTGAGATTGAGAGATTTGTCGCAGGGTGCGTTTTGATCCTTTTCATTTTGCATTATTATGAAAACTAAAATAAAAAAACAGTCAGAGATGGAAATGGATCAGATACAAAAAGCAGCACAGCTAATATTTCTTCATATGCAGATGATGACGTGGTTTTCGGAGCCATGCGAAATAACAGCCCTGAACGACTGTGTTGCCTGCTCTTTGATGTTGCTGGTGTGTTTCCTCGCTGATATCTGGACAAGTGACTGACAGAAAATGATAATCCCCAAAACAACAAGATGGAGGCCCAGAGATGGCGGAGGACTACCGTGATCTGTCAGGGACTCCTCCTGGTCAAAGCAGTGGCTGAAAACTGGCACCAGCCGGGCTGCAAAACAAACCAGCAGCCGCCTTGTCTGCTTCAGGCTTCATGTGCAGAAGAATTTACAGAAAACAGCTGGAAGGGTTTGATTTATTGGCTGTGTGGAGCAGAACATCTATATGTTACTTGTCTGTTTATGTCTTTGACAAATGTTCACCTACACCCTGATGTTTTACCATATCTTTACTTTTTAAAACTTGAACATCTACACGAAAATAGACAATTTATGGGGCGAAGGTAGCCTAGTGATTAGTGCGCATGCGCTATGTATGGAGGCTGTAGTCCTCCAAGCGGGCAGCCCGGGTTCTTAAAAAATATTCTTAAGCGGGTAACTTTTTATACTTCTAGACTGCGAGTACAGAACATAGTCTGCACTTCACTTTTACGTTCATGTTACTTTATTTGTACCCGTAAATTTGGTTGAAGCACCTACTTTTCCAGATTTCTTTCTCCACAGGTATCAGCATCTCTTCTATGTTTGTATTTTTGCCACCTCTAGTAAGAAGTGTGAAGAAATGTCCTTGTAATCTATTCACAGTGAATAAAAAACCCTTAATATTTGGCCATTGTTTCTCACACACACTCTAATTACAGATGATAAATGACAGCGGGGCTCCCCTTAAGTGGAGAGCCTTTATAAAACTGGTTCTCCCTGGTGTGTTTTCTTACATGTGTGCAGTGTGCTACATCGCTCTCCACAGGCGGAAATTAAAGTACAAGCAATCATGGATCTGTTCCACACTGTGTCGCAGACATATATACACCTGTGCAGTTTTGCCTTTAGTATATTTACCCATTCCCCTCAGCGAGGCCTTGCTGGCGGGCTTTGATCGATGAGCCTGTGGATTGAAAGTGCGACTCCCCACAGTAATGACACTGTATTCTGTGGCAGGTCTGTAAATTCAACTATGTGCAGGAGGCAGTGACAGAGTCTGGTAGAGTCACACAGGGCTGCGCTTTCCAATGGCTCCCAAACCGCTATTTCAGTCACTTAGTTGAGCAGAAAGAACCAGTCAGCCGTGAAGGAAAGCTGAAGTAGCATTAGCGAAAAATCTCTACTAATTACATCTGTTTATAAAATATGCACATTACCTAAAGAGCATTTCTCCAAATAAGACATTTTCAGATGAGCTCTGTAAGCATGCCATTCAAACATGCTTCCCCAAACAGCAAGCACGAGCACAAAGACTTACCTGGTGTGGAGAGCTGCAAAGAAAAAGAATGAAATAACCACCGCTGCATCGTCACACGGACCCCCACATGCATGCAACAAACACAGATGTGAAAAAAAGCCGCTACTTCTGCCCTAAAACAAACACATAAAAACGCCCGCCCACCCGCCCACACCGAGCAGTAAATGATAGATAGATAGAGATAGAAAAGGCGGCACACCAGGGAAGGTGGAATACCATAACAACACGTAGAACATATTGTTACACTATTCCACCCACCTTAACTGTGAACCCTTGGGTGTAGCTACTCCGTAGCCTTTGGAGTCCAAGTTGCCTCCCACTTTCATCGTGTCGCAGGGTTTCCGCTGCTCTGTGTATTCGTTCATGGTGGACTCCAACAGGAAGGCGTATTTCCCTTTAGACTTTCGGACCCGCGCTACACCCTCGGCCGTGGTCTTGGTGAAGACTGTGGGCTCGGCAGACTTCATGTATCCCCACATCTTCTCGTAGACGGCGATTTTAGACCGCTGTGGGTTTTTGAGGGAGGTGGAGGTTCAGAAGTAGATGTTGTGTGAGAGGGGAGGAAGATGGAAAGAGCATATCCACACACACAACAGCAGGCGGAGAAAAGGTGGAGCATCAGAGCAAAAGTTTGCATTACTCAATTACTACATCAGAAGCAATTCACCAAAGTATTACTGTAAAAACAAACATGCACAGAACAATGTTTAGGTTTTAAAGATACACAGACAATTTTACACGTCGTCATTTCTTCACGCCTTAAATATTGTTGGTCACCGTGATTTTTTGGGGGGTTTTATTGAAGTCACCTGTTTTAGTGGCCTTGTTTTTATGATCACTTCTGTAACTGGCTGCTTAATTGCTTTGTGTGCTTTGTTTTATTTGTTTGAAGGAACCTTGTAAGTCGGGACATTATGTGAGATCTAAATAAAAACAGAATGGGGTGATTTGAAAAGCACCGAACCGCTTTTCAAATGCCTTTTTTTTTTTTTTTTTTTTTACAATGGTTTGATTTATCCAGGGACGGCGCCAGGAATGTTTTTCTCCCGGTGCTGAGGGAGAGCTCGACTAATATGTTCCGGTGCTATGAATAGTCGATTTCCATGAATTCATAATTACTTTTTTAGTTCTCTCTTTTTTTTCCAAATAAAAGCAGACATACGTGAAGGGGCTTAACGGGGCACATTTCACATCATTAACTTACATTATCTGAGGTATCTGTAATGACTGTAGGTTTTTCTTCTTATTTCTTCAACGATCTGTGATCTTTTTTGTTTATCTACTTTATTCATAAGGTTCTTTATTGGTCTTTTTATCTCCAAGTCTGTCTCTGTGTGAATTTTCCCCTCTGGGATCAATAAAATGTTATCTTATCTTTTTCACATCCACCCGGATCACCTCCTAACTACTTTCATCGGTGCAGCAATGTGTAACTTCCTGAACCTGATAAACCTTTGTGACAGAACATCACCGCGGGCACCGATTACGATTCATCCAGAGGGAAGTTCACTAAACGTGGGAGGACTGCATGATTTTAATTTGGACTGCTCAGAGTTTTAATCGAGACATGAAAAAGTCTGTCAAGTTGCTGCAAATGTTAAGAAGATCAGCTTTTTTTCAGGTGTGTAAGAGACGTGGGATCATTGGTTACCTGTCTGAGAAGAGCATGCCATTGAACCCAGTGACCCCACTCACCCTGAAGAACTCCTTGGTGGAACCAGAGTCCAGAGTGCCGTAGGCGATGTCCGTCTGCTTGGCCAGATCCTCGGCACTCTCGATGGGGGAAACCATCCTCTCGACAGTGAGGAAGGCAGCAAGGTTAGCCGTGTAGGACGAAATGATGATGAGGGTGAAGAACCACCACACTCCTCCCACGATTCGACCCGATAGCGATCTTTGAAAAGCGGGCGAGGACGGAGGGAGGGACATTGAGGGGAAGGTTTTGAAGGGTTAAGATGATGAGGGAAAGGAGGAACAAAAAGGAGGAAATTTCCAGGTAGTAGAGGGATTATTGGAGCGGTGGAGGAGGTACAAAGGAGAGGTGGGGTAAGATAAAAAGAAAATAGAAACAGTCAGTCAGTGTTTGGAAATACAGCGAGAGAACACAGATGATTAAAGGGGATGAAATATGGCTGTGTAAGCATGAGGCGACACGCACCACAAGGTGGAGCTCTGACAACGCTCAAACCTTGCAGAGCTTTATTTACCCCTCATTAGTGCACTCATAAAAAAACCTTTTTTTTCTGACCAGCTTTGATAAAGAAAAGGTTGGCTACTTTTGTCCCCTCTCCCTCACCTCCCCCCTCCTCCAACCTTTTTGTTTATTGGCGAGTTGAAAAAGGAGCTGCAGGTCCCCACCCCCCCCCTCCGACTGGCATCACGGCACCACTGTTCTTTTCTTGTTTGTTCGCTCAGGGGAGACAGATAGCCCGCTGCTCCGGAGCAGCAGAAGGTCGTGAGGAGAATCTTAAAGCATAAATGCTGCATTGAGGAGAACAAACAAGGTCTCCCCTTGGTACGAATCAAACAGAGGAGGATACAAAACCCTCAGGCCTTCTTGTCAGATGGAGAGAAGGATGGGGGTAAAAGAAGGGGAGGAGAGAGGCATCTGCAGCAGTCAGGGTTTTCTTGGCGGGTATTGCCACTTTGTCTTATTGCAATCTGGCTATTTTCCACTGTCCCCACAATTCACACAACCTCTCGAGTCTGCAAGAAGGTTGTTTGCATCCTTTTTCTCACCTTATTCCACATACAGTAAGAGATTAGTCCCATCTCAATGCTTAACAATGCTTTTACACCAACGCTGCAGGAGAACCTTTTCAAGAACCTTTACATTAAAGGCTCCTGCCAATAAAAATTCTCAAGCAGAACCATCAATCTAACCAAAGAATCGGCAAGGAAACCTCTGTTTTCCTGGTTGGTGCAGATCAAAGTGCCTGCAGCAGCTCAGGCGACTTCCAGCAGAGGAGTGCTGCAGTCGAGCATGCCTCCTCTGCGCACACAGGAAGCTTTGCCCATGAAATAGACTTACTTGACGTATTAGCTCTGGATTTGAATACAAATGACTTCCCTCTCTTTCCTTTTTTTTCTCCTCCCCACTCTCCATTTTCCGTCTCCTTGAGAGACGCCTGAGTATTTCAGAAAGAATTTAAATGTAAAATAATGACTGAAAAGGCGGGAGGGGGTTGTGAATGATAAGATGTGAGGATGCGTTCTGTCGTCTTTCTTCTCTCTTCTGCTTCATTTTTACTCTATTTCCTCTTCCATACCTGAAGAAAAATCCCTGCATTCTCTCTCTCTCTCCATCGTTTCTCCCTTTTTCTTCTTTTTTCTTCTATGAATGCAGCAGAGGATTGTGGGAGTGTAATAATGGGACCAGAGGAGGAGCGTCTGTGTGCAGTGTGTTTGCTGGCTGATACCAGTGACTTTGATCCACAGTGACACACTGCTGTGTCTTGATGGGCCTGCAGTAAACAGAGGGGACGGGGGGAGGGAGGCTGAGGCCTTAGTGCTCGAAGTTTGGCTGATTTTAAGGCCACATCGAGCTATAGTCTCTGTTTACCTTGCATTAATGATGGACTCTACATAGATAAAGATAAGAAAAAGTCGACTCATGTAGAAAAGGATGATTACACATTTCCCTTAATTGGTAAACGAAGTGTAAGCCGGATGGCGAGAGCCGCGCCAGCTACGCAATAGGGTGACGTGGGGACTTGGGCTGCTATCTGGATGGTTACTGGGTTAAGTCCCGGTCGAACCAAACTATGGAACTGGGAGAGGTGCCAGCTCACTTCATGAGCTCTGCCGAGTGATGCAGGCACCGAACCCCAAAACTGCTCTTTCATGTGCAGCCCCCTCACCTTGACATTTCTCCATCACTGCATGTCAATACTGTAGGTTCCTGTTTGTGTGTTTATTCCTGGCCTATGTGTGTTTAGCATGTTAAACTAAATAACTTCTGCTGCGACTTTGCAAGTTTTCTACAAACGGATTCTGTTCAAGTATCATCAAACACTGAACTTTCTATGCGCTCACTGATCAAATAAGACTCAGGCGTCAGACCAGATTAAAGAAATTAAATCCTTAAAATGAGGCCTGGAGATTGTGCAATAAAGGGGAAGTGGCCCTCAGGACCTTCTTGTTTCCGTTCATATTGTGCTCAAGGGGTGCATGCTGAATCACAAGAGTACAATTTGTCAAAGCATAACAAAGTAATCAGCTCATGTTGAACAGGTAAGACAGTTGTCTGATATCTTTAGTTAGTTATGAAGCTTTGCATTGAAACAGCATCACTTTAATTAAGCTCTGCAGCCGTGTTCGTCCGTCCATAATCCTCTAAAAGCGACCAAACTGTCCGTCAAAACCCTCAAATGTGAGAGAAAAGACTGCGAGTACAAGAGATGTTAAAGTCAGAGTTGAGTATTTAAACTCTGATGGTTATGAAGACTTTCTAAGTGTGGTCGTAACAAGTGTTTTTTGTTCAATTTAAAGCCTGTCAAACTTTGTTTCCGTGCAGTTAGATTCAGTGAAAGGCGTTGGGGAGAACTTGACTGTAATGATGTACGAGCTCGGCGTTCCCACGAGTGAAAGAAACAAGAGAAGCAGACGGGGAAGTATTAAAGGGAATAAAGTGGGAACGAAACTGAAATTGGCTCCGGCGTTGGAGGAATCTTCGCTGCAGTCCACGAAGCCTCAGGGTATAAAGAAGACTAAATGTAGAACACAAAAAGCTTCAGCGATTATACAGCAATTAGTCAGCTATTCCCCCACACTGATTACATTGAATTAATTGTATTTTTTAGATTAGATATGATCTTATAAAGTTCGGTGTGATTTACATGTTGGCTGGGTGGCATCTCTTCACTCATCTTTACACGTGAATATGGGCGCTTAAGTTTCCAAATATACCAAACAAGACAGACTAAAATGAAGTGTTGTAGTAGAGACCACTTTTTGAAGGTCTCGGTCTCGTCTTGGAATCGAAAGCATTTTTACTCGGTCTTGTCTCGGTCTCCGACTGGGTGGACTCCAGATTTTAAATCAAGACCGGTCAAGACCCCCACTCGGGCTATTTTTCCACGTCAATATTGTGAATAGAAGGAAAACGCTGCTTTCTTAAAGAACAAATTACTTCAATTCATTTGTAGTTACGGCCTCAACCTTCCCTGGTGTTATAAGTCAGTGACACACCCTGCTGCACACAAGTGGATGATTTTTCAGAGATATTTACGGCCTTGGTCTTGGTCTTGGTCTTGGTCTTGGTCTTGGTCTTGGTCTCGATCCCTAAATGTCTTGGTCTTGTCTCGGTTTCGCACTCCACAAGGTTTGGACCTGCTTTGTCTTGAGATAACATTTGTTATGAATTGGAGCTCTACAAATAAAGATTGATTGTTTGGTTGCATAATTTAAAATAAGATTGTCATGTTTTTTTGGATTTCTGCTGTTATATGTAGATATTTTCTACGCATGTTCTGCCAATACCAAAACATGCACATTTCCTTGCCTAATGCAGAAAGCAACAAGTTTTATTTTTTAGGTTATTTTTTGACAGGCCAGCTGAAGAGAGACAGGAAACGTTGGGAGGAGAGAGATTGGGGGGATGACGTGCAGCAAAGGGCAGAGGTCAGATTCAGACCGACAGCTGCTGCTATGCAGACTACAACCTCCGTACATGGGGCGCCCTGTTATCAACATATTTTGAAGTATTTTCTTATTGTTATGGCCCATTTGAAGATAAATAAAATATAACGCTGTTTCATGCTTTGATGTCAACTGATTGCATCACCAACCGGATCTAAGAAACTTCTGTTAAAAAACAAAAAAAAAACAAGCCTTTCTTTCGGTCATCTTTGTGAATAGAGAGACGGATCAGTTTATTGGTTGAAAAGATAATAATGTCCACATGCACCTCAATGAGACTAGCATATTCCTGTCTGATTTTACTGTGAAGACAAAGACACACGTTTAAATATTTCACACCTATGGCTTCAAAGAACTGCTGGAACAAACAGCATATAGAAATACTGTACGTCTGAAACCTTTATACTGAGTTATATAGAGTTCTTCTCTCAATCTGAAGCCTCTAAAAAAGGTGATAACTCAAAGAAATAAGAGGGACACAGAGGTAACGTAAATCTCCTCTCAGGATTAAAATACAATATGGTTCACGTGAGCATCGAGGACCAGCCTGAAGAAAACCTTTTGCCTCTCTGTGATGGGACGAAGTAAACTCTGAAGCGCTCCTCACTTCCTTCTTATATTTCCTTTGATGTGTCGGAAATATAAAGCTGCTGTCAGAGACGATTTGGTGCAGAATGTGTGTGTGTGTGTTTTTTTTGCGGGATTTAAGGAAATGTTTGTGGGACACACAAGGGAGAAAAATGGGGACCAAGAAGACTACACAAAGTGGCGAAGGTAAAGAAGTGAAGCACTCTGGGAGAAAGGGAGAGCTCTGACCTTGAGCAGCATCTAAATAAATGAGTAGGTGCTCGTCTGCTCCCGGGGTGATACCTGGGGCGAGACCACACTTTCTCATTTATTCATAGCAGAAAAACTGTCACTCCAGATCCTTCCTCTTCCCCTTCCTGCCCCGCAGCCTTATCGCTCCTCACCTCGGCTAAAGGCCTGATACACAGACTGTATAAAAAGATGGACGGCACGACGGGGACCCAGCAGTGAAGCTAAACATTTAGAGGTCCCCCTACTGACTGGCTGCAGTATAGGTCATAAGCTCCTCCGTGTGAACAGATAGGACATTGGTCAAACTATAAAACCAAAATACACATCAAATACATTTTTCTCAAACATGGTTTCAGTCATTATTGGTTTTTATAATGTTGATTTATGTCAATGTTCACTTTTCTCAGAAGTTAGTTTTTTAATTAGTTATTTGATGCTATAAAAAGTCGTTTAATGTCATAATTGACAGCTCTGCTGAGAAGCTCCTGCTGCGCTGTGTGCTGGATTATCAGAGTAACGGAGAAATGCTGAGAGGAAACACAACGAAAACTAACAATACGGTCAGTAAGCTTCTCATGACCGTGAGGGTCTGCTTCAAACCAACACAAGAACCTGTTGTACCACCTCAGGGGTCTTTGTTGCTTAAGTAAGTGAAATGTGTTTTGGTAAACGAATGGGGAGGTATGCCAACACCCTTCAATTAATTAAACATTTTGAGTTATACATGTTCTGTTGTCATCAATTAAATCAAGAATTTTCACAGATTAATCGCACTCTGACGTCATACATCACTGCTCCGTCCGCAGCAGATTTTCATAACTTGATGAAAACACGAGCAAAAAAGTCCCTGAGGGTTTTAAGTAATCCAAAGAGAGAGGGATGAATACCATCCAGGCTCAATTTATAAGTTGACAATCTGCCCTCATCTCTCCTTCTCCCCTGCCTGCCTGCCTGCCTGCCTCCACCGAGAAAAACAAATACACACACACACACAGACCTGCTGAGGTGTGTCTAAACTGGACAAGATTAAGATTTATTTTGGGGCTTTTATGCGGTTATTGGAGAGACAGGACAGTGGATAGAGTAAAAAACTCTGGATGAAAAGAGGAGGGGGCAATGACATGCAGGAAAGGAGCGACAGGCTGGATTTGAACCTGTGCTGCCCGCTCAGAGGCGCTGCTCATCAACAGGCAAGGCAGCCAACTACTTGGGGGCCAGTAAGGGGCCCCCCGAGGGCTGACAAACTTTAAACCGCGGCCGTAGCTCAAAATGTGTACATTTTGCATTGACAGTAGGAAACCTACCTAAAGGGGCACCTTCTGACAGCACTATCTCTAAGCATCGCTTACATTATTCCTATGAAAACCAGAGTTTGTCAGTGAAAGTCACTGAAGGAAAATGAAGAGGTATGATCTGTCTGGAAGTGAAAAAGAAAGAGGAAGAGCGTTGGGACACTAGCAGATATAACGGTGGTTAAAGGGGCCCCCAACAGACTCTAGATTCGCCACTGCGCCATAGGACCATAGCCTTTGTACATGGGGAGTGCAAACAGACTGTCCACCGACGCCCCTATACATTTTTTTCATGAAAGGAAAACTCAAAGATGCCGAGGAATTACTGCGACATGTCTATTGTTGAGGGGAGAGAATCAGGGCTGAAAAAATGACACTGCACTGATTTTTTGAAATAAAAAAAAGGATTAGGTAGGGAGCTGTCATCAACAGGCTAAAAGGCTAAAACCCATCAGTGATAAAAGGCTGTTTTGAATAAAGCCTTTTCAGAAAGAAAAGGCCCAGACCATCGGTTTGAGAATTGACATACTTGAAGCCTCCATGATCCTTTATACTGATGTCTATCTGCCGGCTGAGAGCGCCTGAAGTGTTCATATACCATCAAAGATAATCCAGGCTCTTAAAGCTCGGATGTTCTGCAGAACCCATTGACCCGTGTGCTCGTGATAACATCTCTCTATTAGCTCCGTGTGAGGCCTGTGACCCCTGAAGAAAAGTCCTCTGATTGATCATAAATAGATCTGCTGTTTAGCGCTCATACTTTAAACATAGTTAGAATATTCACTTTTAATAAATGTTTAATAACTTCTTAATCACCCAAAAATACAAATAATAGCTGCAAATCCCTTCTTATTTTCAGGGCATTACAAATTGTGTATCAGTATGACTACTATCATTTAAATCTTCAATGTTAAGAAAGTAAGAGCTACAAGTCTTAATTCATTTAGCAGACTCTTTTATCCAAAGGGACGAACATCAGAGAGTAAGAGCAACACAAGCAAGGATCTAGAGAGGAGGAGACAACATCAGGAAGTGCAAACGAACAGCTGTAAGTCTGATCGGACACACAGGTGCTGACAGGAAGTGATCAGAGGTGCTGACAGGAAGTTATCAGAGGCAAAGCTTAACATCGACAGCTGTTCTTGAGAATTCTAATCAGCATCAAAACCATCCTCAAATCGTTACTATCAAACAACACCATCATCATCATTAAGGTCGTAGGTTTCATAAAGCGTTGGGTCTTTAGCTTTTTCGTAAAGGTGCAAAAGGACTCTGCAGATAGAATGGAGTTTGGAAGTTTGCTCCACCACCGGGGGGACACATTCACACACTGATGGCAGAGGCTGCTACGTAAAGTGACCATCAGAAGTAACTAACCCGAATTCATACGCCACAGACAAAGCAGCGGGAGCAATTCGGGGTTAAGTGTCTTGCCCGAGGACACATCGGACTTGTGGCTGCAGGAGCTGGGGATCAAACCCCAGACCTTCCGGTTGAGAGACAACCGACTCTACCAACTGAGCCACAGCCGCCAAAATGGTAATCATTCAAATCTTGTTCTAACCAAGTATAGCAGATACTGGTGCATGTTTATGTGGTTATTCACAGTAATAACTCGTCCTGTGGGCAACAATAAGTGACAGTGGTTGACAGAATAGTTAAATATAGTCTACTGTACATCAATCAACTGTTTAATTTACGATTTAGTCTTTAAATATTTCATTACGAGTTTAGATACCGATTAAAAACCTTAAGTGGAGAAAGTTAAGGAAAGGTATAACTCTTTGTTCTCTCTAAGTTGACTCATAACATCTCCTCTGTGAGCCTCATTAACCTAATTTTCAGTTCAAAGTTAGCATAAATGTGGTGTTGGGATCCTCACAGCGCACTGAGAGATAAAATAAGTTTGTGCAGGATGAAAGTTAGGGCAGGGAATGTGTGATTTGCTGCTGAACATCACCTTTATTTCCCCGTCTCATCTCCAATCTTTGATCTGGTCTTGTGAAACACCGCTAAGTTTTACCCCCTCAGGCGTCGACAAAGGGTTGCAATAAAGCAATCCTTAGTGCGGCTGCACAAAATACAGATGCACTTGTAGTATTAAGAGCTCACAAGGACAGACGGGCCGAACCGAGGAAACACAAACAAGTATTTCAATGGCTGCCGGAGATGTTTGTTTTGGACGAAGGCTACACAGTCAGCAATTGCTACAGCAATATCAAAGCAGGAAACGGTAAATTGGCTCTTGACTTTGAAGCTGGAGCAACACTGTACATACAGAGGCAATCAGAGCCTCCAGCAATGCTTATAATTTGCAGGACTAGTGGGACGAATCAGCCGAGTGTGACGAAGGACAAGCCCTGCTGACATAAGCAATAAGCTGTGCGGCAGAACCGCCGTGTGTCAGCTGGATAACAAAAGCTAATTGGCATTGAATAAATTAATAGAATAATGTGAATCCTGAAGATAGAGACCACTTTAAAGTCGTTTCTCCTTTTCAAACGCAGCTTTTGTTGGCCCAAATCCACGACTCAAATTAAAAGTAACGCGCTGTCTGTAGCCGACAGGAAATTCGCCATCAGTATTCAAGCTCTCTGGGCTAATCAGGACTAATCAGGCCAATCACTGCGCTTTCATTAGCTCGCCGGCGATGCGGCGACCATGACTCAGCAGAGGAGACAAAGATAATCCATCTGAAGCGACGAGATGGAAATGACTGACAACACCTGCAACAGCCGTGACCGATTAAAAACCTCCAGACGGCTGCTGTGATATTTATATTGATATTTTGGAGGTGCAGCGATGTGACATCCTGCCGTCTCCAGTGAAATAAACTTGAGCTTCATTCATCTGGGATTTGTAGTCAATTAAAATGACTATCATGTCACCATTTTATTTAAGCTCCTCTCTTCTCCTGTTTCCACGGAGACATTGCCATCGGAGACCGGGATATTAATCACTGAATTAATTATTATGGGCTGCCTGGAGGGAGCAAAAGGGGGTATTAACCCTTATTAACAGAATGAGAGAGGGGGGAGAGGAAGGCGGTCTGAACTATTTCCACCTCTCTGCGTTTCCTGTTGGATCTGTGTCATGAAATGAGTAGAAAAGTTATAATAAGAAAGCAGGAGAAAGAGCTAGAAAAAGAAAAGTGGATTCAATGAGTGAACATTTAAAATTGGAGGATCAGGGGGCCGGATAGACATAATACTATTTTTTCATCCTCAGACAACAAACTCATTTCAACCTTTAATGAAGACAATCAATTTAAAAACAATCAAAAAACGAATGATTAAAAACAGAAATCAGTTTGTGGAGCATGAAACATTTTGTATGCTCGATGAGGTTAAGCTAATCTAACCAAAACAAGACAACGTTTGTCAACTAAGCTACTGTCTGAACTACAAAACCTTTATCCGATTCAAACACTCAGATAACTACCTTTGCTTTCTAAGGCCCTGTGTTCACCTAGCGTTTTTTCCAGGCAGAAAAGCGCTGGCTGTCGATCAGGAGTGTTTGCATGAAGCGTTTGTGCGCTGAGAGGAAAAGCGCTGCACGTCTGTCCTGTCTCTATGACAACAGTGTGTTGACAACGGCCGCTGTTTGACCGACAAAGCTCTGTTACTTTTTACTGTATGTTTGATATTTGAGATCGTTTCTTACCCAAGCAGACACGGGTAAAAAGCGAAGAGGATGCGGGCACAAGATACGATCCGTATAGGAGGCAAAAGTACGGGGAATATCATACATTTGGAAAAGAGCGCCTTTCTGAAAAATGAAAAAGATTTTCCATTTGAGCATTTGTTAAAGTAGTAATTAATTTTTTTATCACTTCATGCTCGCAGTGCCGGTCAAATGTTGGGTCTAAACTGTGCCCACTAGCCGGGGCTGTAGGTAGCTCAGGTTAATGGCTACAGCTACCCTGAGATAATGCTCTACTACCCGGATATAAACGAGCACAGTGAATGGATGGCATCTCATTGGAGCAGTGAGGTTTGTCAGTATTTTCATCTAGAAAATGAATATTAAATTGTGTGCAGTCTGTGTCGGGTTAAACTGGCATATCAACGTGTACCCAGCACAGGCATGTGGTCATTAATCTGCAAGGAGGATCGAAGGCTTGCGGTGCTAACGCTGCTAACATTAGCCACACTCAAATCAATTCGATATCGGTTACCCACTGATGCCGCGATCCCTGTGAGTATTCTCTTAACTTGAGACTAGTCGACTCGTCTACATTTAAATTTGCGTTAACCAACCCTGAAGCTAGTCGCTAGGAACATACCTACCTACACCTGTTCACAAGAGGCTGCGTAGAAGAGCTTCGTGCAACAAACAGTAGAAAGTTTTTGTTCTCATTTTGTAATCCTTCTTCAGAGGATGATGCTTCTCAAAAGTTTCTCGAGACTGTCTTGCACTCAGATTGATTTTTTGACAGTCCAGTCGGCTCGGGACTGTAACACATGATCGAGCACTGCAGCCCTCGGCCCCAATTCGGCCCCATTCACCTCTGCCCTCGTCGCTCCCTCTTTGCCGTCTAATCTCCCCTGTGTGCGGGGATTTGCATGTTGCCCTGTCAGGCTAAACTGGAGTGGAAGAGCCTCTGAGCTCCGGGGCCGTGTGCTGATGGATTGGGAGAGGCCTGTGGGATTAACAGTGACAGGTGGAACCACAGGCAGAGACAGAGAGGGCTGAAATGTAGACTTTTCATTCGGATGCAGACATTGTTGTGCGGCTCTAAAGTCCTTATCTGCAGTACACAGGCGGAGATGTGGCAGGCAGGGGTGGTTATTATGGTGGTGAGTGTGAACAAAGCGAGTCTACTCCTTAAATGAGTGGCCTTAAAAACAGATACAGGCGCTCTATAGTCTCCTCTATAGGTTGCTTACGTGACGCCGGGCTATTATTGTACCTCGGGATCCTCCATCTTGTGTGTGTCTCTGCTTTCCTCTGCTGGGAGGGAGGCTGAAAGATACAGGCGTGTTTGGTCCTCCTTTCATCTCCGGAAATCTTAACCAACTCTATTACACTCTAAGATCCATAAGGGCTTAAAGCAGATAAAAAAAGTATTTTATGAAAGACTTTAAATAACTATAGGAGGCGTTTTAACAGTATCTTAAAATAACTTAAACAAACTGGAACTTTACGCTTGACAGATCCATTCAAAGAGCTGAGAAAGGCTTTAAAAGATATGAGAAACCATTAAGAAATACAGGCTTTACCAGTTTTTATGTTGTCAGCAGAGAGAAAGCAAGAGTGTGATGACGGACAGGGAGCTGATCTTTGATTGAAAAACAAAAACAATCAGCACTTAAAAGCTGGAGAAGAACACAGGAAGAAGCCCCAATTTCTCCACCCTTCCACCAAAGTGCACCATGCTTACTGGACTACAGGTTGCAGGTCTGAAGCCCAAGGGATTCTGGATAATGAGTCCAGTAAATTTGGCCAAGGGGGAGAGAAAGTAACAGACACGGTGAAAGACAACACTTGGACAACCGTGTGTTCTCAGTGAATCACACGGGTTTCAGACAGACTCATGGCCGCTGATGTAAACGCAGCTCAAATACACACAGGCATGAGGCGCACAAGTGCAGAGCAACAACTGCTGGAGGTGAGAGACGCAGAGAAATCCTTATTGCTCTAACAAGCAGACAACATTGTGTATGCAAGTCAGACAGAGAAGAGCAATGTGGCTGAAGAAGAGAGAGGGAGAGAGAAAATCAATACCAGCAGAGAAGCACATGCTCTCTCTCTCTCACACACTCAACAGGTTTACAAGAAGTAGAGATTAGGGCTGCATGATAAATCGTACAAAAAATCCTGATCTCGATTCACACATACATGCAATCTAATTTCTAAGTGATGGCGTTTCACTTGCTCCTATTTCCCCTTGCATTCAGAACAAGCTGAACGTCAGTGTTTCCCCACATAAAGACGGTACTCAGACGGGCCGCCCAGGTATATTAATGGTACATAAATATTTCTCTCCTTTTTTCATGAAGTTTCTACCAGCACAAAAGCGAGCAAGAGGTCCGCTGTGCGTATGTCCCTCCCGTTAATGCACCAACTTAGGTGCAACGCTCCTGTCATGTCAAAACTGAAGCTTCTCATGCCTCCGTTTTCATATTTTTCTCCAGCTGCCCGTGTGATTCGGCTCTCTCTTGGTTTTGCTGCGACTTGATAACAAGCCTCCCCACACGAGAACTGTTGTGATAAGTGAGACGCAAGAGAAATGTTTTTTGGAGTTTTAGCTGAGCCCCCAGGAGAAAATAAAACGCCGTTTTCAAATCTGTGCCCTCGGTTTACAAGTTCGTGCAGCAAAGGCAGACTTGTAAAGTTGTGCACAAATCAGATCACTTAAAAGTTGAAAAATAAGAAAGAATCTTGATCTCAATTCTCAGAGAGGAAAATCATGATTCACATTTTAGCAAGAATGTGTGCGGCCCTAGTAGGGATGTAATGATAGAATGAATGGACCTAAATTGTCCTTATTTGTAAACTAAAAATGTATGCAAATAAGGGCAATTTAAATCCATTTGACAACACTATATATTGCAATACATGTTTTAACCAGTAGAGGGCGCTATCTGCTTTAAGTGTCTCTTGTTCTCGTAAAGTTAGACACAAAGTCATCAGGAAAACAGACAACACAAAAACAGTGTGCAAATACTGCAAGAGAACGATGAGTTACACAAATAGCACAAACAGCACGAAAAATGACGCCATGACGCTGTGAAGCTGGAGACACCAGGACATATTAATAACATACTCTAAGAGGCAGATGTAAGACCCTGTTCACTCATGAACAATCTTATGTCTTTAGGAAAGCTATAAAGTCATAAAAAATTATGATAATCGTTAACCCAGTATCGTGATACATATGGTATAATGAGTGTAAGGTTACATCCCAAACAATAAGTGTTGGATGTACAGGTACACATCCAGTATGAGCAGCAGACACTGTAGAGCAACATTTGAGACATTAGCTTCGATATTTAACGTCCTCTAAGTTATGCTTTGGAACTAAAGTGTCCATGCACACTAACAAACATATGCAGCCGGTCCTGTACAATAACTTACACACACTTAAAGAACAAACAAAAAGGCTGCGATTAGTAGGATGACTTCCTGTCAGACATAAGAGATACTTTAAATGATCAACAACATCACCTAAGAATGAAACTAGCTCAAACTATTCCTTCTAATGTTTTGAAGCCTTTTTGTTTTTATCTTCATGCTCTTAAAATCTTCTAAATCAAAAACAGAATTAATTTATTACAAATCTTAAGTCAGGACTTTAATCAGATTGATCAGCAATAAATCATGCAATTTTTACATAGTAATGCACTTTAAAAAAAGAGATAATACAATACATAACCATCCCATAGATTCAATGTTGAGTGATTAAAGACGAAGTGTATCTTATCTCAATTCTAGTTTTGGTTCATTTTTGTTTACGGTCAACATCAACGTAACTCAAAGTCAATAAAAGCTTAAAGGTCACATTTTATCCTCCTTTTGAACCAGTTTAAATAAGTCAGCACATGTGTGTGAAGGGTCTTGTTCTAAATTCACTCTGATCCTGTATTTGATCATGCCTATAAACCCCTCTATTTCAGCCCTGCTCAGAACAGGCTGTTTCTGTGTCTGTAGCTTTAAATGTAAATGAGCTGTGTCTGACCACGCCCCTCTCTGGAAGGGCTTGGGTGGCTCGGGCTTTCTCGCTCCATGCCCTATTGTTTACGGTGAGAAGGCAGACTCAGAGGGCAGAACAAACACCTAGCTGTGGGAGGGTCACCCACCTGGGGGAGGGGTTACTGCCCTTTGTGATGTCATAAAGGGAAAATCTCCAAACGGCCTGTTTGAGCACACATTTCCTGAAAAGTGGAGCAGGCAAAAGACGGAGAGGATGGACTTTTCTCATCATTGGGGGGTTTGTAGACGGACTAGGGACACATATTAGTGTTTGAAACCATCGTAAAGTGTATTTTGAATAATATGTGACCTTTAAACTGGGAAAAAAACATTTTAAAACAAGCTGCGGCTTCTTTGTGAAGGTCAGTTGTAAATCAGGCTTAAGACGCATATACAGGGAGCTGTCAGGAGTGGTTGATTATTTAAACCATTTCTTACAAACGATTATTTGTAGACTTTTTTTCCATCTCCTGTCACATTCATAAGCCGAACTACACATTTAGCATTTTAGATTTTTGGTGCTATAGGAAACACAACACCAACTCTGATCAACAGACTGAGTGTTTCTGCTCGTCACAGGAGGCCGTCAATACTTGTTCAGCTTTCATTTATGTCAATCAAACGACTCTGGAATAATAATGATGGGACCAGATTGACAGGCGAGACATTAAAGCAGTTGTTCAGACTAACACAGACACAATCCAATTAGAGGTGATGGCACATTGTGATTATAATCAACCTGAAAGTCGTGTAATGTGTCCACAAGCCTGAGGAACAATTAGCTAACATTTTATCAGCGAGAAAAAAACATCTATAAACTGCGGTGCTTTTTTTAAACAACGTTTATGACACTGAGCTTAAAGAGTGTCTTACCTGGGGGAGATGTCACAGCCCTGCTGCATGAAGGCGCCCAGGGAGAACCAGAGGGAGTTGAAGATACCAAATTCATTGGGGGGCTGGTCACTTGGCACACCGTCGGTGCCCTCTTCGGGCTCCTCGGTGTGCCATTCGTACGGGCTGAAGCGGCTGACCAGGAAGAGCACCACGCTCACGCCGATATAGGCGAACACGATGCACATCCAGATCTCGTAGGCCAACGGGTCCAGGAAGGAGAACACCCCCGGTTTGGATTTCTGGGGCTTTTTGATCATGATGGAAATGCCCAGCGACATGAAGGGCTTCGAGAAGTCAATCACTTCCTCCCGGACCAACGTGATAGTCAATGGGGCCACAGCGATTTCCGCTTTCTGTGGAGGAAAAGGAATTTGATTAGCCTCCCTGAGTGCAACTCTGAATCCAAATGATGACAGATAAACAAATGCAAATGATGGATCATCTCTCCAAAGCCGGGCGGTGCAACAATCAAACATCACTTAGTCACAGATACGACATGCTGGAGGCCAATAGCCAGCCAGCCATCAGAAAACAAAACAACAACAATTACCCTTTTATTCTTTTCTCCTCAGCTCATGTCATTTCTCCCTCGACTGAGCAAATCTCAAGTTTATACGCTTGAAGAATTCATCTCAGAGTGATCAAGTTAAGACAGAGGGAGAAAGAAAAGAAATTGAAAAACTAAATCTGCACCCCCCCCCCCCCGAAAGCTTAGAGGCTTAGCTGAAACTGCAGGAGAATCAGCAAGAAGGATAAAATAATGTGTCCGAGAAATATGCTTACAGCCCAGGAAGGTGAAAATGGGTTACAGCAGCCATCTCTGAGGTCTGCAGCTGAGGAAAAAGTGCACACTAGCTCGGTTGAAAATCCACAAACCTGATTACAGTTAGTGACTTAGCAACAGTTGTGACCTTGTCGGTCTGGCGCCGGAGCAGAGGGCTTAATATCAGCAAGAATTTAAAGTTTCATTACGGCCATCTTGACGCTTAAGGAGGCACGAAAGGAGAAAAAAAAACAGGGACGAGGGAGAGAAAATGAAAGAGATTTAAGTTCTTTCATCCTCAGCAGAATGCGTTAAGATGACAGCCTCGGGGCGTTCAGTGCGTGCTCAAATACACGGCAGGTTAAAAGGAGGCAGGGCTTTTGTGGCAGCGCAGCTTTTCAGGGAGAACCGGGCAGAAATGAATGGTCTAAGATGGGAAAAGTGCTGACAGCTCCCATGTCCTCAGACGTACCCAGGAATGCTTTGCCAGTGCCCCAAATCACTCACGAGATACTGGATGGTACACAGTGGTGTCACAGGCAGAACTCACGCACAGTCTAGTTTGACTGTTTCTGTGAAGGCTTTTCACTGGCTGTGTTCCTCCTCTATGTTTTATTTTCCATCTGAAACTTCGACACTTTTCCCCAGTTGTCTTAAATACATTTTTTTACCTGTTGGAATTCTCTTTAAATGCTGTGTAACTCGCTCGTACTTATGTACACCCAGACTGAAATAAATCTGTCGTGTATGTTCTGATGTGTCTGGGGGAATAGATGAGAGTGCATAATATGGTCCACAACTCGACACTTAAACATCTCAACATCTGGGAAACACATTTAATATTAACCTAGCCCATAAAAAACACCAATTAGAGCCAGCAGCACCTGGCACGTGTTTGTTTTCCCGGGCTATGTTTACATCACAGCTGCTGTTTGTCTGTCTACATTTTACTAATGAAGGTGTGAGGACTGAAACGTGATAACGCACAAACATGTCGTCAACAGTGAATTTATCCTGACAAGTAAAGCTGTCTGGATTTCTTTGGTATTTAAATACGGAGGAAATGTTCATACGTAAAAAACGGACACATTTCTAACCCTATTAGGTTTCATTTCTTTAAACGTTTTTTTATGTACTGACCCAGTGTCTGTTCCTACTTATGGGTGACATATTTTTAGAGTTGTGTTTAGAACATAAGATATTTTAACTTCAGCATTTCACCATCACATCTTTTTTTAAAGGTCACATATTATTCTAAATCCACTTCACCATGTTTCTCTAACACTAACATGTGTCTCTAGTCTGTCTACAAACCCCCCAATGATGAGAAAAGTCCATCCTCTCCGTGTTTTGCCTGCTCCACTTTTCAGAAAATGTGTGCTCAAACAGGCCGTTTGGAGATTTTCCCTTCATGACATTTGCATTTAAAGCTACAGACACAGAAACAGTCTGTTCTGAGCAGGACTGAAATAGAGGGGTTTATAGCAAGCTGCAACCTCCGGTCTTGAAAAATGAAGCCAATGCGGAAGTGCAGATTCCTGCAGTTCTTTGAGTGTCTGCTTGAGGCAGGCTCCAGGAACACCAGAAGTCACATGACTGGAAAAAAAGCCGGTTTTACAGTTGTTTACAGCTTGGTACAAAAAACCAAATAGGTCTGATTAGTTATTGTCATCACTGGCACACACTGTACAGGGGGTGATTATTGTTTAAACGGCTCCGGTTTGAGACAGGATTTCCAACATGGCGGCTGCTGCCGATGAGCCTCCGGAGCCCCCTGCAGGAACAGATGGCTGACGTCACTCAGGTTTCGTTCATTCATATTTACAGTCTGCGGTTTATAGGCGTGCTCAAATACAGGATCAGAGTGGATTTTTGGCAGGAAACTTCACATCTTTTAGGGACCTCTGAGATTTATTTAAACTGTTTGGAAAGGAGGAGAATATGTGACCTTTGAATCTGAAGATGAAAATGAATTAAACATTGGGCTTATCAGAGACTTCAAAGGCAGATAAACCAGTTAGAAATAAGAAAACACAATTTGTGCTCTTAAACGGACTGTTACAGTCAGAAGAAGGATGAGTTTTTTTCCTGTTGGGTTATCTATATTTAAGGGATTTTACCCATCATTTCCTCTGCTCAAAGCAAATCTTCCAGACAGGAAGTGTTACAGCTTTCACTGCTTGTTATAAAGTTGAAAATAGACTGCACTCTTTACTCCTGCATGTGCTTTTGACCAACCTGGTTAGTCTTTACAGCTACAGTGCATTGTACTGCCTGATCAGTCCTGACACTTTCCTGAACCGTACCTCTCCTCGCTGCAGTCGACTCCTCAGTGAGTCACTGCAGCACAAAAGAGACGCAGGCGTGACAAATGCCTCTTTGTGGAAAATGCCACTTAACACTTTTGTCTCAATTTATCTGAAACAAATTGCTCTGCTACTTCTGTGAATACTAAACACACAATATCCTGCAGAGCTAAATTGTAGAAAACTTGATAAATAACGATCGTTCTGGGGCGCTGGTTTGGCTCCGTTTGTAAAGCAGGTGCTTCATGTACAGATGTCATTGGTTTGATTTCCAACAGTGACCATTTCGTAGTGTTGTAGCACTAAAGACCAGATCTCGAGACCATTTTTTGAAGGTCTTGGTCTCTGTCTCAGACTGGGCGGACTCTGGATTTTAAAACAAGACCACATCTGACAGGCTATTGTTCCGCGTCATCACTGTGATTAGAAGGAAAACGCCTCTTTCTTAAAGAACTAACAACTTCAATTCATTCATTATTTGATGTTTATCCCCCGGTTACAGGCGCAATCTTCCCAGTCTTACGGTCTAAGTGAGTAACATGCTGATGATTTTTCAGTGATATTTATGGTCTTAGTCTCTTCTCGGTCTCGCCCTGCCTTGATCTTGGTCTTGACTCGGTCTCGATCCCTAAATGTCTCGGTCTTGTCTCGGTCTCGGAGCACTCTGGTCTCTTGGTCTCGGTTAGTGTGGTCTTGACAGCAACACTACCGTTTGTTGCGTGGTGGAAATCTGAACACTAAAGATCGTACAATGACAAAGCTGGCATTTGTAATTATTGGAAGGAAAAAGGATCAACACAGAGCTGTGCACGGGACACAACCCAGAGTGTTAATAAGATACAAAACTGTTTCCCTGCACCGTTACCCCTCTGCTAGATTCAGATGGTAGTGAAAGGGAGGAAGCGTCAAGGACGGGACGAACTACCAAACTCCATTCAATCTGCAGAGTCTCTTTGCAACTCTTTAAAAAAAAAGCTAACGTCCCAGCTCTTTATGAACACCTACGACCTTAATGATGTTGTCAGCACCTGTGTGTCCGATCAGACTTACAGCTGTTTGTTTCCACTTCCTGATGTTGTTTCCTCCTCTCTAGATCCGTACTTGTGTTGTTCTTACTCTCTGATGTTCGTCGCTTTGGATTAAAGCGCCTGCTAATATCTCAACCTAAAAAGCATGAACCTCTCCTTCCTCACGTGTAATGTCTCTCCAGGCCATAACATCCCAACAGCATCTCATACCACAAGCTTGCATCCACTTTGATCCCACAACAAGGTCAGCAGCAGAAAGACACGTCACCGCCCAAATCAAATCTTCACCTCAGAGATTCTTTAACGACCTCCACACCTACACTCTTTAACTCCTCCTAAAGCTCAGACCTGATACCCCCACTAATTCCTTTGCTTCCTGCGAGCATTAACACCCCGAAGAGATTGATAGTGTGTTTACAGTTAGATTTCAGATGGGTTTAATTATCTGCACTGCAAATAACACACATCGCTGTGCTTCAAACATTCAGGGATTCAATCAAACTCTGCAGATGAAGCAGTGTTTGAGTAGAGATGTATCGTCCATTTAAACCTTCTGTAAAAGCTGCGTATGTGTCTAACAAAGTATGGAAAGGGATTTACGTAGAATAGATTCTTTTAAACTTACTGTCAATTATTAAACGGGGCTCTAACATACTCCAACAGCAGGAAGAACAAGCCTTCATCTCATTATATCCCACTGGGCGTCTACCTGATCCTCTCTTAAACTGAGCACACACGTCGTTTGTGTGTGTTGGTTCTTTGATACCGTTTCCACCAACAGCAGCATTTCCACCAACTATTTACTAATGCACATGATATTAAATGTTACGATTTAGCTGAACTTAAAACTGCACAGTTAAGCACGTATAACCGGAGCACCAAAGTGTGTTCAGAGGTTTTCTGAAATGAGAAAGAGCCTGTGTGACCTCCTTCAAAAATACAAAGTTCAGAACACAACGTGTGTATCTGAAGAAGGAGAAAAGCTGTGGAAGAGTTTTGATGTGAAGTTCACTAAGTACATTTAAATAAAGTTGAACAACTATGTGATAAACAAAGTGAAGAGATACAGCAAAAGATTGGGACTTATGGTTGTGTCTTGTTCTGATTCCTGTTTCGTATGAAATAGTCTGATTCAGTTGTGTCCCCCTTCTTATACGATGTTTGAAACTCTGTTATTTTGTTTTCTTGTGGGAGCGCTCTCGTCTCCTAGGTTACTCTGGATCATTGGCGGGGACCGCCTGCTGCAATGGACCGTCTTTTTAACCGGAAGGATGTGCTGCTTTCGCGTGTTGATTTCAAAACATGGGTGCAACCGGTGATTCAGACTTAGCCTCTACTATCAGAGAATATTTTGCCACAATTTCGGCAAAACATCGTGATATTTTCGATCCTCCTGCTCCGCTTCCTTCGTTAACTTTTCTCTGCCTGGCGCCAAAGGAGTATGAAGCATTTACTTCCTGTTAAAAAGACGGACATTGCTTTTGTCCAATCAGCGACGATTATTGTCAACAGCAGGTACCTACCTTTTCTGTTAGAAGTTAATGAGGTTGTGTGTTTTGTGGTTTGTAGTTGTGCTTTGCACTTCAGGGCCACCGTAAAAATTAGTATCAGTATGCAAATGATATCCAAGGTAATAAGAGAAACTCGTAGCAGCAGATTAGAGAGTCTGACAGATGAAAATGCACTTTTATCTTATCATCTGATCTCTGTTTCTTACCCAGACTTTTATAGGGACCATCATTACTTTATCATTCATGTGGGACCCAGGAAGTAAAGCTGTGCTCTGGTACAGCTAATGGGCATCCTAACAAATCAACAAATAGCTTTATATGTTCTGGCCGAGGTTTTTTATTCGAGAATTGATTAAAAGTTGTTTACCATGCAGAAATCCAGTAACAGCTTTTTAGCCAGCGCAGATGTAGTTCACATTTTTTACGACTTTATTGTGATAATCATAAAGTAATCAGGATGATCTCTTGCCGTCATGGACTCTCTGCTTAAACTTTGAATGGAACTCGACTTCAATGGCTGACTTTCATTTTCGGCTCTAAAGAAGATAAAAGCCGAGCCTCCTCACACTTTTATTTTCATTTAAAGATTTGACGAAGACACATCGCTGTCTCTGATTATCCCCATTAATCTCACTGACAGCTTGAAATCTAAGTTAGAATGAGATAATGAAGCATGGATCAAAAGTTAATGTCTGTCCAAAGTAGCGCACTATGTGTGAGTAAAAAACGAAAGCTCTTACCCCGTACACCAGCTCCCCGACCATCCCGTTCCAGATCTTCGTCTCCGGGTCCCTGGCGCCGTATTTTCCATCCGGGACTATGGAGATTTTGTACTTGATGCCGATGTGTTTTGCGATCTCCGAGGCCAGGTCCACGCAGTATCCCTCGTACTGGTCGTTTCCCTCGTACATCTCCCAGTTCTTCTTAAGCATCACATAGGGACCCTCCTACACAGGGGACCATAACCAGTGAACCAGACCGTCAGACAGACAGACACACGGACACGACGCCTCGCACGACAACAGACAACGAGATGACAAACAGGAACGGCAGCTCATTGATACCAACCAGGGCTGAAGTTAAAGGCAGCCTGTGGAATCTTCCACCACTAGGAGTGCTATGGAGCAATGTTTACATGAGCAGGCCCCTGTTGTGTTTGTGTCTAGTGTACGAGCATGCAGGTGATGCAATGTACATTTATATCGATGGTTAAGGCATTTGTTAACATTTAATGGCAGACACACTCTTAAACATTTAATGCAGCCCAGGATTGTTAGCTAGCAAACAGGAATTTAAATCCTGAATGATTTAAATGTTCTGTAAAGCAGGGAACAATTTTCATGGTTTTGTAATTCCTTAACAAGTACTTTCACTCTTACGCAAAACTCCTGAAAAATTAAAGTTTTCGGGGTGAGTTTTTCCTGCCAGACACTGAATTATTGTAAGCATGAAGTTGGGGTGAGCTGATGATCGGATGACGTCTACATGTCTGATGTGATAGCTTTGTTGTCGTAGTTGGTAATAAACATGGTGCAATTTAGCTAAACTCATATAAAGAACCAAACAACTTTTCTAAGTTCACATTTTATGCAAAATCCACTCCACCATGTTTCTCTAACACTAATATGTGTCACTAGTCTGTCGACCATCCCCTCGAATTATTAAGAAAAGTCCATCCTCTCCGTCTTTTGCCTGCTCCACTTTTCAGAAAATGTGTGCTCAAACAGGCCGTTTGGAGATTTTCCCTTCATGACATCACAAAGGGCAGTAACCCCTCCCCCAGGTGGGTGACACTCCCACAGCTAGGTGTTGGTTCTGCCCTCTGAGTCTGCCTTCTCACCATAAACAATAGGGCATGGAGCGAGAAAGCCCGAGCCACCCAAGCCCTTCCAGAGAGGGGCGTGGTCAGACACAGCTCATTTACATTTAAAGCTACAGACACAGAAACAGCCTGTTCTGAGCAGGGCTGAAATAGAGGGGTTTATAGGCATGATCAAATACAGAATCAGAGTGGATTTAGAACAAGACCCTTCACACACATGTTCTAGGGAGCTCTGAGACTTAATAAAACTGGTTGATAAGGAGGAGAATATGTGACCTTGAAGCTCAGACATATGGTGCATCTTATTAATATGCACATTGGCAGTAGGTTACTTATATCAATATATTTCTTAAGAACTAGAAAACTTCAAACACAGTTGCCATCTTTTGTCGTGATACAACCAGAAAAAATGTTTCTTGGTATCGTAGCTGCAGAAATGTTTCAAGTGTTCTGTCATCTCACATTATCTGCACAAGGTGAACAAAAACGTCAAAATGATTTTTCACTTTTTTAAACTTTTAAATATCTACTTTAAAAAAATCTACTTTCCACTACCACCTGAGCGTATCACAGAGGAATAAAAGCATGGAGCATCTTTAAAAGTGACTATAGGCCCGATCCCCACCGCTGTGAGATGCTTTCTCTTCTGCTGAAGATAATTTAAAATAGAAAGAGATGCATGCGTAATCATAATGACAGCTTGTGCTTCATATGCACAGCTCAGACTAGGGTTCAGACAGGAAGCTGAAAAAAAATCTTCAAAGAATTAATATGATGCATGATACACACAGACTGAAAGAGAAAAAGTGAGAGGAAAGTATGACTAAGCAGAAAAAAGGAGGCAGACATAAAGCTGAAGGGAAGTGAGGAATGAGCAGCAGTCAGACTGAATGGCTTAATATCTAAAACGAGTGTGACTCGACTTGAACACTTTCAGTAATCGGCTGCCGCTACATCAGTTGTGACCGCGGCAGGTTATAGATCATTAGCCCCACTGGGAGAGAAGAAAGTGATTTAAATGTAAACCTCGTCTGGTTTCTGGGGTCATATTTCTAAATAAATTACGTTTGTCATGGAAGGCAGCATATTGCATATTGATAACAGGAGCTATTTATTCGTGAGATGTGTTTGCTTGACATTGCCCCGGGGCCGAAGCAAGGTAACAAAGACTCAACAATGAGGGGAGAATGATAATGCACGGCTTAGCCTGCGGCAAAAAGGAAAAACATTAATGTATAGCATAATGACAGCACAATGTAACTGTTGCATGTCGAAATTCATAACCAGAAATATATCGTTTAAAATGCTCTCCAATCTTAGTTATTTAGCAAACATGTGCCTTGCAGAAAAGCCGCAAAACACACAAAAGATAAATGAATCCTAAAGACGGGTTATTATGCATCACAATGCATTCAGAATAAGTCATTAAACAAAAACAGGAAAACCTTTTAAGTGTCAATGATTTTGTAATTTTGAACACTGAGGTTAACACCTCCTGAAATAATAATGAACATACTGTTTTAAAATCTAAATTCTTCAAAGCAGGTCCAGATGAATCTGCTTTAGGACGCCCGGGGCTAAACGGAGCTCTCTCCCGCAGCAGGCTGCACATGCAACCAGTTTTTGATCATAGCCCCAGAAACCAGCCAGCAAACTTCATAACCAGGAGTATCCTGTTGAGGTTTTGTGGTAATGTGATTACATTTCAAAAAAAGTAATTAGGAATATGCAGGATGTAAACACAACAGACTGTTGCATACAGCAATGCTTACTGATACTCTCCACGTATTTTTAATCCATGGACACAGACAGTAGGGGACAGAAAAACCCAAACTGTTCTTGTTTTCTCTGAAACTGTCTTTAAAGTTGACCTATTATACTGATCCACATTTAAAAACTTGACCATAGTGTTACAATGCCGGATAACCGAACTTAACGTGGGCAAAGTTTCAGCTCATGGGGTTAACCGTATGTTGAAGTAATCCTAGGATAAATCTGCAGAGGGCGCTAAACGGCTTGTTCCCTGATATGAAACAAAGAATTTCAAGAGACGGCTTCAAGCCTCTACGTAAGCCGTTGAAACCTCTTACATTGGCTCTCTCTTCTCGAAGCACTGGAGAGCAGCCCTCCCCTTGCAGCCCTGCAGCGTTCTGCCCCCTGCAGGCCTGTTGTTACAAGTGAAGCCGCAGTCAGCGTCCTGTTGCTTTTGCTCGATAGGCTACGGCAAGTACCGTCAATGTCCACAAAAAACTGACATGAGAGACACTAAATTGAACTTTCTTTGGTCCGTTTGTTGGATACTGGTCACTTTTAATGTTAGCAGACTCATAACCAAGCTAACTATATCTAGTACTGCTCACTGTGAGGACAATTCACAGCGGGGGAGCTTACAAGAGACGTCTCACTCCTGAGCATGCATAAACATCACATCCTTTGTGTCTCTCCCAGGAGAAATAGTCTAGAGTCATTTACATAGAAATAAATCCACAGGCTTTTAGAGGAAACAGAGAAAGATGGAGAATGTCTCATTTTTTAAGTTAATTGATAATCCGTCACACAGAAATGAATACATTTAAATGTTGCACATAATATCTTTAATGAGTCTCAACCATATAAATAATGGAACTTAATTTACAAGTTGATCTTCGCAGATGTTTTGGATGATATGAGAGCCCTAATACAGCTTCCATCTTTGTGATTTATGAGAGCAGGGTGCATGACGGCGCTGGCAGCCGGAGGAGCAGAGGGAGTGGCGGAGATAAAGGACGCAGTCAGTGTTTCTGGCACGAGAAGGGAGCAGTGTTTCAGAGGTCATCACAGAAAAGCCCAGTATGGCTGACAGGCTGGTCAATAATCACGGCCACACTGCCTCAATCATCGCCTAATGAGACTAATTAACATGCCATTTAAAGCACACACACACACACACACACACACACGACAGGCTCACTCAATGTCTAAGAAACATGCGTACGGACGACAGAGTTCGCACATAAACACACACAGGTCGAAAACTGCGAGACTGTGCTTCCTAAAATCGTCCTGTTTGCTTCTGTGAGTGAGTGTTTTGTGTGTTATGTAAGATAAACAATCTGTCGCTCATTCTGTTTGAACATGAGCGCTAATAGGCAGCAAAATGGTTTGTCCATATTTTATAATAGCTTGACCACGAAAACATTTTATGAAGCCAACACACAACTCTGCTTCTCAGTAAGTGACTCATTTGTGAGTCTCAGTCATCAGCAGCCACTTGAGGCACTAATTACATTTTTATTTGATTCAATTTGGTGGCATGACATTGAAAACGGGGCAGCACATTTGAAGCACAATTTAGAAATAATATTCGCAAATGACCACTGTCCTTTTTTTTCTCCACGATGAAGTGCACTCGACTGGCTGCTGCAGCGGGGCATAACAGCCTTTGTTAAGGGTTTTAGATTGTCGCCGTGCTTCAATCAAAGCAGCACAGTGTTATATCCTGAGCTTTAACCTCGTCTAAAAAACCTGTGCACTAGCAGTCAGTAGTGGGTGCTTCTGCAGTACTATTATAAAGTAAGTGAGGGGCGCAGTTGGCCTAGTGGTTAGTGTGTGCACCCCATGTGCAGAGGCTTAAGTCCTAGAGAGCGGACGACCCGGGATATGAATCACTCTCTCTCTCTCTCTCTCTCTCTCTCTCTCTCTCTCTCTCTCTCTTGCGTGCTCTGTGGGGGAGGGGGGACAGCTTCTTGCACATTTTTTATTTTTGTTATTGGTTTTGTTTGTTCGCTGTTGTTGAGAAAGTAATCTGACTTCTCCTGAAGAAGTAAATAAAGGTTGTTTTTTTTAAATCTCTCTCTCCCTCCCTCTCTCTCCCTCTCTCTCTCTCTCTCTCTCTTGCACCTTTTGATTAGCTAAAAAAAAAAACTAGTTCTGTGAATGTAGATGCATCTTGCTTGGCCGTTGTGTTTGCTTCAACCCTTGCTCCTCTCCAGCTCCATCCTATTGTGTTAATATAGTTACCGTAACCGGGGTTGATTTCTATTGCATGCTGCAAACACCACAAAGTGCAGTTTCTGTGCAACTTTGAAGCTCTCTCCAGTATCATCTGTTTTTCGCTATGTGAGTTTACATCTTTCTAAGATACTGGTGCGCTAGTTGAGCTCTCAGCCTGTGGTAACGTCGATGGTTGTGAAGTACACAGACCAACAGCCCACAACCAATTCACCAAGAGTCGTGCTGCACAACTCTGCTGGTCACTTGTTGTCATTAAATATGGAGTCTTTTCAATCAAACCAGTGCATCAATCCCATCATATTTTACCCAGCAAAGCGACTGGGGGGCGAATTTTCATTGAGTAAGGTCGCTTACAGTAGCTGATTGTGGCTGCTGCACTTGGGTTTTAACTGGTATAATGGTCCCACTGGTATATAGGATGCAGCACACCTTTTAGATGAAAAAATTGGTAAAACAAGTGCGTCCTCCACATCACATTTTAATGTACTTCTGGCTCAAAAAAAGAGTACAAACCAATAACACTTACAAGTTACTTGGATCTCTGGACACCATTGTGGGAAACCGAAATCTGTCAGCACATCAACGTATAAGTTATGTTCCAGAAAAGATCCTCTCTGCCTCCTCTTTAGTACGAGAGTTGCAGAAGGTTCACCAAAGCTGAAGTTAATTGGAGCCCCTGGTTCTGGTTAGTTAACTTTTTGAGGCAGCTGTATTCATAAAAAGTCAAGTCAGCTGACAAAGAAAGAAGCTAATATCTCTGTTGTGCAATCAGCAGCATGATGACTTGTTTACAAGCTTCTTTCTGCACATATTGAACATGTCCTTTACAACAGCTGCTCAGAAGTTCCTACGACACGGAGGCAGCTGTGAAGAGATACAATGCTGAGACACTTCATTAAGTTTCTGCTAAACAAACATTACTTTCATGAACATTAAAAGCGTGTGTGTGTGTGAAACGCAGCCGTCATAATGAAACTATAATATCATGCCGCATAAAAGCTTGATGGATATGAACTGGGATGATTATGAGCGCATTAGTCTTTCTAAGCTGTGTTAAAGCTTACAGGAAGCCCTCGGAGTGTGTAATGTACTGAGCGGTGGAGCAGGTAGTCGGAGAAAGTGACAGATTTAGAGCATTCAGTGAGACATAATGTATAATCACATTCTGGTGCTGCTTCACTTTATAGTCCAGGGTCCATAGATCTTCTCCAAAAATTACAAATTCAAATCAGGATGGGATTGAAGCCGTGATTTGCCACACAAACACACCGGGAGCATGACGATGCATGAAGCTAACACACGCACACAAACAGGTGTAGTGGGAGCTTGTTAATGCTAGCAAACAGACACTGTGCGGTTAGGAGCTGGGGACCCATTAAAGCCTCAACGGGTGTCCGTCCGCAAGCAGAGTCCTTAAAAAGAGACAGTGTCTTTCTCCCTCCATTTGCATTTCATTTTCCTCTCGAGGGGCTCCATTACGGCTCTGAGTGGCTCCATTTCTTGTTCAGTTTTCTGTCCATTAACATAGTTGCAGAGTCTCTCTCTCTCTCCTCTTGCCCAGTGTGTCTTTAGGGCTTCATTTTGGCTCGGGCTGCTGTGTCCATCACTCTCCCATTAAGGGGCTTTCATATCCTGCTTGCGTCCAACTGGGGCTCAGTTTCTTAAAATGGGGTTCCTCATCAGGGGCTGAAAAGAGGGAGGATTGTGCTGAGCTGTGACTCTCCATTCCCACCCTCCTTCCCTCCTCCTCCTCCTCCTCCTCCTCCTCCTCCTCCTCCTCTCAGCTGTTATATCAGGCTGTTTTACTGTAGTCACCCATGTCAGAGTCGCTGCTACAGCCAGAGATCCACATGCCATGCAAAGGCCATTCATTCAATCATGTGTAAAATGATCTAGTAGCTCTGTTGAAGTCTTTTTTTTTCCTGTTAAATTTGAACAAAAGCCTCAGTAACGGCAGCTGGTAATGGAGCTGTTTTACTGCGTTTTGAGATGTTTATGGTGCAATAAAAGACACTCTCAGTGATGGTAGTTGATTTCTGGAGTTGTCTGATGTTTTATTGAAGTTTCTAAAGGAGTAATAAAAACAAAGCCCCTTTCCTAAGTGTCTCTTTTACTGTTAATGTTGCACAAAGCGTGTGTGTGATCCCTAACCTTTTGTAAAGTCATCATAAGGGCTGAATGTGCTGAAATCTGATCCTTGCACGAGACTTTGCATCCTTTCAAATCCCTCAGGAAATTGCTGTATAGGCTGTGTTATATATGTAAGATTTAAGGAAACATGTGGTAGAGAATGGGATTTCCGGGCGACAAAAGCTGCTCTGAGTTGAAATCAATTTGGCAATCTAGATGCCACTCCTGTAGTCTGGTCTATTGAGGCTGGTATAATTGGATAATCGGTATCTCTAACTTTTGTATATGAGGGGTCTCCCGCAAGAGTGTGTTAATGTCTGCCCAAAATAGCAAAGAAGTCCTTTAACTCAGCTCTAAAGGCCAGTGATAAAACTTTACGACGGTGATACTTTACACTGCAATAAAAAAAGGAAGTCTAATGTAGATTCTGCACACAGCATGTCTATATTTAGCCTCTACTGTTGATTAAATACAGCGCCAAATAAGACGGAAGTGAAGGCTATCCAAAAATTGCTTGCAGAGATGCTTGTAGAGTACCTTGGAAGGAGCTGAGGTACTTTACAAGAAAAGGGTTTTGTAGGGAAACAGCACAGCTGACATCTTAAATGTGAAAGCAGATTTTACGTCTGAGATTTTAAAGATGTTTGACGTGTAGCTTCTGAACCATGGGCTCCTGACTTTGCACAAACCCTCAAGCTTTAAGGTAAAGGTGTTCTGCAGCAGCACTTTATACTAAAGTCTCCTGGCTTTACAGTTTGTTAACAATACGACTGCATGCAAATGTGTGTGTTGGTGTGTGTTGGTGAGCACATGCAGTTTCTCTTACCATGATGGTGGTGACTACGACGGTGCGGTTCTCGATGCCAGACGTGTCGTTTGGAAGCAGCGGAGAGTCCTGGATCAGCACCAGTTTGTCTGCATCGTTCCAGTATCCGATCTGCCGAGAAAACAACATCTCACACTGTGTTCGTGCTCACCTGTACATACAGTACACATGTGCTTTTAATTGTTCAGAAAACTGTCCGATAAAAAGTGAAAGTCTTCAGCAGAGCCAACAACTGGGCTAATTCAGTGTGTTGTTGGATATATTTAAAGGTCATGTTAGTCTAGTTTGAGGTTGCTATGCATGTGATATCAGCCTAAATGACCAGGAGTGTTTTTAAGAGGCATCTTTAGGACCCTTTTGATTTGCGTGTTGGAGCAGGAGTCTGCAGTGATCAGTACTGCTTGGACAGTGTATTTTTTAAATTCCCTGTGTATTCAATTTCATGTTCTGCAACTGCAAGAACACTGCAGCTTTGGTGTGGGAAAACTGGATAACTGGTCGCTATGTCGTTTAAAATTGAGGGGTAAAAGTCAGAGAAGCATCGAGGCAGTTTGACGTGTCTCCTGATGTTTTTGGTGCACTTTAAGCTTTTTAAAACAAAAGGTGTAAGTCAAATGTTGCTCCAGATTAAGGCATTAAATCTCCTCACAGGAGCTTTAAGAGTCAAAGTAAGCGGTGGTGATTATCACTTTCTGACTTTATTTTCATCCTGATTTGTCACTAACTGTTTTTGAATCAGCGATCTCATGACTGACAAACATTTCTGACTTTAGGTGTACTTGAACCTCCTCTCACGTTTACCGATGAAGACCATGACATGGAGCTGAAAACTCTGACAAGAAAAGTAAGTTGAGTCAAGATTATTTTGTCAAACTAGTGTTTACAAAGTCTTATATAAATGTTCATTATATTAGGCTTTATGTAATTAAGTTATTTTGTATTTAAAAACTGTTTTTTTAATCAAATAAGTCCAGAAATACATAAAGGTATTTAAATAAAGTAGAGCACATTTTGTTGTGGTTTTACACGCGCAGATATCCAGAGCACAACATGCAACATGTAAGTTAAAGGGGATCGTATGTTACTGTGCACAACTTTGCAGGGACACTGAATTACTGCAGCTGAGACGCCCTAATGCAGGATTATTCCAGGACTGATGTTCTGCTGCTTCTTTTGCTCGAAAGCTACGTCATGCTCGTGTGACGTTACTGTCGCCATCTTGAGCTCATTCAGGGTCAAACTGAGCGAGCAGAGCTGACTGACGTGATGTGTAGTGGTCATAATGTTTGGCACCGTTTGTTCTTTATGTGATTTTTATAAACATCTAATTTTACCTGCAAACTAATATTATATCAATCAAGTGTATTGATCGTATAATAGGCCGGAGCTGTGATGGCAAACATTAGCAGCTATACGTCAGTGAGAGCAGGCGAGCCAGCCGCTGCTTGAACGGAGAGCTGTGATTGGCTGGTAGCTCCTGTGTGCTGGGGCATCAGGATGATTGAGGAACACGGAAAACACAGGAGAGAGGCTGTGGCACACACACACACACACACACACAAACACACACACACCCTGTCCTGACAGGACCCTCGCTGTGTGCAGGACGACAGGCTAAAGCAGCTTTTGATTGATGGGAACTCCTCTCTGCCTCCTCCCTCTCTCCTCCCCCTCCTCTCCTCCTCCATGATTGCTCTCTATTTCATTCCATCCTCTCGCTCTCACTCTCACAAGTGTTCCTCTCTCGCTCTTTTTTTTCACATTTTCATTCTTTTTTCCCTCAGAAATCCATCCCCTCATTCCTGAGTTAAAAAATTCTGGCAGAAATTGAACCTTTTTTTACAGCGTACGTGTGATAATAAAGAATGTCCTTAGACTTACTGTGTTCACAGCTGGTTCAGATGTTATCAGCTCATTAAATGGCTTTCACACAAGGTGATGAGACCTGGATTTACCTCCTCGTTGTTCTGTGTTATTACATGTTTCATGCTGTTGCAATACCTCACAAAGTCCTGAATGTATGAATCGGACTATGCATCTAATTGAGGCGCATTTGAAGACTGAATTGCGTCACAACGGCGTGTCGAAGGCTGTCCCATTTTTAAGACCTATGAACTATCCAGACCACGAAGGATCCATCTGGTGCGTCCTTCTTGGCCAAACATAACCTGATGTCCATGATGCACCAATTGAAACGCAATGGCGGGTTTTCAAGCAGCCAACGATTAGTGAGTAATCTCATTTTTAAATAAAGCTAGCAACAGAAGTGTTGATAAAACACCAGGAGCGCTGAGTTAAGTGATGTTGATTATGTTAGCTAGTTCCGGCGCAGCTGTTGATGTTGCTAGGCGACAGGATTAGTGCTTAGTAACGCTATGGGTGAGGGCAGGAACAGCTTTTGTAGTCCAGACCTTCTGATATCTGTTTGGTGTGTGCGGTCCATGCAGGCTACGAAGGCTGCGTCCTTCGAAGGATGTGGTCACTGAACACTGACAGGGCTAGTATTTAATATGTCTTTCATTATAGTTTCCATGACAACAAAGGTTAGGTGGAGTTCAGCCTGCTGATGCACACTTTCTGATGTTCAGGCACCTCCTGCTCTACAGGTAAATCTGACGCATCGTTACGATAGATATCTATACTGACAACAGGCCATTAACGCTCTGATAACACCTGAAGAGGGGCGTTGTCCTCAAACCTCAGAGCAAATATCTGAGCTCACGTATTAGAAACATGTTGTACGCTGAAAAGAAGCAGTGTCATTGAGTTAAACAGGACAAAGATGAATCCATAACACAAAATGAAAGGCGTGTTGTGTGATGTGATTACCCGTCTGGGTCCATTATTCTTCAGCTCAAACACGTCCATTGTGTAGTTGACCCTGCGGCCATAGTGGTCAAACTGGACATTACCTGTTAATCCCTGCAGCCGGACCTGCACACACGAGAACATACAAAGAACAGATGTGAAAAAAGACAAATCAAGTTAAAGTAACAAGGGCAAAGTTTAGACAGTATGGGATTTAAATGTCTTTTTTAAATATAACAGAAATGTTGCTTCTCACTGTAAACAGGTGGATAAAGGTGAATGCCTAATTTGTTAAATTATTGTACTTTACTTTCTCAAAAACACAGTGGACTACACCTCCAGCTGTTTTAGGGGCATTAAAGGAATATTTCCACATTTCTGGAAATCAGTAGCTTCCAAAAACTGAAGCTTCACATTGAACTCAGTGTTAAGGTCTTACATGTTAATTGCAGATATGTAATAAACCCCACAGCTGACTGAGGAAGAAGATATGCCCGCACACTTGCTCAAATGCCACAAAAAGTTTTTATTCATCACAATCACAACGTTTTGATCATAGTCTGTAAATATTAGTGGAGGAAGCCTGAGTGACGTCAGCCATCTGTTCCTGCAGGGGGCTCTGGAGGCTCATCGGCAGCAGCCGCCATGCTGGAAATGCTGTCTCATCCTAACTTTCAGTCAACCTAACGACAGGCTGAGAGCTGGAGCTGAGGCGGGTTTTAAGCCTCTTGACAAACCGCTACACTGCGCCCACCTGTCAGTCATGTCAGCTACGTGCCTAACTATGGATAACACGTATTGTTTTCAAAATCAAAACAGAGACGTTTAAAAAAAAATCCCCCCCCGTACAGTGTGTGCCAGTGATGACAATAACTAATCAGAAGTATTTCTTTTTTTGAACCAGGCTGTAAACATGTTTATTTATGCTGTAAAAACAGCTTTTTCGAACGTGGTGTGTATGTGACTTCCGGTGTTCCTGGAGCCAGCCTCAAGTGGACACTCGACAAACTGCAGGATTTTGCACTTTCGCATTGTCTTCATTTTTCAAGACTGGAGGTTGCCGCTTGGTTTCGACCAGTAGTCTTCTTCAAGTAATAACTCAAAATGAATCACCTGAAGAAGACCTCTGGTTGAAACGTTGTGATTGTGATGGCTGTTTTTTGGCAGTGTGCTGTTTTTGCACTGCCCTGCTCCGACGTGATGTGCTTATAACTACCTCCTTTTAATCAGCCCCATTGCTTACATAAACTTCCTTTAAATGTTTCGGAATAGTAATGAGGGGAAAATGAGGATTTTGAGTGGATATGAATGTAACATTTTGTATTTCTGTGTTTGCTTGGGTCTTTGCAAACGTTTTTGCATGTTTTAGAAAAGTACAGGAGTGTTTTTTTCTCGGTCAAAGAGATGACATTAGCAGCCTGCATCACGTTGCATTCCTCCCTGTCTCACCTGTTTGAGAGTGCGCTCCATGTCGATTCCCTGGTTCCATGGGGCTGCAGGGTTGGCGAGACAGTCGCCTGCGTTCCCCCGTCTTGAAATGTCCACTTTCTGCCGCCGCAGGTTCCTGAAGGCCTCAGCCATCACCATCACCCCATCATACGTCAACGCTGAAGTGTACTGGAAGAGAAGAAGAGGGAGCTATAGACGTTATGGTTGCAGGAAAAACCAGCTTAAAATTTCAATAAAACGCTACTGTAGAAATTAGGTTTCAACTCTGGCCTGTTAGATTCAATACAATGCACTAAAAGAGAGGCTGTGATTTGTAAATTGCAGTCTTTGTTGTTAGGAGTCCGCCCTGCTGTTTTGTCTGTTTTGGGCCAATTTAATGCTGATTTAGCTGGACAGGCCAAATCTTCTGCTATATTTGCTGGTTAGACCTCCTTTAAAAACAATCTGCCTCAGAGAGCACGCTGAGTTTCTGCAGGGCCAAGCAGAGCATCGTAACGGCCTTGCTGCTGCAGATAGGCTGCTTTACTTTGCTCATTATTTTCTAGAAATGGAAAGTCGGAGAGGGAGAGATGGGAGGAGTATATTTCCCACCGTGTAAGCTCCCCAATTTCCCCTAATCTATCTCTGACCTGAAGACTCCATGTTCCCTCTGAGTATTTACGTCTACAGACATCACTCGCTCCGTCATGAGCCATACATTTGCCTAAACCTCACCTGCAGCGCTGCAGAAACTAATTGAGTGAAAGAAGAAGAGGGAGTAAGATGGAGGGCGAGCGGTTGGGGAAAAAAAGAAAGGGAGAAGAGGATGTTTTGTCCAGCCGGGTAGCAGTCTGGCATTAATTATCCCGGCTAGCAGGAGTTCATTAACTTCGCCTCCGGCCGACGGTGACTCCTATTCATTAGCCCACTGCTCACTGTGACATTACGGCTCTCTACGGAGGCTGCTGCTCTCCATACCCCTGTTTCTCTTTGACAAGCTGCCCAAAGTAACGTACACACACAAATAACAGAGGTGCAGAATGAACTGTCAGGAGCATCTCTGCCAGCGGCTAAAAGCAGCCAGGGACATGGACAGGGGGAAATGAGGGACAATGCTGGATTAGTTCTTTAGTGACGGAAATTAAAGACAAGATGAGGTAACATAAAGACCAAAATGTTTCCCAACTGTGCAGCAGCACAATGACAGTACAGAAAGTTAAACATCAGAAAAACCAGTGCATCTGTGATATGTTACCATCGATCCAGTCTGACATTTTGATTGACTAAGTCACGTTTACATTTTTGCTTTGTCAGTCACCTTTAATAAGGTGTTAGTTGTGCCTCTCTCATTCACATTATTGTTATTGTTGCTGCAAGCCGGTGAGTTCATGTCGTCATCTCTATGCTTAAAGGACTTGTTCCCTCGCTTAGGGATTGAAAAGGGTGATTTATCTGGTTTGAATTTGTCAAAACGAAAAGGTCGTTGGACATTAAAATAGCTGTTTGAATATTAACAATCAGATTTAACCGACTGGTAAACTCCAGCACACTGACGAACGTGAAAACATACATTTATAGAAAATGTTTCAGTTCTAGACCTTTATCAAGCAAACAGTTTGATATAAAGAGCAGGACATCTTACATAGGAACTGGCTACAAGCCTGCGACCAATCATCATCACTACGTCAGATATGAATCAGTGAATTAACAAATCTTCCTGATTGAGAAAACTCATACCAAGAAGAAAATATTTACAGAGAGCCACTTCTCTGAGCTTTTCTTCTATCTTGGTGGTATTTGTGGGGACTTTTTCTTAACTAAGGATGGAAAAAAAAGGATTGTTAGTTCACTTTTTTGGACTTTAGATTTTACCGTAATGATCCTGATTCTCTATTTGGATTGTAATTTAGTGTTTGGGACCCTTTGTGTCCCCTCAACTTTAAATTATGAATTGGGAGGCTCCAGAAGCCTAGTGATTGGTGCGCACACCCCATGTGTGGAGGACTTGGTCCTCCGGGTGTGCAGCCTGGGTTCAGGTCCGACCTGTGGCTCAAGTCGTTCCCCACTCTCTCCATCCCTGATCTACTGTCCTCTCTTTCAAATTCAAGGCGAAAAAAAGCCCAAAAATAAACCTTGGAAGAAGGACATAACAATAACGACATGCCCAGTCTGATTATAGTTCAGTTCCTGTGTTTACTTTTTTCTGTAGGATTCAAAGATAAATGTTTGAAATGATGATAAAGTGGAAAGTTTTAAGAAAGCTTAAAGGCTCACACTTTTCGCCCTGATCGATGTCGTATTGACAGAGTCAGTGTTTCTCTGATTCCTCCGGCAGAGAGGATAATTATCATGACTATGAAAGATTAGCTTTATAAAGAGAAATAAAGCTGAAATTATTATGAGATCTGAATCTGATATCATGAAGGCAAAAACTTGTAAGAAAGATTCTAGGGGTGTGAAACGTGGAAAAACTAGTAGTTTAAAGATAAACCGATCTGAATGGGTAACCGATTTTGACGTTAATGATCTGAGTGAATCGGTCCGCAGAGGGGCTGCATCGGTGGAATCGCACTACGAACTGATCAGCGGCCCGGTTTTAAAGTTGTGATTGACCGCTGACCAGTTCAGGGTGTACCCCCGCCTCTCGTCCAATGGCAGCTGGGTCCGGCTCAAGCCCCCTGCGACCCTGAACGGGAAAAGCGGTGCAGAAAAGCGGATGGAATGATAGACTTTTTTCTCGCATCCATAGAGTAATTACAAATACTTTGGATTCGATAATCCATTGGTATCGAATCGTTCTTTATTTTAATGAATCGTCCCCTGAATAGGATCGTAGCCTGAGAGAATTTAATCAGATCGATTTGTCTTGTGAAGGAGAGATGCACGACCCTTGAAGATACTCAGAGAAATGACTTCCCTATAAGCAAATCTACAAACCCCTCATTAGTGCAGAGATCTTTGGGTTAAAACACAGGATCAGATTCGAGTATCTCACCATTAGTCCCTGTCATGACAAAGCTTGCCGTTATAAAGACACACTGTACACGAGTGTCTCATTACTTCACTACCTGCAGATTCCTGTAACCCTAACACAAGGCATTCGATCTGTCTTTGCAAAAGGGAGTAAACATGCCAGAAGAAGACCTAACTCAGCGGCGGTGTAAATATATTAGAAGAAAGAAGGGCCGGCTGTGACTCAGGCTGTGGACAAACTTAATGGTGAGCAGAGTCATTTAGTCTGAGTGGATTTCCAGGAGAGAGAGCAATCTATCAAGAAATGGAGAGGGAGATAAACACACACACACACAGATAACACAAACAGCCCTGCACACACACACACTCAAAAATATCATGTGATATCACCCCATGGTGTAAACTTTTAATTTGAACCGCCCAAATCCATCAGACACACATCCTACACACACTCTCTCTGTCCTCTTGACTCACACGGTTTCCACTCGGCTGCATCTGGTTTTTTAAATAGAAATCTTTGTTGGGCACAGATTTGCTCGGGGGCAGGAGGAGGTTTGCTGACCACCATGGCGTGATGCCTTCTTGCCCCAGTGCCATTTGCAATCTGTGTGCCTGAAAATAATGTAAAGTGGGTCAGTCTGTCACATCGCTGCAGAGGTCAGCGGTGGATGAAAAAGTGCAGATTTCTGCTGCAGCTGCTTGTTTGTGTGCATGCTCATGAATGTGTTTTATTATGGGTTGTTTCGTTTGCAACTCCGTCTCTGAGTGCTCTGATGCTGTTCCCTGCACGCCTGGCAACATGCTGCTATATACTTGTACACATTTCATTTTATCCAACACTGTCCTGACCTTTCCTCTGTGTCTCTGCTGTATGCACTATTTGTTCCCCAGAGGAATCAGCCCTGGTTTTTCAAGTTGAGCCCAATGACTAAAGAAGCAAACATTTTACATGACTTTCTGCAAGTGTTGCAGTCAAGAAGACTCAAATCAAAACCAAGTCGTGACCAACACCAGAATGCATCGAGTCCAGGGCTTTGAGGTATTAAGATGGAGTCAAGACCAAGATAAAGACTGGGCAAAACCAAGTCACGTCCAAGGCTTTGAGGGATTAAGAGCAAGTTAAGACCAACATTTGAGTAAGGGCAAGACTGAGTAAACAGAGACTTTGATAAATAACATCAATTCAAAACCCTTTTTCACACATGCAGGCTGTCCTTGGAATCTTCCTGATGCACATCTTCCTTTAAAAGTAAGACTGAGTCCGCTCACCAAACGCTGCTCCAAACCACATTTCATGAAGTCTATCACCGCATGTGACATTAGGGGACCTAGCCCTTCATCAGACCTGATGAATACCCCAAAACTAATGAATACCCAGCCCCAACACCAAGACTTTAACTATGTGAAACTGCATCAAAACCAAGCCCAGATCAGTGCCCGTACAGATATGCATTGCACACATACAATAAAATGTTGTACATGCAAACAAACGGCGTACCTTAGATTGATCTGAAAGATCCATATTTCCACCAAAGTTTCATTTTCATTCACCTCTATCATTTTTAAACGTTTTGGTCAACGAGAAAAGTAATAGGTTGCAGTTTAGGCAGGGAGTGTCGTCTCCCAGCAGTTCTGGTCTTGACAGATCTTTTTATGTGTCTTTGTCTGACTCCTAGACAAGACTAAGTGAAAATGTTTCCAATTACAAAAAACTGAGCATCCTTTAAAAAGTGGTCTTGAAAAGTCTTTGACAGATCTTGAGTAATTTAACACTAATGACACTCAGTCTTACATAAATGAAAAACACCACAGGTAGCTGTTGTTTTCAGTTAGTTTCAATACTCTAAAATACAACCAGAGATTTAAAGGCTAAAGTTTTCAAGTTTTGGATGCAAGAAGGGACTAAACTCCTCTCATGCTTTGTCCGAATGTTTGCAGAATATGAAGGCTAACCAAAGTCTCTGAATCCACCAACATGCAGTTTTCATTCAAAAGGATCTCCACTTAATATCGTAGAACCAAACCACATTGAAATAACATTGATATGACATTGCTGATTTGACCATTTGATACCTTTGGTGGGGCGTCCGAGCCCGGGTACTCCCTCTGATCCAGCTTGTTCCAGCGCTGCATCAGTTTGATGACCATGGGGTTGCTGAAGTCGACCAGCTGGAAGCCCGTGACGTTAGCTCCACCATGCATGAAGCGCTCCAGGTTAATGTCCTTAAAACCCTTCAGGGGCAACAAAAGAGGAAAGAGCGGTCATGGGCTGAGTCAGACGAAGTCAATGACTGTAACAATAAAATAGAGAAAGCACCTATACGAGCTATAGCACTGGCCCAGAACCATCATATCAAACTCACTGAAGCCTTGAAGAGGGAGCTGAACATTAGTGCAGTCTATATGATGGCTCAATTGTCACTATTGATATTAACTCAAGTCCCTGATCCTGTAACCCAACTGTATTACTGAGCAATACTTATAAGGTAGGTACACTTTTGAACCTTGATACCACACCCACATGGCGATATGTGCACCTAGTGTTTTTTCCGTGCAGAAAAGCGCTGGCTGTGCGCTCCGAAGTGCTCGCATGAAGCGTTTGTGCACTGAGGCAAAAAGTGCTGCACGTCCGTCCTGTCTCTATGACAACAGCTGCTGTTTGACCCACACTGCTCCGTTACTTTTTACTGCATGTTTTTCATTTTAGATCGTTTATTTCCCGATCAGACGCGGAGCAAAGAGGATGTCGGTACTAGACATGATCCGTAGGCAGCATAACTGCGGGGAATATCTTACATTTATAAAAGAGAGCTGGTGACGTCAACAGCACCTTTCTGAAAAGTTGAACGATTTTCAACTTGAGCGTTCGGAGCAGCCTCACAAAAAAGGCAGACCGCTTGGAAAATAGATGCTGGGTGCTCGATTTCTCTCCAGGCGACCGCCTGCTGCTGAGAACGCTCTCTACTCATTGAAAACAATTGGAAAAAGACGCTAGCGCTCAGAAAAAAATGCTGGGTGGACACAGGGCCTAAAGGTTTCAGTGGTCCTGATGAAAACCGATGGTGATGGGAGTCAAATAGGAAATGTAGGAATACATTCTTTCTTTTCACGCAAATTATTTCCTCTTTTTGGTTCAGTATGTTTGGTCGAATTATTCATCGAGACGTTATAGCATCTGCTTCTGGCCGGTACTTTAAATATACCAGCGTTAGAGTTTAAGCAATGGAGCAAGTGAGCAAATGCATCCTTATTATTCAAGCAGAGCGTGCATAGAGTTAGGGTTTCATGTGTTTTGAGAATAAACCTAAGGGAACGCCTTGGTAGGTTTCTAGTTAAAATGCCTTTAACATAGCTGCAACGACGCTGAGTTCAGTAACCCCCCTCCCTTCCCTTCTATTCCTAACTGTGTCTTTACTTCCTTTCTCATGAAAGTGAAAAGACCAAACTATTTTCCTTTTATTCTATGAAATAAACCGAAGCAGCCTCGAGCAGAGATGGTTTTGTTATTTTCAGCAACGGACAAAAGAGGTCAGGTCCATCATCAATCAACCAATCTCTATTTACTGCGTGCAAAATCAAACACAAACTATTGAATAACATTTCACATTCAGAGAAGTGCAAGAGCATCATCTTTGTGATGTTGCTGGTAGTAGAAACGCAGCGTTCTGGTCTGAAATTGTTTATCGGATGCATAATGCATGTATCTAAATCATATTTTTCCAAGTTTTAACCCCCATCTTAAAAATAATGAGACGTTCACTGATGCTTAAGACTAAGTTTGCATATAAATACCACAACAAACAGATTGAATCCACAGAGCAGAAGTGGTAGTAAGCAGAAATGAGAAATCAGAAGAGAGGTGTGGTGAAGAATAGATGAAGAGAAGAAACAGAGGCAAACAAAGAAAGCATCAGAAGTCATTTTCCTCTCACCAGGTTGGCCATGATGTAATGGTAGCCTTTGACATGTTTCCCGACGCTGACAATCTGTAAGGAGGCGGAGCAGAACTCAGCGTTAATCTGACTGGATCACAGCATAGCATACGTTAATTACAGTTAATGATCCGTGTGACAGGCGTGTGTGTAACTTGACACAGAGGGACCATCAGGTTTCATTCTCCGAAGATCAGACGTCTGAACGAATGAACAGGCAGTCATCTCACGGAGGAAGTCAACACTTCACGCTGTCAGAGACACAACAATGCATCTCAACACACACAAAAACACACCAACACAACCACATGGCTGCCTCCTGTTGATAAAAACTGATCTTGAAAGCTGACATCTGCTGGAAAATCCCACCGGACGTCCGGTTAATAATGGCGTGAGTTAAGCTGAAAGAGAAATGCTTTGATTCCCTCTCACAAAAGCTTGGATTGAAACCAGTGCTGTGAAGACCTGAGCATCAGGTGGTGGAAAGATTCAAACATAAAAACACAACCGTTAAATCAACCGGAGTCACGGCAGGGAGCTGCAGGAGAGATCAGCATCCAAACCACACGGCTGAAGGGCTGGAAATAAATCAGTGTCATCATATTAAAGAGGAGCTTTTGTTCTTATTGGAGACTTTTTAAAGTGGAAAATGTGATGGAATTTCTGTATCTCTGTGTACAGACGTTTAGCTCAGTCTTTGCCCCTGACGACAGTCACAGCTGATCAGGTTATCTGTGACCATGCCAACCAAGGTCACTTTGTGTCTCCCCTCATATCTGGATGGTTTGGCAGATTTAGTGTCTGCTCTCCATTACCTTAAACGTCACTTTCAAGTTTTATGTAGAGTATCTGAGCTAAGGTAGTTTGAGCCGCCGCTCTCCCTGACGTTGATTCATTTTGTGTTTATTGTTAATAAATAGATTATTGTGTGAATCCATCCGATTGTGGCTCATCATTGGGAGTGAGGAATGGTAAACGGACTTGAGCTTTTCTAGTCTTCAGACTTCAGACTTTTTTGTGTGCAGAAAAGTTAAATATTAAAGGAGCAAAAGGGTTTTCCACCGCAGGTCACACCTACACATTCACACACTGATGGTAGAGGCTGCTACGTAAAGTGACCATCAGAGGTAACTAATCTCATTCATACGCATTCATACACCGCCGACTAACCAGCGGGAGCAATTTGGGGTTAAGTGTCTTGCCCAAGGAGACATCTGACATGTTGCTGCAGCAGCTGGGGATCAAACTCTTGACCTTCCGGATGAAAAGGTCGAGGGTTTGACGACTCTACCAACTGAGCTACAGCCGCCCGAGGAAGGAGAGGGTCACTTTCCTCCTAGAGCTGGTCGTAACAGTTTTGTTATTTTACTCAATTGAAGTTGATTGACAGGAGGAATATTGCTGTTTACTCTGTTCCTATTTTTGATTCACTTTTTAACCTTACCATAACGTACAAATTAAACTGAGACATACGTTTGGCATTAAGTGGATTCTGATTGCTTGCTGACTTTGTAACATGAATCACCTTCTAAACGTTCTCATCTCTTATTGCATGAAAAACACCCTGCCTGTTTTATTTTGTCCCACAGTGCTAATGAATATACAGATGAGAGGATACGTTGTCATTGTCTTTATATTCCTGTTTGCTAACTCACTCTGGTTTGTGATTTTTATGATTATTTAAAATTCCATCCATGCAGTCAAAGATATTTGGCTCCTGGTGCGACAGAGAGCGATGTCACTGCAGGAGAACAGCTGTGAGCTGGAAAATGATATGCAGGGAGGGACGACTAATTCTGCCTCGGACGACCTCATTAATGACGAGAGGCACAAACACTCACTTTTGTAATAAATCAACATCAACTAAATATTTTCAATTTGCCTCACTTGCATTTATTAATCGTATTTATTCGTCGTTAATCACAAAGTAAAACACAACATGCCGTTTTAATTATGTTGAGTGCAGAAGAATACAGTGCAGAGAGGATGCATTGGCTTTAGTTAATCCTCATTTACTTACTGCTGTTTCAAAAGTTTAGCAGATATTAAAGCAAGGAGTTCTTGTCTGATTATTATTTCTCTTAATGCATGCCCTGACCTCACAATGTAAGGGAAACATCCTTTTAAAAGACTTCACTTCAGACGTGAGAAAACACTTTTTCAACAACTTCAGAAAATGAAAGAGTTTATAAAGTGGATTTTTTGTGTGCAGAAAAGGTGAAAATTAAAGGCGTAATATGTAACTCTGACACCTAGCGTTTAAAATGGGTACTGCAGTCCAAATTCAAAGCATTGTAGAGAGCTGTCTCCCCCGCCCCCTCCTCTCTAGACTGGATGCTCACGCAGGTCACCATGTGGTGGACACTGAAGCTTCAGTGTTTAGCCAGCTCTGCATCGGTCTGTAAACCTTTCTGCGTTCTAACCTCTCTCCATTTTTCAAAAGCATCTCCAATATTGATCCTAGTTTGAGCACGTTTCTGCTCGTGGAGCTTATTAGAAACATGCAGAGGCTTTTTAGGTCGGGTACAATCACTTCTATCTGAACCAGTTCTCTTGTTCGCTTCCATCGCTGCAACACCTGTTGGTTTGCAGTTTGCCTCGCAAACCGAGGGGTGAGGGACAAAACGGCCGTGTGGGGGTGCCCATTGGTCCAAACAAATACAAACCATTCAGGACCAGAATCTTCTGTAAAACACTTGAGAAACTTTGCTTAAAAAAGTATTTTTGCCACCATCTATAAGTCAGTATCATCTGTCTTTACTGTGTTTTTAATTTGGCAACTATAGTTCAGTTTGTACAACTTGAAAATGTGCTTCTACTAGATTATCTTTCTGTCTCTAACAGTTGTGTATTCAGAGATTTCTTAAATTCAGAGTCACATCTGGTTGCATATAAGCCCCAATGTTTACTGACCCTGCTGTTAATAAGCAGCTAATGAGGCCCGATTATGTATTCAAATCCTTGTCCCGGGTCAGGAGAATTCGAAGAGATACTTACTGAACACGATGCTAATAAAAGCCTTAAATACAAGTTGATGGGTTTCGCAGTGACTCTGACCACCGCTGCACAAACAGTGCATCATCCCACAAGCTCTGAATATGACAGAGTCCATCACATCTACGCATGGAGCGGGACGTCTGCTGCTCTTTGGGCAAACACACACACACACACACACACACACACACACACACACACACACACACACACACACACACACACACACACACACACACACACACACACACACACACACACACACACACACACACACACACACACACACACACACACACACACACACACACACACACACACACTCATCTGCAGAGTAAATTGTAAGAACTATGACAGATGTCAGGAGTGGAGATTTCCTGAATAATTGAACAACAAACTGAGACACCAGGTGCCTCGGGGAGGCGATGCAGGGACGAAGGTACACATCATATTCTGAGTGTGTTTATGCCAAAAAAACACCAGCGGAGATCTGAACAGGCTGTTTGCAGGCTTCAAACTTTGTAAAAGAAAAGAGTAAAATAAACATGTAGTAAGTGTGTAAAAGGATACTACTGTTCTGTATCGGTGTTTAGTTTCTGGGATCTTGTCACTGCATGTCAGAGAATGAGAAATAAATCCAGCTGTTAAGATTCAAGATTTCAAGATTCAGTTTATGTACAGCACAACTTAAGTACATGCTGGTGTGGACATCTTTAAATATAAAGCTATTCTGGGAAAGATCCTGGACTACCTATCCTCGGTTTTAATCCTGAAGGATCGAATTCACAACCTTTGTTCGTTGGGCATTGTTCAATTTGTCGTTCCTAAAGTCCGATCAGCGTCGGGAAAGAAAGCGTTTTGGTTTTCTGCACCTTTGGAACAATCTACAGTTTGATTTTAAACCAAAAAACTGAGTTACCCTAAATGTTTAAATCCTCAGTGAAAAGTCTTGAATCCAGACTTTAAATGCAACTGATTTATTGATGATTTTTCTTATGATGAAATGTGTACTGCACGAGTTTGAAACTGTGTGTTTCTGATTTCTTGGTCAGGTCTCCCTAAAAAAGATATCTCTGATCGGAACGGGACTAACCTGGAAAAATGAAGCTTAAATAAATACAATAAATAGAGTCAACAACTACTGGAGCCGTATGTCAAAGTTTTAGAAGATAACATCGTTTAATTAGTTAATTGCTGAGATTTTGAAAATCTTTTCGTCAGGCAGGGTGCAAACAGTTTATGCCCTTCATGTCATTTAGAGGTTAACATTTGGTCTCCCTTACAAAGAGTCAGTAATAATCTCATGCACTTTAAGCAGGATGGTCAGAGGTGAGCGGTTAAGTTTCAAAACTGAAGAAATGTGTCAAGACACCTCACACTTCAAGTAGAACTCGCTGTATTATTAATTTTTAAGTATGAAAATGTAATATTCATAAAACTTTCAGAGTCCGAAAGGTGATCTCTCATCACGGTTAAGTCTTTGGGACGGGACGGTCGGCTCAGGGGGAGACAGTGATGAGGATGAGCAGCAGACTGAAAGAGAACCGTAGAGAGACGTAAAACCTTTTAGGTGTTAGGGTTACATTTTTGGGGCCAATGTTGATACTTATATCGAAATTAAGAAGAGAATAAATCAGATCCTGATAAATTGGCCGATATCTTTCTCTGATCTACGTTCAATCTTTAGAGATAGATAGATATACCGTACACATTTATTGCGTTGATCCCTCAAATGCAGTTATCAAACTATATTCAGTTTAACGAAGACAAGATGGTCACTCAACTGGAAAGTAAGTGAGCATGTACGTGCATCACCTCTTGACACTCTGGAGAGTGATGATGCTTGTTGTAATCCATATAGCGCCCTCTGCTGGTGAAAGAGAACTGATAGTGTGATACAATGAAACTCAAATGAAACGCTCTTTGACTGGTGAATAAATCGAGTAATATCGGCGCATATCTGCCATAAAATTAGCCGATACTGATCGTCACTGGATATGCTAATATCGGCTTTTAATATCGGCTGGCCGATTAATCGGTCAAGCTCTAGTTAAAAAAGTAAAAATACTCTAAAAGAAACACAAATAAAAACTGATCAGGGTGAAACATTTAGAAGTTTTCCTTCCAATCATTCCAAAACATTCAAGGTAAACTGTAACGCATGTTTACGATGCACAGTTTAGCCTCTTTGTTGTCTCAGTTTTCATTCTTTCTGAAAGTCTGACTGCTTGTTCTTCTTTCCTCTTCTAACTTTTTCCTCTGATGCTTTAAGTCGTATTATTTAACACGGTAAGTAAATCGTTGTTTTACCCCTTCAGTGATCGCAAGAAGTACAAAATAATGATGACGTTCAATTCAGACGAGTGAAACATTCTACAGAGCTGACAGTCAATACTTTACATTTAAAGTGCCTCAGCTTTTATCTATATGCAAATCTAAATGTGCCACTTCTCAAAGAGAATGTACACGGTGGAAAACACAGGCAGCTCGGAGTGGATATGCTTAATTAGCATACTAACAAAACACACAGGAAAGAACTGCCCCTCAGGTAATATTAATCTGCTTTGTCAGAGTGTTCCTGTGTGGAAATACAGCGCAAACATCTCAAGTGTTTGTATGCTTGGGATTTATTTCCCGTTATAAAAGAAAACTGTGAAGAATGAAAATCTGCTTTATTGCGTTTCCAGAGTGGCATAAAGGCATTTTAATCATTTAAAGAACATTGCCAGAGTGCGAACGCGAGACACTAATTCACACTTTCATAACCTGCAGGATTTACCTCTGCAATGCTCCACTTTCGGCTCTTCCTAAAAAGAATATTTCCCAGCTGCTCCAAAATTCAGCTGCACGACTGCTGACAAAGACCAGAAAGAGAGCCCGCATCACACCGATTCTAAAGTCTCTGCATCGCCTACCTGTTTGTTTGAGAAGCGTCTTTATTGGTTTATAAAGCTCTAAATGGTCTCGCCCCTACTGTAGCTATTTATCAAGTTTGCTTCTAACTGTTCAGCCCACAGGAGCCCTTAGGTCGTGTGCAGGGACGCGTCCAGACTTTTGTAAGTGGGGTGGCCCAATTGGGGCACTGACAGGGGTGGCCTGAAGTGTGAAGTCATTAAGACTAGCATCTTGGCTAATCTATTTGCTGCCTGTTTGTGTGACTGCTCATGATCCTGCAGACATCATTAAAACGACATTCAAAACACGGCTGTCGTACATCACGTCACGCTTCTTTCTATCAGATGAACAAGGATAAACTAATAAAAAAGTGACGTCACCTGTTCCAGCATGTTCTGCAGCCTCTCCGCCTCGAGGTCGATTACAAACTTCTTCTCCTGTCTCCGGTCCAGATCCTCCAGCAGCCGCCTGTAGCTGGCATCGTTGAAGTTTTCCACGCAGATGGCGCTGATCTGCCAGTTGTTTTGTCCCGCCTTCTCCATGATGGCCTGCAGGATGGCGTATCCTGATACAGACAGACACACAAGAGGAGACACGTGATGAAGATACAGAAAAGCTTGCTGGATCGCCTCACAATAGTACCTGATTTGGAGCCAATGCACAGTCAAGTTGAGCTACGGTTATAGCTCCATTAGGCTGTTTAATTGGACTACTGTCCTTGTCCCAGTATAAGCACTGGGGGAGAATCGATTTATTGACAGAAGTACGTCTGACTCCACTACGGTAGGTGACGATGTGCCCCTTTCAGCTAGTTTGGCCTTCATCCTGTTGACCTGATACGTCACATACAAAACAATCAACAAATAGATTAACATCCCACAAACTGATTTCACTCCATCCATGGACTTTTACATGTTTAACTCCTTCAGCTGACACATCATAAACACTTGCAACGTTGATACCTTCGTCTTGTTTTCTTCACAAATTTCTTCTACACATTCATGCTGTTCGACTTCCAGGTCAAAGCCTTGCCTAGGAACTGTGGAGCATGCTCAGTGCACCCACGTTTGTGTCAGACTGAGGCGTATACAAGTGAAAGTACATTTTCATTTCATTTCATTTCAAACCTTTATTTATCCTCGAGAGGACATTGACGTTTCCCTCATTTCCAATGCTGTCGAGATTACAAGCACAGTAAAACAAGCAAAAACAACAACAAACACTCAGAATCAGTAACAAAAACCACTGAGATCAATTAAAAACAGTCACAATTTGAAACAAAGTGGCTAGAAATCAAATTCCTAAACTCTGGAAGAGAGGGAAGAACAATCGACTCCCAACCGCAACATCGAGGTGTGTTAGTCCGACTTCAAGTAAATTCGATTTCAGTACGACTAGGCTAACATGTTAACATGTATTTTTCAAGATCAGGAAGCCACTATGCGAAACGCGTTGTTGGCTCCAATGTTTTATATGCATCAAACTTTAAAGTCAATCTGAACAATCCTGGTGTGCGCTGGATTACTCAATTGTCAACAGACTGTCGTCAGGACGGACGTGCAGCGCTTTTATTCTCAGTGCACAAACGCTTCAAGCTAGCTCTCCCGAGTGCACAGCTAGCGCTTTTCAGCTCGGAAAGAAACGCTAGGTGGACACGGTGCTTTACAATGTTTATATTCATTTTTGAAGAACTACTCCAATAGTAGAAATGGTTAACGGTGTTACTGCAGTTTATCGAAGATCTGGATCCTGACTCTAACTTTCTGCTCATTCATTACGGTCAACATGACATGTCTTGCTCCCTAAAATACTTTGTACTTGTGAGTGTAGCAGCTCCTGAATATGTTTACTGCAGAACATACAGCTGATAAACTTCTTGGCTGCAGTGTGGCTCATTGGACCTTGTGAAGGGATAAAACACATGCTGATAATTGCTGCTTTGAATGAACACTGGCTTCAGTTGACACAACACCCCTGGCAAGAAAACACCTTGTCTTTTTAAAAAGAAACCCCACAGAAGCAAAATCCTCTGAAGCTTTTATGTTTGTCCAGCCAGAAAAATCCTGTCTTCTGGTCCATTCAAGGACACACAGCTTCTTGTGAAGCCGATGTAACAGCAGACCCAGTAGGGGATGTAGGGCTCGCTCCTCGCTGTCATGTTTGTGTCTGAAGAAGATGAGTGTCAGGGAGGAAACTCAGGAGCTGTGAGGGCGGCTGTTCTCCAGCAGGAACAGATGTCCCCCTTAAACGGCCCCTCCTGGTGGCCATCACAATCTGGCAACCCGTCTCCCTTTGCTCCCAATTAGTGGATTAACCTGTGCTCTGGCAACCCGGCTCCATCTCCACCTTCTCCATCCCCTCCCTCACCCCCTGCTCCCCATTAGAAGGATGTCTGTGCCAGGAGGGACTGCTGGTTGGGGCAACACTCACACACACATTCTCACTCATGATTGTATCATCTCAGACTGTCCTCGGATGCTTCTAAAGGAGGGGGTGAGTTCATGACATTTTGGCTACAGCTGCAGAAGCGTTGGGAAGCAAAATCCCCAGAGAACCAGTCACTGTTTGTTTTCTCAGTTATGAAAAAAGACAGGGGATGCATGTTGAAGGGCGTGAAAACAGCAAAAAATTCCCAAAAATGCTCAGATGAAGTCTTTACATCACGCACATATTTTGCAGATTTAAAAAAAAAAAAAAAAATCCGACAGATTAGAGGAGTTGCAGAGAAATGTCGTGGTTCATGGTCAACAAAAACTACACAGACATAAAAAGGGATATTTTTCGATGGTGGTGGTCAACAATCCTTAATTGATGACTGCATGGCTTTTACTTCAAAACCCATTAAAAATATAGTTATGTAAAGATTTTAATTTCGAACCACTTTTCTCAAGACATATGGGGATCTTGTGACCCCATTACCAGTAAAAGAAAGCATCAATTGTCATCAAAATGGTGTTAAAATAAAGCATATAATCTGAACAAGATTACGTTTTCAATCAAATGTTGTCTTTTTTTTTTGACAGCTTGCAAACAACCCAAAGTTCAAAACTGATGCTAATGAGCTAATAGAAGCAGAGTAGGGTTTTCTGGCACAAATTCACCGACCACTAAGGTGCATGGAGAGTGAAAGACTTGAAGAGGTCGTCTCTGGAGCTAATATTCAGCTTTAACTTCACAAAACATAAAAGATACATCCCTCTGCTTTTCCTCTGTGAGTTTAAATAAAACTCTCATGAGAATCGTCATCTTGCAGCGTGAAGAACTTCTCTGCTCCTCTTATATTAGCTTTCTCTTTGTTTTGCTAACGTTGCCTTCCACATCAAATAACCTTTGCCTCGCAGGTCTTAATGGTCCCTTGAGGACTTGAAGGCTTTGAGCTACATGCTAACGTCAACACTGCAGCATGCTGACGACGACACTTCTAACATGCAGATGTTCAGCAGGTGAACCATGTTCACCCTCTTACCTTAGTGTGTCAGCATGCCTGTATTTGCTAATTAGCGCTAAACATTAAAGCAAAGCTGATGCTGATGGGAATTTAAGCCCTCCTTGTTTTGACCTGATATTGGTGTTTAATTACTGCGGCTGTATCTGCAAACTCCAGTTACCTTACAGTTACAGTTACCTTTTGCTATAACAGAATTCACACTTGCACACACGTATGACCTTTGCACCCGAGATAAGTGTTATCATTAGGGCTCACGATTATTCGACAAATTTCAATTGTTAATTGCATTTAAACTAATTTTTATTGCATGTTCAAAATTCCATTATTTTGCAACTTTGACCCGACTTATTTTTTGAGGCCGATATCAATATCTATATTGGAGAGAACAGAAAATCCGATACCGATGTATCGTCCAATATCTTTCTTAGATCTATGATCGATCCGTACAGATAGATAGATATAGATATTCACACATTAATTGTGTTGATCTCTCGAATGCAGTTATCAAACACTTGTGGAAAAGATATGTTATGTAGACAAGATGGTCACTCGACTGGAAAGTAACTGAGCATGTTCGTGCGTCACCTTTTGAGACTCTGCAGAGTGATGATGCTTGTTGTAATCCATATAGCGCCCTCTGCTGGTGACAGAGAACTCTAAATCTAGGAATATCGGCGCATATCTGCTATGAAATTTGCCGATACTGATAGTCACTGGATATACTAATATCAACCGATATTATTGACTGGCCAATTACCGACATTGTCTTTCACTTTGACCATGAAAACAAATCAGTTTGTCTTCTTCTTCTGACCAATAAAACAAACTGTTCTCTGAATCAACAGTTATGTAAACTTGCTTTCCAGCATTAAATTGATAAAACACAAAAAATACACATTATTTGCTCAACAGGGAAGATATCAGCTGATAACAATAATCAACGGACACATCAGTGCATCTCATATTTTTTCTCCGTTTTTTCCATTTACGTGATCATTTCTATACAACACATACAAAACAGCTGTGTTGATTTATATGTGGAGCTCTCTCCTTGGGGAAACTGATTTATTTGATATATTTTCAAAAACAGAACTTTCTAAAACTAGGGGATCCATTTTCTTGCAGCATTTTGTCTCTCAAAGGAAGAAAACTCAAAAAAGAATAAACGACTTAAACTGCTTTAAAGACGTTGAAAGTCTCCAGCCCCCCCTGGTTTGAACAAACTTAAGATCCTTATTTCAACATTTACTTTGTGGCGTTCCTGTCCAGGGACTGCACACAGACAGTAGCTGCTAGCTAAATCGGATACAGAGTGTCCTTTGTTTTTGTTGGAAATGAAGGCTTTTGTTTTGGTACATTGTCCCTGACAAATAAAGATAACACAAAGGCCGAGCTGTGTGCAGGGTGGGATGCCACAGACTGGGCTAAAAATGACTCCCTGTGGTCTCTGCAGCTACTTTGCTGCTATCGACTCTATCGACTGATGCTGTTTCAGCTACAAATGAGCAGCTGCTCTGGCCGACTGTTGGTGTGTTGTGGTGTGAAACCGGAGTTTAAGTCATTACACTGCAGTTAACACGAGTTTCTCTTTGGTTTGATATAGAGGCATTCATTTTGGTAGCACGACAGTTAACAATCCACAAAAATAGGTTCTGGAAATGCCCTATTACTTTTAACTAGACTATTTCCAATTTTTAGCATAACATGACCCCAGACTGCAGAGAGTTATGAGGAGTGTAGAAAGTTGTAAAACCAACAAACTTTGTGTCTTCGCTGCGTCTGTTCTCCTTCGGTACAAATGCACCAGTGGGTAGAAGCTGTGTTGAAATGTGAAGGTTTGGATGCTACATGTTTTCTGGACCTACAGGTCTGAAAAAAAGCATAAAGTATGAATAACAAACAGGGTACCTCGTGCACAGCCAACCTGCGTTCTCAGGTGCTGCTCGGTTTCAGGAACAAACAAAGAAAATGTGCAGCGTTTATGCTGGGAGAACCTGATGAAGCTACAGGCGACAAGAAAGCTAGGTAGCCAGTATTTAGTGGTAAAGCAACTTTCTGATGTGTCAGTGTCACTCATAGCGGCTGCTTGATTCTGACTGGCTCAAGTGGTGTGTGTTCAAATTGACACAGAAAAAGAATCTCATATGCAGTGATTAATAACATCTAAAAAGAAAAGAACAACGTTGTTAATAGATTTTTAATTGTTGTTTAAGTGTCCCCCCTCTTCCCTCCATGTTTCTGCAGCCCCCCCTAGATCCCCCTGATGAACCCCCCTGGCGGGGTCGGGACCCCCACTTTGATAAACACTGCTCTACGTTACAATAAGAAGTCCCATCATGTCCTATTGAGCTGCATGGTGGCCACAGCATAAGGACAGAAAGCCGCAGTGAAGGCAGTCCAACCAACCAAAGCATGCAGTGGGCCGGCTGATTACCAGCTGATAAATGTGTAGCCCTGAGGCAGTGCGTGGAGCAGCAGCCAGCCGCAATCAGCATCAGCGTCAGAGACACAGCCACACAGGCCGCCGGGCACGCCGACGCTGCAGCGTGTTTGTGGTGATTGGAGCAGAGCTGGACGCTAGATGGAGGCAGCAGCAGCAGCAGCAGCACTGAGAGAGGTTTATGTTTGTCTTTCTTCTTTCTATTCAATCTATCTTTTCCTCCTTTATGTTTTTGATTTATTCTTCTTCTACTTCTTTTATCTTTACCTGTCATGCTTATATTTCTTCTTCTTATCCATTATCTTTTTCTTCGTCCTCTATCTTTTTGATAGACTGCATATAAACCTGGACATAGACTCAGTGACGTCACCTATTGGTTTCTCAAGCGGACTTTTGAAGCCCAACGTCGGCAGCCTCCATATTGGAAATGTTCTCTCAAAATAACTTTCAGCCCAGTAACAGGCAAAGTGCTGGAGCTCAGGCGGGTTTTAAGCCTCCGGACAAACATCTGCAACACACGCCCGTCAGCAAGATCAGCCACGCCCCTTATTATGTTGAACTCTTATCCTTCATAAAATCAAAACGAATAAGAAATGCAACCCCCGTATGGTGTGTGCCAATAAAGACATGAGCTACTCAGACTGGATTTGTTTTTGGAAGCAGGCTGTAAACATGTTCAAGTCTGCGGTAAAGATTTGCTCCTTTGAATGCGTATTAATGAGACTTTTGGGGCTTTTGGAACCAGCCTCAAGTGGACACTTCAGGAACTGCAGTTTTTCCACTTCTGCATTGGCTTTTAATTTTTAACACCGAAGTATGCGTCCTGATCTTTATTCCCTTCCCTGTTTTAAATTCCTTCTTCTTCTTTCTTTTGCTCTCTTGTTGTTTGTCCGATTTCTTCTTCTTCTCTGTTTCCTTTTCCTCCGTGTTGTTGTCCTGTCTTTTACCCTCCGGTATGATAAATGTCAGAGTCTGTGTTGGGACTGAATCCTTCCTCCTCCTCATTGAGTCAGTCCTTTCCTTTCACCTCTCGCTCTCCACAGAGTACACAAAGTCTTTTTCTTTTAAACAGACTCATTCATCATGGCCTGCAAACACTGCTGCTTCCTTCTCTTCGTTTTTTTATTACCCATCCTCTTGAATCCTCTCGTCTTGTTTTACCTCCTCTCTCTTTCCTTTTAGTCGCAGTCCTCACCTTTCCTCCCTTCTTGTCTCCTTTGGATGAGTTCCCTGTCATTTGTTTTATAATCCCTTGCTGTATTTCCTCCCTCCTTCATTTCTTTTCTCTATCACTTCCTCTCCTGCAGTTTCACTTCCTCTTCTTCCTTCCATCCTTGTTTCCTTCTCTAAACCTCTTTCCTATATTTTTACATGTTTTCTTTCCTCCCTCTTCTCCAAACCACGTCATTTTCTCTCCTCTCTCCTTTCCTCGTCTTTTGACTCCTCTGCAAAGCATTTTTTTGTCCTTCACTCTCTCCTCTCTGTTTTTATTCATACCTTTCTTTTCATGTTATCTTAGCCTCTCATGTTTGCTCCTTTTATTTCCCCCATCTTTATTTATTCTCCTTTAGTCTTATATTCACCTTCTTGATTTCCATTTCTTTCCTCCCCTCCTTATCCTCCACTTATCTTCCCTTTCCTCTTCTTGTTTCATCACCTTTCTTTTCATTTCATTTCTCTCCTCCTTGTCCTATTTCCTTTCATTACCTCTCCTCTTGTCACCTAATCTTTACTCTTCTCTCTTCTCTTCTCCTCTCGTCTCTTTCTACTTCTTTCCTTTATTTTCTTGTTTCCTCTTTCCTTTGATGCCCCCTCGTTTTATCTCTGTTCTTCTATATTTCTCCTCTGTCATGTTTTTTCTTCACCTCTTCTTTCCTCTCTGATGTATAAACTACCTTTTTAATATTTACGTTATTTACATAACAATTATTTTTGTGTATGATTGTGCATGTTTATATGTTAATTTTAGGGTAGCTAATAGTAAAAGCTTTACACACTTAATCTCTCTTTCTCTATTTTTTCTCTTACTCACTCACACCCACGCACGCATGCACGCTCACACGCACGCACGCACGCACGCACGCACGCACGCACGCACGCACGCACGCTCACACACACACAGTGGACTACAGTAACAGCCTCTTGTATCTCTGGAGCTTTGATTCAGGGAATCAGACTGGCGCTCATTGACTGAGCTCAGCCATGCGTGGGCTGATTCTACATTACAGTCAATACTGAATGAATGCCTGGCCCTGTGTGTGAAAAAAAAATCCTCAGGCCAGAGTGCTGCAGCCTGCACCCAAAAGCCTTCTGAAAAGCACACGCATGCGCACACAGAACACACACACACACACACACACAAACAAACGTAGACTGTGAGGCACATTCATACCCTCTCACAAAGACAGAAGATCTCATGAGGTAAATAAGCAAGTGTGCCTCTTACTCACTCTTTCATAGATAGAGCGTGCGGTGCAGTATCAAATAAAATACGCAGAAATAAAAATCAGAGGGACGCTGCCTTTCGTGAGTCTCTGCTTTCACAGCTGCATGCAGAAAGAACGGCTCGGGATTTTCAGGACTGCGTAAACTGCACGTGCAGCAGGAGTTTGCTTTCATGCTTTGCCAGGCAGTGAAACAGATTTGAGTGATCAGCTTAAGCTGCTGGTCAAAAATAAATGAATAAGGGACACTGAGGGGGAAGAAAAATGCAGGAATAAGCAGCTCCGTCTCATTCTCAAGTCATCAAAATATTGTTAGAGGCTCAAGGCATCAAAATGATGACGATGCTTCAGGAACCTCAAAGCGTCATTTCTGGATGCTGTTTTCCAGCATGCAGTTTTGCTGTGGTATGAAGGTCAGATTAATAGTGTCAGCAGTGTCAAAGTCTGCATGGTGAGTCAGTCAGGTGTGGCCTATTGGTAAGCAATGCTGGTACTACGTACTTTACTATTCATGTGCAAATCGCCTATGATGACTTCTTTCAAAAAGCCTTCTTTAAGGTTACTTCATGTAAGGCTTATTGTGTTGTGTTACATAAATCAGGTAAAAGGTATAAATCCTGGGAGCGAAGATTGTGACTTCCAGTACTTTTTTGAAGTGTGTAGCTCCGTAGGTAAGATGGAAGCAGACAGAGAAAACCTTTATAATTAGAATTAGACAACTGAGGAAGAGGGTGAATCAAACTAAGTGTGCAGTGGAAACAAATCAACAACACAATCCTGTAAATGTTTCAACAACTTGTAAACTTCTTCAAAGTTCTTTCAGGGTACTCTGACTCTGAAATATCACGAGAAGAATTCCAACAGCTCTGGCTGTAACAACAGCAGGTCATCAGTATGTTTCATTGAACAGCAGCTAGAAGCAGAAGCACCCACAGAGAGCCGATGGTATTTCTCATATCTGCAGCTTTACATCCAGAACATCAGATTCCTGACAGCCAAGAGTTTCACATCGTTAGGATGACAACAGCTTCAACAGAAAAGGCAGAGCCCAAACATCAGCCATCAGTCAGAGGAAATATGCTGCTGACTACTTTCAGCACCATGGACAGAGCCATCAGCAGGATTGACACTTTAAAGAAAATCAAACTTCAGCAAACACAACAAATAGAGCACTTTTCTCATTAATACGGCTGAGACACACAGAGCTAATGTAGTCTGCTGTGGTAGCATCAGATCCCACCCCCGCTCTCCTTAATGAAAATTATTTAAAGGAGCTAATGGACATTAAATTGACTGAAAGATCTACGAGGAAACAAGAAGTCACCTAGATCAAATTGTTCCTGACAAGAACAAATTGTAAGCAAAACCGACAGTCAGAGCTTATAAAGCGTTTCTGTTTGTAGAAGATTTAAAAATTTTAATCCAAAATCTGTATTTGTATAAAAAAACTGAAAATAGAGGGAACCGTTTGAGCTGCACTGTTACACATTTCACAAGCCTCACTCTCCACAATCACCTGACTAAAGCACTCCTTCAAAATTGGCAGTCCATTTAACCTGCAAGATTTCCCATCTCTGCTTCTCTGCCCTGCGTCAGTACTGCGCACATACCTTCAGCCCCACCTTCTCCCCAGCATCCACCTGCAGGCTGCAGGCGGGCAAAAAAGATCTTCACAGTCCTGAACCTTTGCCTTTTTCTACATTTTCCTACAGTTTTTTTTTTGGTGCAAAATCAAACGTTTTATAGTCAGGAGTATTTGGGTAGCTTGGTTGTCTTGGTTCAAGGACTGAAAATATCGATACAAGGGTTTTGTGAAATGTCAAAGGAGGCTTTGAATGGGAAATTTACTTCTGGAACCAGAGCTGACGGACAAGTGGGCGGTCACTGTTGAACTCTACTGACCTCTACTTCAGGAAAGCATAATATCTGATATCATTGTTCATGTAAATTAAGGATTAAGTACATTGAAATAGTTTGCTAGATAGAAAAAAAGCCATTTTAAGGAGATTGGGTTTTGCACGTCTGCTCTAAACTGTATGATCATGAAAATGAAGTCTTCGAATTTTCGACTCTTTATTATCCCTGCAAACTGTTCACCTCCATGAAACACTACATTTCATTGCTTCACTTCCACACAGATCCTCTGTGCATTGTAACGGACGATCTAAGGTTAATGTCAGGAAGTTGTGTTTTGCAAAGTCAGCGAACAACCTTCCCTCCATCCATTAAGGTAAAGGCAAGGAGACACAGAGAGGATTATCGGTTCACAATAAAAGAATGGACGAGGGGTTGTGGGTCTGATGGGAAGTGCTTTTAAGGAACACCCTCTGCTGGAGTATGAGTCAAGGACACGTGCTTTAACAATGAGAGGTGAATTAATAAAAGCACTGAACACATTTTGCTGCCTTTAAAGCTGCACACAAAAACCTCTGAGCACCTCAAAAGGATAATGCACCTCTTACTGGGCTGTCAAGCAATAACATTCAGGTGCACTGAAGCTATTTGCACCTGCTTACATAAAGTGTGAGGCATACATTTGCTGCAGAAGATTCCTCCTCTCTGTATGCAAATGAGCCTAATTGCAAAAAGTATTAAAAAAAACAAGCACCAGTGTGAAAAGCCACATGCATTTAAAGGTAAAACTATTCACTATCTTCAGAGAGTTTGTGACAAATTTGCATCTTTAAAAGGTGGAGTCAGTAACTTTGTTAGTTGCAGCATTCAAACTGGGCCCCTCCTCCTGGACTCATCGTACCCAGAAGCGCACACTCACTGCAGGACGTAGTGTGTACGTTTACTGCTTGTACCTACACTGCAAGCTACTTCAAGCTAGCACAAGCTAACCACCGTTGGTTGGCAGCTGCTTGTGCAACAGAAAGCAGACCAACTCCGCATCCGAGAGGAAAGCCAACACAAGGTTCCCCCCCCGTTTTGCGTTCCAAAGCTGCGTTTCGCCTCTCTATGATTATATTTTCTCTTCTTCGCAGCTACATCCACATAGGTCATATTCGCTGGTTTGAATTGTGTCGTATTGCTAAAAGGTATCCACTACTAAATGCATCTGCGCGCTGTCATTTGCTGGGGGTAACACACCAACTCTCCACCCAGAAACATACCGCTCAACCAAGACAAAGCAAACGACGATAATACAGTCTGCAGACACTGTCACCACCACACATGTATGGATGCCCAGAGGCGATGATTGGGCAGCATTACTTTGGTATATTTTATTTTTTAGGAAAAAGCTACTGACTCTATCTTTTACTGGTGTCACACCCAGAGTTTCCACTGATCATTATGGCCGTGATAATAAGTCAGGTAAACATATCATCATGATGAGCGTGCGGAGGAAAAGACATTTCATGGAGAATAAAACTGTACGAGTGAACTGCCTTTGTCTGACCTTGTTTTCTCTTTGTATAAAACACTCATCTGCACTTTATCCTACAGATAAATGCAATCAGATTCATACCTACGGCAAATTGTGCTCGTCTGCAAAACTTCATGGGCATGAATGAGAATGGCATCTTGAGACAAGGCAGATGAAATTCCGAGCGATTTCAATTTATGCTTCTATCAAACCCACAATCCATTCTTTGTGTTCTTGCCCCTGAGAAGTTCACATTTGAACACATCATCACAGATCAAATAGTCATTTTTGCACTACTTCTGAGTGTTAGTTCAGATTTCAAATGAAAAGAGACAGAAGAGAGCCCCGTCTCTCAGCAACAGCAACACAGGCAGACTGCAGAGTAAAGGGCAACATGTACTGACACGACTTTAAGAGCATTTCTGAGCTGAGTTTTAGTCATCCATCAGTCATCTGTCTCCTTTAACAGATGTGCTTGTATTTCCACAAAATCTATCACTCACCATGCGCTCTGACAAGCCTGCATGTGTCGCACGTCAACACTCCAACGCATCTGATACTTTTTTATTTTAACACTTCACTTCTCTCGCCACTATTTTCTAGATGTTGTGAACTTGTCTTGTGAAATAAATATCTGAAGTGCTGAATCAAGTTTCCAAGTGTATCTGCACCATCGCTGAATATTTTACCATGCCTCCTCTTTCATCAGACTGTGGTCATTGCTTTTTTATTTTGTTCGAGTTTATTTGAAATACTAGACAGACCATCAATCGTCTACGTTTTAAATAGTTATAGCTGACCCTTTTGAAAGGGGGGGGGAGGAGGGGGATGTAAAAAGTCTTTGAAATATGACTCCCTAAGGTCATCTGTACTCGGACACAAACTAAGGCTGCGTTCACATGGGTTCAGGTAGAGGATGGCAAACAGGATGTCATTTTCGTGGAGGAGAAAAGAACAGTAAAATAAGCGAGACCTGCAGAGAACTGCATCGGAGGATGGCAGCTAGTTCTCATTCCCCAGGTGTCAGTTTAGGACATTTGTCACAGCGCTTCATAAAGCTTCTCATGCAGACACAAAAATAACTCTTTTGCAAATCTAAAAGATGCACCGGGCTTCACCTGCGTGTAAAATAGGTACACCCCTTGCTCTTCAACATTAGAGACATAAATGATCGCTGTTAGAGACAAAGTAGAAATACAAAGAAAGTCTGCTCAGCTTCGAGGATTGGAGATATGAATGATCCAATCCATCACCCCAAAACCAACAAGACACAGCTTGAATCCAAGAGACAAGGAATCGAGTCCTGTGACAAACTGTTAAAAACACTGTGTTTATATCCCCTTTCACACGGGCACTGCACTCCAGTGTCACGTCGAGCTGAATGCGTGAATGCAAACAGTCATATTTTTACCCCTCTTTTTCCTCTAGGATTTCTTGCCAGCGCCCTATTATTAAAATCCAGGGTGAGCCAATGTGTAGAACTGATGTGCGGCTGCAGTTATTTGTCGAGTAAATTCACCACGAGCGAGCTGGCGGGGTTGATGACGTTTGTATCAAGCGTCCAGTGCCCAACAGGTTAGATCTTTGTGCACGTAACGATGCTGCTCTTCCTCGTTTTCACTCTTTTATTTATGCTCTTAACACTTCCAATCACACCTAGCAATGACACAAAGAAAGTCAGGAAGACTTCAAGGGAAAGCTGTCTTATCTCTCTCTCTTTCTTTCTGCATGTCCCTCGTTCACTTCCTCCTCGCATCCTGCAGCGTCAGACGGCTGTTGACCTGGAGTCGGGTTCTGCTAGAGGTTTCTGCCTTTTGCCAAATGTTTCAGAGTGTTTGCTCTGGGTGAATTCATGTTGTGTCTATCTAAGAATATTACAAAGACTACGGCACAGACCGGCTCTTTGTAAAAATGTCCTTACACAGCTTTTGTAATGATTTGGCTTTGACTTAACTTTAGATCTTTTCCGTTACCCTAACCATGTTGTTGTTTTGTTTTGCATAAACCTGACAAGACTGTTTGATTTTAACCACAACAAACACTACTGACACTACCTTGTGAACATGAGGCATAGCAGCATCAGTGATCGATGACCTGGGGTGAGGAAGCGTTGTCATTGGAGATGCCACCCAGAGTTAAAATATTTGACCTTATCGCAGTTTTCTGCCGCAGAATTTACAATAAAGAGGGACGATCGACAGGTGACAGCAAGAGGCTGATAAATAATGATGCAACAACACAACGTTCCTCATTCTGACAAACACAAACACGTGACACACCAACCACAGTTTTCCAGTCACTACGATGAGTGTATGATTAGATTTGTGTTATTTACAATCCAATAGGGAGAGAATCATTCGTTTTCTAGCTACATGCATTACAAGAATGATGACATGACCACAACACAATCATGTTTTGTGCTTTTCTTTCAGCTGTTTTTTCAAATTCTTTCATACGTAGGTGTCTATCTTCCGTCCGTCTGAATCCACGTGAATGCAATTCAAAGCTGATCTGGAATCAGTTGCAATGCTGGATCGAGGCTCAGAGCAACCTAAAAGTCAAGTTGTGTGTCCTCTGCTGGTTCGTCTTGCAGCGAGGACCCTCTGTTGTGTATTTTGAGAACCCTTGATCAGATACTTGTGGGTTTTGTACAGAGGAGAGGAGGCTCTTTACCCAGCCGAGCGTGTTCGACCTGAGATAAGAGGCAGGGAATGAGTCGTTGTGAGGGGAGGCCATGCTGATACGCTTCTCTTCTCACTCTGCGGCTCGCACACACACACGGTCTGCTCACACACTCACTGCGGCCCCAACAGACGCACACAGGCAGAATGAAACCCCTGACTAGCTTCTGGAAAATGTATGAAAGCGAGATGTGGAGATGTGATCCAAGCAGTAGCCCATATCCATTCTGTCTTGTAATGGAAATGTGACACGGGGGGAGGGGGGGGCTGAATAAGTACAAAACTATTGACTCTGCGAGTGTGTGTGTGTGTGTGTGCGTGTGTGTGTGCATGGAGGGAGAGAGGGACTGAGATTTGGTGAGGGACAGAAAAAGCCCCCCAAAAAAGAAACACAGAAAGAGTGAGAGTGACAGGACGAAAAGAAATACAAGGTCCTCAGACTCGGGAGGGGAATTGAGCCTGAAACAGAGAGAGAGAAAAGGTCCAACACTATCACACCTCTAACAGCGGCTGCACTGTGATATTGATCGCTCCATGGCCCCAAGACATGTTGTGGACAAAACAGCCATTATTCTAAAGCCACATCCATTCACACCTCAGTGTTGGCCATGCAGCAGGAGCAAAAATACACCTTACAGACCTTTGTGTGCAAAGCAATGACATTATTTGAATTAGTATGTAGCATTTATAATGAGGGCAGCTATGATGTGATGTTAATGATTTTATGGTAAGTCGAGAGAGAAAAGAAAACACAACAGCACAAAAGAGACCAGAAGAGTGTTTGGAGACCACAGACCGGATGTTGAGTTAACGTCAGGTGATTTTCACCGACGTGATTGTGGTCACGTGATTTTCTTCACTGCTGTCTGAGTTGCGTGGGTCTTTGGGTAGTTTCAGTCTACTCACTGACTTCATAGGTAGGCGTGTTTCCCTGCTCCGATCCCTGTTTTTTTCAACAGGCACGTGTTCAGGTTAGTTAGTTATTGAGAGTAACATATTTCTCATTCTCGAATTTTTCGTTAACGACACAAATTTTGGAGCCTTTTTGTAGGTTACCACGATGATACCTTTTTTTTCGTTTTATGAGACGTATAGGGGGAATAAAAGAAGAGTACTTCAATTTGCCATGTATTTTTGTATTTTAATATATTTTGGTGGGAAGTATGTTTTATCGGGATAAATATACCCGACGTTAGTGATGGTGTTACAAAACTGTTCTAGGGTTAATATGAGTGTATGTGCTGGTTTATGCTTTTCTGTACATGTGTGTACATGGTTGATTTAAACTGTAAGGCCTGCATCCACTAGCAGTTGTCTTTTGCTAGGGTGAGTGAATACTCAAGGCACTTCTGTTTCGTTATAGTGCTTCAGTGCGTCTGTCTTAAACTGCTGCTTATGCTTAATTATTGATTTTATTCAATAAATACAAAAAAACATTAAATTAAAGTAAAAGTAGCAGGTCGTGGTATTAGCAGCAGCTTCAGACCTGGACAATGTCCCCTTAAAAAAACCCAGTCTGATTAGTTTATCATCCGCCAGTGTTGTTGACACGGTTGATATCTGAAGTCCCGCCCCTTCTTGATTTTGATTGGTTGGTGGAAGAGAATTGACACTGATGAGCATGATGTTGGTACAAAAGTTGAGCTATTTCCAACCGAGAGTGCAGCGACAAAAAACAGCTGATGCTGAGCGCTGGAAATGATGAACTGCATTGGTGTCCTCTAGAAAATGGGCACTGCCTAAGTAGACTGTGCACACATGCTGGCAGTGCAAATATTAAACTTTAACATGGGTCTCCAAAGAAAAGAAGAAAGTTGATTGTCGTCACTCACCTCGGTCGGTGTCGTACAGGAAGACAAACTTGTTCCAGTCGTAGTGGTCAAGTAGAGACAGGAGCGCGCCCCGGATGGACGGCCGGAGCTGCAGGGTGAACTGGCTCTCGCCCTCGGTGGGGAAGCTGGGTGTGATGAGGGAGATGTGCAGGGCGCTGCAGAAGGACGTCAACGTGTGGACAGAGCGCTTGTCGTACAGGCCGAAGATGGCGAAGACACCACGGGAGTACTGGGAGCAAACTGGAGAAAGAAAAGAACAACAGAAATGATTAATTTTTATAGATTCTACAATTCATTTAGCAGACGCTTTCATCCAACACGACGTACATCAAAAAGTTTCAGGTCCTTAACATTTCTTCATAAATAAGTTGAACTTTGGTCGCTTCAGCGTCTGAATGAGTCCACTTTGGGGCAGCAGCTATTCCCAACATATGGCATAATGTCACATCATACAGCTGTTGTGATTCAGACTAGTGGAGAAAAGTGGCCTATCATTACAACAGAAGACAAACAAACGTTATCAGTTCATCCCGACTCTGTATCTTAACTGAATTAAGTGTAATTCTCCACTAGAGCCTGACTGAACATATGGCTTAAAGACTGTAGATGCTCAGCTGGTGATGTGCAGGAAGCATGCAGCTGGACTATTTGACCTTCTGCTACATAACAGCTGCCTGCTGCTGTTAATTTAAACAAGGCTGAAGAGAAGTTTGTTGTCTGGAAACTAAAACAAAATGTGCTAATAGATGGTAAAAGTTTTTGTTCAGCTGAGAGAAAGAGATGGTTGAGCTTTAAGGACTGGAATAACACAAAGTTATTTGATCTGCTGTTTACAGTGAAACATTTTAGAACAGCTTTTAACAAATATGTCTTGTTGTTCTTTCCTGTTTGCACAAAAAGGAATTTCTATTCTCAAATTCTGCATGCACACAGTTTATGTATCTTTTATGAAGCTCTTTCTCTCAGTGATCATTTCGTTGTGTTGGAGCCAAACAAACAGCACACGAAACGAGGCCTCCTCTCCAGAGAAGCGCGTCGTCGTTAGCGACACAAATCTCAGCACAAAGTGACATTTCAGTTTTCTTCGCATTAATAGCTGGCCTTAGCATTGGTCGGCATCATATTTTTTTTACATGTATTCATCTGAACAGATAATGACGACAAAACAACGCTGGCTGTTTTGAATGATAATTGATTACGGAGAAACGCGGTGAAAAAAATCACCACAGCGGTGAGTGCTGTGGAAACAAAACAACAAACCATTATCCTGCTGATTACCACTTTAAATCCTTTCAGGAGCCGCGCCGAACGCCGTAAAAAGAGATCAAAACCAAACGCTCTGGTTTCCTCTGACGCTTTCATCTCCAAAGCTTTCCCTTTTCTTCATTCAAACGACAACAGTAGCAACATTTCCTCGAAGCAAACTGAATCATTCCCCTCGCCGCTGTGTACATTTATTCTAGAGGAACATATTCCCCCATTAACAAAACACATTGCATTCTCACGGCGCTGCTGCATGACATCAAAACAGCTCAAACTCAACCTGCGTCTGTTGTGATTCGTTGGTCAGACTTTGAATTAAAAGGAAACTTTTCATTTCCATAAAGTCTACACAATCTGTTCTGCACACACAAACACACACTCAGTGTTTCCTGCTTAAGGAGATCTCCTCATTATAGAAAGGTTTTGGCTCTCTACAAGAGAAAGTGCTATAATTGCCCACATTTTACACACACGCAGAACAACAACAGAAAGGGGAAGATAATGAGCGTCCTCTGCCAGTTTCTTGGTGCGAGGAGAATCAGAGCGAGCCTCGAGATGTGGCTCTTGTTAAAGGAAAATGAGGGGTGGGGAAGCAAACAAAAGGGCTGCTTTACTGACATACCCACTGTTTCAATCCAGGGTGCACAACTCTACTGTACAGACAAACAGAGAGAGGGTCTGAGTCTTTTCTGATCCGCCTGCAGCTTCCTCTTCTTTACCGAGACAAACAAGACAACAGAGGAAAGCTCCTCGTGTTGTTCACATAATTAAGGTACATGGAGGTGTTGGGATCTGCTGCACAGTATCAGGAAGAACGCTGCAAGTCAAGTCCTCGCTGTAGTGGGTTTAATTTGCTAATTCACAGCTTATATTTGCTCCTCCTAAAGTCTTGACTCATGCTAAATCAGTCTCAGGGTTGGGATACTACAATATGTCACCACAGATATTTTCTCTATGTAGAGAATTTGACTTCAACTCGAGGACGAGCTGTGAGGTATGCACATTATCTGCTTTCAGTGTCTCAGCCTGAAACTGCAAAAATATTCTTTCTCTTTTTTTCGCTGAGAAAATTCACAATGGTAAATGGTAAATGGATTTGAGCTTGTATCGCACTTTTGTAGTCTTTCAAGTCAAAGCGCTTTTACACCGCAGGTCACACCCACCCGTTCACACGCTGATGGTAGTGGCTGCTATGTAAAGTGTCCATCAGAAGTAACTAATCCAATTCATGAACATTCATACGCAGCTGGCGTAGCAGTGGGAGCAACTTGGGGTTAAGTGTTTTGCCCAAAGACACATCAGACATGTTGCTGCAGGAGCTGGGGATTGAACCCCCGACCTTCCGGTTGAGAGAAAACAGACTCCAAAACCTAGCCACAGCCCCTCCATGATTTCTTTTGGTCAGTGTATTACTTAAGTCAACCTTCAAGTCATGTACATTTCAAAAACTTTTAAAAACAACCAAGGCTAACCAATGTGCTTTACACAGTAAACTCGGACAATAAGAAAACAAGATTACACAAAGCATCCACAGCTACTGCAAAGACTCGATTTTAATCTTGGTTCTCGTCACATCCAGGATTGGCTGATTGATTGGTTGACCTCAGTGCTCTAGCAGAAGTATGAACATGGAGGAGCATAGCTAGGTAAGGCCGTGCCAAGCAATCACAAATTTAAAATCAATCCTGTAATGTCCAGGAGGCTGATGGAAGAAGAGCAACACAGGTGAATATGGGTCCTTCTTTTTCTCTACAGTCGGGTTTGCGAGCGGCACGATTTGAACCAGCAGCTGGCGTTGACACCTACATACAAAGAATTACAATAGACAAGTGGAGATACATGCATTGATCACCCCTTTAGGAGGGAGATAGGCCTTTATCTTAGCTAAGCGCTCCTCAAACTGTGGGGCGCTCGGTGACGTTAAATGGGGTGGGGCACAGGTGGCCCAGGCAGGGGGTGACCCTGCCCCCTCTTGAAATCTGATTGGACACCCCAGGTACCAAGCGCAATGTCAAATACTGTACCTGCATTTGTCATGTATGGACACACCTATTCACTGAAGACAACTAATACAGCCTTTGTGTGTGTGTGTGTGTGTGTGTGTGTGTGTGTGTGTGTGTGTGTGTGTGTTTAGAGAGAGAGACGGCTATAAGGAGTCGTTTCAGAGGGCGATCACTCAACCAAGAGAGCAGTCGAGAGGTTGGGAAATCCCCACAGCCCACTGATGTTGCCTCCAGGGATGGGATGACCCACACGCACATGCACACACACACACACACACCCACACCCACACACATACACACACACACAAGCTACACATCACTGGATCCCTATATGTCAGCCTGTATCCTCTCTTCAGATGCAACATTGCTTTAATGCAGAAATTCCAGTTCATAAGACGGGACACTGACACACATGTATGAGAGCTGCTGGTCTGAGATCTGGACCTCTCAAACTTTGTCTCCCCCTTCTGTGTTTGTCTCTAATTACTGCCTGAATCAAAACACTATTCTGTTCATACTGGACTTCCAATTACATTGAAAACAATAAAAATGCAACCAACGACAGCTCATTACAAGGAGTGCGCTCAATGCATTTAAAAGCTAACATTGCAACTTTTATTTAATCTGAACAAAACCTTAAAATATACCACAAGTACCAAAAATCAAATCCCTCATTCTGCAGAATGAAAATGTATGTGACTATGACATTAAACTATTGCTTCCATAATGTGTTCATTACTCTAATGCTGTACTTTGGTAAACGTGGAGCTGATTTTTACTGCTGGATATCTATTGATCCATGGCTGAGAATCAATAGAGTCTGAACTTCAAATAATACACCAAAGCTCGGATCCCTTTCCTATTGACAGACGGAGATGATCACCATGACAACGCTCAGTTTGTGGTCAGAGGATGAACATGGAGTGTGTAATTGTCGTGTGATAACAGTTGTTACACACTGCCACTGGCAAGTAAACATTTAAGAGAAGAATAAAAAAGAACTCAATTTTTTCAACATCATTTTTTGGGGTTTGATAAGTAAGACTGAAAAAGTCCGCAGGGCACCGGTGGACTAGTGGTTAGTTTGCATGCGCCGTGTACATGCAATAAAAAGGGGAGACAGCAGTAGCTCAGTCTGTAGGGACTTTGGGTTGCCGGTTCGAGTCCCAGTGCTGATCGAATCTGGAAATTAGTCTGGTAGCTGGAGAGGTGCCAGTTCACGTCATGAGCACTGCAGGCCCCAAACTGCTCGAGCGCTCTTTCATGTGCAGCCCCCTCACTGTGACATGTATCCATTAGTGCATGTCCATACAATCCTGTTCAGCCTATGTGTGTGTAGCATGTCTCAATAACAGAGTGTTAAAGTGAATTTCCTCTCCAGGGATTTATAAAGTGTGTCTCAAAAAGGCTACAGTCTTCAAAAAACGGACAGCCCAGGTTCCTTTAGCACAAGTCGTTCCCCACTCTCTCTGATTCCTGATTTCTGACGCTATCCACTGCCCTGTCTCTCAATGGAGACAATAAAAAGCTCAAAAACAAAGTCCTCTATCCACAAAAAAAGTCAAATAATCATCAAAAACACAAGCGTGCGGTTTGGAACTCCTGCAGCAGCTGTCCTGTTGGCTGCCGTTCAGAGTTGGCAACTCTGACGCTGGAATATCCCATAAAGTTTTTCACTTTGTGTTCGGTCCAAACTGTGAGTGTAACAAAGGATTCCTTCAAGGTCACATTCAGGGGCTGCCAATGAGCACGATCTGCACAGAGAGGCTTTGGCACAGTGCACCGTGTACAGTTACAGAGCTACAGTTCAGGCCAAATGGCTGATGATGAGCGTTCTCCATTTCATCAAGATAGATGCAATCCATCAAAACCATTAACAGCTTACAGCTTGGCCCAGACTGCAAACCCACTGAGTCTGTTTGAATCTGTCTTACCCAGATCATACACGCGACGATCACTTCTGAATTTCTGCACTTTCAGTACCACAGGGCCCGTTTGACGAGGAGGCAGGACACTTCCTTATACAACACTGCAGACACATGAATGTCAACAAGGAGACGGACTACTAAAATATCATAACGCACAATACTGTCACTTTACTTGGAAGTAATCAAAAGAGATATAATTGAACATTTACCAATATTACCACTGGTTAATACCGTTTTACTCTTCTAAACGCGTCCGTTGTTGTTTTGTACGCTGCTCTTACCCAGATAAAGGAAACTTGAAGGACATTTAGTGCGCTGACCTTTTCTGTCTTATTTTTAGTCTTGTTGCGGTCGTGCACCTGAAACTATATTTATTGTCGAGTGTGCTCCTTTTTTGCTGTTTTTCTAAATAAGTCCAGGCATATTTGAAACCACCTTTTCTACTTGCCTTCCACACAATACGTTCTGTCCCTTCCATCCATGTTCCTCGGCGTCATCAGTAAACACAAAACAGTCCCAGCATTTGTGCACATCTAGGATGAGATAACGGAGCAGTTTCAAAGGAACTAGACGGAAAGTCTGTGTTGAACTACTTTGAAAGCAAACCTCCCACATGTTTTTCATTGGAAAAGATTGGTGTACAGAAAAGATCACCATGGAAATAAAGCTACTTAGGAAAAGTGGTTTAAAGTAGGGATGTGCTTGTTTGTTTGAAACGTTGTCTGTTAAGCTCAAAAATATTTTTTTTGCATGTTGGCCCTCAGTGTTGGTCAAATATTATGTACAAGCTGTAATGCAGCCACCCGCCACTAGCTGGGGCTGTAGCCATAGACTGGCTGTTTGTAGATGTAGGCATTGTTACATCTATTTAAAGTGCAACCGATGCAATGTTTATAGGACTTCTAGTCATGGCTAGCCATTAGGCTCTCTCTCCCCGCTCTATTACCCGGATGTAAACAAGCACAGTGAATAGATAGCATCTCGTAGTGCGGCACAGTTTGGAGTTTGAAGATAAAGTCATATGTAATGTAGGCTGTGTCAGGTTAAACTGACACATCAACTGGAGGAAAGCGTAAACACATTTAGCACAGGCATGTGGATGCTAAGCTGAAAGGAGGCTGGCCATGCTAGCAACACTCGGCATATCAATCTGACAATGTTTCCCCGAGGACGTTGTGATCCCGTTTAGCTGTGTTCAGTCAAGTGTGCTCAATTTGGGCTGTTTTCTGGGAGTCTCTTTACGTTAGACAAGTCGGTTAGTCTAAATTTAAATGTGGGTGTATCTGACTTTAAGTCGCCTAGGAACATCCCTAGTTTAAAATACTTCGTAAAAACATTTTTAATTGAGAATGTACTTTACAAAATCTGAATTAAAGAAAAGGCAACTCCATTGAGTTTATCTTTGAGTTGGGGCAGCTGTGGCTTAGAGGGAGAGTCGGTCATCTCTCAACCAGAAGGTCAGGGGTTCAATCGCCATCTCCTGCAGTCACATGTCGAAATGTCCTTGGGCAAGATACTTAACCCCAAATTTGCACCAGCTGCTGCATCAGCGGTGTGTGAATGTGTATGACGGGATAAGTGAATACTGATGTACACTTTACAAAGCAGCTTCTGCCATCAGTGTGTGAATGTGGCGACATGTGACCACCGGTGTAAGAAGCGCTTTGAGTCAGAGAACTAGAAACAAACAATACAAGCTCAAATCGAATTACCATTAATCTGACAGAATGCCCACTTGTCCCTCAAAATCCTGAGAAATGTCAGATTTACTTTACACTGAAGTCCATCAGTAAGATGCCCGAGCTTTCAGAAAACAAGTGACTTGGGGACAGGTGACTTCTGAAACTGCACGCATCAAATTCTCTTTACACTTTTCATTTTCAAAAACAAAGTCTGTCTGAGGGGGTTTGATTACAACAGAGAAGCAATTTTATATTAAAATGATAAATGCAAATTAAAAAAACACCAGCAATCTAGTGCAAATCATAATTAAACTGCACGATTCATTATACGAAATCAGTCGTCTCTGACACTTCCTTAAATGTTTGTTGGGAATGCAGCTCTGGTTGTTTTTGTATCTTCTGGGCTTCCCACTTTCTGGTGAGCAAAAAACAAGTACAAAACGTCAGAGAAGTGTCAGTGTAGCTTCAGCTCAGTCTGAGACGTGTTTTAAGACAAACTTCAAAGAGAAGCTCCAGGTCAGGATCTCTGCGGTGCAAAGAGACAGGAGAGGCCAATAGCAGCGATCCATCAGAGTCAAGCAGTATCAAACAGTTTGCTCCATATGACCCGGTGCTGATGTGACAGCAGTGTGGGCGGCCCCTGCTGACAGGCCGGCCTCCTGGACTGGTCCATTTAGTCCCACACCAGCAGTGACCCTGAAACTGCATCCGCTAACCTCACACTCCACTGCACAAACAGGTCAGAGCGCACACACACTCACTGCGACTCGCTGTGATCAATGGGCCAGACACTGTGCGTGTGACACAGTACTGTGACACGCTGCAACCGCAGCTCTCCTGTCATTTTACATAACCCTCGTCTGAAAGCAACTCACTGCCTCTCTTTTCACAAAAAATAGACCCTTAAGTGAGGGTATTTTGGCGGCTTGAATCCTCTGAAACTTACCAAACCATCAGGCTGAGCTATGCTACGCTAAGCTAAGATTAGCTTTGCTGGTCTGGTTTAATTGATGAGCAGGACTTTTGGCGGCTAAACTGCTTTGTCATCAGTGCTCGGTGTAAATCAGTGGATCTGGTCTGGTGCCAGTGACACACTTTCCCCTCGGTCCCCTAGGTGTCAGGCCCCGCCCACAGCGAAGGGCGAGTTTGATGATGATGACTGCCCCCGACCTCTGCCCCGTCGATACATCGATCTCAGCCGCACAGGACAAACGTCCATTATTTACTGCTTGTTTTACAGCAAAAACATCCCGGCCTGCGAGTCTGTGTGCTGACGTTTGAGTGACGGAGAATTCTTTGCATCTTAAATCATCAAAACATATTCAAATCAATCAGATTTCAGGGGAAAGGGAAATAAAGACTGATGAGGAACTATATTTAGCCTGATTTATTTATGGCTTCCTGCGTAGTTCCTACTGTAACTCATGGAGATTAATCGGCCTTTTGAATGTTGATATGCTCAATAATTGGTTTGTTTAATCACTAAAACAATGAAGGAAACATAAGACTTCAGACTCATTGCTTGACTGTGTGTTAGTTTAATCCGCATTTAACAAATATCAGCAACACTGTACATATAGAGAAGTGAACCACTTATAAAAATCAATGTGTGCTTTGGAATACAACATGTTCCCAAAGACGTCAGATATAAGTAAAAATCGGTGTTCACTTTACGTGTTTTATGCAGTGAAACTGTTTCTTTACCGTTCCACAAATTGACTTCATAAACTGAAACACATCTTTCATTTCACATTTCATTTGTTCTGCTCTTTATTTTGCTCAGATCCCTCGCTCATTCTCCGTTTCAAATACGACGTACGTGTCAACCTGCACGGAATATGACAACCCGGACAGGAAGTCAGAAAAGGAAACGCACAGAGCGTCCGGTCAGTTTCAAAATAAAACACAATATACGGATTTGCGATCGTATTTTTCATCACTTTATCAACATGACGTCAAAACAGGCCCCTAATGAACATCAATCAAAGACAAAGCAACATGTTGTTTGCACATTTTTGTCTTTATTCCCGGAAATGGATCCAGTGGGGCAGGGCGCGTGCCGTCTGACGGAGCAAAACCATGGCGCTGACGGACCGCGGCACGCACAGAGTATGTTGGGTTTGGGGATTACAGGTGATAATGAGTAGTTTGAAGTGGAATGAGATATTTTTAAGCACAAATTAGACAAATACACTTGCTTAGATGTGAGTTTTTGCGGTGTAATTCTTGTGTTTGGTTCTTGGTTTATGATAGTGTTAAACATGGTGTGAAACCTAAATGCAGTTAACCTCAACAATAGTTTTATAAACTTATTTTTAACGATGAAATGGTGTGCAGGTTTCAGATTTAAGAGCAGATAAACTGTGTGCAGGAAACTTCTCAAGTGAGACCTGGTGACTGGAGTTGTTACAAAAGACCAGTGATGATGGTATTTTCTATCATCATGAGCTCTTTACACGTTTGTAATCGCAGTAAGACATCTTTATTGACTCACAAAGGACCGAGCAACATGAGTGGAGGCCTTTTATGAAAAAAGGATGGAGGAGGAGAATGGAACCCTTTTGTGCCTGTAATAGTTTCAACAGGGCTAAAAATCAATACAGACCTCTGTCTGAGCAGTCGGGATGAAAAGAAAACCATCAGTACTTCACAGCGCGCACGCCGGGCAGGCGGCCATTTTGAACAGAATCACAGCAGAAAGCAATCGCTCAGATCCCTCTCTCATTCTAACACCTCTATTGACACGACTGCTGTCAGACACAATGAAGCGGCCTCGCTGAGGCTCACTTTTCCTTCATTTTAGCTTTAATCACAGAGTTGAACGGGTTCCCATTGTGTCAGCTGGACAGCAGAGAGTGGAGAGTCATCATGACTTGAGCTGACTAACCCACAGACAACAGAACAAACAGCCTCATGGTAACACTTCCATCATGGCATTAACAGTACGTGACAAACAGATTGACACCTCGACTGTTCCAGTGAAAACACTCGTGAAGGTCTGAGTTTGTCTAATGAATTGGCTCATGACTAAATACCTGCAAAAAATGAACGACTCTTATCTTCTTGCTACAAATTAGCTCATTATGTTTTACAAATGAAGGAAAAGAAATATAGTTCTGGGAACAGTCTTTGTCATAAAGGAACAAAGTATTTCTCTTGTAGGGATTGGAAAACGTCCCGTGAAGATATCCCAAATAAAAAACTAAAGTAAAGCAGCATATTTATAGACACAATACAAGCTGTTCAGTAGAGCTTGTTGGTTCTCTTTTCGGTAAAACACAGAACATATCCACAAATGAGCCAAAACTTTACCTTTCAAACACGTGAGCAAACACGTAAGGAAGCGTGGGAAAACGCAAGAAGGAAGACACAGCAGCAGAAGTGATTTATTTAAAAATGCATGTCCCTTTTGACGGAAAAATCTTTGCCCAAACCTTCCCTTTAAAGGAAGAATGTGCGTCTCCCCCCCCCACGCACACACACACACACACACACACACACACTCCAGTCTGCAGGAGCTAGGGATCGACAATCTACCTTCCGGGTGAGGGACGACCGGCTCTACCACTGAGCCACAGCCGCCCCTATGGTTGAGACAGACATTAAAGGTACAGTATGTAGAATTGCATGCTAATGTTTTCATTAAAATATCTAACTTAAATTAAAAATGGACTAAACCCATGTTATATATATTTTTAGTTCAGTACTTACATCACCTCAAATATTTCCAAAAGTTATCAAAGCCAGAGAAATCCGTAATTTTATAGTTGTAACGGTACGTGTCTTGTAGGCGGCCGCCATGATGAGCCGCCATGACAGACAGGAAATGTTGATCGTTGTCAAGGAAACACCGGATGTTACGTCAAAGACCGCTGTATTAGCTAGCGCTAGCTGCTACTGAAAGCTGCCGTTCTGTCGCTGTATGTGCTGCTGTGATAAAAAACATCATGTAAATTATACTTGGATACATCGTCAGTACACATATTGTCTTTCTCAGGTCGGTTTCGCCCGTTCGTATTGATTCAACACGGAGTTCGTTTGTTTTCTCCCATAATACCCTGCAAGCCTCAAAGTCATCTTTTGTTATTGTTTTGATTGAGAGCCCCCTAGCGGCGGATTTTACATACTGTACGTTTAAAGGTCTATTAACACAGAGGCAAACTCTGGCGTTTAAAAATGAAGCCAAGATTTCTTGCTCAGCACAACCTGTATGCTCATCTTTTTTTGCTTTTATGAAGGATACGAGGGGGCGTGGCTGATCTGACTGACAGACGGGTTCGACGTAGCTGCTTCAAAAACCAAGGGGTGACGTCATTGAGACTACGTCCATGTTTTATACAGTCTATGTTATTAACCAACGTTACACAACTGACCGCTCATTCTTTGGCTTTCCCCAAAATGTCCGGCTTACATCAAGCAAAGAAATTGTAAGAGTTTTCATTAACTGGCATTAGACTGAATCAGTTTAGTGTCACACAAGCAAGTAACAGAGAGCAGCAACACAGACGTGTACAATTATGCTCCAACTCGGCATGAAACATACTCATAGTGTGCATGTCCCTGCCTTCAGCTGCCTTTCACTTACACTGTGCACCGACTGCTGCCTCTTTCATTTCTTGTGTGTGTGAAAGAGTGTGTGCCAGATTGAATAAGGCATTTACACCATGTGCTTGTGTGCATTCAAGTGCATGTTGCATGCATGTACGCATTTGTGCGCATGACTTTTCCTTTGGCTTCAGACACACAAAGAGCAAGAGAGAGAGAGAGAGAGTCCCACTGGGCATCACTGCAGCCCATTCCCACATAATGCATGAGTGCCACTGGCCGTAAATGTCTCACTACACACACACACACACACACACACACACACTTACACACACACGTGTACACATGATCACACACATGCACTGTGCAGCACCACATTCTGTATGCTTGGCTTTTTTTCTCCCACCATGCCCGAGGTTAAAGAGCGGTGGTGTAGGGCCAGAGGGAGAGAAGATGAAGCTCTGGTCTGCAATTCATTTACACACTCCTCCTCCTCCTCCTCCTCCTCCTCTTCCTCCTCTTCCTCCTCCTCACTCCTCCCTACTCCTCCTCCCTTTTGCCTCCAGTGTGTCATACAGTCAGAGAGAGGTTGAATGCTAGGAGAACTGAAAATAGCCTTTTGGCCACAACTTTAGTATGAGAATTAATTAAACAGTTCATTATTAACTGTACTTAATAATACAATGAGAAATGATGATGATACATAAGAAAAATATACAGTACGATACCGTACAGTGCACAGCAAAACAACCTGATTTGATATGCTACAGTATGAAATAAGTAAAATACTGATACAATACAGTACAGCACACGTTGATATGATACTCTACAACACTATACGTTAAGAAATGATGCAAAATGATTCTCCATGATACATTCTGATTCTGAATAAAAAATACAATTAGCACGATTTGATGTGATACAAACGATTCAATAGGACACAATAAAATACGATCTGAGACGATTTGATGAGATATGAAACGATAAAATAAGACAAGATGAGTTACAATGTGATACAATACGATTCGAATCGACACGGTGTGAAAAGGTGCAAAACGATACGACACAGCACGATGCGACTCGATATCATATGACCATAACAACATCAATTACTTTACTTTTACGATAAGATACAAAATATGATTCAATAACATGTGAGACTTTTTCTACATGATACAAAATAAAACGATTTTAATCTGTTCAATAAGATATGGTACGACTTGGTACGATACAACACGATACATTAACATGTAAATGGACTTGAGCTTGTACTGCTTTTCACGACACAAGAGGACGGGATAAATGACGACACGACGGGACACAAGACGATACGTTACAATACAAAAAGATACGATAAACTTAATGTCCTTGTGGAGGAGTATATGTAGGACATATATATGGTTCATTTCATCTCATTATAGTTATAACAAGTATTTATTATTGGACCCATAAAAAGGACGGACCTCTTACTGTACGTTCAAATAAACAAACCTGGAGAAAAATACTGAGAAACACAAATCAAAACATCTTTATTCATAGAATCGATTCAGAGAGCCTCATTACAACCCTGCAGTAAATACATTTAATTAAACAAACTGCCTCCTCTCCATCATATTTAAAGCTGTCGGCCTAAGATATTGGCTAAATGTACGTTTGTACTGGTGACACACATAAAATCACGCCATCAGAAACTGAACTGGAGCAACACAATTTCATTAAGTGCATGCTGCAGCCTGCGGCTTCCTATGGGAAATAGCATATGACAGACGGGTAAAATACAACCATGACCGTAAGTCAGCCATACAGCAGCCACCAGCGCCGCTGCAGGCCCACTGCCCTTTATATGCCAGCTATATCTTCATGGAAAGAGGGGGGGGGTAAAGCATGCAGTACATTTCCAAGTCAAAAACATAAAAACACAACAAATATAAAAGCTAATAATGTAGCTGAGATCCACAGAGGGATCGCTTAGAGGCACAAAACGCTCTAAACTGTGAATATTTTAAGCGCAACCGCCGAGGGATGAGTGAACTAAACTCCTCGTAAATCCTTTACCACTTAGCATCCATAAAACATGAGCCATCCAGAGGGGGGGGGAAGAGAGGGGGGAGACGGAGGGAGGAAAAGTTATGAGATAATGGATTACAGCCAATCAAACTTGCTAGGCCTCTTGCTAAGATTTCTGCTCCTGGAGAGAGAAAGCTGATGGTGAGAGTGAAGCTGTGGTGTAAAAAAGGATTCTTTGGGTGATCTTTGATATGCTCACATTTCCCCTAGCTTCAACCACTCGTGTCCTCGCTCCTTCCAGTGAGGTGTGTCAGAGATTTGAAAAGGATTCCCAAGAACTGAGGAGCCAAAGTTGCCAAATAAATAATCTTTGGTTTTGCAGCATCAGCGATAGAGACGCCTTTTACTGTACTTAAGACATAATTCACAGCTCTATACAATAGTTTCAAAACATAAAAGCACTTTACGTAGATAGATGTGGATCTCTACAGAAGAGGATTAGGGCCACTAAAAAAATAGAAATTTTGGTTCTGACTTTTTTTATTTTATTCCAACGTTTTTTCGCAGAATTCTGCCTTTTTTTTTTCTGAGCCAGAATTCTGAGAAAAAAGTCAGAATTCTGATTTTTTTCTCAGAATTCTGACTTTTTCTCAGAATTCTGACTTTTTTTTTTAATTCTGACTTTTTCTCAGAATTCTGACTTTTTTTTTATTCTGACTTTTTCTCAGAATTCTGACTTTTTTTTTTAATTCTGACTTTTTTTTTTCTGAGCCAGAATTCTGAGACAAAAGTCAGAATTCTAAATTTTTTCTCAGAATTCTGACTTTTTTTTTAAAAAATTCTGACTTTTTTTTTTCGGAGCCAGAATTCTGAGAAAAAAGTCAGAATCCTAAAAAACAAAAAATCAGAACCACATTTTTTTTTTTCAGTGGCCCTAATCCTCTTCCGTAGATCTCTTATAGGCAGACATGTTTAAAAGCAGTCATGACGTCGATTGATATCAGAGTTCTGTGTGTTTTCCCCTTCAAGCCGTCAGAAGCCTTTGAACTCCTTGTTCCTCGACTCCTCAAGGTGCATTTACATGTAAAAGATTGGAGGTTCATTTTTGATGGTGGAGGTAATGATGACGGACGGGGAACTATTTCCAGGTCAAAGAGTAGAGAGGATGGGAGAAGAAATATGTAAAGGTAAAGAAAAGTACCCAGTGAGTATCAGCACTCAATGACATTACAACCCCATAAAGTGGCTATAAGCCCTTTTCACAGAACATATGCTGACATGTCAAGGTAGACAAGCACAGGTGTGTATAATAACTGTGGAAATGGCTCCTACCATTAACTGCTTTCGTTAAAGGGTCTTGTCACACCGTCACGGCTTACTGGGACTCTTGAAAAGAACACAGCCATTGTCAATGTTGTTAGTAACACCTGAGCTTTTCTCACTATGACAAACTAAATTATCTGCTGTAAAAGAAAAAAAAAGGCCTGAAGTCACAGCTTCTGCTTTTATTTCAAAGCAGGGTAAAAAAGTTCCTGGAACTAAATCTCAGCACTGCTCAGGGGGTGAAACTCAGTCTGAGCTGCTTTTGATCAAGATTGGGTCAAGCAGATATGCAATCACAACATACAAACGCACTCCTGGAAACTTCTAGGCAATTTCAGGAGGACTGCCCCAGAAATCCTCCTGATCTGGATGTTCACTCATGCACCACGGGAGACTATCCCAGTTGGACAGGAGGGAGGTGCAGGGGGTCTCCTGAGGTAAGACATGTTTAAATAAGTGAGGTCGCTATACGATGCTATAATGAGAATATTTGCCTTCGTGTCAATGCTATGTATACTTCAACAGAATCACAATACCAAAAAAAAAGTGGAGAAGAACAGACTGGCGAACAGAAAACATAAAGCAGCAGTTTAATCACACGCATGGAGATTGCAACGGAGGCGTGCATACAGTCTACGGTCGTGAATCAATCGCAGGGAATAAACGTCACCACTCCCCCTCCCACTCACTCAAGGTGAATTCTCCTGATTATTTCCTGCTGTGTCCTCACATCAGCTCACTCGGACTTTCTGCAGAAAAAAAATTCCAAAGGGATGGCAGGAGAAACTCCAGATAGTGACACATTTCTGCTGATTGCGTTCACACACGCAGCTCACCCTCAAATACTTTAAGAGTTTTTCAGGAGTTTTGCACGAGTGTGAATGAAGCTCTAATCAATAACAACAAACACAAACTCTGTAGAATTAGAGTTTTAAGCAAACAGACAGAACAAGCTAGACGATAACACAAAGTACTTTGGTGCACTGGACATTGTTCGGGGTTTGTGGCAGCTCCAGCGGGGCTCTGAATTCTCCCTCAGTGTTTAACCTTGCATATCACGTTCTTGTAAATGTGAAGGAAAATCAATAATAATACCAGCAGCACTTCCCTTATGGTGCCTGTTCCACAAAGGCTTATTTTACTGCCGCCTATTAATTGATATATTATCGGTTAGCTGGATGATTTAACAGCCTCTATCTTCCAAACAAACTCCATTAAAAAGGTGAGCTACGATAACAACCTGTCTGATTCCACAATGTGCTCAGAACCACAGTAACAAAAGTAAAAGTGGTGAATGAGAGGGGAAACCTGACGTTCTTCTGCAAGCCTGATACAACAGATTCTGGGGAAGCGAATACAAACCTTATTATGAACTCATCTCCTTGTAGGTTCTGCAGCAGCTTGTTTGTCCCCTTGGCCATACGAGTGTACAACACCTCTCAGTTACGGCATGAAGAACATGCACTGATGAGTGATTAACTCCTCAACTTCCATTTGTATTGCTCACCCGTCCCGTTACCACTTTAAAATTACGAATTTCTCTGGCTTTGACAACTGTTGGAAATGTTTGAGGTCGTGCAAGTACTTGTGTTCAGTCAATTTTTAATGAATTTAGATATTGTCATAAAATGCTACATATTGTACGTTTAAAGCTGCTGTAAAGGACCGTCTTTTGTTGGACCAGCATTGATGCAGTTGACGAGTTGTTGTTGAATCGTGGGTTATATTAATCTCTGCTGTCACTTAATTAACATGCAGTCAAAGTAAGCTGTCTGATCTTTTTTAAGGAAACAACATTTCATCAGAGCAGAATTTGACAGACAGATGGTTGCCAAATATTGACAAAGTGTGAAAAACAGACTATTACGTACAGCGCTGTGAGCTGGCGTCCCACAGAGGCTTCACACTGATTCATAAAACAGCAAAGGAACATTGATATTAAATACTGAGTACATACAGAGACTTTTACACATCAAATATTTCTATTTTAATGGTTTTATTTTTTTTAACTCACTGCCTGTAATGCCAATATGTGCTTTACTTCCACATTAGAAGTGATGGACAAGGTGTTAGTGCAGGCGGATTCATCTGGTTGAACAAACTGTAAACTGCAGTTCTTAATGAACGTGCAGGACAACATATACTGTATGTGAGGATAAATGGACTGGAGCTACTACTCAAAGCACTTTTACACCGCAACCATTCACACACTGATGGCAGAGGTTGCTATGTAGTGAGACCATCAGAAGTAACAAATCCCTTCCCACACACATTCATATACAGCTGACGAAGCAGCGGGAGCAATTTGGGGTTAAGTGTCTTACCCAAGGACACATCGGACATGTAGCTGCAGGAGCTGGGGATCGACCCCTCGACCTTTCTGGTTGATAGACGACGACTTTACCAACTGAGCCACAGCCGCCCCAAGGACAAATGTAAGTATTTGTATGTGTTTTTTTTTTGTATCTGTGATTTATGACCCTCCAGGATTATGTCCAGGTTTATTCCAGGGCATGCTGCGTTTCCTTCTAATGAAATATACGTTTTTTTTAGTATTTTCAGCAGGGGGGTTTTCTTCCTATAAAACTTTGGAGGCTATTACACACTCAAATTAATAAAGCAAACGTCTATAATCTTTATTTTACCAAATAATTTAGACAATTAAAGCATACTTAATGTGATGATTTCAGGTCAGCATGAAAAATATTTGGCTTTTAAGAATATGCAGTCCATTTGTACCAAAGCTGACTCTAAACAAAAACATGGACGTAGTCTCAGTGACGTCATGTATTCGTTTCTAGAACCAAGTTATGAAGCCCAACGATGGCGGTCGCCATATTGGAAATGCTGTCTCAAACTAACATTCAGTCAACATACAAAAAACAAAGAGCTGGAGTCGAGGCAGGCCTTAAGCCTCCTGACGGCTACAATGTGCCCCTCTGAGGGTCAGATAAGCCACTCCCCTAATTATGCAAATGTGTGAATCTTCCTAGGCCTTAATACAAATAAAATAGATGAGTTTTAAAAATGTAACCCACCTTACAGTCTGTGCCGATAAAGACATGAGCTATTCAGACCAAAAGTGTCTTTTAAACTCGGCTGTAAATGTTTATTTCTGCTGTCAAAATGAGCATTTTATCATGGATGTGTATGGGACTTCTGGGGCTTTTACAGCCAGCCTCAAGTGGACACTCGAGGAACTGCAGTTTTTTTCCACTTCCTTATTTTCCTCAACTACTATACTGATGCTTTGTCACACTTCCTTTATAACACATGATTAATGTCAAGGTTATTGGGTTCTGTGCAGGCACTGAAACTACATGGTTAAGGTTAATAAAGCCATCATGACGTATAGCTGAAAACAACACCACAACTATTTCTCATGGATCACAATCTCCCGTCTCCTGGATGAAAATCCTGCTTTGTTTCATTGAACACACGTGACAGCCACTCAGGCAGACTTTCTCGCTCCTCTCCTCAAACATTATAGTTTCTCTGAGCGTCTATTTAGCTGTAGAAGGTTAATACAACAATTACTAGAAAGGTCTGACTAATGCAGGCACTGAAGGGTACCTTGTGAATCTATGTGTGACGCCGAAGGCTGCAAGTGTCAGTATTTGTCTTCGAGATAAGATGAGGAAAAGCTGCTTAAACGTATTATAATTATATTCATGTGTGTACTGTTTGTGTCCTTCCCCATCGATACAGCAGAGGTTGTTTGGGGAACCAGCCTCGTATTTGTGTCCCTAAAGAGGAACTCTCTCTGGTGACTCTCTATTCTAGTTCTGGCCTTCATTCCTAACAGTGATAATTTCATTGTACTCACTGATTAATTGCTGCTGATGGCTGAGTTTGAGTCATTGAGAAAAGGTCATTTATTTTCAGGGTGTTGCCATTTGAATAGCAGCTATTCTCCCTATGATGGATAATTACTGTCAATGAAAGCCATCTTTTTAAGCCTTGGAATAAAGTTTTCACATTTTTTCCAAGCGCTCCCCTTCAGAGGGAATCAATGTTTAGTCTTTATTTATATATTTAATCATCTCGAGGCATGTTGTTGTCTTATTTACAGCCTCCCCTCTCATCTGAACATGTCCCTCCTGCCTCGTTTCTTTTCACAAACCCTAAGTGAACGTGTTTTTTTTATTTGAAATATGACGCTTTATCGAGCCAAAAGGGTCGCATGAAGCTGCACACACACACACACACATATTAACAAACACACATTAATACGGACATGAGAGCGCATCAGGGAGAAAACCAATAATCTGCAGCAGCAGCACCCCTGACGATCACGGCTGCTGCTTCATATCTGTACGCTCTGATTTACAGCAGCTGCCGGACGCTGCTCTGCTCCACAGGTGACTTGGCCAATACAGACATGTTCCTCCAATACAGACATCAGCAGTGACAGCAAACAGCTGCTGCACACTCTACTGCACATGGATCCATCCAAACGTAAAGCAAAGGAATATAAGTAAATACCTTAAACTGACAGAGTATAAAACATGTTTGACAATGAGAGAGAGAACGCAGGTTCTCAGTTATCTAGGTCACCGGTAAATCCAAAGCTTGATCCAAAGGCAGGAGAGGTGAAACGTCTACAAGATCTTCAACCACGTCCAGTTGCCTTTGGATCAAGCTTCAGATTTGAGAGAGAGTATAGTGCACTACATGGTGAATACGCCGTTTTGTAGCGGTGTCCGATTTATGAGTGAGCATTATCACACGCTAAATAGTGAACTCATTGTGTCCCGTACTGTACAACCCATGGTCACTATCTGCAGTGCGGTGGAAAGAATTCGCAAGCTCTTCTCATCCACAGCAGACAGATGAGAGGAGAGCGACCAGCGTGAACACACAAACACAAAAGACTTCATATTCGGTGGCATTTTTGTGTAGATCCAGAAGCAGTAAAAAAATAAATAAAAATGATGCAAATTCCATTATTTTAATGATTGATAGAATCGAATGTATTGCAGTCCAACAGGGCCTGAATTGTAGAAAAATCCCATTTCCAATGTTTTGGTGCAATTCAGACAGTGCAGAAGTTTGAGTGCAATTCTTGGCCTCTAAAAAAAACTTGAAATGACCCAATACGTGGTGCCTAGGACGTTTTGTTTCTGTGGTATCGAAAACAGGTATCGATAATATTTGTTTACACTAGAATCAAATCAAAGTTTAAAGATCCGGTACTGTGACAATGCTACCTGTGAGTGTCCAGCCATTTGAATGACCATCACTGACAGTATCTGTAAGTGAACAACCACATTGTGTCTTGACTCACACAGCAGCAGTCAGCAGTACTGTGGGGAAAACACACAGCTTCACTTGTCACACACCAACACCCGCAGGTGCAGAAATGTCACCGTACATGCTGACAGTGGGAACAGTGGGTGAAAGAAGCTGAGCGAGCGAGGTGCCCAGTCTTTCGTAAATAAGCAATGAACACACAGCCAGACACAACAACTGACACCAGGTGCAGCGTGTGTGTAAGTGATGTTTTGTGTGACCATGCAGTTAGGTGTGTTAGTGTATGAGCATGTGCAGTGGTGCAGCAGGAACTTGGTGTACATTTTCCTTTTTTCAAATTGTATTTGATCATTCTTATATCGTGGAGTAATTTTAATAAATACATCAGCATGGCACCCTGTGGGGAATGGTAAGTTTCATGTCTAATTAAAAAAAGGCCTATTACAGGCTACTGTTCTGTCACTATATCCAGTGGTGGGGGATGGGACGCTGCTAGCATGTTAGCTAATGGGTTCTGACTCACTGGACGGTCAGAAAGCACAGCCTGGGCCTGCGGGAGGAGCTGCACCACGAGGCTTCAACCTGCTCAGCTCAGTCAGGTGGCTGCCGGTTTGCTGTCAGGCCAGGGGCCCAGCTCAGAGCTGGGCCCTGGGGCCTTCAAAGCTCCCATCAGAGGAATATAATCGCTAAAAGGATCTGTTTTAGGTCAAAGAAGAGCACACATGAGCAGGCACACATGAGCAGGCACACATGAGCAGACACACATGTGCACACGCACACTGAGACATCATGAGGAAGGGCGCTCAAAGAGAGGAAGCACGCTGGTTGAGGAAACACACTGCTTCACTGATCTTTGAGACAGCGTATCCTCCTGCACTTACACACACACACAGGAAGACAAACACACACACACCAACATGCATGCACACACAAACAGAGCTGGGAGATTCTCGGTCTGAGGACAACAGTTCTTTTTCGGCTGATGCTGTCAGATCGGCTCATCCTCAGAGTTGCATGGAGATCACTGGGAACACACACACACATGCACACACACATTCTGGGAAATGGAGTAAACAGTGATAGAATCAGATCAAGGCAAACAAACAGATTAATATTTATGAAATGCAGTGTGAGCGCATGTTTTCATGTGAGGTGACGGGGTGAGGAAAATCACAGCTCAGTGGTATAAAAAAGAGGGACGCGGGGTTGAAAGGGTTATGGGCAAAGAGAGGACAGGACAGAGATAGCGGGCAGGACAGAGAGTGATATCTCTGGAGCCAACACGCCACAACACAGACACACTTGTTACATCTCTCTGTCGCTGCAGATATGAACCCCTCCCTCCCTCCATGATTCAACCTCCCTCCACTTTCTCTGGATTTAAATTACGTCACACTCTCCTCTTCATTCGTCCATCCAATTAATCCACTGAAGTGGCTCCTTTTTTTTATTATAGACTCAGATGTGCCCTCATCTCTAAAAGGTAAAAAAAAAGAGACTGCGATTGTAGTGATGAAAACATTTTTCACCTTCCCTGCAGTATAGTGTCTTATTATGGCGATGTCCTTCCAATACTCGATCCGTCTAGCTGTGCTTCCCGCCGACACTTTGATAAAAGAGACAGGCAGACGGACATTCATGTTCCTCTGAGGATGATTCAATAACCAAATGTGCTCAAAACTAATCGGGGCGGATCTTCAACAGGTCCAAACTTCCCCTTAATGATCACTATTTCTCCACCAGGGTAACTGGGAAACTGACAGAGCAATTCAGAGACATTTGTTATCACATCTGTCACCCCCCCCCCACCCACCTTTTGCTGTCAGTAATCTCATGAACAATTTCTATTAGTGTTGTGCTCCATTTTGTATTTAAAGACTAACTAAGAAAAGCTCAAAGAAAAGTGAAATGATCAGCCTGCTGTTGGCTCTTTCAGACATTTTCTCAGTTGAGTTAAATCCTGCGGCCTCTCGAGAGTCTGGCTCCCATCTGCAAGAGTGTTAATATTGGGTTTCTGTTCAAACAGACACCGGCAGCCAATATTTAGGTTACAATTTTTAGACCTGCACTAATTAATTAATATCTTTACACTTCTACTAGATCAAATGACGATGTGTCATGTGACAGGTGTTGCTTGGAGTGCCAATCCCAGAGGGAATTAACACCAGCTCTGCCATTTTTAGCATCATTAGGCCCGTTTCCAGGTTTCCAGCAGCAGCTGAATGATGAATGGAATAAATGATGATGTTATTATCGGAGTGCTGTGTGTGTCAGATGTTAAGCAGTCAAAGAATGTTTGAAATCAAATAATACAGCATTAGAAATAGTCCAGTGTATCTCTAAATCTAATATCCTGCAGCTTTAAGGATGTGAGAAGAACTCTTTCAAACCAATGATAACCTACAGCCACATAAAAATGTATGTAAAAATGTATCCACATCCGTTTGACAACATCAAAGCGTCACAAAGGTCAAACGTACTGCACCACTGTCCTGCTGGACTGCATTCAATTGTTCAGACTGGCACCTAACAGTGAACTTGTCAGGAATCTCTGCAACATTGAAAAACAACGTTATTCATGAAAAGTAGTGTTTCATCTATATTCCTGGGAACGTGGACGGTCACTGACATGTTCCGTCCTGCCGCTACCTTGCACTAACCGCTGTACAGATATTTGTCCTATTTTTAGAAAGCGCTGAAAGCAGCTCAGACAAGCAGAAAATATCAAAAAAGCACACAATATATTTGCACAGGGATAGGACAGGGAGGAGGAGAAGGAGGAGGAAGAGAGGTGGGGAGGGGAGGAAGTTATTTAAACTTAAAGCAAGCGTCAACTTGGATTGCCAGGGAATGCCAGGAGGAGCTTCCATCTCCATCCCTCTGCTGCTGCTTTTTCATCAAAACAAGGAAACGCGAGGAGAAAATGCGGCAGAGGCTTTATGTAAATTCTGCATATATTAGTGATGTATGTAAATCTGAAGAGGATGCTTATGGATTTACATTACAGCTACTAACAAGCTCTGCAATAAGATGAGAGAGCCAATACATCCCAGTAACAAGGTCATCATCTCAATGACAACAATAACAGCCCGAGCAGAGTCACCCTGCTGCTGGCTGAGTGTTAAATACAGGCTTGTACTACACCATGCAATCCTGTCGTTTCCCATGTGTTGTGTCTGTCTCGGCTTATGTCAAACAAACTGCAAACTGGTTTCAAATGTTTGATTTCCTCTCCGTCCCTTTGAAGGGAAATAAGCCCGTCCACATGAGACTTTAGACAATCATCGAAAAGGGAAAACACACACAGCACAGAATATCTGAAGAATGTGGAACATGTGTTTACAACGATGACTTGCAGAAGAGTGTAAGAGATATCACAGACTGAAATGTAGCCAAAGACGTGAATGTGCAAGAAAAGTGATTAATCTAGTAATGAGATGTTCACACCCCTGGGTGGTGAACATAGAAGGTCATGGGGTAGATAAAAAAAGAGGCAAAGCAACAATGACCTTCAGGCAGTGCTGCTCAAATACAAACACAAACACACACACATATATAATGCACACAGAGAGAAAGAGAGCTTATATAGAGGCACATAATGGAAAGATGGAAGGTTAGAAAAAGCCATGTAGGTTATTCGTGAAAGCATCTCACTGCAACCAATATTTACAACTGTTTTTATGCAGTAGCACTACAGGCTGAGTAAGCAGATGAAAGAGGCAAAGAGGTGAGGTATCATATGATTGTAACTTATCTAACGCCAACACTGGAGCTGATCCCAGCGGTCACTGGGGGAGAGTCAGAGTACACCCTGGACTGACTGCCAGTCAATCACAGGGCTGACATATAGAGACAAATAACCGTTGACACCCACAGCCACACAGGCAATTTAGAGGTAGCAATTAACCTAACGAGCATGTCTTTGGACTGTGGGAGGAAGTCCTCGGAGAGAACCCATGCATGCTCGGAGAGAACATGCAAACCCTACACAGAAAGACCCGTCTGACCGGGGATTTGAACCAGGAACCTTATTGCTTTAGGTGTCTAACAACTGCACCGCCATAGAGCCTTTAACTAATGGACTTATTTAACCAGAAGTTTGTGGTTAAAAAATGTCAAAGCATGCAGAAGCTGTTGATGTAAATACCTTCAGTCAAGTTCAATGACTTATTTACCAATTGGGATGTAATGGTCCACTCCACTCACGATACAATACGTGTCACGAGACTCTGTTTACATCAGGTTTTTTTATACTGATTTCCACCATTTAAAAAGACATGCATATTGTTTTTTTATAAAAACGTGACGGGGATAAGTGCTACTACTTCAGCTAATGATGTCAAACAAAAGAAGCCAGAAGCAGATAGCGCCCTCTGCTGGTTGAAAAAAGAGTTTATGCAATATATCGTTACACATTTTGCAATACTGCGAGGATCGTCACATCCCAACAAACCTTTTTTGTACCAGGTTGTAAACACGTTTAATTCTGCTGTGAAAATGGCCATTTTAATATCGCGATTGTGTCCCTGAAAATTGAGGCTTAAACATTGGTAATGTATTTTTTATTTGTACTAATGATAGCTCATAACTGATTGAGTCATTTCAGAGAGAGAAGACTGACTGAACCACTACTTGAGTTAAATAAAACATCAAAAATATCAGTCCGACCTTTTCGAGAAGAACTAATCCTGAGAGGTTAAAGGATAAACCGAGCCAAGGGATCGCACAAGAGAGCGAGCATGAGCCAGTAAGAATGAGAAAGAGAGAGAGAGAGAGGAAGTGGTGATTGAGTGAAGGTGCTTGGAAAGCATGCCTCTATTTAAACACCGCCACAACTCACAACCAGATGGGAGGGTTAATGAGGAGAGAGTCATGCCTGAACACGACGCCACGGTGTTGGACTGCACCAACAGGGAGCCCTGAAAGACCCAACAGGGAGTGTGTGTGTGTGTTTGTGTGTGTGTGTGTTCATCTGTACATGTGTGTGTGCGCGGAGGTTTTACAGTATGCAATGTGTGTGAAGAAGGATTGAAGATTGGAGCAAAAAAAAAACTGCGTCACTGGCAAACACCATCTGTGTGTTCAGAGGAGCGTGGACAACCAATCTCTTTCTCACGCACACACACATACCAACATATAAACACACTGTTACTGGGTCTTTAAGGGTAATTGTTGAAAAAGGAGAAGACTTTCCCCATTTCACCCTCGTTTCCCGCCCTCTGTCAAACTGAAAATGCGTTCTCGACCACAGCTAGAAGAATAGAATGTCTTTATTGTCATTATACAATTGTACAACGAAATTAAAGCTTCACCTTAAAGTGCCCACACATACAGTCATCCACAAAACAACAAAAACTCTCATTCAGGTAGATGGGCAAAGTATGTGTACAGTATTTACATGAGGTAGTATAAAAAAGTGTATTGCAAGCTCCATTTCACGCTCACCGTTACGTTGTGAAATATGCAGCAAATGTAAAGTAAAACAGCATGCATTATTAAAAATGAGTCCATGAATAATCCAGTCGCTGTGTTGCATTAACACGCCTCACGACACAACATGGATTGTTTTCTTTGACCAGACTGCTGCACAATCAGAAGCTAAGCGTTCGATTTGAGTTTTGACACCATCACATTGTTTCTTTTTCTAACTGTATGAGACACTGCTGTGTAAATACGTAATGACTGAATGACAACCTACTAAATGCCATCCTGGATAAGCTTCCCAAAGCTTTTAGGAGGGGGCCCAGACATAGAACAAAGAGCATGGATACACCGGAAGCTCCCTAAGAGTTGATCGTCTCTACCAAAAGAAAAATATCATCAGAAGACAGCCAATGAGTTCCAGGATTGCACTTTGGGTAATGCATACAGAATCTTTAATGTTGCCAACTTCAATCATTTCAGAGCCTGATACACAACATAAGGCAGATAAAACTGAGTGCATCTCAACCTCACATTGCAATAGCAGCCTATAAGCAGAAATGCCCTCCCATGTGCCAACGGTGCATAAAGTCCACATACTTATAGAACTACACTTTCAGTAGTACTGCAATTCATGCAGTCATGAATTTCAGATTAATCTCAGAAGCCTGCACAGAGGTTAGCACACACACACACACACTCTCTTGTTTTGCAGAGTCCTTTGCTGCTCTGCTCTGCTCTGCACTCACAGAACAAAACATTTCAGTTTTAGCTTTGGGGCAACAGCTGAGACCTGAAAGCCTGTTATTTTGTATTTTAGAGTTACTGTTTGCTCTGTTACCATGGATGTACGGATAACAAAATCAACTGGATTACTACTGATAGTGGAGAAAATGTCTCGGTTTGAGGACTATGTGGAGAGGGCTTAAGACTTTTTTTTTTTTTTTTTTAATGAATGGTAATTAAATGTGTTGTTGTGTTTGTTTATCCCCAATTAACTCAGATAAATTACTTCTATGCTGCGCAGTTTGACTGAGTAGACGGGAAGGATTATTGATGTTAAATGCAGGTGGTAAATGTAAGAAAATGCTCCTTTACACAGCACCAATTCTTCCTTAATGTGATGCAATTTGCTCCAAAACAGGACACAGGGAAAGGACATCATGACACCGTGAAGAATAGTTTATTCATCTAATAGGATATTAGAGTTTCTGTTTGTATCAAATCATGCAGGATAAGGTCAATATCACAGGGTTTGTTTTCTTGAATGACAATTTACCAGCAAGTCTCCTGATACTGTTCTGTTGGTAATAAGAAAACATAACATCAGAATGTTTTCAAGGTTGGAAAAAGCACATTGATCCACTGCAGAGGCAATTTAAGCAACACACAGTAGTACTGCAGGGGCCGAGCGGTGTAAAGGATCTTGTTGTGTCCACCATATTTCACTGAGATAGAGTTGGTGGCTTTGAGGATAACATTACTTCTTCCACAGGACAGTCTTAGAGAACACTTTGTACCTGTGGAAGGGGCACCTGGTAAGCTGTCACCTTCAATCCACGCGGGAATATTCGGCTCAGCTCCAAACCAGATACTGTACCAACCTCCAAACTCCATCTGTTCTCCTCTGGTGTTTTCTCTTCTTTGTCTTTCTCTTTCTTTCCAGCTTCCTGTCCTCCCCTGTTGACTGTAAATGCGTCTGTTCCCAGCAGCCCATTCCTTTTCTTTGCTCTGTATTTGTTCTTCCACTAATGTAGTCTCTTTCTCACTGTCGAGAGGAGATGACATGGCGGAGGGAAACTCTGGTGCGTTGCTCCGTTTCCGTTACACTTCGGTACAGCTCAGTACAGTGCATTGTTTAAGCCAGTGTTTAATTGCTTTTCTCTTCCAAGAAGCCTCCCTGCTGGCCAACACTGAGAGATTCATACATCAGATGATTAGGATGAGACTAATAAAGAGCCACTGCAGTATTCTGCGCTGCACTTTCACAAAAAACAACCTGCTCATAAAATCATCTGAGGCCAATGATGACACTGGACTGATGCCAGAAGCAAAAAGCAGTCGGTTCATGACTTTCCAAAAGAGATAATAATGACAGAGCTAGTGTCCAAAAGCAAACAATATGGAAAGGTCGAGGTTGTGCAAAGTCATGCAAAGATAAATCTACAAGACGACTTGTAATTCTTTCAGCTCAAGGGAGATGTTAGCTCTCAACATCAATGTGCAGAAAAGTGGATAAAAGAAACATTTCCGCATCGTTCATTTCACATCATGTCCTCCCTCATGAGTCATGATTTCCTGTTTAAAATATGTAGACAAACTCCGACATGGATTAAATCAAACATCTCCAACAGCCGGCGTGCTGCTGGTCAGACATGAGCGACACATTATCTAAATCATTCTCAATGTGAGAGCACAGTTTGGTGTTAAATGGACAATCGTCAAAAACAATGGTAGTTGACTGAGATCATTATTCCTCATTTCACTTCCCCCTTCAAAATGTCCCTCCTCTCCACAATGTGAAATACACTGCATGTTTGTCTCACCCCCATATCTGACCACCGGCCTTCTTTATATCATTCCCCGTCACCCTTCATGCTCCAACCTACTCGAGTAGATCTATCTTTATTGGTGTGTGCTGAGGAAGACAGCTGGACCTCTTCATTTCTGTATAAATCTCCATCTGAGCCCGACAGCGGCGACTCTGACCTCATTACAGCCGGTAACAAGCGTTATCAACACCATTCGGACGCAGGATTTATCTTCTCATTCCCCTGCTACTCCCCATGTTTCTGTTGCCACACAGCTCAACAGCAGAAGCTCGCACAGCATTGACGCTGGTGGCCTGAAGAGCTTATTGTTTTCAGAGAAGAGTTCAGACCAGGTTAAATGAAGGCCTGTGAGGTTTGCAGACACACAAAAGTCTGCCAATAGCTCATAATTATGCAGATACTGTATATGTTCAATTTGAATACAAATTCTATACCAGAAAAAAAAAAGCTGTCAATAAGCATTTTTGGGCCATGCAAGCCTGGCTTTGTCTATGAAAATATCCTCTGTTTGTTATCCAGTCACAACTTTGGTGCAGAAATAAATATCTTAACATCTTCTTTATTCTTTGCCAAGAAAAATTGGTGCTGACATTCATGGTTCAGAGAAGATGAATCCTAATGACTTTGGTTAACCTCTGCAATTTGCTGTCTTGTCCTTTAGAATTATCTTGGTTCTATTGGGTTATGTGCTCATTAGTGGAGCATATCAATACTCATGGGGCTCTATGATGCATGTGTGCTTATATTGAACTTAAAGGGTTTTATGCAACGTCAGCAATCTATGTCCCTTGGTCAAATCTCCAGTTAATGTTTCCCTGGGTCAATATGTTTACATTACCCGCCCACACGTTACAGCCATCTGATGTTATACTTATTGAAGCTTACGCCAAAAGGTTTACAGGAGAGACATTTTCTTGACCTCAGACTCTGATAATTCTCCAGTTACTGTACACATCTTTACCATTCAAGCTAGACTTGAAACATATGTATGCCTTCAACAATCAAGATATCTCTTGTAGAGCACAAGAGGCTACAAACAAAGAGTTTACCCCAAAATTTGAATTCACATTCACCCTACATATTTAAAAAAGAAAATCAGCCCTTGCAGCACATTCAACCTATCATTATGAAATTTGGTGGACGTATGTATCTTGTCCAGGACTACAAAAAAGCCTCTTGGACCTATATCTTTAGCTCTAAAGAAGTCCACCATTTTGTCATGTTTTGGTGGAAAACAATGGTAAAATTAACAATTTCCAGCGTTCCTTCTTGGATTAATTTCTCCCAGAATTTAAATCCGATAAACTTTGAATTTGGTGTAGAGCTTAAAGGGCTTTAGAGAAATAATGTTGTTTAGCTCACGTACAAGACCTAAAGGGTGTTGTTGTGGTAGCCCTCAAAGTTTGCCTTAAAAATACAGTGGATTTTATTCTCTTTCTAAGGGTCACACTTCGACTAACTTCTCCTGGGGGGTTCATCTGATTCACTTCAAATTTGGTATACGGGTAGAAGAGAGCTTAATAAAGAACAGTTATGCAGCTCATGGACAAAACTCAAAAGACATAGCCATAGCTGAGTGTCAAAATATTATGTCTTGACATGAAATGTTGCTGTAAATCAAGGGGTCCAAACAGGTTCAAACTTTACATGTTTGCTTAAAGTCCCCCTCAGAACATATCTATTTGCCGGTATTGCATTTTTGTTATATTGCCACCTACTGGTTAGATACAGTAAACCATGCATGACATGCTCTAGTCTGTCACTGACACTGTTTGCTCTTCTTCCTTGCTGTCAAGGAAACGTCCCAACTCTGAGCTGTTTCACTGATAAAGATAACACACCCCGACAGCCCAACATGCACAAAGGTGTGAGGGCTGCTTGCACCTTTAATGTTTAAGCTAGTAAGTATGTGAGCTTCTATAGATCTGTAAGCATGACTGTAGACTCTTTAGGATCCAGGATTTGGATTAATATACTGCCAAAACATAGGGTATGTAATTCTGCCTTTTCATTACAACGTTTCATTAAGACTGTCATCCAGGGCCATTTACCATTCTGCTCTTTAGTACATTTTTCAAACCATATCAGATCAAAAGCAGACTTTTTGGAGAAGTCATATTTCATTTTCCACATTGCTCTGCTATTTGAAATAAATGACTTTAAAGCACAAAGGGAAATACAGGCAAGCAGGAGACCATGTCACAGCCTGAACTCACTTACAGTATTTAATGTTCCTGACACCAATATATCTGCAGCCCTGCTATTAACCTTTGGGTTTATACACTATATTACTGTGTCACGTTGATTTAGCTGGCTGTAATTTCTGCTTTTTTTTCTCTCCTGGAGTTCCACACGGAGGTTTACTATGCAGCAAAAAATGTGAAGAACTGTTTCTCTATGCTCTGTTTAGAAACCATTCATTATGCCTGAACAAAAGCTGCCTACAATAACTACATGTCTCTATCACCCACGTCTTGATCAAGATTTAGGTCAAGTTGCTACATAGAAACGGTGTTGACTTAAAGTTCCCTTCCTGACTTCTTATCTAACGTGTGCAGAAGCGTTTGGAGTTTGCAAAGGGATCTTCAAAATCCAGATCAAAGCTGTGTGTAGTTTGCAGGAAACCTTTGAGCTTCCCTTCGCAACAGAGCACAAAGTGAAGGGATAACAATGAGCACAGGAGAAATGATAATGGGCCGTTTGCAACAAAGGCAATAAAGGTTTGCCTCCAAGAACAGTATGTTTGTTGATATATCTCATGCATGGAGGAAGAATGAGGCAGTAGTTAAGACATTGAAAAACGTCTTGGAGGTCTGGCAGATGATGACCTGGCCAGTAAAAAACACAATACATGTTCAGATAGTATCTCATGTCTTAAGCCTGGCCCACACTTAAAGATTTTAAAAATCTGACCAGATGTTGAAAATGGGAAAGACCTCCCCCCCCCCATTATGACGACAACAAATGATAGATTTAACTGTTTGTTAAGTCCGGACTCTAAAAACTGGAAATCTCATGAAATCTCTTGCAGTCAAACGTGACTTTAGAGTAAACCAACATGCTGGATGACGGATATTGGTGGTAGTTTTTGGACTTCTTTTGACTGAAAATTAACAACAAAAAAAAGTAAACTATGGATGAAGTAAATGGACTTACACAACTCTTTTCTCATCTTCTATACTACCCAAAGATGCTTTACACTACATGTCACATTCACCCATTCACACCACATTCATTCACTGATGGCAGAGCCGTTTTGTAAACTGCTCATATGAACTAATCCCATTCGTACACATTCACACACGTTGGCTGGGGTTCAGTTAGTGGCTTGCCCAAGGACACTTTGACATGTGCCGGCAGGAGCTACCTACTGGTTGAGAAACTACCGATTCTACCATTGAGCCACAGCCGCCACAAAGTCGTGGAGGGGGCGTACAGTGAGTTGTGCTCCCTTCGTCAGTCAGCTTGCTTCCAAATTGGCTATCATTTCATTCTACGTGACAATTCATAGAGTGCATGCTCGGCTGTCCTCATTGTTAATCCTGCTTAGCAGGGTATCTGATCGTAAATACTGATCATGTTTAATATTCACCATTTGAAATGGTTGTGGTCCTGACTTCTCCAATCAGAACGGATCACTATTAACACATCTGATAACACAGGAAATCAAGTAAAAAAATCTGGACAGAAGAATCAGGCCCAAAATCATCCCAATTATCTTGTAGTGTGTACCCTGCTTTGGTGTAAACCCAACAAAAGAAGGAACTGTTTGTGCCAATCTGTTGTGGCACCTTTTTTTTATCAGCACTGTGAACAAACCACTGCAGTTCAGTAGTCTTTTAGTGGTGTGATGCAGCTGCAAACTGTCACCGAAATGGAGACAAAAGAGTCTATTGAGTCTTAAGAGTCGGCAGATAAGATCTCTGTCAGTGTGCGTATCAATAATTAAAACCACTGCTGTTTGTTTGTTTGTTTAGTTCTGCTGTTCACTTCCTCTGAGTGCGGCTAAACAGGTTTAACTGTGAGTGTTACTGACAGCATGTGAAAGTGTTGGAAGCAGAACTATACACAGAGGATGCATAAACAGATCAGGAATATAGTGTAGCTGTTCAGTTTAGGTTTAATAGATCAGGTTTAATTTTGATCTTACAAACCGGTTTGGGATAACTCATATCCAAGTCCTACAGTTTGCATAATTGAATTAATGTTTTAAAGCATCTGTTCTCATTGTCTCCATTTATTTTTTCTTTAGAGTAATTCATAGATAGTATCTTTTTTTTCACTTTGTTGCCATAAAAAACATTTTCCCTTCAGAGATCATTACAGTTTCCCATTTTCTAAAGGTCTGGAATCCACAGAAAGTCCCAGAGGAGTACACCTGACTGGATTTGGTCCAACACTGAGCTCTTTCGTTCTACGCAGTAATAAGAACACATCTCTGTTCCCCCGTTGGAACCTATCCACATCAATGAGAGGCCCCGTGTATGTGTGTGACCAGGTTTGTGTGTGTGTGTTTACTTTGTATATTAGGCTGATGTCAGCTCACATCAGAGAATCTCTCCTACCTATCTCCTCCATCCCCGGAGCACATTTTCTCGTTACATTCAGTGCTACTCCTTCTCTCTTTCCGTGCATTTTATCTTTTAGTCCCATCAGTTAACAGAACAGACGTGAAACCTCTACCTGAACTATCTAACAAGGATGTGCGTCATCAGAGTTTACTGCATTGAGTCTACAAAAAGAGTCTTTTATGGAGTCTAACCAATATGGAGGATTGTACAGTATAATGGAATTTACAAGAAGACCTATATCTTTTAACGCATTTTTGTTTAACACGCCTCCGTTTGAATATCTCAATAAATGTGGATACGGGGGCGCTGGTAGCCTAGAGGTCAGTGAGGAGGTTATAGTCCTCCAAGTGAGCCGCTCGGGCTCTAATCCAACCTGTGGCTCCTTTCCTGCAAATTTTGATGCAAGAATTTTAAATGTAAAAAGTCAAACAAGATAAAGACCGTACTGCCATCAAATGTAATGCAGATGTTCATGTCACACTCTTGATTAATTTTTTTGTAACTCAGCGTTCCTTTAACTTGTTTTAATCGAGGACAATCATCAGATCAAAATTTAAATTGCTTTTAAAGTATGGCTTATGGGATACCAGTTGGCCTAGCGTTTGAGTCATGCCCCATGTACGTAGGCTATAGTTCTCCAGAGAGGCAGACCAGGCTCGAGTCCGACCTGCGTCTCCTTTCACTCACCACTCTCTCTCTCTCTCTCTCCCCGATTTCTGACTCTATCCGGTGTCCACTCAAAGCAAGGCATACATACCCCGAAAATAAATGTGTAAAAATGCTCATGACAAATACCTAAAAAACCTAAAAAACGTTCCCACCAGCCCCAGATTTACTTTGGGTTTTGTACGATTTAGCAGAAATTAGCATGCTAACACGCTAACCTACAAAAACATAACCTGTTAGACCAGCTTGTTATGTATGCAACTTAAAGCATGGCTTTTGGTGGACAGAGTTCTTTAAGGAGCTTGACTTCTTTTAGCTTTTAGCTCACATCTAGCCAAAAGTTTGGAAAGAAAACGTACGTCAAAAATAACTACCATGAACTGGGCCAGAAACATGATCCTTCTGCAGCTTTCTAAATATTTCCTGCTGAATGTTACCACACAAAAAATCTGCCCTGAATGTTATCAGAAGATACTTATTTTCTGTAACTATTCGTGGCTCCACAACAGATACAAACTTAACGACAATTACAGAGATTTCCAGTTAATTAAACAAAACCTCCATGTTTTAGTTGGTTTCTGTTAATTGAGGTCTAAAAACCATTTCATAGTGTTTCCATAGGGAACAAAAATGTGACAATGGCTGCCAGGTACTGAGATGCATACAGGAATCTTGGTGACCAGAGCCTTGCATTTAAACATAAGAATAAGAGCTGAAAAAGACGGAGAAAAGGCAGTCATATAAGCAGCTTCAACCAGCTTTAATGTCACGGCGTCATGCTTTCTTCTGTTAGACGGGGGTGTTGCATAATGCAGGTTGAAGACTTTGGATGTTCTCCACCAGGAGGAGCATCATCTGGCCTGTCTGCCTCATTAACCCACCCTCAGCTTCCCCACCGAGACAGGAAATAACACGGGGAGGAGGGCTGGATCCACCGAGTCGTTTGAGTGATGTGTGTGTGTGTGTGTGTGTGTGTGTGTGTGTGTGTGTGTGTGTGTGTGTGTGTGTGTGTGTGTGTGTGTGTGTGTGTTTAGGGTACAGATAGAAAAATGGGGCAAAAGGAGCTCAGGGAAAACGTAGAAGTGATGACGTACAGAGAGAGGGAACAGCAAGAAGACAGCAACCGAGGGATTACTGCAGGTTCTGATATGACACCAAGTCTAAAATTACATTTATATAATACTCTACAATTCAATCTGCACAGTTTATTCATATAACAAGAACTTGTTCCTGTGTTAAATTAAGAACAAAGAACACGCATCGCCTCGCATACACAACAAAAGTTGCCTGCACTGGGCAATGCATTTTGGCGACATTTGCAATGGACAAGAAGTTCCAGGACAACTAATAAGGAAACATTACAAGTCTAAAACTAAAAATGTAAGCGTTAATCCTCAACATTTAATAAAATCAAACCCCAATTTCATACAATTGTGCAGCTCTCTGTCTATCTGCATTGTACTAAAACATAAGAGTATTTTGATGCAGGACGCAAAAGGGGCATGTACGTGCACATCTTACAGAATGTTGCAGACAATTGCAGATGTTATGTTGCAGAGAAATTAGTTGTATTAACCTAATGCTTACAAGGGTTATCACTGGATAACAGGAAGTTTTCTTTATGAAACGATGGAGGCAGCGTTGAGGCAGTCAGGATGGATTGCTTGTAAAAGTGTACGTGTCGGACACCTAAGAAGAGGGTTTGCATCCTGATTTCTATGTGGTTACGTTTAGACAATAAGAACTCTTAAGTAAAGTCAGAAACAACACTTACAGTAGAGTGAGTACATAATTCTGGTTTTGCATAAATATTGATTAAAACATTAACTTATGTGACTTACAGTAAGCAACAGACTCCCTGTATCAATCCACAGCCTCCATCTTGTGTCTATGTTTTATATTTTCTGAACTTTGTCGTCTAATCTCTCAAACTGTGTTTTTTGCAGAACTTGTGCAGTACGGGTAATGTGCAATATATGTTGTGTTGCTTTGCATTTGTATGTGTCTTTCTGTTTACATGTAGATGTGTTTAAATGTTGATTTTAAAGGAAGCAGCTGAATGTTTGGCAGAACTTTGAGTGCAGAACAAATTTCCCCAAGTGAACAACAAATCGTATCGTATCGTTATCCTGATTTCTTTGGTCGCACTTTCCAGTAAAGCTTCTTCGGTGTGTTGTAGGCATACTTTTGTAGAGCTGCTCCGGGACTCTTGCTAAACAGTTGAGGATATATATATATGTATTTAAATTGATCTCAGACCAAGAACAGATATAAAACCTATTTACATGTACTTTTACAGAAAACACTCACGCTACGTCACCGTGGGGGATCTCATTACAGTCATGGACCCAGCACGGTACGGTCGAGGTCCCACGATGGAAATAGGGGAAGTTTTTCTTGGCTTCATCTGTATATGCTCAAACAAGCAGTAAATGTATCATTACAAGTCTGACATCCAGCAGCTTTAAATGATATGAAAACTACTTGTTTGCAGTCACACAGCTTTGCACCATCTTCTGATATGTAATGCTCAAACTGAGAGAAAAATAACTTTTCTTCACCAGAAAGTGGAAAAGAATCATACCACCAGGACACGGCCTACGAAGCACAGACATAATTCATATTTAATCATTTCTGTAAGAGGTAGCCCGGCAGAAAGTGTTGATTTACTTTGAAACATCTCGTAAGAAAATCCAAATCCAGCCGTCTGCACTGCAGTGGCGTCTTTTGACACACCCGTCTTGAAAATTTTAAATCTCAGAGTTGCATAACAAAATTATTTCTCACCTTGTTTCTCCTGACAGCCGACAACAAAGTTTGAACTTTTTTCAAACAACAGCTCCGGGCAAACTAACAGAGCAGCAGTACAGTGGGTACCGAGGTATTCCTGCATGTGTACAGTATGTTTTCTATTACTTTTAATAGGCACATAAATACTCTATTTCAGTTGTTAAAGGACCCTTTTCTCCCTCTTTCTATCTGAAATCATTTACATTGTTAGTGTTATTGCTCATCAAAGGCTCCCTACCCCTCCTCTTTTCTTCCATCCTACCTTTTATCCCCTTTCCCTTTCCTCCTCCGTCTCCTTCTTTGTTTCTCTAACAAATCAAACATCTCATCGGTCCCTGTCGTGCAGCGTCGGGGGGGAGAAATGTCTCTTTTCTCAGAGCCATTAATGTGCATCATCATGCAGTCTGTTCCCACAGGATCGGGGCAAGTCAGCGGATTTACTCTGAGAGAGAGAGAGGAGGGGGTTTAAGATCCCCAGTCAGGATTCAAGGACAATTCATTATCACTGTCAGGGTGCGGCAGGGCATGAGGAAGAGGGGGAGGGGGAGGTGGTGGTGGTGGTGGAGCAGAGGGGTGGATGGATGTAGTGGTGGGCTGTAGGAAAGCGGTTCAATAATTCGCGTTTTGATTCTCTGACTGAGCCGAAGTGAGGAGCTGGGAAAATGTCAAGGGCACCGCATAAACAAGCCGCTTCCCTGCTCGCTCTCCAAATCCACTGCAAGCTGTCTCAGAGAATAAGCCCTGACGTCAGCTGTGTGAATGTGCATCCACACACAGAGGGAGAAGAGTGCAGAATAAAGTCCAGTTACAAATATAATCAGTGCTGAAACATGTTTTTATATCAACATTTATTTAACAGCAAAGGCAACAGTACAGCTGGAACAAGTACTTTGGAGTAAAATGCAATACGATGGCTACAAAACTGATGCTAGTGCAACCAAGTCCAACATGTATGAACAACTCTGATGATAGTCACTGGGGCAACGTTTCGTTCTACAAGATCTTCATCAGGCATGAGGGAGATCTTGTCGTCTGCTGTATAAAGGTCTGTGTCATTAACTGCATCTGACTTTTGCAGAACAGTTCAGGACACGTGAGAGACTTGACAAAAGCAATACCATATGGGAGATGCAATGATATGTGTTCACACTTAAGACGGCAAAAAGAGACTAAACTGAAGTGAGCAGGAACTAATGACATAAGCTTTTGTAACATTGCATGTTGACCATCATCGGCGCTTTGTGCAGCCATACAACCTCCGTTTCAGAGCACTTATCACCGGCGCTTATTGTTACTCAGTTATGAAATTTAACTTCCACTTCCTTAGGTAGCGGATAGTTTTAGATAGCTCTATGTGCTCGATATTTTCCTTTATTTACTGTCAGGAAATGTCATCATGAAAACATGACAATAATGTAAAGGAATCTTGGCCTAGCATTAGCAGAAGCTCTAGACATCGTTCTGTCGAAAAGACGAGTCAGGTTAAAGTCAGTTTCTCCTCCACCATTGATGTTGACAAAGCTCAGATCTGAAGTCCCGCTCTTCTTCATTTTGATTGGTCAGTGAGGGTTGTTGTTTTCAACCGAGCGTTGTGAGCGCAGCGGCTAAAACCAACTGATTGTGAGGGCGTTTTTACGCTCAGAGGGCTGAAAAGGCTAAACTGCATTGGTTTTGTATTCAAAACAGGCGCAGCCAGCACTAAGAACGGCCTATGTGGACACATGCCCTAATGCTCAAAATGTTTCAAATGCATGTAATTAAACTAAAACTGTTTCATGTTAAAAAGAGTTAGTTGTGAGTTGTTCAGTTTGGATTGTTGGCTGCTCAGAGTAGAAATGGTTTGATTTGAAGTTTATTGTTTTGACAACAAAATGTAATTTGGGATTTGCAGGAGAGGCTTCATTGGTTTGGGAACATATTTAAACTGTTCTGTCAGAGCAGTCATGTCAGATTTCTAGGATTCTTATTTTGCCTCAAATCTGCCGTGTTTATTTCTACCAGCAGCCTCTCGATCGCTCAGCCTCAGCAGCCTTCTGTTCGCTCTCCTGTTTCCTTTCAGCAGCATCCTGAACCCAACCAGTCATCCACCCCAGTCGTTCCACTGATTTTCTATGCAGTTATCAAGCAGCCATTCACGGCAGTAAAAATGCCCAACTTCTCCTAATCAGCTCATCCACTCGCTCCCCTCTGTCCACCGGCCAATCAGAGGGAGGATCTGCTGCGATAAAAGTGTAATAATCTGCCAATCACGGTGCAATCAGGGGCTCTTCTCTGCTCTTTGAAATGCTGAGATCGTCCAACAGCAAAGCATACACATACACACACACACAACCACAACTACACACACACAAAGCACACAGTTGCTTACAGAGGATGAATGGCCGGCGGAGAACTGAGAACTAGTAATGATCGGCTCTAATAATAGTCTCATCATTAGACAGGGTACTAGTAGCGCAGGTCGAAAGGTCTGTGTGCGTGTGTGTGTGTGTGAGAGAGAGAGAGAGAGAGAGAGAGAGAGAGAGACAGGAAAAGAAGAGAGAGAGAAGAGTGTGTGTAGGTGTTGTAATCAGTGTGGTGGGGTTCTGTGTTTCATCACCGACTCTATAGAGACATATGTACTGTACACTGGCTGTTGCAGGACATCAGACGGTAAAGAGTCACTGAGTCAATGAATCAATGCTGACTGATGTAACTCTGCTGCTTAAAATGTGTCACACCACAGTCACAGGAAATACTTGTTTCTGATTGGCTGGTAGTTTTAAATCATATTTAAAGGGAACCCTGCAGACCTTTCGAGCACTACAAGTTCTCTGATGAAATGTGTGCCGTCTAATGCTTTCATTTGATAACAAAAAATACAAAATATCAACATATTTGTGACCTATACCTGCCAACATTTGTGACCTTCTCTGACATTTTGAGCTGTTGTTGAGATGTGCGCAGAGATCAGCTGTGCACACACACTTAACGTGAGGCCGTGGGGTTGCTGGGCTGCGATGACAGATGGGTTGAAATGTTGCTTTGTGTGGACTGTGTCCCATAGACAGTCTCACCACCACGCTGACATCTGACAAACACACACATACATTATTGATCTGTGTGTCATAATTATGCATACTAAGTCTGAAGGCCTAGGAGAAGCAACAAAACAAGAGGCTTCTGGATTAAATAGAGGGGGGAAACATCGTAAAAATACGACTTTTAGCAGATTTTGGCCAACACAGTTCGTCTGCAAGTTATATGCATCTCCTCTGATTGACAGCTGGCAGCAATAATGAGGACAGAAAAATGGTAATGCAACAACAGGCATGGAAGAAAAAAAGAACTGATGTGGATGTAAACACTTCACATTTTTTTAATATTCTCTAAAACTGGCTCTAAATGTTCAATGATGAGGATTAAACAAATTAATAATAACAATACTCCCGGCTATAGTTCTTGTATTTTGGTGACAAAAGGTGTCTTTAAACATAACTTTTGTTTCATTGACAAGAAAACTCCACACAAGACACCTGTAAGTGACGAAGAGTTTAAACTGTCCGCACTAATGCAGTGGTTCCCAACTGGTGGGTCGGGACCCAAAAAGGGGTCGCAGAGCTGTTTTCACTGGGAAAATAAGTCTGTAAAGACTCAAACATGTTTGTTTTGCTCCGTTTCTTTGTCCTGTCACATGTTTTGTACCATCTGAGGTCCAATTTTTCATGAAATAAATCTGATTGGTTGGAAAATATCAGAAATTTGGGTCGTGATTCTTCATTACGGAGTTGGTGGTAAAAATGGAACAGACTTGAGCTTGTAGAGCTCTTCTAGTCTTCTGACTACTCAAGGCGCTTTTACCCCGCAGGTCACACCTACACGTTCACACACTGATGGTAGAGGCTGCTGTGTAAAGTGACCATCAGAAGAAGTAACTAATCCCTCATTTATACGCCACCAAATGTGGCTGCAGGAGCAGGGGATCGAAACCCTGACCTTTGGGTTGAGAGACACCCGGTGGTGGGTCCTGAGGCGATACCAGTAGAGAATACACAGTATTACTCTCTGATGTATTTTATGACTCCTGAGATTCATTTTATTAATTTTGTTCCTGAATCTGTCTGGCTTTCTAAGTGTTGTCATCGTGTGCTGGTTTTTTTTCTTGTTTTCTGGAAACAGAGAAAGTGAACTCAATGAGAAACTCATGATTTAATAAACTAATCCAATAACGCCTGAAGACAAATATTAAAATCAGCCTATTGTAGACACAAACAACAACACCAAACAAATAGAGCCAAACTCTCTGACACTATATGCAAAATACAGGAAAACATTGTAAAGTAAGATAAAACATTCATCTTTAAACGAGCTGCAAATACAGCAAAGCTTGAAGAGACACAACACGACAGACGGATCCAGGGGGCGATCAAATAAAGTGAAACATGAACACTTGGTTAAGGCTTCATCTTCAGGTTTATCATGCACAATTTAAAATCATTCAATCATTTAACTAATCAGATATTGGAACTCTGCATGTGTGATTAAATACTCAGGTTAAAAGATGCTAATGGCTGTGTTTAGACTTGTTTGCTGATAGCAGGAGCTGCATTAAAATGATGAAGTCTAATATGATCACATTCATCACCATATTCCAGAGTCCTGTTTCTAATCAGGTTTATTCTGGAATAAAGATGTTGAAGGCTCTTTGTTTGCAGTAAAGCTACAAATGCCTGTAAAGTAAACTGAGGTGTAAATGTGTCACAGGCTTTTATAGGATTGAGTAACAGCTGATTACGAAGGTGAAACGTTTTGGTGGAATAATTGAACACTGAAAACGACCTGTGACTTTGCATTGTATACAACGTCCCAGCTTTTTAGGAATTTGGTTTACAAAATGTGATGCTCTGATTATGTGTCTGGGTTTGTTTCCTGTCTTCAGAAAGGTCTAAACTTAAATGTGGATCTTGTAAAATATCATTTTGATTGAAGCCTGGCGTCTAGAAACCACATTGTTGGAGTTTCACCTTTTTAAAAGTATGAGGGAAAAGAATCGGCCCAAATTGAGAGAAACCATCTGGCCACCCTCCATGTTTTTTTTCTCAAGGAGAAGGGGTCAAGAGGTCATCATAGCTGAGGGCCAGGGACACCCGGGTCACCGTTCACTCCCTCCTGAGGCCCTTCAGTGGGCGTTTGACCCTTTGACCCCTAACTAATGAACACAGCAGCTACTGAACAAAGTCCTCCAAGGGTTTCTCCATCAAAGCGTCTCAAGTCACGTGGATAAATAATGACCATTAAACCAGAACGGCTAATTGTTTGGTCACACCTACTCATTTAACTAACGAATATGTCACTCGTTTGTCTTCATGAAGTTCAAAGCAGCTCAGAGCTTCCTAATAACAGGTCCACTGTGTGAGTGCATACTCCTGTGAGAGCTTCGTGTGTAATTTGGATAGTGATTCAGGCTCCTAATGCTGAACTACCTCATTAAAATCAAATCGCTGTTATTCTTTGCTGAGTCATCACAGTTTCCCCTCTTCTTCTTCATATCTGCCTGGGTCGTTTTAACAAGACAGCCACAAGTGCATGCAGCGTAGAAAACACAAATGGGAACTTCATTGTTGCAGAATTGATTATCAATATTGAGAATAATTACCTATTATAGTTATGATTGCAACAAGTAATTGCAACAATTTATCCGCCCATATCCTAAGAGCGCATTCAATTCCCTTTAAGCTGTTTGCCTAAAGGCTTCAATATTTAATCTTTGTCATTGTGTTCTGTGAGTGGAACAATCACAACACAACATGTCATATACTGCTAGCTTAACAAGTGTTTTCAGCACACATTCACATCCTTTAACCCACAATTTCCACATACTCTGTGCACGCCGTGTTCCGTCAGCGCCACGCACTACGCCGTCGTTCGCTGCCACTCTAGTCAATCACTGTGTTTCCACAGCGAGCGCCGCGGCCCGTCTCTGGAGCGTGCCACCAGCGCCACTACGCTCTGCTTCAGTTCAAATACGCTGCGAGTCCTTTTTCAACGAGTACCTGACTTAAACAAAGAGCTAGACACTTAAATCAGCAGATTATCTGAAGTTTTTGAGCTGCTAAATGCTTCAGTGTGCAAGCCAGCGTAGGGCTTACACCGCTACAGTTTTGTAGTGTGCATGTAGTAGTTTCTTAGATACTTTAGAATATATTTAATGTTCCTGGAAACAAGATAAAAGAGCCTGGAATAACAGTGCTAACACGGACACAACCTCCATGCTAACATGCAGATATTTCTTTAGTGTCTCAACTTTTTGTCAGTTTGAGAATCAATGAGCTATTTCCTGTTTCAAAAGTTACAAAGTCATGGTTAAAGCCTCTTCAGACTATAACACGGATAGACAAGGTTAGAAATACTGATATTAAAAACACAATTATGAGGATGCTTTCATGTATTTCTCTTTATTTTAGCCTCCAGTTGTATTGAGCATTAGCCTCTTCTCTTCAGCCTTGTCCAGATGTACCTGTAGCTATCTCTCTAAATCTGAGGATTGCAGCGTCATTGTTACTTTCTGTCGTTTCCTAAACATGCGATGGCAGCTCGGGCGTCGCCGTATGTATGAGTATGTGTGTGCAGAAGCATCCTCCAGTGTGTGAGAACAACTCCACTGGCCAGTGTGTGTTCCTGTTAAAACCCCATCTGTGAATTCACACGACTTATTCACTGGGATCGGAGAGCAGACCTGCTGCTATTTCCTCCCACTCCCCACTCCCCTCTCTGAATCTGTCACTGTCTTTAAATATTCCAGGCATCTCTGTCTCGCAAAGCAATTCACTGCAATCCGTTAAGCTTTCATTAGTGCTAATGTTGCATGAACAATGTTGATATTAGCAAGTGACTGACACGGTTATTTGAAGGTCGACATGGGCTGAACCACATTAGGTGCATGTATTCTGTGTATGTAAAGGTGATTCCTCCAATTTTGTGTGAGTGAGAAAGTATTTAAGCAATTTAAACTCTTTATAGGACTGTGTTAAATGTAGAACAAACATTTCAAAGCATGTTATTGCATACTTGTGTTGAGTCTGATCGGGGGGGATCAAGGGGGATTACAAAGAACAAACACTGTAATGTTGATCGATGCTGTACAACATAATGTACTTTAAATAAAGTATTAAAGGTTTTAAATCAACATTGAAAACAAGATTAGTTGGTGTCCAAATTTGACCAAAGCCGGGAGTTTGAATCCGACCTCGGCCCTTTGCTGCATGTCTTCCTAAACTCTCTCCTCCCAATGTTTCCTGTCTCTCTCTCAGTTCCTTCCAATAAACGCAAAAACGGCCAAAAAAAAATTGTTAAAAAACAAAAACAAAGAGTAAATTCCTGGGGCGCCGGATGGCCTAGCTGTTGTGTAACATGCCCCATGTTTGGAGGCTATAGTCCTCATCGCAGCAGCCGTGGGTTTGAATCCGACCTCGGGCCTTTGCTGCACGTCTTCCCCCGCTCACTTTCCCAACATTTCCTGTCTCTCTTCAGCTGTTCTCTCCATTAAAGGCCAAAACGGCCCAAAAATATCTTAAAAAAAACAAAAACAAAGAGTACATTCCTCATCCCCAGAGGATTAACCATTTAACTGTAACACTTAATGACCTTTCCTCTTGGAGCAGCATAAGAATCAAATCTGTATGCTGACCAAGTTTCCCATCATGTAATTTAGAGGTTCATCCTCATAACAAACCACATTTCCATTACGCCTGATTGTTAGATGGTTGAGTATCTCTGGGAAGCCACTCCATACAGGCGTTTCAAACATCCTATTTGGGAGGCTGGTGTTGGACAACGAAATATTTTTAAACTGACAATTAAAGGGCTACAATGGAGGCATTCAACTCTGTTTTTTGCCTCTTTCCCCAACAATTTCTGTCAATTTCATACAAACAGCTGAGACAAACACTGAATGTCTTCAAGGAGAGACCTCTGGCAAATATGCCCCATAAAATGCTGTCTTGCAAAATGACTCTAAAACTTTTCACACATGCACTGCACTTAGAAAATGTCCTGACGTTGTCCAAGTAGGCTACTTGTGTAAACAATGTTTGTGTGTACACATGTGACCTCCAACTTTATGCAAACTTCTTCCTTTTCAGGCCCCCTTGTACTGTACGACACTGATGATCTCCAGCTGATCTCCCACTGTCAGACATGTCGTGAAAAGTTTAGGGCCTGAATGTCCAGAAATGTTCGTTCATGAGTTAAGATGCTATAGAGTACGTTCACGTTCTGTTCCAGCCTGCTTTCCACTCTAAACAGGGACCCTTTGAGCAAAAAGCAGCAACATAAACACTTTCTGCAAGGTCGGAAAACCCATGAGCATAATTCAATGTTAACACCCTTCATCCTTTGCATACGACTTCGAACGTCTTTGGTCTGTTGGTCAATCTAATTCTTCATATATCAGAATGTGATTACTGTGCACCAAGGGGAGTAGGCTGGACTCTTTGACCCTGAATAACAGCAGCGTTCTTCATCCGATCTGTTTTTAATAGACTGAAAAATCACCCAGGCCGTCATTGACTTTGAAATACTTAGCAGGTACATCTTAGTGAGAATTATTAGCACAAAAAGAGACACTGCTGGCTTCTTAGCCCCATTCACATTTTCCCTCGAATGATGTAAAAAAAAGGACAATGTGGAGGCTGTGTAATGTTTACAACATATCCAAGATGGAGGACAAGCGACAGCATCCAATGCTATGGTTACAGTTTTTTGCCATTAGCTCAGATATGTCTAATTGGATATATTCACAGTGTCAACGAATGAGTGAAAAAGAGCATACCGGCAAGCAGAAAGGTGTGAAGCAACTTTATTATGTGCACAATCATCACAACAGTCGCAGGATATAAACTTCATCACCTCTGCCTACTTGCCCATTCCCTGCTGCATTCACTCATCAGCTAACCCCGACTTCTTGCAGATGTTTTACTAGAATGCTGGCAAACAACAGAAATGTCCTTATGCATTCACACCTGCATCCCACCCCAAAATATCACATGTGTGAAAGGGGCTTTTGATCCATGTTCCGTTAGCGCCATGGTTTTGCTCTGTAGTACGACGTGCGCCCTGCCCCGCTGGGTCAGTTTCTGAAGTGTGAGTGCAGCCATGAGCAGCTGTACACACTCGCTACTTGCAAAAATGTGCAAAAACACGTTGCTTTGTCTTTCTGAGGAAGATTTGCTGTTAATTCAGTGCCTGTTTGACAAAATGTTGACACGTGCTTGCAGCGTGCTCCATCGAAAAATAAACTTGGAGCGTATTTGAAATGAAGCGTAGTGGCACGCTCCGGAGACAGACCGCGGCGCTTGCTGTTGAAACACAATCATTGACTAGAGTGGTAGCAAATGGCAGCGACATAGTGCATGGCGCTGATGGGCCGCAGCACGCAAGGAGTGAGTGGAAATTGGTTTTAAGATGTACCAAAAAGACCCACCAACCCATGAGACGCTGCAGTGTTTAAACTGGTCTAAAAATTGATAACGGCACAAACTCCTCTTCAAATAAATACTTCGTCTCCTCCTGAGAGTTGCACAAACAAAATCTGGCTGACTTTCAAACACACAGTTCAATTATTTAATTATCATCAATCATCCGTTCGAAGATGACACATAAACTAGATAACTGATGAAGCACAGAGGACATCCCGTTTTCAAAGAGGTCATTTTAGGCCACTGTGCTTAATTCACGACAATCATGTTTACTTCGATGCAAATGCAAAGTGACGCTTTGAAAATTAAACAGAAAGCTCAAAGACGCTCAAATCTGAACGGAGCTCTCTGAGTGATTAACACAAAATAACTGGCACGACTTCCTGTCCCAGTTTGGAGCGAATCCATCCCAACATCCTCACATCCCAAAATAGATTTCTAATTGAGTAAGAAGGTGACGAGGCAGCTACACAGCACTGATGGCTTCAAAATGTTCAGTCATTCCTTTAAAATAGTGACATTACTAATCAAACTCTGTCTGTTGTCTTTGTTATGTCCTCGCCACTCCACATTGGCCTGCTGACACACTTCAGCTGTTTGTCTCAAAGAGCAAAACAAATCATCAGATTTATTTTTTGTGTATTGATAAAAACCCTTATTTTCCTACAGTTATTGTCTCAGTGTTTTTTTCCTTTACTGTACTTTTGCTCTTAAAACTTGGCAGCTGAAGCCAGAGCTCTTTGGACAGACTATTGATTTCACGAGAGAGAGAGAGAGAGAGAGAGAGAGCAAACATCTGTTTGATCAAATTAACTGTTTACGACTTTTCAGTGCAAGTTGTTTCCTCAGAATTCTTCCTCAAACTTCCACACACACATACATACGACTACACGCGCAAACAAAAACACAAACTACACAAATGCAAACACACCCACCTCAGGGGGGCACTTACATAACCAACTCACGGATCAGGAGGGGGGAGGTGCAGGGAGGTGCAGTGGGAGAGAGGGGAGGAGACCGAGTTGTATGAAAGGAAATGACATTATGAATGTTCTGCATATAGTTTTTTATTCACATTTTAGGTTTTATGCAGAAAAATACTGACAGGACTTCTGGGGTTCATTTGATAGCAAAACCATGAAATCCCAGTGTCGACATTTTAAGGTTGTTGAATTGTTGGGCAATCAAAAGTGTGTATTTCTCTCAGCTTTTTGTTGTGCATCTATTAAAAATGTTTTTTTTAAAGTGTCCGTGCTTTGGTTGTTGCAGGCTGTTATGCAAAAGTGTTTTGACTTTGTGCTGTCAAAGTCAATTCTTTTTACTGCCCTTGATTGCTTTTTGGATGCCCTTGCATTATACCGGCCTCACAAACAGTTATGCAGGACACGTTTTACCCAAGTGTCTAAAGTTAATCTAGAAACTTATAACTAACGTTGCAGAGGCACACTTTGCAGGGTGTTCAATGCCAATCCAGCTAAGACATGAAAATAGCTCGGGCTGTGATGCACAGGAGCTGGCTTATTTCCTTATTTTGAGGCTTACATTTTACCTTTTACCAGCCTAATGAATGCCTTCTTGTAAAAATCCCTCTCCCTTATAACCTCCTCTTCCTCTCACCCTCTGCATCCTCCATCTTCCTCCCTGCTCCGCCACATTAATCTCTCATTAGCAGCCCCCCTCCCCCTCTTTTTCTTCTTCCTTTTCTTTCTTCTACCAGCCATTATACACGCACTCACACACTCTTGCATACATCGCCCAAAGGCCTGCATATACTTTCACCCACGCATCCGAACAATCCTCAGACAAATGTGGGGCCACAGACGGCCATCTAAAGGGCGGCACTACAGAGCAGTAGAGTCGCTCTGAATGGAGCCCACACAGGGACAGATAATGGATTTAAATCGAGCTAACATGCTGCAAACAAACATTATTTGTGTGCATACTCGCAGACACACTCACAAAACACATGTGAGCTGCGTTCCCTCCTCAAAGACTTAAAGGAGAGGCGTGTGCTGAGCAGCAGCAGCAGCACGGATGTATGCGAGGTCTCCTCTGCTGCATGAGTGCATACAGGAGTGCAGTCTGCTCCCTATCTGGATCTGGAGTGAGTCAGAGCGCCTCGTTGAATATAAATGACTCAATGCAGATTAAGATGTCACTGTTTCAATGAAGGTGAAGGCAGGGGCAGCATGTAGGAGGTCAAATTAACCCCTTCCACCCCCGCACTGCTGTCGTCTGCGGCTGCATGGTGAAGAGGTTACCGTCAAACACACAACAAGGATCAGCCGAGGATGAAAAGGTAACATGCGCCTCAGAGGAATAATGATGAGAGTTTGAGTTTATTTACATGACAATGCTCACACTCAATCTTCCTCTGCATTCAACTGACAGTTTATAATTACAAGAAAACAAATGAAACCTCCTCAGTTAACTCATCTTCCATTAAAGATCACATTGTTTCTTGTGTTTTCATATTTCCTTTACACCCTACACACATGCTGGTTAGAAAATAACTCAGCGATAAAAAATGAATCCAATGTAGAAGTGCAAAAACCTGCAGTTCCTCGAGCGTCCACTTGAGGCTGGCTCCACTAGCCCCTCTGTGGTCACATACACACCCCATTCAAAAAAGACAGTTATTACAGAAGAAATGAACATGTTTACAGCCTGGTACAAAATACTAAATTGGTCTGATCAGCTCATGTCTAGATCGGCACACACTGTACTGGGTTGAATTTTTCGACAATTCACCCGTTTTGGTTTTATGACGGATACGAAATATTCACAATAAGAAGTAGCTGACATGATTGACAGGCGTGCGCAGTGTAACGGTTTGTCAGGAGGCTTAAAACCCGCCTCAGCTCCAGCTCTCAGTCTGTCGTTAGGTTGACTGAAAGTTAGGCTGAGACAGCATTTCCAGCATGGCGGCTGCCGACGATGAGCCTCTGGAGCCCCCTGCAGGAACAGATGGCTGACGTCACTCATGCTTCATCCAGTAATATTTACAGTCTATGGTACCGCCTCAGCTCCTGCTCTCAGCCTGATGTTAGGTTGACTGAAAGGTAGGATGAGACTGGATTTCCAACATGGCAACCGCCTTCAGCTGGCATTAAAAGTCACATTCGGTAACCAATGGGTGACGTCACTCAGGTGTCGTCCATGTTTATTTACAGTCTATGGTTTGGACTTTTGCATCATGTTGCTGTAAAGAGTAACGATGTCAATTATTCAAATATTATTTTGTCACTTTTACTATGAGGTCACTTTGAATTTCACACTTGGACTTAAGTTTGTACTTAAATTCATTAACAGGAAGTTGATAATCTGACATTCAAAGATTTGATCAAGTTAAAACTGATTAGACGTCTTTCCTTTTGAGTTGTCATTTCAAACAGCCAATCAAACATGAGGATACATATTTTTACTATGATGGACAGTGAGGTTGTCCTACAGCTGACTTTAGTTGGTATACATGTGGAGCAAATTGTTACCGTCCGTCTTAGTGATCTCCACTGGTTGTAAAAAAAAACAAGGTTAAAAATGGAGTGGGTGGAACCTGCCTGCAGTCTCAACCTCACACTGACACAGAAGACTTCTCCTTTCAATTATTCGCTTCACGTACCCTCCTCATTTTCATTCCTCTTCAACGTGGAGAATCTGAGCTTAAAGAATTATCCTGCTGAGTATTGTTGAGGTGAAATCTCCTCACTGAGGTATTTTTCTCAAGTGTATCAGCTGCATTGTACCTGAAATAGACTGGATATCCCCAGTTCTTAAGCATTAATCCAGTACCATGGTCCCACTGCCAAGATGTTCTCTCTATTTTCTACTTTTCTTTCCCAGAGACATTTCACTTGTGATTTTGATAACAGGCTTCTCCAACACAGGCCCCTGTCAGAAACACCTGGACGTTCTCGTCGACTTTCAGTCCCGGAGGAGATGTGCTCACATCTGAAGCACAAACTGTCGAGAAGCCATTCAAGTTCAAGGACTCACCAGCAATCGCTCTGACTGTCCTGAACTTCAGCACATTAGCAGCAATGGCACCTTGACAGCGAAGGCAGAGATCCATGAAATGATGGCGCTGCTGGCTCAGAGCTTCATAATAAAGCAGACAGGCTGTTGTGTTGTTGATTCCACACATGTGAGAGACGAGGGTTTCCTGTTTTAAGACCCCAAAAAGCACAGACGGGCTGGAATCTGCTGCCAGTGTGCATGCATGCCTTACTTTAGTGCACTGTGGCGGACCTGACTGACGGATTGGCACGTTGTAGCAGTTTGTCAGGAGGCTTAAGACCCGCCTCAGCTCCAGTTCTCCACCGTAAGGAACCTAATAACTTCAGGTTTCAGTGAAACGTAATGTAAGTGATGCATCATGCAGCACTTGGAGGCGACATCAGGCACCATTAAACACTTCACTCCCCACATGATGTTTCCTCCAGGCTGGCCAGTAAAATCTGTGTCACTGCTGTGACCTCATATACTCTTTTTTTAACTGCTCCAACGCAGCCCGACTGCACGCTGCTGAACGCCACTCACACTGACTCTTTCAATCAGTTCTTCAAAAAACACAAAGAAGACAAATAAAGTCAGGTGTGGGGTACAATGTGTATAAACAACTTGCACTCCAGAGAAAAAGAGACACTGGAAAACAGGTCTAATCAGCAGCTCATACAGACGAGTGTGAGCAAGTTGGGAGAGACAGTTTCTCAACATATTCAATAAATCAGATCTTAGATATTTATCCTCAGGGGGGAAATTTGTGCGTTACAATAGCTCCTACATAGAATATAAGCCCAAGATATAAACTATAAAGTATAAGGAGGATGGTACATATATCATTATCAATTACACGTATGTTGTATATATGTACATCAAAATAAAAGGTATCCATGTACGGTCATACCCTCCAAGTGAACCCTTCAGAGTAAATGTCAGCTTCTCTATTTGAAGACACATCATGACTTCCTTGATCCCCTGTATAAACGAGGGGGGACAGGTAGCCTTCCGTCCAATAGGAAAGACGTACCCAATGGTTGGTGACTATTTTCATCTGAAGAACAATGAACATTTGGTGCTTTGTTGTGAAATAACCAGGACTTCAACGTTCATGTTGAAGGAGGAACTTGTCACCCTGTGCAAACCGACTGACTCATAAGCGTGTTTTCAGCGGCTTTCTGAGGATTAGTCGTCCTGCTAATCGTGACGTAAATGCAATGGCGTTCGACTGGTATGACGTAATACCCTGGCTGGTTAGAGGTACGCCAAAGAGTGCTATAAATGGTTTGGGATGTTTTGTTTTCTTGCAATTATACTTCAAATACAGAGGTCCAGAAGTTACCCAATGACTTGCATGAAATCCAACATCAAGTTCTGAGAGATTTGCATTAGGTGAGGACTATTTTCAGCTGTGGATTAATGAACATTTGGTGCTTTAATGTGACATAACCAGGACTTCAATGTTCATGTTGAAGGAGGAACATGTCACCCTCTGCAAACCGACTGACTCATTAACGTGTTTTCAACGGCTTTCTGTCAACAATAGAGCTGTATGGCACCGTCAAATAAAGTCAGCATCGGGTCATTTCATGGATTTGATTTAAAGAAAAAAAGAACATCTATAACATCATGAGTCATATCGTTTAACATCACAGTTTCTGTATTTTAAAACAGGTTTGCAGAGTGATGCGTGTAAAGAAAAGAGTAGAAACATAGAAGGAAAGCTCAAACCCACAGAAACAGATTTGTATGCTTGACTGAGGTGACAAAGCTGGTGTATTTATAAGAACAAAATGCAACAAAGTGCAATGCAAACAGACTTTATGAATAAATCATGACGAGCACAAAGCTTTTTTTGTAGCTCAAGCTTCACTGGAGAGACGAAAACATCACATCAGTGTTGAAGCGATGAGGACACTCTAACTTTACTCACATTCATCCATGAAACAAACACACTACATGATCTTTACTACATGGGTTTCCTTTGCTTGAGGTGTGACTGGTGCCCTTTTTAATTGTGAAGTTTCAAAACTTCTTCTTCTTCTTCTTCTTCTCTATGATGTTTTTAAGTCAATCAACCAGAAAATGAGCTCCAGCAGCTGCTGTGCTGAATGTGCTCGACTCCAGCAGTGGATTGAAACACTGATTCACATTTTGATTTGTGCCACATCGTTGGAAGAACACAACCTTTGAACGAATACCTGACTGGTGATGTGACATGACATGTTTCTCAAATGTGCTCAAAGGTCGGCTCGTTTAAAAGAAGAAGAAAAAACTTCGGACGAGGATTGTTAATCCTGTTTTTATATATTCACACCATAATCCAGACTCCTTAATGATCCAAGCTCTTATTGATAACACTTTTCTATAATTAAGTGGGAAGATGAGACAACAATATACTGATACATGATTTTATTTTCATTGAAATAAATGCTTTCTAAATGAGCGTCCTGCAGCAGCAGCAGACTTCACTGAGTTTTCTGACCTGAAGATGGTCAACGATGCATTTTGGATTACTTTGACTCCAATGCTGCTGTGCTTGGCCGTGGAGGTTCCCCCTCCTTGCAAGAAATTAAACATAAATTGCATTTCACAACCTCCTTGTCTTTTACTTTGGTGAAGTGTAGCCAGACTTTAGACCTCTTTGATTGTGAAATAATCCACGCAAGCAACCACCAGAATACTGGCTGGTAACTCATTTTAAACAGAAACTTTATTAGACAATCGATTTAAGTTTGTGCACCAGTGATTAGAATGAGGGGACTCGACTGCTCGACAGAGATATACCGATCGTTACGTTAAAGGACCCACGAGACTCGACAGCAGTATCAATTAGCTCAAACATTTTTTTAATTTATCTGGTTTTGTTAAAAAGCAAGAACCCGATCCTATAAGGTGACGTATTACCCTGATCTATGTTTTAAAACTTACTGTACGTATAGTGTTACAATGTTGAATGTCCAAACTAACACACTACATAAAGTGTCAAATCACAAGGTAGTCGTTTGTTAGCGTATTCTGCAGACTTTTCATCCGGCTTCTCTGATTGGCTGGTTTCAATTGGAGAGTCTAAGAAGACTGGTCAGAACATGATGTCAGGCTCTGCCGTCTTCTTACACTTTGGAGAACAGCCCCTCCCCTGGAAATGTTCAAGGACACGCCCACCCTGGAAGGCTTCCAGAGAACTGGCCAATCAGAAGTAAGTGGGCGTTTAGGGAGGGGGGCCTTAAAGAGACAGTAGCTGAAATGAACTGTTTCAGATAAAGGCTGAAATTAGGGTTTTAACGGACGCCCAGAATAAGATAAGTAAGGAATATTTTGAGCTGCAGATCATGCAAAGCTACTTTATAGAGTTCACAGAGTGACATCATGAAAGGAGAGAATGAGAATAATATTTCTCCTTTAGCAGAACCAGGTCTGGATCCGTATCCCTCCATGTGGTGCTCTAACACATGAATACGCCTTCTTTGTTAATCTTTTTTATAACCAAAGGAATGAATGCAATTAAAATTTCCTCAAATCATTTCTTTTCCGGAAGACAAACTATTCTCATTTGTCCATTTTTAGCAGAATCCTAATTTGCCCAGAGAGTTAATCACCAGAAATGAATCTCAGCCTGTGGGAGGCGCTGAATACCTCCGCTGTGACCGGAGAATAACAAATGTCTTGCCCATTGTCTCATCTGTTAATAGTAATTACATCGAGGTGTCACAATTATCTTGATGCTGATGTATTATGTATATCTGTGTGTGTACTGCAAAGAGTCAGAGCTTTGAAAGTTGTGAGAAAACCAATGAAATTGTTAATCATTAGCAGCTTTACATCACAGCCATTGGTTTTAAAATTGGTGACCTACTGGTGAGTCATATGGAGACTTTACAGTTAATCAAACATGTGAAACAGAATCTATCAGAGTGTCTTGGGCGACAGAAAGATTATCAATGGGACAAAGGGAACATACAATAACATTTGTCCCCGTCCTCCCACCAATTATCCCCATCAGCCATCCCGAAAGCAGCGCTCCAAGCCGCTGAATGGCCTAATCTCTCTTCACAAATTAGCTCCCTCTCTCATCTCCCCTTCCCAAATGTACGCTATGCCCTTAAACGTCACATGCTAACGCTGCCTATTCAAAACCATTATCTCAAGGCCGATGACAATGGAGCGAAACAAGAAGGCCGAGAAGGGGGGAAAAAAGAGGCATAAAGAGCCTGGGAAATGCAAAACGTGGGGGTGAATACGAGCAATGTGGTTCGATCTCAGATTCCCCGCTGGCCCTGAGCTATCAGAGCCATTGATTGGCTCATGTAATTCTGCTCTGATTTGGCTTTGGCCAATCAATGCACTGCAGACTCACTTCCTGTGACTGTGCAGCCATTAGACTGGGAGGTAAAAAATCCCACATAGTTTTCTGAAACATACAGTTTACACCCAGCCAGGCCTCTTTAGTGAAAGACCACTGCTGACACTGAGGGCTCCTCTAACAGTCGCTTCCTGCCTCTCTGCCTCATTTCAGAGTCGGTATTGACCCGCAGAATACAAAATGCCTTTTTAGAAGATGTTGTAACCTTGCAAGTGAAATACAAGACATATTCAAAAGGGTTATTGAATGAAGATGCTTCTGACTCTGCAGCCCTGGTCTCTTATTACATCAGAAAATCCTCTTTTGTGCAAATTATTTTTAAAAAAAAGTTTTAAGTAGCTCACAAGAAATACTCGAGCACCAGTCATAGCTGGATCTAGAGCAGCATGGTAATGTGTATGTTTCCTTTAAATAATCAAACAAACTGGATAATTATGATGATTTTTTTTCCTACAAAACAATATAAATATTCATGCTTTTTCCCCAACAGTCCGCTTTAAATTTTCTGCAGCTGTCAATGATTACGTATGCCCGCACGTCTGCTGTATATATTGCCCTGAAATTGTTTTAATGCCTCATTTTCCATTCTCTTCTTGTGCTCATAACCCACTTTTTTTTATCCCACTTTTCTTTGCCTTGTTCTGCATGCTGCAAGCACAACCCATTTCCCCACAGAGATCAATACAGCTTCATCTACGGTAATTTCATTTTAGGGGTCAATAACAGGCCAAACCTTACAGATACATTGGTTTCAGCAATAAAAATGTAATGGTGAAAAAAAAACGCTGCTTACGTCAGCATTGTTTCAAGGTTTCCAATAATCCTGACAGAGCAGAAAAACACCAAAGTACAGAAGAAATATACCGCTTTTGTTTGCTGTGATGGTGCATGTGAGATTTTACTGAATGTGCAGCTTAAAACCAAAACAAGACGCAAAAATACAAATGTTTTCAGTGTCATTCAGAAGCAAAAAACTCAAATAAAAACATCTGTCTATAGCTCCTTTCAGAAGGCTTTTTTTTACATAAGTTCCGTAATGAAGCTCAGCTGCCATCACGTCTTTGTACATTCATTTTCATCCCACGACGGCGTTACATTGGTGTCCCAATCTGTTTATTCACATTGTGTTTCGGCGTTGAGGAAGCACAGCAGGAGCTCCACATACACACACAGTCAGACATGCACACACACACACACACACACACATCGCTGCGCTCCCCTGCTTGCTTCGCTGATCCCGTCTCACCTCTGTAAAAAGTCAGTGTCCAAAGCAGCTTAAACAATACTAACACCTGCTAAAATCTCACAGACAAAGACCCTTTCTAGTCAGTGTCACAGAAATTCAGTGTTGACTTAACTGAACAGGCGTGTGTATTATCTTCAACAAAAACACAAATAGTTAATTCTGCATAATGTTTCAGTGAGACTAATTTGCCTTATGGTAACTATGGAAACCAATGGTTCACATCTAAGGTTCATTAGGTCGTTGTTAGGGTAAATATGAGGTCATATGTTGTAACAGACACTTAGAGTAAATACTTCCATGTACCTTTTCCCTATTCAAACACTGAATGAGAACGTTTCTGAAAACTGCACACAACACTCCCCACACACACACACACACCCATACACACACACACACATCAATGCACACACTGACCAAACAAACATAACAGCACTTCATTCTCTGCTTAATTTAGCCATTGATTTTTCGAACACCAGATCACACCACAGATAGTAGAAGACATCAGGTCGCAATGTTTTATGGTCTTTCAGGAACCCCCACACACAGGCCCACACATACACAAACACACGCCCACACACACATACACAAACACAAACTGAAACAAGGAAAGAAAGACAATGTTTCCCCCGGGATCATCACCCAAAAAAATCACTGCCTACTACTGTTAAGAGATCTAACAGAGGCAGAGTGTGTGATTGTTGTGTGTGATTGTTGTGTGTGTGTGTGTGTGTGTTTACAGCTGCTGTCCCCTTCAGCGTTTGTGAATGTGCTCTCAGATCAGATGTGAACCAGCAGAGATACACACAGACACAGCTGTATAGTAACACATCATCACACACACACACACACACACACATACATGTACAAGCATACAGCCTTAAACACAGGAAAACACACACACACACACAGAATGAGCTGTTTTACTGGCGGGGCATGTCTGGCCTATATATGGGTCATGTATGCCTCATTTACAACATTTCCACTTGTTTACTGAGGATAAGCTAATATATGACTTTATGATATTCATCTTTTTCTTAAACTTCATTCCTAAATTTACTCTAAACTGTCAAAACAACGACATGCATGTTGAACATACGCCAAAGATTGCCCAAAATCTAAAGGATAGTACCAATCTGTTATACCGTGGGTCTTTATTTCAAAGTTTTGGACCATATTTACATCCTTTTTAGTTCTATATCTTTAAATCTTTAAGTATTCACATTGTGTTAAACTCAAAAATAACTACTGAGATCTAAATAAAACAATTAATTGGCTTTATTGATTTATTGAGGATGTCAGTTTCTTCTTATGCGTTAACAATTTGAAAGAGCATATTGTAACCCAGAAGCACTTGTCTCATATTTGCATTCATTCACTGATGTACAATTGTATTTGATGCTGAATTGCTCTGGTGTCAAAATGCACATGTCCAGCTTTGTGCTATATGCTATTTCTTTTACTTTGAGTACTATGTTATTCCTATAAAACTGATGGAAATGATGCGGCTGAGCTATCCTTCAATATAAAGCCAGTTTTGTCCATGTTCCTCAGTAACAATCTGCTCTGCTGCCCTCACAGGGTCGCTAGCTTAGATCAGATCACCGTGGAAAGCCTTATTTTCTTCTTTGACTCTGATCATAAACTCCCAAAACACAACATGAAGTGTTGTTGCTGACTTACAGGCGTTGGTGACGGCGAAGCTGTTGGCCGTCTCGATGTTGTCCACGTGAGGCACCAGGTTGAACGGGGCTTCCGAGGCGTTCGGGCTGGTGTTGTGCAGGAAGATCGCCAACCGAAAGGCAGTGTACTCCTGATCAGTGTTTCTGATGAACAGACCACCTGAGCAGAAAGGGGGGGGGGGGGGGGGGGGAGAAACACAGAAACACAGATGTGATGAGGGGCAAGGGAAATTAAAAGCACCTGAGAGGACTCCACAACCTCACCAAAGAAAGTTCAACCAAAGAAAGCAAATGAAACTGATGAAACAATCACCTCATTACCTGACGATTTTCAAAGGTTGGATACAAATATCTGAAGAGCCAGTAGGAAACTAATACAGAAGCCGCTGAGGTTGTCAATACTTTTCAATACCGTGTGTTTTAAAACAATACACTCCAAGGTTTTTATGATCAACTGTTTGAAAATTACCAAACTTTAAAAAAACCTTCAGATCTTAGTCTTATTTCTAACCGAAAGCTGCTTTGAGTGAAAGAGAGCGATGTTGTTTGAATTGCACAAACGCATTGGCAACAGATTTGTGCAACTTGGACAGTGAGCAGGAATTTTCTTTCGACTTATGGTAATTTAAAAAAAAAACCCAAGAAATTACTCAATATTGGGAGAGTAGGACTTCCAATCATGTTGCCATGGTAACGAAACAGGTATCGATAACGTTTGATTTTCACTAGAATCGTATCGCAGTTGCAGGTATTGTGACAACAGCCAACTTTAAACAGAGATACTAAAAGAGGTTATGTGTCAATTGAATAACTTTAAAGTCATGTCACCCTCTTTGTTGGGATTGATATGTTTACTCATCCTTACAAATACGATGTTTATACAATATTTATGAGTTCAGATCAACCATTTTTCACTTTGAACTGAAACCAAGTGTATTTGCAGTATACAGGGGAGTTAATAAGAGGGATTATTCCCTCCTTTGCTACCAGCAGTTTGAGACACGGTACGGATCCTAATAGTAAAAGTAGAACTTGACCATTATGGGCAAGTCCAGCACTCTCCGAGTTAAATCAGCTGTTTGTTATTTCTTCTGGTAATTGTCTGAGTGTTTTTGCTCTGACTCCACTTTAAAGAGGATAACATTACTTGTGAAGGGTTATGCCCTATTCTCCAGTTACTGCTGAAGTTCTGCACTTGACACCGGAGCACAACAAATGGCTGAAGAAGGTCGTGGGAGACGGTTGTATAGCAACCATCAATGTCAATAAAGAGTCTCAACACTTAGAGGATAGAATTTCTTGGACTGTTCTTTTTCTGCCACTCCTTGGGCATGTTAAGATTTATGTGCACAAAATACATCATTAACTAGAGGGGAAGGTTGTGGTTTGGATTAAAGCAAGAGTCTGCAGTCATTAGATCTGTGAGTTTGTTCATTTGAACAGTAGCTAAATGCTAATGGGAAAAAGCTTGTCTGTGAACCACGTTCAACATCTCAACATAGCCCTTTAGCATTCTGATGATGCTAATAAGAATCAAACACAGAGTACATCAAAGGGTGATGAAAATGTCATTAATCTAAAGGTGTTGAGTCATTAACGAAAGTATCGGACACACTGAAAAACTGATCTGATGATGATGTGTTTTGAAAAGAGTCAGAGGTCTACCCCAGGATTACAATTCACCCAGTGGGGACCATACATATCTGTCTCAAATGTCATGGCAATCCATCCAATTGTTGTTGAGACATTTCTCTATGGAGGAAAATGTCAACATGCTGATGGCAATAGAGGAAAAGGCAGGGGGATCAAAGTCTCGGATATGTTTTTGCACCGAAGCACACTGTAGATATTTTTACTCAAAAATGAAAACTTTGACCTGCTGGTGGCGCTCAAGAAGCGTCAGGGGATTACCAAAGTCATTAAGATTCATCTTTAGGGGATTATAAATGGCTGCACCAAATTTCATGGCCGTTAATTAAGTAGTTTTTGAGAAGATCTGTGCTTGCATAACTTTTAGGAGTATGTGTATCAGAATCTATTGGCTGGAATTGTGGATCAGTCTGGACCTAAAACTCAGACAAAGATCAACCTTTATTCTGTTTTAGAAATTATCCACAGACACAAAAATATTGTCACAGGTGGACCTGGATGTATATCTTAGTTTGTTAGCTCGAATTGCCATTAATGCGCTAACAGAATTAGCATCATGATCGCGGCTACTTATAACTAAAGACGGAACATTTTACGGTACGATACACTTTATTCTTCCCTTGGGGAAGTTTGTATTTTACTGACCAATGTTCAGTAAAAGAGATGGTGTCTTGAATAGGGAGGTGCTCTGTTGGTTTCTTAGCATCTATGCAGTCTGTAACGCTACAGCTGCGTCATTGGTCAAAAGTCAGCTGGCAAGATTCAGCTGAATGAATTTAAGCGTTTAAAACGTTAAAAGGGGATTCACAGACAGTTTTAGTGGCTGTGGTCAGAGAGGAATCCTAAATCATATTAGTTGCAGACACAACTGGCTGGACTATATATGAAATGCAATAAAAGGCCAATATTGTTCTGCTAAATCACTCTGCCAATATCCTATCACCAGCAATTCTGAGGTAATCTTGCAGCATAGCAACTCATGACTCTCAGTATCATTAGGCTGTGTGACAGTGAACGATACAGTCGGATTCGTATATTTATCTCCTTTGTTTGATATTAATGCAGGAGAAAGAATGATATCAATCTCCAAATATCTGTCTGGATCAGCTCAGCTTTTCATTCAGGTTTTCACGCAAGAGCAGCTCCAGTGTCAAAGATCAGTTTGGCATCAGAGATAAGACTTCACTCCTGCTTTCTCTTTTTTCTTTCTTTCCTTTTAAAACCCAGCAGTGTCCATATAAAAAGATCTCGACGATGCAGTTCACGATTGTGCAAATGTCAGTGGTGTTTTAGGGTTGGCAGCAGTTTGTTTCACTTTCGAATATCGTCCTTCAGGCTGTATTTCTTGCGACGAGATTGTGTAAATGTCATTAAAAGCAACATGCCAGTGTGTGCTTTTTTTATGGCTGACCTCTTTAAAAGGTAAACTTTAGAATATATCATGTAAATCCTTTCCATCTCTTTGCATAAGTGGAACAGAAATGGAACAGAGTTTTTATATGATTTCCTCTGTGATGGTCTAACGTCTCACAGAAGATTTTAATTCCTGATTTTCCAATAAATAAACATGATCTGAATATTATCTTTGCAAATGATCAGTAGGAATGCCCTCTACACATTTCACATTTAAAAACTTTATCTTCACTGCTAATTAAAACAGGATAAAAATCCAGCTCTGACCTAAATCCCACTTACTCAGCTATGACTTCCCCTTCTGCTCACTGTTACACAAAATGAGATTCAAAATTACACACCGAAGGCGCCCCACACTTTGAAGTTTCATAAATGCCATATGGTTTGCCAAAAAACAAGACTCTTGTGGCTCCAAAGCGCCTGTTTGTTTTTGACCTCATTTCCACCTGGTATATTCTGCCAAGAAGATGACATCTGGCTTTTGAATTTAAAGGAATTACGAGTGTTAGCTCAATTCTGCTTGCATTGAGATCACATCTACAAATGCAAATTGATCGAGAAAGGCTGGCCGACTTGTCGACTGTCTTTGGTCAGGGGAAAACAAAGCAGGATACTCTTGAGTGGGGGGAGGGGGGGCTGCACTGTGCAAGGTGAGGGTCACAAGACAGATGAAATTTACCATTGCTATGCTAGGGCTACTGGCTAACTTGAACCATGCTATTTAGTGTGAACAGGTAATAAGTGCTAGTGTGGTGCTGCAGTCCCTCCAGAGTCCTATGTTAGCTTTACAACAAACTGAATTTCAAAGCACAGTCAGTTTAAGTGTGGAAGACGCACCTTTAATACATTTTTCATTAAAAAAAAAGGGGCTGGTTCTTAAATACAACGTACCAGTGTGACCCAAATACCAGTAAAAAATGCTGCACCGTCATGACCACAAGTGAAACTTCCCCCCGTCACCCACTGCACAGGACCTGATGTGATTGAAAATCCGCCTCCATTCATTATGCATAACATGCGGCCGCTCTGCTGTGCAAAACGTGCTAGGACACAGAGCGACGCGTACCAAGCTGGCGGCGCCACTTTTTAACAGCTTTTCTCCATCATTAGGTCAAAATCATGCATTTAAATAAATAGTGGTATACTGTTCAGTAAATAAACCTTCTGGGGTGCTGGTTTGATTAAAAACCAAGTGAACTGCGGAGGTGGGCAGTTCTACTTTAAGCAAATTGGTCACAGGCTGTGGGTCTGTACTTCACAACTATCAACGTTACAGTAGGCTAAGTAGGCTAATCACTGTACTGGTATGACTTTCCCTTTTACTCACTGTCCCCATTTTATATATATTATATTCTGGATATATTGAAGATTGAACTCTTATTTCCAATGTTGGAATAAAAAGCGTTTGGGCGTTTTGTCGTTTTCTTCTTTTTTGGTGTAGTTTTTTTTAAACTCAGTCAGACTGGTACAAGTCCCCCTTTCTGGTATTGGTGTTCAAAAAACAATAAAACATGTTTAAAATTAGAGGATTTTGTTGTCTTGGCTCAGACAAATATTGAACTCACTCACTGCAGCCATAAACAGGAGGCATCGTCCAGGTACAGAGTAAACATCAAGGAGGATCTGGTGAGGCACAAACACTTGGTGCCCTGTTCTCTCAGTCAGGGTCTTGGTCATATTTTGCATTGTTTTAAGAACAAACTGCTGCACACAAAAAGGACAGCTTCATGTTTGTTTCGGATCAAATTCCAACAGGACCAGGATCAGAAATGAATTCAGACATGATCTAGTTGTAGTCTTGTAAGAAATAGTACCCCTTCAGGATCCTCTGTCTTGTAAAATGTCTCTTTATCTTTGGATGTGAGAGGAAGTCTTTGGAGACCCTAGCATTCCAAAAGTCTTCTATGTTGGTAGGCATTAGGAGGAACTGAAGCTGCATGGGCTCGATTTATTTTCCCTTTGCTGAGGAGTGAGTATCTGCAGCTTCTTGATGAGCACATGTGCTGCAAGCAATAGAGAGAGCAGCTGTGGTCGATTCAAACTCAAAGGTCGGCAAATACTGACATTACTTACTGTAAGTCCATTTGGGGTCTTATAAAGATGCAAAAGTTACGTTTATGTCTCTTAAAAACAGAGAAAGAGCAGAGGAGGTGACACATGGGTGCAACTTCGACATTGTGCAGGAGTTTGCTTGCAATCTATAGTCATTAAACCCACAAAAAATACCAAATACTAAGCGCCTAGGACTTCTATTTAAAAAAATAGCTTTTCTTTGTTCTGAAGCGGTATCGCAACAGGTACCGATTTTTATCAGTATGGTATCAAGGTCTAAAATTCCTGTATCCTGACAACCCTATCAGGTACACCCTTCATGTTAAAGCAGGTGGATTTGAGGTCTCCATAATGTAACTGATCTCAGTGTGTGTAAGAATCTGGCCACATCAGTTTTACCTCAGGGAATAACCTCTGCAGACATGCTGCCTTATGAGAAAATCACATCCACACACAGCCGGGCCGCTCAGATGATGTAAAGTTATTCTTCAGAAGTGACACAAGCTTTGAGATCCTTAGCAGAGAACCAATGAGTTCTTACAGTTGAAGGTCTTTTTTTGATGCTCGATCCAAAAGAAAACCTGGCTCACTTTGAAGGTAAATGTGAATCAGTTCGCTTCTTTGTCATTTTTACTATATTTTAAAAATACTACTTCTTCTTTATTTTGCCAACGAATTGACTTTGTGTCAACGGTGGCCCCTCTGCCCTCCACAGAATGCTGCTGCTGTCTAAAGCCCGAGACGCAGAAAGAGAGACGCTGGGGCATGAAACAAAGCGGGATCTATAATTCTCCAGATCTGTCTTTAAATGTGTGACTGCTGTCAGAATGTATCTGTGCACACATTGCTGTGCTGGATGCATGTGTACACAGCAAATTCCCCCCCTGCTAATAAGTGTTGATTTTTCAGTGATAATTATTTGAAACAGATGAGTGTTGCAAACAGGGATGCTTGCACTCTTGATAACTGAAGTGATGCTACAAACTAGAAAGTGTTCAATGCAGTATCCGTGTGTGTGAGGAGACACTGGCACTTTGTGGATTTTTACACTTTCAGAGGTCAGTTTCAGGGCTGCTGCAAAATATGATGACACAGGTATCATATCAAGATGTGTTCAATTACTGGCAGCAAAAAGAGATCAAAGAAAGTGGATATAATTTGAGGAATATCAGTCTGGAAGAGCGTAGAAACTGTAAAGCAAAATTCAGTCGTTTTGCTTAAATCAGCAGCGTGCATGACTTTAGCATGATGGCACAGCAGAAGCACAGATGCAGGTTAAACCCCCCCACCCGGATCAAGCGTCCCCTGTTGCAGGGGTGCTGTTCTGTAACAGACCCTGACCTCTGGCCTCCCACCTCCCTGAAGGGGCCGGGGAATCGAGTATCACGTTGATATAAAAGGACAAGGAGAATCATTTGAACAGCTTGTCATTTTTCATCAGCCTCAGCGTTTCTGATGTGCCTCGACTACTCTGCAAGCAGGCGTGCAGGGAACGGAAAAGCATCAAAAAAGTCACTTGGACTGCAGAAATGAGCTCCAGAATTAAGATCCTTACACCTTCTTTGGGCTACGAAAAAAATCTGAGGGAGTGGGATTTATAAAGGCAAAAAGCATGAATGACTGCTTTTCTGATAATTGATTTTTTTGGGGAGGGTTGTGATGATCAACAACTGGAGGTCACAGTTTGCCCTTCTTCTCATTCCCTGCCTTTAAATCAAACCAGTCAATCTGCCTGCTAGTGAAATTAAAACCATGAATCCTTCATCTTTTATTCCCTTCTGCGATAAACACTGTGGAGTTTTTGAATACAAGCATGCAAGTGTTTATTTTAAAAAGAGTCCAACTGGGGGGGAAAAGAGGAAATAGAGGAGCTGTGAGGCCTGTGGGACCGAGGCACAGAGGGGGACCGGGGGTCTGCGAGAGTGTTAACAGCAGTCAATGCACAGGCAGCCTGCATAGGGAATACACACACACACACACTTTGCTGCTCTGATCTGCTGCAGTGGCGGAGTGCACTGGGATACACACTGTAGCCTGCAGATACAAAGCACATTAGGTGTGTGTTTTAAACATGTACAGCATCAACAGAGGCAACAACGCGGTGTGCATGTGAAGAATAAGAAAAAGAAAAAGACTGCGGAAGAAATCCCCACTTTGAGTAGTGCTGAGGTGTTAAATGGCAGCATGCAGGACGTCCACAGATTCATCCACATGATTCATACCCTGCTCGGGATTCACATTAAGGGCTCACACTTACCGATCTGAACGCTGCTCGGGAAAGCACCCATTGTCAGTCCCCAAAAGCCCGAGAACATCAACAGAAACCAGTCGCGAGAAGAAATCCTCATTTTGTCTCGGTTATAAACTGATGAGAGACATCGAGCAGGTTTAATTAACAACCCCGGGGCAAAAGCAACATCACGGGGGGAGAAAAAAAACAAATAGATAGAAAAAATAATTCAAATGTCCCTTAAATATCCATGTCTGATGTGGATGTCCTTCTTTTTCTTGGATATTTCCCCCCGCAGAGCCGCGCGTTTGTGCCGTCAAACTGCGTCCGTCCGTCCGGCGCTGGAGATTTTGCGCACAACACCACCAAGAGGAGATGAGAGGAGAGAGGAGAGGAGAGGGGGGAGGTGGAGGAGAGGGCAGCATCAGCCAGCGGCGGCCAGTGCGTCTGGATGTGGCTCAACTCACATCACAGCAATAACACACATGCGCCTTTTACCCGAGCGACCGAGCGGGGCAGCAGGAGGGGAGGCGGTGTCAGTCAGCCCGCTCAGAAAGTCTCGTATAGCTCATTTAATACCAAAACTTCCAGAGCTGCTGGTCCGGAAATACACAGGATATCTGTGATGGCTGATGTCTGACAGGAGGGATGTGATTGATTTTCACAGATAAATGATCTAAACTCTTAATAAAAGCTCTGTTCTCTGCGTAACCTTCATGCTCAAATCATTCCGCACACTGGCTTTGAAAGGTGCCATTTAAAATGCATTAATTGCCAATTAATAGGATTATTCTCAGCAAGCTACATTCTATAGCCCATTGTCCGTGAAATTATATTTTTCCTTCCTTTTGAGGGATTAAAATGGCTCCACGCTGGAGCCTAATATCCTAATATATCTTCTTCTTTTTTCTTATACCCGTAGCAGGGTGCAGTGTGTCATTAGGCTCCAAGTACATGTTGAGAATACAACCCAGAGAATAAATAAATAATTAGACAGAAAAGAAAAATGTATTGCTGCATTTTTTCAGTATGCTTATAAAACTGTTGGATTGCACACAAATAATGACACATCTTTTCTTTAGTTGGAGCACAGCAGCATTCTTAATTCTTGCAAATTAATTAAACAAATATTTCAATAATTCTGCAAAAACAATCAGGTGGCCAAAGAAATTGCAAAAGGTTGCAAAAACCCACACGTCATCACGTTTCAGCATCAAGTTTTAGTTAAGTTTAAAGGTCCAATCTGTCAGATATCTACTCAATTTAATGATAAAGTGACCTTACTATATGATCAGACATTAGGGAAACATGCTATGTTGAAGTGCTGGCTTCTCTGACAACAATGCAGCAGCCAGTATGTCCTCCTTCTAACTTTAGATTCTGGTCCTGAATGGTCTGGATTTGTTTGGACCAGAGAAGGTAGGCGGTTTTAATGCCCCCCCACACGGCCGTTTTGGACGCCCCTCGGTTTGCCAGATATGAGAGCAGTTATCAGGTCAAACCAACAGGTGTTGCAGCGATGGAAGCGGGCAAGAGAACTGGTTCAGATAGAAGTGATTGTACCCGACCTAAAAAGCCTCTGCATGTTTCTAATAAGCTCCACGAGCAGAAACGTGCTCAAACTAGGATCAATATTGGAGATGCTTTTGAAAAACGGAGAGAGGTTAGAACGCAGAAAGGTTTACAGACCGATGCAGAGCTGGATAAACACTGAAGCTTCAGTGTCCACCACATGGCAACCTGCGTGAGCATCCACTCTAAGGAGGAGGGGGCGGGGGGAGACACCTCTCTCCAATGTTGAATTTGGACTGCAGTACCCATTTAAAACGCTAGGTGTCAGTTACATATTGTGCAGAGCTCTATGATAACTACAGCGGTAGAGGATGTTAGCATAGCTGATCTTGTGTAGCATAATTACTGCTAAGGAAACAGCTGTAGCCTGCGGAAAAAAAAAATGCTGCACTGTCCCTTTAAGCTGATGGTTTTGTGTATAACTAACTTTGATCGTCATAACTTCAGCCAGGATCTTTGCTTCAGTTGTATTTGCATCCTTTAAAACATGGGTTCACATTGGTACACTGCTCTACAATGCCCCCACACTTCCTGGTGGTGTTGCAACGTTTGGTGCATATCCGTGAGCTTCCAGAAAACATGAAGAAATATGGATGTGATGAACCCAGAATGTGGACAGAAGGCTCTATTTGTATCTCGGCCTCAGAGCATAAATGAGTCTTTCGTAAATGTTCTTCGCCACTGGTTCTTAACACACTTAAAACCAGTGGGACGTTTAGGAGGTATATAATCTGCATTCAGCTCAAGATGTCCTAATTTTAAGGTTCGTAGCTGCTTCCATTGAGCTGTTTGAAAACAAGTAATCATGCGTGAGACACTGTTGGACAAAGAGCTGTATGGTTTTTGAATATGTGAAAGGATGGGTCCCATTTATCCTTCAGCACTCGAGTGTGCTGAATCTCTTTTAAAAAAAGAACAGATAAAAGTGGCACATGTTCATCCTTGAGAACAAATCTCCAGCAGAAAGGCTGCAATCTCGTCGACCATAAATGGAAGGTTAAACACTCTGAATCTGATTAAAAGGAACTTTGCACATCAAAACCATCATATACATATTAGATTTTAAAAAGGGAAGAACATTTGCTGCAGCTCTTCTCTCTGTTGGTTAAAACTCTAAAGCAGTTTGAACTTTGGACAATTTTTTAAAACATATTTCTGTTCAGTGTTCAGCCAATGGGTGCCTTGGTCAGTTTCAAATCATGGTTACAAATTACCCACTAATAGACCATAGCCAATATAAACAAATGGACAACATGCCTCAATCTTCTCCCGTTGGGTAAAGATGAAGCCAGAATATCCCAGTGACTGGCGCTGACATATTGAGAATGTGTAACCGGAGTCTGGACAGCAGGGATTGGCTGGAAGAGCCACAGTATTGACATTACGCTGCTTCCACTTACCAAAACATGCATAACTTACAGAAACAGCACAGATCCCTGAGCGGAACAGATTCGTGTCTGAAGCAGATCCATGACACTGTTAGCGTTTGTTACATTTCCTTTCGCCATTTCTTCTCAGAAAAAGAATCCTTGAAAACAAATTTGCCTGATATTTACTCAAAATGACTAAACAGGTTTTGAGAAAATTATCTGAAGTGCATTTTTGATTTTATAGTTTGACAACAGACTCATAATGGATGAAGCCTGAGTGACGTCCCCCATCTGTTGCTGCAGGGAGCTTTGGAGTCACATCAATGGCGGTTGCCATGCTGGAAATCCTGTGTCAACCTAACTTTCAGTCAACCTAACGACGGGCTGAGAGCTGGGGCGGGTTTTAAGCTTCTTGACAAACCACTCAATCGCGCCCGCCTGTCAATCAGGTCAGCTATGCGCCTCATTGTGAAAAACTCATATAATCAAAAAATTAATTCCCCGTACAGTGTGTGCTGATCGAGACATGAGCTAATCAGACCGCTTTCGTTGTTTTAACCAGACTGTAAACATGATCATTTCTGCTGTAACAACTGGCTTGTTTTGAATGGTACTGTATGTGACTTCAGGTTCTCCAGCCAGCCTCTAGTGGACACTCAAGGAACTTCAGGATTTTGCACTTCCGCATCGACTTCACTCTTCAACACATTAGGTTCCAGCTTGAGTTTGACCCATGTCTCATCTGTTAACATGGAGGGTTTGAAAAAAAGTAATGTGAACAGCCAAACCAAAAATCGCATCCGAGCAACAAATCCAAAATGAGCATTAAAGTTTGCAGTGTTAACGTAGTCTTTGTCATGCAGTTTCCCGAAGGTCAGACATAAACTTCCACCCTCCTCGGGGTTTGTTTTCTTTCTGAACTCCATTATATTTGCTGCTGCAGAGGTCTGATTTCCCCACAGGAATCAATAAAGATTCATTTTATTTTCACCTTTTGATAAACTGCTGCTGACGTTCAGAGAAACTCATTTGATTCCAGTGAATATTCTCATCCGTCCGTCAATACTTTATCATGAAGTCATTTTAAATGTTTTTCTCTTTATTCCATACGGGCTAAAATAAACCTCCTAATATGAACACCAGTAAGAGGTTCACGGGTATCTTTGTCTTTATTCTGTACACAAAATCTGCAAAAAGGAAAAAAGTCCTTCATGGCCTTTTAAGTAAAGTACTCGTCTCCTTGATGCAGTTCTTGAGATCTAAGTAACATCTCTGTGAAAACATTTACTCATAGCTCTGGAGGAAGACGAGTAAAAAGCTTAAGGTTTGACGTCGTATGATAAAATGTAGTAAACAGATTCATTCAAATCTCTAATGGATATCAAATGTCCCAATCATTTTGCTTCATTTTTATTAGCCTCTGACCAAACAAAAAATTTAACCAGCAATCCATCAATTTTCTTCCGCCTATTCAAGGATGGGTCGCAGTGGTCCACCAAGACTTCCCTCTCCCTAGCAATGTTTTCCAGCTCCTCCTGGGGGATTCTAAGGCATTCTACAGGCCAGCAGGGAAAGGTAATCCCTCCAGCGAACTCTGGGTCTACGCCGGGGTCTCCTCCCAGTTGGGTGTGCCCAGAAGACCTCCAAAGGTAGGCGTCCAGGAGGCATCCTACTCAAGTGCCCCAACCACCTCAACTGGCTCCTTTCTATGCGATGGAGAAGCTGCTCTACTCTGAGCTCCCCCTGAATGTTGGAGCTCCTCACCCTATCTCTAAGGCTGAGCCCAGCCACCCTCAGGAGAAAGCTAATTTTGGCCGCTTGTAGCCACAATTTTTATACTTTCGGTCACTCCCCATACCTCATGACCACAGGTGAGGGTTGGAAACGAACCCAACGCCCTCATAACTGCCGACGCTGAGCCAATCCGCCTGAAAATCTCATAGTCCATCCTACCCTCACTCGTGAACAAGACCCCAAGATACTTAAACTCCTTCACTTGGGGCAAGGACTAACTCCCCACCCGGAGGGAGCGATCCACTGTTTCCCACTAGAGAACCATGGCCTCGGACTTGGAGGTGCTGACCAGAAATCGCTTTATTTATATGGTTTTCATGACCCTAAAAAAGCTGCTCTATCAGGCAATAAATAAAATGTGGCCCAAAAAAAAGTAAATATGTGTCTAAAAATGTGAAGCTACGTTAATTATAAACTAAATGCAAAAGATTACGTTGTCTATTTAGCGCTAAAGTTAATTAAAACACTGTTAAAGCTCCTATGAAGAATTTTCGGTTTGTGTAACTTTTGGCGCCCCCCTGTGGACAAAGCTGCACTTCTTATGTCTTTGTTGATCTTTCCCTGAACATGCAATGATAGTGTTTACTGACCTAAACTTCATCCTGCTCTCCTTTTTAACTTATTGTGAAGTTTTGTTGTGGAAAAAAAAAAGATTCTCTTCAGCATGCTGTGAATCATCTCGTCTGACACCTACCTCATAGCAGCTGTTACAGACTTGAAACACTACAATATAGAGATAGTCCGTTTTGTCACTGATGGTCTAGTTTGCTTTGTAGGTCATAAAGAATTATTCATATCAATTTGAGTCTGTTTCATAATCAGTAAAAACTCACGAGCCAATGAGAGCAGTCCTTGCTAAGGTTCCCCATTGACCCACACCAAGCGCATTGAGAGCAGACATCATCCAGGAAGCGTGTCTTGTTAGTGGAGCTGACAGTTCCTCCTTAAAGGCGGCTTCCTGGAAGCATTTAAATGAAAAAGTTTGCTGTATGTTAAGGAAGTTGCTGAGTGCCTTGAGAGAAATCTGGAAAAGGAAGAAGTCATCCAGTGGAAGTCGGCTGCTGTGACTTTATGAGCACTTCCTGAGAGACATTAGCTTCATGTCAAAAAGTCCTAAAAGATCTCTCAGGATAAGCAGAAAAGGGAAGTTTGAGGTTTTAGGGGGCTGAGAAGAGCAGAGGGAACTGAGAGGCCATGTAGTGGAACCATCTGACTTTATGAATCCAGCAGCAGGGAGAAATCTCTGACCGCGGCCACATCATCTTAAAGTGCTCTGGGATTAAAGGGGAGAAAACCTAAATAAAGAATAGCTCCCGGCTGAAGACCCTGCAGATAGACTGAAAAAAGAAGTAGAGATAGCCTCTGAATTGGAAATGTGAAGCTAATGCTGCCTGAAACCTGAATTCATTCTAATGGCCAGCAGGGGGAAACTCCACTGGATGTTTTTGAGTCTTGCAAAAAACGACCCTCCTTTTTACTTGAGTCATTACCTCAGTAACCATTTTCCTCAGGGACTCCCGGTCCTGATTGAGTTCCTGCACAATAAGCCGGTTTAAAGAAATACATTTGGCAGCTTCTCCTATCAGAACCAGATTTACTAGTTAGTTTAGCTAATAGCTAACTTTTATCACTTCAGGACCGCTCTGCTGGTCAAATGCTATGTCGTCCGCTACTTGGCTGCTAAGCTGTAGCTCAGGTTAATGGCTACTTCCATAATGCTCACTACCTATCTCATAGGAGCTGCGCGGTTTGGCAGTATTTTGATCTAGAAAAAGGAGAGAAAGTTATACAGATGAAGCCACAAAAAACTTCCCCTATTTTGAAATATTGGTGCAGTTGACCTGCAGGGCCACCGTATTTTCCATTCCATAATGCATGTTGTTCGTGTTTTGGGTCCAGTCAAATTCAGTTTAGGGACAAAAATCTATAAATATGTTGGATACCTGTGACAGCCAACAGTAATTGACCAGTACCACTAAACATAGTGTATGTCAAAGGAAGGAAAATGCAGGATTAGTTTCGCACCCCATGCACAGAGGATTTAGTCTGATAACAAACCTGCAGCTCCTTTCCCACGCGTCATTCCTTCGATCTCCTGGATTTACGACACTATTCCCTGTCCTGTCTAAATAAAGGCAAAAGACCGAAAATAAATCTTTAAAAAACAAGAATCGCAAAAGAATCAAACATTGCATTAAAAGTTACAATATTCTTTGACTCCCCTAAAATGTGAAATCTTTCTTTTCAAGTCAAAAAAGTTTTTCAATAAGAACATTTTGCCCGATTCTTCAGGAAAACTACTCGTGCGAGCAGAAAGGAATCAGCTGTATGGTGCAGGTCCTGAGAGTGAGGCTTGTGTGAAGTGTAAGAAACAGGAAGTCTCCAGTCTGCTTTTCTTGAGGATTGCAAATGTATGTTCCTGTTAAATGGTAATGCAGTTGTCAGGACAGATTTGGAGGTCGACACTTTCTTTAAAAAATCTGCCAACGTGACACAAGAAGTCCAGGTTTGATTCAAGTCTCGACGGTTTGATTTTAATGCTTTACGAAATGTCTGACCCCTGTTTATAAAACATTAAAAACTTTAAAGAGACTTGAGTTGGATAATGGATGGCAGCAATGTGACACACACATAAAAAACGGTGTTTCAAGTGCACTTTAACAACTGCATGATGCTGTAGAGCATCTATTTTAATCCAGACTGTACTTTTCTGCATAAAGGCAGCTGCTGTAAACACTTCCCCTTCACCACAAATCAGTTTTTAAGTATACTTAACTGCAATCTCCTTCCAGCCTCATTCATCACACTGCTCCTTCTCCATTATCCAATTTACCGCAGAGCCCTTTGCCAGTAGAGACGACATCATATAGATGAGACATCAGTGTGATGTATGTCAGCCGTTTGCATCAGTCTCGCTGCGGCTCTTTAAATTCAGTTCATTGTGTTCAGTTCATTGCAGAGGTTCAGAGTCTTTCCTAAACGAGTCTTTGTCTTTATAATAATAAAAAATAATTCTGAGATTAATCCTGACACACACAGCAAGGATCATGACGCTAACGGGCTAAACATGAACAAATGGCGACAAGTTAGCAGACGTCGACAATATGACACACTAATACACAAACGTGAAATCAAGGAGTAATCGTGATGGCAATGTTTGTGCTGCTTTGTGTGTTTGTGGGATTTCTCTAGGAGAATAAAAAAATCGTCTTACTACAGAAGGAAACTCAGCTACGAGTGGCAGATAAAATAATAACGATGATTATCGCGATATTAGTTTCCTCATTATAAATATAACAAATGTTCGATAAAAGTTCGATAGATTTAAACCTGTAATTTCACCACCCTAACACTGGGGAAAGGGGGCGCTAATGCACCTTAAATGCTAGTTGCCATCTGACATCAAAGAGAAGAAGAAAAAGACGACTAACAGCCAATCACGTCGCAGGAATATCAAGAAAAGGTGACATTTGGCTAGACCTTTGGCTCAGTTATTTCCTTGAGAAATAAGAAAATGCAAATAAACATGATGGGGCAGCTGTGGCTCAGTTGGTAGAGTCAGTCGTCTCTCAACCGGAAGGTCGAGGGTTCGATCCCCAGCTACTGCAGCCACATGTCCGATGTGTCCTTGGGCACGACACTTAACCCCGAATTGCTCCCGCTGCTTCATCGGCAGCGTATGAATGTGTATGAATGGGATAAGTAACTTCTGATGGTCTCTTTTCACAGCAGCCTCTACCATCAGTGTGTGAATGTGTAGGTGTGACCTGCGGTGTAAAAAAGTGCTTTGAGTCGTCAGAAGACTAGAAAAGAGCGATACAAGCTCAAGTCTATTTACCATGATGCAGAGAAGTTGCCGGACTGTGTCCACCTTTCTATTTAACCAGTTCCATTTTCAAACAAAAGACAGCTTTTGTTCAGTGGATGCACTTAACCAACAAGGAGACAAGATGCTCCACCATCCCTGTGAGAGAACAAAAGAACAGACATGTCTTAATCCTGCCATAAAATGTCGTGTTTACTTACATCTAAATATTCAGCGTTACTTGAATAGAAGGATTTAGATTTAGTTGTTTTGTTCACAGGTGTTTTCTTTTTCTTGGTCCTCTGTGATCTGGGACTATAATAAATTAAGACGACGTCAGAGTTTGTATGTGAGCAGTCGGGACACTGCTTAGATTTTGCATCAAGGTGGAGTCTCATAGTAAAGGCTCTAAACGGCTCAGTGTGTTCAAACTAGACTTCACAGGAGTTTCTCTGACACTGCTGCTGCTCTGACACGCAGTCTGCTCCCACAGGACCCGGGTCTGAATCTGACCGACATTGTGGATGAGGTTTGGTGCGTGCGTGTGTGATGGCTCTCTGCCATAGCTCTGGAGCTGAACAGATGGGAAGCCTGCAGTAGGTTTTTCCTGCTCACATCAGGGGTGACTGAGAGTGTTGTTCAACTGCTGTCAGGGAATCCCGGACACACATCGTCAGTGTGTGTGTGTGTGTGTGTGTGTGTGTGTGTGTGTGTGTGTGTGTGTGTGTGTGTGTGTGTGTGTGTGTGTGTGTGTGTGTGTGTGTGAGTGAGTGTGTGAGTGAGAGACAGAGAGAGAGAGAGAGAGAGACACATCAAGTTTTCAGCTCAGCAGGATTCATCCTCCCTCCGTCTCCTGGACTTGAGATTTCAATTTCCAGTTCTTGACACTCGATTTTTCTAAGTGCCAGAAAAATGAAAGAATTCTTTTGACGATTTCCAGAAGTGTAAAAAAGAAAAAGAAGGAAAGACCGAGATAGAAAAGAATAAGGTTTGTTAAAGTAGAAAAGGGCTAAAAATCACTTCACCGTCAGTTCTCTTTCTCTGTTTAAGTATCTTTTCAATAAAAGCAGATGATGAATCTGAATGGGACTTCAGAGACTTTATACGGATATTAAAGCACTCAGATGATGCCGTGTTCAGTGTATCATCTTCAGTTAGAAAAAAAGACTCCCACAAGTGGATATCATTGAAATGTTAACTTTAATTTGTTATCAAGAGAAGCTGATAAGCTCTTTGAAAAGTCTGGCTGAGAGTTACTTTAACAAAGCTGAATGTGTGGACTTTGCCGTCTCTGTGAAGGACATGGACGTTGGATTAAGTCTTTTATCAGCTGTTATACATCAAAGTTTTGTGGCGTACAAAAGCTGCTTTCACACTTGCGAATAACTCTTGAAGTTCTCAGAGTGAGCTGCATGTGTGAACGCAAACAGCTGAATGTTTCTCTCACCCCCAATTTTCACATACTCCATCAAATGCGCGCCACTGTTTTGCTCCGTCGGTTGGCGTGCGCCCTGCCCCACTGGATCCGTTTCTGGAACTAAACGCAGCCATGAGCAGCTGTGCTCACATCACAGGAGAACTAGAAGACGAGAATAAAGAGAAAAACGTGCAAACAGGGTGATGCTTTGTCTCTCTGAGGTCGCTTTGTTCCTTTGGTTCCTGTTTTGATGTAATGTCGATAAATATCGATCGTATATTGTGTTTTGAAATTCACTGGACGCTCTGTGTGTTTCCTTGTCTGACTTCCTGTCTGGCTCGATCTATTCTGTCCAGCTTGTTGATGCCTGCAGCGTACTCCGTCAGAAAATAGACTTGCAGCGTATTTGTAACGGAGCGGAGATGGACCGCGGCACTCGTTGTGGGAACACAAGCATTTTCTGTTTTCGTGAGAGAACTAAAGCCCCCTGCCAAACTTACATAGTGCTATAAGCAGAGGACCAGGGCGATATGTGAACATGGGAGGGAGGATATTTTCTCTGTTGAAAGTTGTTTTACTATTAGATCAACTTTGAAACGACTATATTAACGTGTAAAAGTTACATACTGTTGCTTTAAAACTGTCGAGCTTTGAAGTATATGCTAGTGTACACATTTAAAACTCTCCGTCTACAGCCACAAGCTGCTCGATAAAAGGTGTCTCCTTCGCTGCATTTAACACAGCGTGTCACCTGATTAAATTTAGAGACGAGTCTCCCGGACGGCGTTATGACCAAACGAGGAGGACGGAGATGTTCAGGTGGAAAAAAATCAGAAAAAAGCATTTAGTGATTTTGGATGACAACAGATGGTGGAAAGAGAAACAGGGTGATTATAAAATTACTTCAAACATGTTAATCCTCATCAGTCATGCTTAAAACACAGGAAAAAGAGAGGGGGGGGTCAGGTATCGACTGTGTTAGTTAGAAAAACAATATCAAATTCATAAAGTGCTACACAAACCGTCCTCTGAAGCCGACTGTGCAGCAGCGGCGGCGGTGATTAGTCTCTGCATGAAATTTAATTTCCACAGGAGGAAGATTCATTAAAAATGTATCTATTCAGACACTGTGAGGCATTTCGACTGCTCTGACCAAATTTACTGGAGATTTGCCTCTTGGGATGAATGAAAAAAAAAACAGTTTTGACTCATCGTTATATTATGTTTCTGGCATCCACTCATTAGGCTGATTATCCCCTGTCAGGGTTTTGTTCAACAAATATTTGTGTTTTTGCAGAGATGGTTTTATTTCTGTTGAATATTCAAGAGATAAGTTAAATGGGGATAAATTCATACTTGTTTATTCACAGTCTAATGAGAAGATTACTAAAATAGGACACTTTTTTTAGTAGTAGGTGATCTGTGACATTTTTTTGGTGAGATTTGTTCTTGTCATACAGAATGATGTATATACTAGTGGTGACCTCAGATAGTCAAGTACTCGAGGATTCGTTCGTCAGAGCCTCACCCGCCACGGTTTGCTCCGTCGAACGGCGCGCCCATGCCCCACTGGATCCGTTTCTGGAACGTGAGCGCAGCCATGAGCAGCTGTACACAAATCACAGGAGAACTACAAAATAACGTGGGAATAACGAGAAAAATGTGCAAACAACATGTTGCTTTGTCTTTCTGAGGATGATTTGTTGTTCCTTTGGTGCCTGTTTTGACGTAATGTTGATAAAGTGATGGAAAATACGATCGTGAGTCCGTAATTGTGTTTTATTTAGAAATTGACCGGATGCTCTGTGGGTTTCCTTGTCTGACTTCCTGTCCGGCTCGATCTATTCTGTCCAGCTTGATGGTGCCTGCAGCGTACTCCATCCAAAATAGACTCGAAGCGTATTTGAAACGGAGCAGAGCGTAGTGTTGCTGGTTGCCCTTGCTGAAAGACAATGATTGACTAGAGTGGCAGCAAACTACGGCGTAGTGCGTGGCGCTGACGGACTGCAGCGTGCACGGAGCATGTGGACATTGGGGGTTGGTCGACTGCCACTCTCATAGTCGAGCACAAGGATCATTCAATGTCGAATATAGTGAACAGCTGCAGCTTGAGAAAAAGAGATGCGCTTAGTGCATCAGATTTGGAAAAAGCGACTCATTTAGTAAATTATTTCTGAAGTCGGAGAATTTTATGCAGCAAAGTTGAAAAACAAAATGTTCAGTACATGTTTTTATTCCAGTTTATGTAAAGCCACATTATCCAATTTGTGTCGTGACGTACTCGTTGTGCCCCGGAGTATTTGTTCTTATCATATCAATGTTGTGTTGTTATATCATGTAGGTACACAGAAGAAAAGGTTAGCAGGAAGACTGCCTCTTTTCCTAATTTAATTCACTTTGTCTGCTTTATATAACAAAGAATATCAGACCCGAGCACGAACAACCATAAACCATCGTTACCCAAATACAGTCATTCAGATTCCAGGTGAGGCCTTAACTTAATCTTATCTAACACAGACACATAACTGCATGAGGACCCATCCAAATTGCCAATTGCCTTACGTGGCCTATAGTGCCAGATGTATGTGACTAGTCATGCAAGATATAAGTCATGCAGCACAGGCAGTGACTCGCTGGCGTCACCATTCGCTGTAAATGGGGTCCCTGTGGGCATTACTACACAGTGTATCAAGGAAGCTTATATAAGCATGCTTCCACTGGAGATGGTTTTACCTCCAGAGCGAAGAGCGGGACAAAGACCAGAACAGAAGTGGGCTGGGAGAAAGAATTCATTTGTCTCTCCTCCACATAAATAACCCAGGACTGGATCAAATGTCAAATTAAATGGCTGAGGTCTAGAGAACGCGCGTTATTGATTTCCAAAGCCAGGCGGTAAATGGGGAGAAAATAAGGAAAGAATTAAGGCTGATTTGGCTGCACTGGTCCCAGACAATAGGCAGTCCCAGTGCCCAGACGAGACAACAGGGACGGACGGAGGGAGGGTGAAGAGGGTGAGGAGTAGGAAATGAAGGAAATGGAAAGCGACAGAGGGGATACGAGGCCCTGCAGCAAGCCCGGAGAAAAGCTCACAGAGGCGAGGTGTGACTCACAGGATGCTTCACGGGGGGATTCACAGCGATTTCTACTTCCATGTCAGAGCCAGCAGACAGTCACCCCGACTCAGCGTCTTCTCTTTCATCTGCTCCGTACAAGATTCCCGCGTCAGAATGTGTGCAACAGGTGCAACAAGTAAAAAAAAAAATAATATCAGACAGCAAAATACATTGTACCGCATGTGTTGAAGTAAGCTACTGGGACATTTCTGATCTAAGCTGTGTGCTTAAAATACCAAGACAGTCTTTGTGGCTGTTGTAAAATGTTGCAATGTCGTCATCTGTTGAAATGTAACTATCCTACCAAGAATTTGTCCCTGAATGTTTGTGAATTTTCAGGGGCAGATGCAAGGGGATGGCCAGGGCCACCTCTGAAATCTGATTGGCCAGCCCAGTGGCCACTCTCAAACTCTTACCAATGATTGGTCAGGGCCAAGATTTAGGTGAAATTTAACAGTTTTTACTGTGTTTCAGGGATAGACTGAATTCAATAGTGGACAAAGCCTGAGTGACGTCACCCATTGGTTTCTGACGGGATGTTCTGGAAGCCTATCGATGGTGGTGCATGGCCATATTGGAAACGCTGACTATCAAACTTTCGGTCAACCTAAGAGGCAAAGAGCTGGAGCTGAGGCAGGCCTTAAGCCTCCAAACAAATTGCAAATACACGACCACTTGCAGTCAGTTCTGTCACATCCCTAATTATGAATAATTCTGACCAATCGGGCTCGACTTTGTAAATGTTTAGTCAGGGACAGGCCTACTGATTACATAGTGGGGAGGTTTTTCCCTGATTAACGTGTCATAAAATGTAAGTGTATTAATATTAATACATTGATTAATAGGTTTATTTACATGTCCATACAGTATGTATAAGGTGCCTAGCACATATGGACTTACAAGATAGTAACATTAAATTGCAGTGCTTTAGTGTTGTAGTTGTTTTTCATTGGAAACTTTATTCTCTTTGTTCCACTTCACCTCAGCTCTCGGGTCATAAACTAACGTCTGGGAACCTGGTGTTCACAGATGACCCTGATGAGTCACATCCATCCTGAATTATCCTCCGTTCCGGGGCTCACCTGAAGGCAAGTGTAGGAAACAGTCTATTCATCTCACATAAACCCATCGTAATGGGTTTCATCATCAGAATAATTTTGGGACGACTTGCGAAAGCCTTCAAGGCAAGACATGAATCCACACAGTCATTTATTCAGTGCCTTTAAATTTGGGACACTGAGTCTGTGAATGTTCCCAAATAAGCACAATATTTTACCCCAGATTGCCTCAGATTTATCTGCAGGGCACGCCTACATGTCGTCACAGCTGAAATACAATATTGATTGCTGGATTTTTGGTTTCTGTTGCACGGTTTATTAGTAAAATTGATGATTCCCAAATGTAGGTGGAGAGACCCAAGAGTCGCTCTGTTTATTTGTGAAAATGGAAATCATAATTTAGTTCTAAAAAATCCACAATTTTCTTTGTAAGAAAACATATCTAGTCAAATCGGATAAGAAGTAGATGTGAGGTTGAACTTCAGTATAATGATTGCAGCCGTGACAGCACAGAGGAGTAGAGGCTGAAATAGAAAACTCTAACTCATGAAGAACTGGCCAAAAAAATGGGGTTCTGCTGCACAAAAGGTGCAGTAGTAATTAAAAATGCAAAGTAGTCAATGCAATCCAAGCGCAGGATCTTGTATAATCTCTGCAGGAAAAGAACAGAATAACTCCATGAAGTCATCCCATCTGTTCAAGGATACAGACTCGTCATGGGAGTGCATTTAAGAGGACTGTGAGGGCATGTTGGACAGAATGCTTCTGAGACCACAGCAGCAGTCCAATGTTTTTAAAACTTGTTGACTGTCCTAAGACGCCTAATGGTATTTTAAGAGATCATGAGAGACTCTGAATAACGGACAACACACTGATTTTTCTTTTAATCCATTACGGATACATTTTCGGTTTGTTTAGGGCAGTGCTTCCCAAAGTGTGGGCAGAGGACCCCTGGTGGGTCGCGTAGGTACTGCAGGTTGGCTGCGAGAGGCCCTGCACCAAGCAGAAAAATAAAAGAAATTTCACAATAATGATGCTTTACTGTGACTCAACCCTTTATGTGATTAGTAAGGCCTGTCATGACTATTCATGGACATTATATCAATTATTATTTGACTACTTATTGTGTAAACTTCCTTGTATGCGTCTATCATCTTGTCATATCCAACAAGGTATCCTTATTGAGAGTGATAGCTGTAGCCATGAAACGCATTGGTCCCTTCATTTGTGGTGTGAAAAGTACAGATTTACACAAACTGACATCCAACATCCTCTGAAATACAGTGTCTAATATTTAGACAACCTTAGTATCCGCTGTGAGATAGAGAAAACTCTGCTGTGCGTACGACAGGTGTTCTCAGCCTGCTGCTGCAGTCAATGACACAAACTATAGTGTCCACATGCAGCGACTGTCCTTCATCCTTCATCCTTCTACAGAATATCTCAGACAGCCAGTCGTCACATAACATCCACATGCAAGGACCATCTGACAGGCTGCGCCCATCGGTGCTCACTGAGGACACCCTGACAGTCCATCAGTCATCAGGACGGCTTTTATACATGGAATCACTCTCAAGGTTTATGTCTCCAACCATTAACTCACTCAGCCATTTATTCCCATAATGTGAATGCTGCATTATTCTTGTTTAAAGGTGCACAGGAAGCCTATTTACAACAGCTCAAAGAGCAGCAAATGAACTCAACCAACAAATTCAGGTTCCAACAAGACAGCTTGGTAAACACTTTCTGTGTGTTTGGGGGCTTTGTTATTCCATTTAGGAATTCCCACAACGCAAGTTGAATGTTGGCAATAAAGCCTAATGAAAAAAAGGCCGTAAGGGAAACTTTGCGAGGATATTACAACGGATGAAACACCACTCACTTGGGTTTACACAGAGAGGCACCTTCATGCATTAATACCATGTTAATATGACCATTTTATTTATTTATTTATGTGGGCATCCAGCACCTATTGATAAGGAGGTCTTTGTCTGTAATAACACTGAAAGTCTTAAATGACCAAGTGTGCATTGAGCTGTGTTACAGCTGTATGTTTCCCTGTACTGTTTGTCCCTTCTCTCTTTCTGTTGTCTCCAGCCCAGGTGAAGTCACTAATTGAACACCAAGGCACACCTGGCTTCAATGCTTAAAAGGCCAGAGCTGGCTGCAGCAGAGGGGAGGCATTTGGAGTTGGGACGGCTGTGCCTCTCAGTCAGGGATTGTCTGTTGTGTTTTGTCACATTAGTCTTAGTTGATTGTAATAAATCCCTTCTTTTGACTTTGTTAAGGTGTTCAGTGTGTTTTAATGGGTCAATGTGTGGATTGTTGTTAGCCCCATAAGGCCGCCTTATGGTGGGGCGTAACAAGCTGTTATATTACTTTCAATCTTAATCTCACGTTGTCACCAAGAGCAAATCAGAGAGCATGCTTTGTATTCAAAGCAGGTGGCCATTAGTGAAAGAGTAGGAGTACTTCTCTAAACTCTACAACTGTTGTAAACTACGGAGCCCCTTAAGGAACATGGAGGATCATTTTTTTGGGGTGGGGTTAATCCCGAGGAAGTTTCATGAGATCTCGCAATACATTTTTTCGAGATTTAACTCCATGACTTTGCAAAATATGGTGAAAAATGCCAATCAATATTTAACATACAACCAAAGATTTCATGTTTTTTCTAAACCAACAGTTTAAAAACACCAAAATATTCAATTTACTGCTAGACTTAAAGGTCCAATCAGTAAAATATACTGAGTGAAATGATAAAGTGAGCTTACTCTATGATCAGACATTAAGGAAACATGCTATGTTGAAGTGCTGGCTTCTCTGACAACAACGCAGCAGCCAGTATGTCCTCCTTCTAACTTTAGATTCTGGTCCTGAATGGTCTGGATTTGTCTGGACCAGAGAAGGTAGGCGGTTTTAAGGCACCCCCATACGTCCGTTTTGGACGCCCCTCGGTTTGCCAGATATGAGAGCAGTTATCAGGTCAAACCAACAGGTGTTGCAGCGATGGAAGCGGGCAAGAGAACTGGTTCAGATAGAAGTGATTGTACCCGACCTAAAAAGCCTCTGCATGTTTCTAATAAGCTCCACGAGCAGAAACGTGCTCAAACTAGGATCAATATTGGAGATGCTTTTGAAAAATGGAGAGAGGTTAGAACACAGAAAGGTTTACAGACCGATGCAGAGCTGGATAAACACTGAAGCTTCAGTGTCCACCACATGGCAACCTGCGTGAGCACCCACTCTAAAGAGGGGAGGGCAGCTCACTCTAATATTTTGAATTTGGACTGCAGTACCCATTTTTAAAGCTAGGTGTCAGATTTACATACTGCTCCTTTAAACAAAACAAATTCTGCAAATCCTGAGATCTGAGAAGCTTCAATCAGCAAAATGTACAACTCTTTTTCTCAAATCTATCCCATGCATCAGTTTTAAGAATGAGTGGTTTCATTCTTGACATTATTTGTACGATCCTTTTCCGTCACATCTCACAATATTCATACCCTTATTTCAACAGGCTCACTTTCGAGTTGCTCAAAGCTCTGAAACAGAGCGTTATGTGGAATTTAATTTAGATAATTTTGTCAAATTTGGCCTGGAGCAGTATGTTGGATACACAGACAGGGTGATATAGCCTTCGTTATGATATGAGAAGACATGTGTTCCCTTGGCTTTCTTAGTTACAAGATACCTAATCAGCTCGGAGCTTATCGACAGCGTTTTTATTTGATTTGGGAATTCTTTCAAAGTGCTGCAGTTGAACTTTAACACATCAGCTGCAGAACATAAGCGTTGTGCTTGTCGAGCATAGAGCTGCAAAGGGACTATCTTCCTCTCAATAAGCGGCGAGAAAAAGCCCAAATATCATTATGCTCTCAGAAAAGATGAATAAGCACTTAAGTTTTTTAATCTTTAACGAGTGGCCCTGTTTTATGCAGCAGCATGCCCCTCGGAGGTGTACATTAAACTGTTTTAATGGAGACAGTTTTGTGCCTTGTGTTTCGTTTTTCCTCTGTGGAAACGATTTAACATGCAGCTCCTCGGGTTACATCTCTTACTACTTCTACATTTTGAGCCTGCTGTGAACCTGTTTTTTCATCATCAGTGAAGATGGGTTCAGAGGCTCATGGAGGAGGAAAGTCAAGCAGTCCTAATAAAAGAAGCTGGTAGATCATTCGCTTATTGATCGGTGCCTTCCTAATGTGCCCACAGTTACGCTAAACTCTAAAGACTGAACCTGTTTACCTCTGCAGGCTGCACAGCAAGAACGTAAATCAATTAGTCTCACCCAATAGAAAATATATTTTGTAGTTACACTGCAGCAGGAACAGTACAGCTGTATTAGCCACATCGGTATGTTGCTTTAGCGTCAGGCTGACAGTTTCCTACAGCCAGCAGCCATCTCTTACCGTGCAGACCAAGTGGAACCATTGCAGCAGCACTCCCTACCCATACCCCCAGGACGCTGTATACATGTATCATCTGTGCCCGTGTGCATATGTGTATGTGAGGGGGGGAGCAGTATGTGACTGCCTGTGTGTTGCCTCGTGTTATTTGTAAGCTCAGCAGCGGCTCCAGGCAGGATTACTCCGTGTTGTAAGTAGAAAACAGTCCTGGTGTTTTATGATAAATACCCTTTTTTTGCCTCCAATCTCCCCATTATACAAACACACACACACACACACACACGTTTAGCTCTGAGCCATGCAGGTTGGCCTCCTCTGTGATGTCACACTCGTGACATTTTCTGCAGTGAATTCATTTGTTTTCTGCAGAGCTGCAGCTTCACTTCTCATGGACATGCACTCTTCTGCTTAAGGCTGCAGGGCAATGCCACCCCGGAAATCTGAAGTCGGCCTTCCAGGAGGGACAGTTATTTAATTATAAGCAGGCGTTTATTCAGAACAAGAGTTTATAAAGGATAAAAGGAAAAGACTGTGCTGATGATGGCGGGTTGTCTTGGATACTAATGAAACCACAAACTGTGACCTAACAAAATACTAACTTCCTCCTTTTCCCATGTAGTGCTATATGTGTGTACTGGAGGAAAAAGTCGATCTAATAGAACAATAACTTTCCAATGGTGTGGTCAAAAGCTGGTGTGGTTAAGTCTGAAGCTGTTTTCATACATGCACTACAATTTTTTCAGAGTTGCTTATTCCCACATGTCCCTCTCAAGGAGAAGGAAGGAGCGATCTCAGGAAGCAAGGCATGACTTAAAAAAAAGGAGCTAAGGAAAAAGCATCAGAGTGCGACACTATGATGACAGTTTTTTGCCTTGATATGAAGATATTTCAACATATAGATCAACAAGTAGAAAAGATCATACTGGCCAACTAAAAAAAGTATGAAGCAGCTTTTTTACGTGAATGAAGATCGACCCGTTGGCGGGATGTAAACACCCACCACCCCCACCCACTCACTAGCTGCGAATTTTCCTGACTATTTTCTGCTGCGTTTAAACATCAGCTCACCCCACCATCACAGGGACATTTTACAAGGGGGCTGGCAGTAAAAAGCTTGGGTAAAGTCTGGGTGAAAGAATCAACCGTTTGTGTTCGATCGTGCAGCTCACCCCGAAATCTTTGGGAAATTTTCACAAGTTTTTGTGCATGAGTGAAACCACCGTCAAACAATTCTTTAAAGAAATTAGGAGGAGTGTTCACTGTCATGTATTAGAATGTATTTTCCTGTGGCTTACCACGTTATGCTGCCTTTAAATGCTATAACATGTACGTTCCACTGCCCCATTCATAGATTCATTTTAAAGAAGCCTCTGAAGGCAGCATTCACTGAGACTAAAAACCTTTGTGGAAACCAAATGTAGCCGAGTCAGCCATAATTAAACAGCCAACAGAAGATCCCAGCTGCTCCAGAAACAGCATGTGTTCTTTCAAATTGAAATGTTTCAAAAGCTCAGATCATTTCTAGGATTCTTTGTCTGCTCTCGCTCTGTCAGCTTTTTCTCCGGTCACACGATGTGGTGAAGAACCTGCCGTATAACCGCTCCACAATGAAACGTACATTTTGAGGAAGAAAGATGGAGTCAAGGCTTTTTATTATTTAAAATACTCCCCATCTTGACTTTGAAGAGTGATGGATGAAAACAATCTGAGGAAACCAGCGTGTTTCTACTTATTTCTGTTCATTAAAATAAGCCTCAGGACATGAAAAATGTAAGTCACCACTTCCAAAACATGACTGCAGCTTTGTTTAGGGACATATTGATTGGCACAATAGGACACCCCCCAGGCACCAAAGCACCCAAGCTCTTCTTCTTCATTTCTATACAACATTTGACAGATTTCAACTGATCTGCTGGTTCATTGATCTGCACCCCCACCCTGAGCAGACAGCTTCACTTTCTATGGAACTGGAGGCTTCTTGAGGCGTGAATGGGGGGGAGTTGAGTCCCTTATTCTCAGCAGTGTTTTCTCTCCCTCTTTCATTCTCTCCATCTCGCTTTCTTCTCTGTCTTTTGCTCATCTCATGAATATATAAAATGTGGAGTCCCTGCAATGCGCTACTGCAGAAGGTCTGAACCATTAGTGGGAATAATCCAAGCCAAGAACTCCTGGTTTTTTGGGGTTTTTTTGCACTCGTCTGTAAGCTCCTTTGTGAACTCTGCGACTGGCAGAGGTGGGCTGAAAAGCCACCATTATGGGCTGTTAGACTGAGTGTGACTCACAGAGCATGAGTCATTATGAGCTGTACAGGATCTGACCTATAAAAAACAAGAGACTTTTGTAAATAGGTTAACCTATGTGTATGCTACCACCTCCTTTGATGTCTCCAGAGTCATACATCTGACGACGCAACAAGACTTGACTGAGCTGAACTTTTACTCCCGAGGTCACGTTTGTTGCTGCTGCTGTTCATCGTCTTTAATCCAAAGCGGTTTAAAAAACACTGACAGCAAAGATCTGGTGATAACAATGATCCAGATTGAAATTAGGGCCCGACCGATGTGAGGTTTTTGGGGCAGATAATGAAGATACCAATATATCGGCCAATATCTTTCTTAGATCTACGTTCGATCTTAAGAGACAGATAGATAAAGATAAACACATTCATTGTGTTTATACCTCAAACACAGTTACCAAGCACTTTTGGAAAAGATATATAACGAAGACAAGATGGTCACTCAACTGGAAAGTAACTGAGCATGTACGTGTATCACCACCTGACACTCTGGAGAGTGATGATGCTCGTTGTAATCCATATAGCGCCCTCTGCTGGTGAAAGAGAGCTGCTACTGTGATACAATGAAACTCAAATAAAATGTTATTTAACCGGTAAATAAATCTAGTAGGCTAATATTGGCGCATATCTGCAATAAAATTAGCCGATAGTCACTTGATATGCTAATATCGTCGGATTTTATTGGCTGATCGATTAATCGGTCGGGCTATAAATGAAAATATCTCAACAATTATTGGGTTTTTTTTAGCATCAAATTTGGTAAAGACATTCATGGTGCCAAGAGGATGAATTATAACGACTTTATTCTATTGACGACATCAGGGTTACAATTGTAGTTGTCAATAAAACCTATTGGCATCTGTTACAGGAATTAGCATACAAATTAGAACACAGATTGATGACTCCATCAAATGGGACTGACTTTTCACCAGACAGCGTCTTAAATATTCAATACTTTAGTTGGGCTTTGTTTCAGAAACCTGCTCAATAATTGACTTAATTGACTGCGTTTATTGCCAATATTTAAATGCTAACGTGAAAATCTAAGTACATTTGTCCTTGCCAGTTTTTTTGATTTTGATTTTAATTTGTTGGGGGGGCTTTTACGTCTTCATTAGAGAGACAGGAAACCAGTGAGACAGAGAGAGAGTGGGGAATGACATGCAGGTGGAGCCACAGGTCGACTTGGGGAACACAACCTCTGCACATGGGCGCGCAAACTAACCACTAGGCCATCAGCGCCCCTTGCTACTTTCTAAATAAGACAACAGAACCTAATAGTATCGAGGGTGCAGTCTAGACAATGGACAGCTTGTCTCATCCCTCCGGTTGAACAGAATTAAGCTCAAATTTCGCTGTGACTGGTGCTGACATTTTGCAAATTTACAACCAGAGGGTGCGCAGTCAGGTATTTACCTCACGCTGCCTCCGCTAACAAAAAACATACATTTAAATACATTTAATTTACCAATAAAACTGAAGATCCCTCAGATGGGTAGAGACTCGTGAGCAGACACTCAAAGCTACTGTACGATAATTCAGTGACTCTTATGTTTGTTAGTTTTCTTTAGCGGTTTTTGCTGTACCCTGCCGTCATGTTAAATATGTGGCAATACATGTAACAATTTGATCGCTATTCTTACCTGTTGATGCAGGAATAAAGTGGATTAACATAATTAAAAAACAAAAACTCATGTGTTTTTTTTTTTCCAAGTTTGGAGATATTTTTAAGACAGTTACAGAACCCTGATGTGAAAAAAATGGTGACACCTTTCCGGTATATAAGGGGTATTTCCGCTACTGTCTGCAACGCTGATGAAGGCCTAGTGCTGAAATGTGTCCGTTTTTTGTTTATGGAAACCTAAAGGACATTTGTGTGCTGACTTTTCTGTCTCTTTCATGACATTAGCTCTAACCTTGGTAAGTGGCATATGCTAAGGTGATTATTTTTGTATACCTACAATTTAAAAAATACACAATAAATCATATATTTCTGAGCTGTCTGAAATAAGTCCCAACATGTGTAACTTCTTCTATTTTTCTATAAGCATGAATGTGCAGACATACTGTACTGTATGTCAGACTCCAACCTTACACCTCAGATTAACAGCCGAATCGAAGCCATGCAGTGATTTAAACCCTGCAGAGATATATAAGGAAAGGCTCCACTCTTCCTCCCCACTCTGTTTTCTGTGTGATTGTGTGAGAGAAACAGCACCGGGGAGCCTGAGAGGTCGACCTGCATCCATCAGGATCTTGCACCGGGTGTGAGTGATTGCCACCAATTGTACGAAACTCACAGGAAGCAGCAGGAGACGGATGTGAGGATGACGATGGAGGTGAAGAGTTGAGCCAAGATGGTCCTGTGAGGGTTTATCCACAGGGACGAGGATGAGATAAATCCTCACCTTTGTCCAGGTGCTGCATGTGTCTGGACTGCCTTTCACTGCAGTGTTTCTCCCCTTAACAACACACACGTACACACTCCCATCCACAGCCTTCATATCAGCCTCGTTTCTGAACACACACTTCACTGTCACGCTCTCTTTTCTGCTGACAGAACAAATGCCTGCGCTCGGGTGATTAAAGCTGCTGTCACTGAGTTTTCTTCAGAGGCCTCTCTTTCTCTATTCTGCTGCTCTTTCTTATTTTTCAGCTACATAACACAGCTACATCGCCGAAGGCTCGATGCTGCTCCAGGAGAACATGGAGGACCTCAAGAGGACAGAAACTGGGAACAGGCGTGTTGTGAGAAGAGGGAAACGAATCTAAATATCAGAAGAGGTGTAGACTGATGTTTGTGTGCAAGTATATGACCAAGAGAAGACCTCACATGTGAAAATCTGGGACTCTTTCTTTCTTTTCCGTCTCTCTCTATCTCACTTTATGGCCTGTGCGGTCCCCGCAGATGGCTGTTCATGATCTCTCTGGTTCCCCTGGAGGATTTTTGCCTGTCAAAAGGAAGTTTGTCCTTGTCACTGGTGGTCTCTTTTGGACCAACTTGCTCAGCCTGCTGCCATCACAATTAGGCTCAGCAAAAAGAAAACGGTTTGCTGGAAGGAATCTCATTAAACGATCATAACAAGGGATAAATAAATCAACAATATAACAGGAACAGCTGCTCCACACAGCTCAATAACACCACAAGTTATGTGAAATTAAAGTGTTGAAATACACTTTTTATGACAACCACAACAAAAGTCATATTTAGATGTTTACTGTACGACTCCTGAGGTGGATGATATCATGACGCCTATTTGCAAACTCCTGAATCTGATGTAAATGAGCAATCGTCCGGATTATGGTGGAGCCGTCCTTTTGATGAGTCACACTCCAACTTTGACATCATAAACGTATTCGCCTGCTTATTAAACTGACTGTTCAATGAGCTCACTCTCCACTACAGAGCATCCTTGAATACGTCTATTTCACAGCGAAAACAGCATGAATACATATCTGCCGGTTCTGCACAAACACAGGAACAGGTATCATTATTCTTATAGGGAAAGCAATATGTTCCCAGAAAGAAGCAGATACAACACGGCTGTGGTCAATAGATTACATTGTGCGACAGGCCGGCTGTATTGCATGATGAATTGTTTCTCATTACATTTCCAGTTCAGGTTTATCGGAGTTGTTAGTCCCATTACGCAGAGCTGAGCTGCACAGTGCTGAACGCCAAACAAAGCGGGACAGGCACCGGAATCCAAATGTAGACAAATATAATGTTGCTTTATTCAATTGTTCAAATGCAGATTTAAATATTCCTGTTTGTCCATTTGACTAATATTGACTAATGGCACTTTTCAGGAAATAAACAGGGGAATATGATTTTGGACTGCAGCTTTTATTACAATATTTGTGTTTTTTTTCCCATAGTGCTTTGGGATTCTTGTGGTAGAGGTCCATTAGGAACAGTGAGGTAAAGAGATATCCAGTAAACATCCCTTTTAATGCATATAAAGTGAACATTTTAATTGTTTTATTCAAGTTATTTCCTGCAGCAGTGGGTACTTATATCAGCTGCTGACAGGAAATAAACCCAGGCTATTTTCTAGCGATGTAATTCTAATTAAATGATCTGTGTAAGAACAGCTTTTGTAATCACAGGTCTCACGTTCTGCACTACAATCTGCACGTATGCAGTCTAGACAGCTCGATAATTAAACCGTAAACTATAATGGATATAAACAGCAGTAGTAAACATCGTAACTCTGGTTGTATGGAAAACGACTGAGCTAATAATAGGGCTCTGCAGGCTGAGCCACCAATCTCTCTCTGTGTGTCTGCACGGTGAACATTTAGACTGTATGATTAAGGACTAATGAATGCTTGTGGAGACTTGAGTGACAGAAGCCACCTCACATGTCATCTGCTGCAGCACGCCATCTTCACGTCAATGAATGCATTTAGAGTATGTACATTTAAAATGTCAGTGATTAAAGTCAAGTGTCCTCAAAGTGAAAGAATAGTTAAGAATATGTTTTGTCCGCCTTTAGAGCGGACTGTTAGCTGCACCTGCATGCAGATATCTCATTAAAGTACACAGCTGGATGAGAACACATAGCAACGGTCTACTATCCCTCAATAGATCACTGTCATTAAGAAAAACACATCGTTACTATGAAAAGCAGACGGTTGATAGGGATGCTCATATTAGACTCTAGAGGCCTCAGTGTGGTCATATCAATCCTGTCATGATTTGGTCTTATTTAGTTTGTATTTCAGAGTTTAGATTTCCTTCCTTGTGTATTTTTGTCTCGATGTTTCAAAGTTTAGTCTTTAGTGTTTCCTGTTGTATTTAGTGATTTCTTATCCTAGTGTTCTATGATGTGTGTTTTGTTACATTCTTGAGTTTTCTCTGTGTCTTCAGTGTTTCATGATTTATTTTGTAGATGACCTCAGTGTTATTTGTATTCTGTCCTGCCTCTGTGTGTTTCCCTCCAGTAGTGATTGCCCTCATTGTCTTCACCTGTGTCATTAGTCTCACCTGTGTTTGATTAACTCGCCCCGTAGTACAGGCCCCAGGTCAGTCTTCCTTGTTATTCCTCGTGCTCTGTATTTTTTACCCTTTGTGGTTTTTTTCTGTTTGGAGATTTTGATAGTTCGTTTAGTCTTTTTGCATTTTTGGTTTAAATAAATATTTTCGTTCTTTTCTGCAATTGGGTCCAGTCCTTCTGTTTTCCTGAACCGTGACGAATCCGCAGAAAGAAGTCTGGATAATTTAAGATTGGTCTGTGTACTGTAAGAGTACGAGGAAGGAGAGGAAAAGCGATAAAAGACATCAAAACTGTACGCAATGACAGAGGAATCTACAAAACTAAACTTGCGATGAAAGCCATCGTAATGTTCAGGGAATTTAAGATGTTTTAAAGAGGCGAGTGCTGTGTGGGGGTTCTTAGCATGGCACAGTTTGGGAACACCTGATCCAGATACAGTCTAACCTGCCCCTTGCAGGCTTCTCTTCAGGCTGTGTGATGGGCAGCAGAGCTGACACATACAGATCAGTGCTAACACTCTCACAAACAGGAGTCAGGCAGAGTCATGATCACATCAGACAGTCAGGAAGAATGTACCACGACCAGCAACACTGCACAGTTCAGAGAGATGGAGCTTAGAGCTGGTTTAGACACACACACATCAAAATCAGGTCAACAGCACTCGCTGTACAGTATCTCAGGTGAAGTTAGAGTTTGAGCACAGCTCAGTTTTTAAAAGCTCACTAGCTTAACCAGGTGACATAATGAAGAGTCCAGAATGAGAGAACACTGCTCAGTGGAAGAAGATGAGAGAGACAATCCAATTGGAGCATCTAATAATATAATTTGTTCCTATTTTCCCCAGCTGAGCACCAACCCGGTTCACTTGTAGCTGTAAAACTTGAAGTCCCTGCCCACCTTCAGACAGGCGAGCGATCCATCATTGCAAAACTAGTTCCTATAAAGGCGAGTGAATCAGATTAGATACACATGTTTTTGAGGCCTCTGAATCTTCAGTGAGATCTTGTTTCCCTAAACCTAATGAATACAACCGTGCAGCACCCGGGTGGTGACATGGATATGTTATTAGTTCATTTTAACGCATGCAAGCTTTCCATTTCACACATAAATAAATAAATTGCACGTGCATTTTAGTAGCTTGCACGCACGCAGCCGTTTTATATATTGCTGCGCGTTTTAGTAACTCGCACGTGCATCTTATTTAAATAAATGATTCCCATGGCGACCATGTTGCTGTGACGTCATGCTCAGGGTGGGAAGCCCATATGTTGTTATCGTGTCTTACTGTTATGCTCCATGTTAACGCTGAGAAAATACACACACAATGGAAACTTACAATCCAGACACAACAGGCCGTATTATGAATTAAAAAAACATAATCAATATCCCGTTAGCCACTGCTACAGTTAGCATTCAGCTACTTCCTTGTTGACATTCATGTTTAAGAATCACTGATACGATAGGAAACGTTTTTATTCATTCTAGATATTAACGCTCATTTGGAGAAAAACTATTTGAGTCTGAGGTCAAACTTGCTGGATCTATTTCCAGTTTCGTCTAAGTATGAGGTCGTCAAACTAAATGTGCACATGTTGGTAAATGGACTTGAGCTTTTACACCGCATAAGCGCCTTGAGTTTTTTTTAAACTAGCATGATTTTAAAAGTAGCATTTCCTCAGTGCTCCGTCAACACCCACCTCCTACATTGGATTATCTTGTTGGGGTTCTATGAAATCTATGAATCTATCTATGAAAACAATTTTTGTTTTCGACAGCACAGTATTTATTTTTTTAATGTGATTCTTGGGGGATGTCAGCTTTTCTTAGATACAAGTAGGCGGGCCTTCAAGGGACAAAAAGGTTGGAATTCCAGTCTTAGAAGAAAAGGCTGTTGTTTGAAATATGTGTTGACGGACAAGACCGACATTTACTTAAAATGATGTGACAATGGGTTGGACCTAAACATTGAATTTACATGAAGCTGATGTTGTGCACAGATTCATGCTTATTTCTGCCCCAGTTAGTCCGAACATCATGAACATCTTCCAAAAAGAAAACCTCTGTACCAAGTCTACATCTATTTGTATTCTTCTATGTCTTTCGCTTTTCTGGCCGTCAAGTTGCAGCAGTTGTTTCCTTTGCATGTGCGGCTGCAGGAGTTTAATGGAAGACTATAGAGACCTTGACACTTTGTTCCATCTTCATCACATCTGTTATCTGAGGAGGAAACACTCAGTTCTTCAACCACACGTACTCCAACTTGTCTTGGCTCATAAGCACTGTCGGCACAGGTCGTCCTGATTGGCTAGTGCACTTTGCACAAAGGAGGATATTCCTTAATAACTGTTAGAGGACAAAGTGTGTGAAACAGCTGGAAACCTGCAACAACTTTGTGGCGAAGAGCCAAAAAAGCGTGTGCATCATCTTCTCATCTCCAGCTCTGCTCTCTGACTCGGGTCAAACGCTTGACCCATCTACGGTTATTTTCTAAATTATTACACAGCAGAAGAGGGTGGGAGGACACTTATCAGGTCTGCTGCCAACACCCCATCCACTCAGCAGGCAGACAGAAAGACCCCTCCTCTCTCTCTCTCTTTGATGGGGAAACGATAACAGGAGCCTTAACATGTCCTTCAGAACTCATCAGTTTGTCCCACCCACCTTGACTTTTAGTGGAGCTGTATATCAAAGTGACACCTCAGATTAAAGCATTTAAAAAAAAACACTAAACTAGAAGCCACTTGTCGACAGGACCCCTCAAAGTGTTATTCCCATGTCTGAGTTGACTTTGGGTCCTTTAATCTTTGAGACTCAACGCTTGTTAAAGACAGGAACATTAATAAGTACAAAATAATTGACAGGAGACGCAGCTATGTTGTAAAACCACCAGAAATTAATTCCCAAGTAGTAAAAGGAAGAGTTGTGAATGATGTCTTCAAGTATTACTGTTGGGTGGAAATAACCTTCGCTCTATGTTTTGTACTAAATTCATTACCACAGATTTAAAGAGCCTTTAAATCTGGCATTCAGTATTTCAAAGAGGGCAATTAGAGGGCATGCTGTTAACACATCATGTTTCTGTTTACCACATTTAACCCTCAGAAAGGTTTTTTATGGTAACAAATCGTGCATCCGTTAGGACACAATGTTATATTATATGTGCCATCTTCAATTTTACAGCTAAACATATGAATAAGTAATAAATCTAAGTAGCTGCTCAGTGGTAACCATGGACACAAACAAAGTAACAGACAGACAGACAGACAGACAGACAGACAGACAGACAGACAGACAGACATAGACAGACAGCAAGACACACAGACACGCAGGCAGACAGACAGACAGACAGACAGACAGACAGACAGACAGACAGACAGACAGACAGACAGACAGACAGACAGACAGACAGACAGACAGACAGACAGACAGACAGACAGACAGACAGACAGACAGACACGCACACACACACACAGACAGACAGACAGACAGACAGACAGGCACACACACACAGACAGACAGACAGACAGACAGACACACACACAGACAGACAGACAGACAGACAGACAGACAGACAGACAGACAGACAGACAGACAGACAGACAGACAGACAGACAGACAGACAGACAGACAGACAGACAGACAGACAGACAGACATAGACAGCAAGACACACAGACAGACAGACAGACAGACAGACAGACAGACAGACAGACAGACAGACAGACAGACAGACAGACAGACAGACAGACAGACAGACAGACAGACAGACAGACAGACAGACAGACAGACAGACAGACAGACGGGACTGTGTGGGCTTTATTTACGCCAGCTGATTTATCCCACCACGGTCCGATCTGAAATGAATGAGGCTAATTAATTGCCTTATATCGAGTGTAATTATGCTTATTTAGCGCTGCATCAAAGAGGGGAGATAAATATGACATTAAAGATGAATTAACTGGAATAAATTTATTTGACATGAACAACGCTTTTCTTAATGGCACCAATGTGGCTTTTCTGTTGTCAGTCTCTCAGATTGACGTGTTCACTACATGAAGCACTTTTATATTCAGATTATTTGTTTCCATGGAAACATAGCTCGGGTCAAGGTCAATCCTCAAACAAAAAAGCACAACACATTTCATCTTTATTGCTCATCTAATGGGACAATTAGCTGATTGATCTAGTTTGAAATAGCAAAATCATTTTGAGGTTTGGACTGTTGGTCGGAGAAAAACCCAACATCTGTGATGGAGGTGTGAAATGTGCATTCACCTATGTGTCGGATACTGGCTGTGTTTCCCTTTTGTACATTTTGTGTTAGTTTATCATCTTTTTTAATTATCTGTAGCAATGGCCTTCATTATTTTAAATCTTTTTTTAATCACCCTTAGCACATAGATTCTTATCGAGGACGCTCTCGGTTGTAGGATCGACCATCACGTCACTGTCAATGCTGTCGTTATTCCTTCTTTTCATAGTCCTTTAATTTGTGTACATGCTGTATATCAGTGTTGTTTCATATAAACTACTGAGTATACTAAGCTATTATTATTATGTTTTACCAAGACCCAACATGAGCACTAGGTAACATTTAGCAAAGTTAGAGTGGCTATGAAAAACTGCCACATTAATAAGCGGGATAATGTAAAGTGAGTGGGTTGTCATGGCGGAGGAACCCCTTCAGGATGAGACAAGACTCCTACGCTTCACCTCAGAGTCCTACACACCCTGTTGAGGGTCCTTACCGCAATAACAACCCCCTCACTGTACATGATCCCTTAGGTAATAAATGGATTGATGAAGAAAATATCCGGCAGAATCATCCATGACGTAAATAAATCTGCGTTTCAAGCCCAAATAAAAATGTTAAAAAATGGCTCCACCTCACGATAATGCAGCTTGAACATTGACCCACGAGTTTTCTGCTGCAGTATTTTTACAGTAATACTTTTACTTCAGTGAAGAAACAGAATACGTCCCTCAGCCGTGCTGCAGCTCTCCAGGTCTGAGCCGAGTCAGGAACATAAACAGAACAATTAAAGCGGTGTCTCCATGTTTAAATCAACATGGTGAACTAGCAAAACAATCAATGAGAAATGCCTCACTGACTCATTATGGTTTCAATAATGCACAACAAGACATTTAAATATTAAGGGGCATTTTATTAAGTGTTTATTTATTAAGTGGAGGAGAAGCATCTGCATGCCTTTTTAATCAGGACTTAATTGCTGCAGGAGCGCAAGAGAGGAAAAAAAGACTTTACAGGGGTTCTTCTTTTCAATGTAAGCACACATTTTTCCATCCTCATTACTTTATATTCCACGTCTGTCTCTGTTTGTCAGCCCTGTGATTGACTGGTGTTCAGTCCTGGTTGTAACCCCTGCAGCTCTCGCCCAATGACAGCTGGGATAGGCTCCAGCCCCCCGCAGGGTAAAGTGGTATAGATCAGTGGTTCTGAACTGGTGGGTCGGGACCCAGAGGTGGGCCATTTAAAAGTCTGTGCAGCACTTTTTAAACATCTTTCTTTTGTTCAGTTTCTTGCTTCTGTCACATGTTTTGTACCGACTCAGGTCCAAACTGCTCAATTTTTCAGTCACTACAGATCTGATTGGTCGGAAAATATCAGAAATTGGGGTCATGATGTTTCACGGAGGAGTTGGTGGTGGGTCCTGAGGCTAGACGAGTTGAGAACCACTGGTATAGATAATGGATTGATGGATGGACACAAGATATAAACAAGCACACAAGACATGTTGGTTTTTACTTTTTTGTCCGCTGCTTGCACTTAATGAAGTCGCACATTCTTTAGGTATTGAAGAGATAAAAATCTTGACCTGTTGATAATAAATGTTCATCAGTCAGCAAATTATTATATACGCTAATCAATCTATTCTCCTTTTAACGACATTTCACTGAAAACTCAAAAAATCAACCTGATGCTTGAACTGGAGGAAAACTCGTCAGTATGATTCATTCTTGGGCATCAGATCTTTCTAGACAAACTAGGGCAGCCATCCAAATAATAGTTGTCAGGAAATTCTAGACCGGACTAAGAAGGTCGACCATCAGACATGATGCACCATCAAACCTTTAAGCTCATTTATTCAGTAATGACTTCATGAAATTGGTAAATAAATCACGTTTCAAAGAATTTCTTCCTGGTCAGTTATTATAACCGACCATGGATGCATTCATTAAGATCACATGTTTAACTGCCTAATAAGAGCAGCTGCTCCCACACTCCTGCTCCGAACCTGACAGCTGCTTCAGTTACAGAATCTAGAACCTGTAAGCTTTGGGTCTGACATGAAGAACTGACACAAAAGATCATGCTTTTCGAGATTTCAGACTGCTCTCCCGAACTGATGCAAGAACATATATTTAGTGGGTAGGATAAATGGCTATCAGGAGAAAATAGCTTAATGTAATATAAATGCTACTTCAGTTGCTCTCTGCTTGCAGAAGCTTCTGAGATAAATGGATGTGTTCTTTATGCAAGAGTCTGGAAAGCACCAACCAGTCGGGAACCAACTGAATGAGAAATCGAGTAAAAGCGATTCACTCATCCACAAATATTCAACTATTAATAGAAAATAGGCAACATGCCATTCCTGTCAGAACTGCTCTGCTCAGACTCTCTACATCTCTCCGTCTTCTGCAACCTCTTTCACCGCCACCCCTCCTCTCCCCTCCCATCCCTCCTGCGTGCACAGCTGGTGTGTAATTGGTCAATCTGCATCTAGCGTTGGTGTGATTGGTGGATATGACACCCGGCCCCGGGCCCTGATGCTCTCGGTGACACCTGCGTTTCACACAAGACGACAGTGAAAGACACAAACACAGCTTGGTGCCCATTAATTAATAAAGGGTTACGCATGGAGACACATGGAAAAGAGACGTTTTCTCATACCATCAGTGCATCCCAGATTCGCTCTCATGGGCCTAAAAATGGTTTGGGGAATCTGACGTGGGAAAAAAATGCTTAGTATGTAGAATCCTGCACCAGTACTCTTGGAAATTTTTCTTTTTCCCCCTCAAAGTGCTGAATTAATGAGACAAACATGTTGGGGGAGTGAAATACATACTGCATGGAGCTCATTTTATGCCCATATGTAATTGTGCCGCAGTATTTCTTTCAAAACAGGGCCAAGACTCCAGTGAATGCCTGCAAGACACCAAGCTCGAGTTTATGCGGCTCATGCCATAAATAGAAACATGCCACCCCCTGTAGGCTAAAATTCATCCCCACCCCTTTAAATTCAAGGCCGGCCTAATCCCTTAGCTGAGCTGAGAGTTGCACAGCACTGAAATCTCACTGGAAGGAAGCGCAATGGCGAATGCTTTGATCCACCATGACAACAGTGACTAAATGGAGCCTATGAAGTGTGGCATATGGCCCGTGCTTTCTGCTGTCCGCACACTCTGTCGATGCGTCTGAATGTATCGTATTTGTCTCTGCAGAGCCGTGTGTGTCTGTGTGCGAGTTTGTTGGGTGTCCTCCAATGTGCACTCGCCTCACAGCCATTTGACTTTGTGCGCACTGTGACAGGAGAGATAATGTGCATTAGGCTGTGTGTATGAAGACACAATTAGATCCACTATTTAACACCAGACAGACAGGCCAAACCGTGCATAATCCGCCTTCTTCACACTGAGAGCACATTTCATTTGAAACAGCATAAAGAGAAGTAAACAATGCCAGAATCAATCACTATTCTGAAGGATTATCTGTACGTATGCCAGGTTATCGTGCATTATCAACCATGTGCACAGCTGGAGGCTTAATTGCCCGATAAAGTGCAAAGTTTAAGACCGGCTCAACATTAATGAACATGTCATACACATCTCCAAAGTTAGTGCAGAGTTATCGTTAAGAGGCTGTAAACAGGTGAGTCTTCAACCTGGATTTTAAAGAACTGAGAGTTGCAGCAGACCTGCAGTCTTCTGGTGGTTGGTGGTTGTTTTCGCTGCACAAATGAAAAAGCCCTTTGAGGCACATTAGTGTGTTTTATAAAAGGAATAGACTTGACAAATACCTGCTGACCAATGCGTTGTAAATGCCACAGAGCAGAGCCAATGGCTGCGATGAATGGGACAATGTGCTGAACAAATCACAGATGTTGTTGTTTTGGCTCCATTTAAAAGAAGCTGGACAGGAAACAAATGTTTTCTTCTTCTTCCTCTTTCTTTGTTTTAAACACATCCGCAGATTTAACAATGACTGAGCGCTGCACTCATAGCAACGGTTTTGTTATGGGGAGGTTTTGGTTTTTCATTTTTGCAGTCTTTTGAAAACTTTTAGTGATAGAGCAAATGAATCGTAACTGTGGTTAGTGTTTGAATCTCTGTCCTGCCCAAATAGCTCTGAGTGCACATTCGTACACCGTGAAGCTATTAATGGTAGTTTGAAAATGATCGCTTATGCTCATTCTGTGTAAACGTGTCTGTATTTGACAGCTTATTCAGGAATCGTGTTTTAATGTACAAAGTGCAACATGTTCACACTTTGTGACACCCAGTGAACAAGGACAAATAGTGTGTAATGATGTGGTTAAACTCTCATGTTGCTAATGAGAATATGAATCAGTGAGCACAATAACAAAACAGTTGACGATCAGTCAATGGTAGGGATGTAACGATTCACTCAACTCACGATACGATTCTCTCACGATTTGTTTTACAAAATGAGACTGTAGACAGATGATGACTGAAACAGATTCCTTTAGGAGCTTCTAACCCGCTTGTCAGTGTGGTTTGGCCTTTTAATGTTGTTATTCTCTCAACAAGGGGAGGGGATTGGAGCTTCTCATTGTGGTGTCGATTAAATGCTGCATCATGTTGGTTGTGCTATTTGTGTAGTTCTCTGTCTTCTTACAATATTTGCACACAGTTTTTGTCTTGTCTGTTATCTTCTCACCTCTTTCATTTTCTGTCTTGAAGCCAAAATGCTTCCACACCTCCGATTTCAAAGACGGTGGTGCGTCCTCAATTTCTAAATCTTGCTCTGCAGCTGCTGACACTCACCATATTATTGAGATTCATTTTTCAGAGTACCGATGTGAACCTTGACACCTTTGAATCGATTTATCACGATTTTACAATTCATCTTTACATCCCTAGTCAATGGGCAACATCTGACGAATCAGGTTCAACTATGTAAATCCTTCATCAGGGACAGACCTAACATCAGGATTAACTTTAATGTACTTTACTGTCACAGTCCACCTCAGTTCTTTCCAAACAGTGAAATCTCTACTGTGAATACCAGTAAATAAAAAATAGCTCCTCACAAAAACAAGAAGGGTTGACAGGTTTAGAATTGACATATAAATGCCCTTTCCCCTTCTTCCAGTGACCCAACATCATTGTGAAACCAGTGCTGTTACTTTTGTGTCTGGGTTTTTAAAATCACAGACTAGTACTTTCCATAAACACAGCCTTCAGCTGACAGATTGTTAGCTCTATGACTGTAAATTCACGTATCCAGTGCCCCAATTCTGCAGCTTCAGGAACCAAAACTCGCCACTCACTCGGAGCGGGCTGACACGAGCTTAAGCATGAATGGTTTCTCATTGCTCTTCTGTCACACTTTAACGTGATCACTTCATCTCATCTCCAGTCATCTGCAGTCGACCCCAAAGCAATGTGAAGGGAGGAGACGCAGAGAGACAGATATGGAGTCTCGGTGTCAAGTGGTCCTCGGCTGCTTATCCGGCCCGACGTCCTCTGCTTCACGGAGCAGCTCGGCTCCTCTCTGCGTGTTTGCTCATATATATTACAGTTTGTGTTCACTGATCGCTACGCTGTGTTACATATTAAATATTAAACATTCAGCCATCATGCAAGATGTGTTCGACCCAGGCAGAAATACTTTGAGCCCTTCAAACTTCATTTGAATCAAAATGTGCTCAGCTTAATGATATACGCTGCAGCAACATGGATACTCGTGTTTAATGCATTAGCCAGCAGATGGACAGATACTGAGGACAGAAGATCTGAGTGAAGGGCTTGGATTTTGGTGTAATATCATCTCGTGTTATTTTCTGGCAATCTCAGCACCAGCCGCTCTGAATGTGATTACTCATCAGCTCTATTTAGGAACATCATCATGGCTTATGGCAACATCTTTGCAGATACTTTTGCCTCAGTAGATAAAAGTCGAGCAAAGATCAGACAGAGATCATTTATAAAATGTTGATTAATTTTTGGATGATCCATACTGGCAGGGGTGCTGCTGTGCTCAAAACCATTACCCTGATTGGTTTGTAGGGGGGTGTTGTCGTTAAAAATCCATTTGAAGACCTTGAAAGGCCACGAGTGCTGCACAGCATGTTGATCTGATGACACTTCAGAGGATGACGCCTCCAAAGATCTGACACCAGCAGAGGGACGATCATTCGTCAGAGATGTTTCTCTTGTTAATTGAGTGGTGTAGTTAATCCCTTTAAAGGTTCCAGTAAGTTGGCTTAAACATGAATCAAACTTTATTTGTACAGCACCTCTCGAGCATGAATGTTTTAAAGTAAGAGACACATTCTGAGTGCTTAGCATGACAAAGCAGGAATAAATTATCAACACGATCATGTGATACAGTTAGCGAATCGCTGGTGCCAAAAATGTATTTATGAATTTATTTTGAAAGGAAGAATGTGCGACTTTTTGATCCAGTAGATGTCGCCCTTGAGCACCAGCATCACACCAAAACAAACTGCAGTTTGGCCACACCTCCTCCATTCTGAAGCCTCCGCTCTCCTCCAGCGACACACCTCCAACCGCTCTCCACGCTATCTGTTTTTCTGACCTGAGTTTAGCTTTTTCTGTCCTTTTACAGATCACATGATTTGTTGTAGCTGTCTGGGTGTAAAGAGCGTTTTAAACCTGAACAACTCTACCTTTAACCTCAAGCTTAGGGTGACGTTTCTGACAGTTACATCCTGTAAGTGAAAAGTCTGTTTCTTAAAGCTGCAGTGCACTCTCTGGATTTGATTGGTGGGTTAACATCCTTGACGTGTGTGGTAGAGAAGGCTCAATCATGTCGATCATTAAATCACCAGCTACACAGCAGAGATGTGGCTACATTCAGTTGCAGGGCGGTGTTGTGTTGTTGCCTTCTCCTTTCTGACCACAGCCATGCGGCGTGACAACAACTGAAGCCTCAATTACATGAACAAGGTGAGAGAACGAGACAGTCTCATCCATCACGGCGTCGAGGCGAGGCAGCCTGAATTGGCAGCTGTCTCCTCCGAGGCTCTGAAGACTCGGGAGGCTTGTTTGAAATTACGATGCAAAGCCGGCCTCGCTGCCAACTTCTCAATGACACCCAGATCTGTAACGTTCACGAACGCGGAGGTCTTTCTTTCTACTTTACTGATGACAAATAAACAGAACTGGGCTTGTCCCAGCTTTTAGAGAGCTGTTGTGGTTTTTCCTTTTCCAACCAACTTCAGTACAGACACTTTACCTTCAGTAACCCGTTTAAAGGCTGCTAATAAACCCTAACACGGACTCTGATTCTTGAGTGAGAGTTCAGAGAAAAATGGCATCTGAACAGAAACGCTGCGGCTTTAACATTTAATCATTTTGATGGGAATGTTGGATCTCTCTAAATAACATAATGCCGATGTAAATATGAATTAAACATGAAATAAGATGTACGTATGTATAGGTCTGCACAGGTTTGTCTGCTGAATGTAGACACGTGAGATTAGGATACCATGGTTGCCATGGATACACTGATAACCATACCAGACATTAAAGTCCCCATGAAACTGAACTTCAAGAGCAAATAACTTCCGTGTTGTGAAGCATTTCCTGCTGAAACGGGATAGAACCAATCACAAGATAGGAGGCGGGACATACGGTAAGGTTGAAATGAATTAGATTGGATCGTTGAATTTAGACAAAGCTTTTCAATTGGTCCCCTGAGGGCAGGGTGAGTCATCAGACATTTTAAACATTTAGCAGGAAGAGAATATAGAGCATTTAACAGGAAAGCTGGAATAAAACCAGGGAACATTTATGTTTTTAAATTCATGTGGGCTTTAATCAGCTACTGGATCTGAGATTTTCATCATCAGCTAATTAATTATTGTTTGGTGTTTGTTTGTTTTCTCCTTCTGTGCGTTATGCTTTATACTGTCATCATTTCTTATTCATTAGAAGAGAAAAGAAAAAGTAATTCTTTGATCCGTTGATCTTCATGTGTTGAGCAGGTTGAATATTCATGTCTCCTGAGACGTGAGAAGAGTTTCTAATTTAGGATCCTGCTCATTTGTCCAGGTCACAGAAAGCCTTCAGACAAAAATGAGATTCTTCCTGAGACTGTCTCTTCCAATTAAAGACTTTTTTTTAGGGAAGGCTGTTCATTAATCCTTCAATGTGCTTCGGAAGAAGAAAGAGTCAGATTTCTGAAAAGTCAGGATCCTAAATACAATGCATAAAAACTATAAACCCTACACTTTACCTTTTTCCGACACAAAGCAGCGTTTCTCTCAAATGTGGGACACAACTTCCCATTTTTGTGAATCCCTGATGGAGAACACTTCGTCTTCGGAAAGATGATCCCTCCATCTGTCAGGTGTTGTGAATAAAGAAGCTGAATAAACAGCATGAGCAACACACAGGTGTACTCATCCAGTAAAGGTGGCACTAAAATGAGCAGCTGTACAGGCGGCTGCTCTCAGACGACCTCGAAGGTGAAGAAGCGACACGTGGGGGTCGTGGGCTTGCAGGCTCGTCTGGCCTGCAGTTGTGAGGCTGGTTGAATGTCTCAGGAACATCTTTGGAGAATAGGGCTGGTTAAAAATATTGATTCATCAGTGCATTGCAATCATCATTTTCTCAATTCAATTTCGATTCAGGGAAATCCTGAGATTGATTTGTTCGTTGTAATGACACCCCTCTCCACTGGGGGCACTGTGGGTGCTGTGAAATCAGGTCAGGCACAATTGTGCACTTTACATGTAGTTTTTGTCATTCATGCCATTACAGCAGTGTTATGTTTATTATGATTTTGCTGCAAATTCAGCTTCTTTGCCGGCTTCGCACCATCTGATTGTAAACAAATGCACGTTGTAGTAAACGTACAATAAGTAGAATTATATTAGAACGTTTACATTAAAATATCTAAATTAATTAAAAATCGACTAAACCTACCCGTTACATTTATTTTTCTGTTGAGTACTAATCACCTCCAACATTTATAAAAGCCAGAGAAAAATGTAATTTTATAGTTGTAACGGGACGTGTCATGTCGTGACAGAGCCGCCAAAGTGTTTATCGTTGCCGTGGAGACACCAGATGTTACGTCAAAGACCGCTGCATACGGAAGCTACTGAAAGCTGCTGTACTGCTGTGATAAAAAACTCCATGTAAATTATACTTGGATGCATCGTCGGTAAACATATTCTCTTCCTCAGGTCGGTCTAGTCGGAGTTCATCTTCACCGGGGGGAGGGGGACTCCCATGATTCCCCACCAGCCTCGAAAGAGCCGTTGAGAATGCCTTTGTTATCATTGCACAGCTGTACAACGAAATGAGGTTCTCCTGAGTGGTGCATACACAATATAAAAGCAGCATCATTCTGCATACGGAAATCGAATTATAGATGAAAAAACATCAATAAAATATGAGTTGTCCTTATTGCATTGTCCTCGGAGCAATCTATAAAGTCAAAATCAAATCTAGAAATCCAGAATCATCCTCTGAACTAGATCTACAATCTTCAGTACTGACTGGATCTGTCTTTCCAAACTGGCAACTTCAGTCAAATAACTATTGTCTATACTGTGCTCTTAACCAGAAGAGCTGCACAAAGTCAGAGTGCTGTGTGTGCTCGAGCGCAGCATATGGCTTTGTTTAGAAAATGCCTTTTTTGTTTGCGATGGCCAGACGGAGAGATGCAACCCTGAAAACAAAGCCAAGTCCTCCGAGGCAAACAAACAGGAAATGTGGGTCAGCACAAACACACTTCAATATCGAGGAGAGCAGCCCTTCATTCATTACGACTCATATATTCCTTCTCTTAAATCCTGAAGTTTTCCCCTCCCTCCTTGCATGTTTTTTTCCCCCAATCCCAAGCATCTTCCCATCCTGCTCCACCATTAGTGCCATCATTTTAAAATTCCAGCCTCATTTTCTGTCCATGATTGAGAAAAATCTTCATGTCAAATCATCGTATCTGTGGCGGTAATTGCCCTGGCAGGCAACAGATGTGCTTTAAAGTGCTAATGCAGGAGCGCAGAGGGCTGACTTGTTACATGAGTGAAGTGAGCTGGAGTCAGCACATCCAGGCCGATAACAAGCCCGCTGCAAAGTCAGTTAAAAGTCAATCAATGCTGTTAAGGCAAACTTCGACAACTTCAAATGAGAGGCAGAAGAGGCTCATTTCTCCCTTGTGTGAAAAGAGGAGGAGCTTTTACAGCTCGTGTTTGCTCTGCAGCTGATCAAATGCAAAGAGTATAAATAACAGACGAAGCAATTTTAGGTCATCGTCATGTTGGTTTTCTGGAGCCAAATGTGCCCATATATGGACAAAAGGGAGGAGCCAGAAAGAAATGAGGGGTGTGCAAACGCTAAGTTATCAAAGCTAAAGGTTAGCATGAGTGGCTAATTGATTAACTTGTGAATGAGGTAGTAAACCATCATGTATCCCACAGGATGAGTTTGTGGAGAAAAGCTGCAATTGTAACAGCATTGTTGAGTTTGTAAGTAACTATATAAACTGGTTACCACAAATAGTAGTGGAGTCACATTAATATGTCACCTAGTAGCTAACTAACACAGGTTATGAGATAAAGTTAGCTGTGTGATTATTTTATTTAACAGACATTGCAAAAAGTGAATGTGGAAATGTGTGCGATTTTTGTTTTGTTTTTGTACCACGCTGGAAATATTTTAAATTCTGCCGTAAAGTTGAGCTTATTTTTCTAATCGTGCTTAATGGGGATTGGCTCACTCATTAAGTCAGCCTCTAGTGGCCACTTCTGGAACTGCAGGTTTTGGCACTTCTGCACCAGCTTCATAGCGCTCGTCGCTTCATCCAAAATCACTTTATTTTAAAGGCACGCATTAAAAAAAAGGAAAGGGGTGAATTCTTTGGCCTTGACTGAAGAAATGGAACATAAAGCACCTTCTGGTCAAAGCGCTCAACCTTTCCACGACACCCTGGAGACTTGCTCTTTTCCAAAGCTTTTATATCACTTCCACTATTGGAAAAAAAAAGCCTTCACCTCCGCCATCCATCATGCTATCCGGTCATGGGCTTAAGCTCAAACTGAGCTATTTATAGACCATCCAACTTAAGTGCTGCATGTGTCTAAACCTGTATTGATCCCTTAGCCAGGAGAAACACAAGCCCCTGCATTAATGATCAGCCAATAAGAAAAGGCCTGTTAGTGTCCAACAGTGTGCACTTGTTTGTGAATACGTGTTCTGTAATGCAAATTAGTTGACAATATATTGACATCAAAACAGGTTGTGTTTCGCTCCCTCTCTCACTTCAATGATGCCTCTCTATCCTCATTCCTCTGTCGTGGACATCAGGAGAAATGCATCATGGTTAATTAAGATTGGTGACAGGCGAACACGTTGTGCCTGACGGAGGCAGATGGAGCAAAAAGGTAACAGCTTTTCAGAGACAAATAGTTCCCCTCGTGTTAGTGCATCACCTGTAGTGTGGTTCAAACTGATCTGAGCAGCCTGAATCACAGAAGCATGTCCAGTAAGCTCTCTCTGAGACCCTGTGAGCCTACACTTAAGCCTGGTGTCAATATGAGCACGGAAATCTTAACATGAATACAAATATTAAAAAACAAAAAACAAAGGACCAACTAAATGAGTCGTTTGGTTTCATTTTTGAGGGACCTCATTCACATCATCATTCTTCTTTTTGATCAAACTAATATCTTGTGTGTGAGCAGATCCGCCTGCAGAAATGTCCGGGCCCCTGTTGAGAAAGGGCCTTCTAAGGATATGATTTAAATCAATGTATGCACATTCGATCAGTGCTGTAAGCGCTAGCCCCCTCGCTAACATTAGCTCCCTCTGCCTGGCTCCCACCAGCCTTTTAAGCCGACTGAAATAAGTTTGTTAACAAGTTCTTGTTCGGGTCAAATGCCCCAACCAGCTCCGTCCTTTTCCTTTCATTCTTTTCTGGCATCCTAACATTGTGCAGGTCCTTGAATTGTTATAATGTTGAGCTGTTGAGTGGGGTGAATGAGAGGACAGCCGAGCACGCACTGTGGATTTTCACGTGGCACGAAATGATAGCCAATCAATAAGCAAGCTGACTGAAGAAGGAAGAACTGCAGAAAAACTTTTTTTACTCACGTCCAGCTCGCGCTCTAACAAGTCTCACCCGTGTGTGCTGTGTCTCCACGACTTCATCCACAGTTTAACTTTTTCTGAGTTTTCGGCTAAACGCAGTCCAAAACAGATTCTTCCTGCCCGTCGTCGGCCATGTTTGTTTTCTCTAAAGTCACATCTTAGTGCGAGAAACTAACTACTTAACTATGATTGTTTGATTATTTGTCTTCATATCTGGAGGGTCTCTCACATTTTTTAAATCTAAAAATGCTCTTCAAGCAAACACCAAAAAGCTCACCAAAGAAGCTACAGTCACCCACGTCATGTTTTATTCCTCCTACGACCTTTTGGCTTCATTTTCTATAAAGCAACACGGTCGCCTCGCTTGGTAAACATGAGGAGACTCGTTAAGCAAACTTCAAGTCTCACAAGCTGAGCTGTTCTGCCACAGGAGTTTCAACTGAGGAAAAAAATCACTGAGAATTAAGCCTGACCAAAACAGCAAACTACAGGAGACATGCAGATGATTAATCGACTCCTGAAGCCTTGAAAATAAAGTGCTTGTGCAGAAGTGCAGAGGGCTAAAAATATAGAACTAGCCAGCCTCCAGTAAAACTTGTGTCTTATATTTAAGAGGGATTGAGCTGAAGGTACAGACTCCTCAGGTTAACTAAGGAACTGAAAGAAACTTCCACCCAAAGTAATTACTTCTATCTTTGCCTCGCAGCACCCTCGATGTGCTCAATACTTTAAATGGACACCAGCACCTTCACTGTTGTAATACATCAGCACCACATTTCATGCAGTCCATCCAATAAGTGTCAAAATATTTCAGTCAAATGACAACCGACTGGAGGTGCCAGAGTAAAGGTCAGGGGGTCACGGAGGATTCAGGAGGACTCGTCCTCTGGGGAACAGAAACGTTTGAAAGAAATGTCATTGCACTCAATTCAATAGATACTGGGATATTAAAGACTGGAGAAAGAAGTGGACCAATCAGAAGACAGAGTGACAGAGACACTCTGCTAGCTTGGCACAAAAAAATGAAACTCCTTCCTGAAATATTTCTGTGTGATGTGAAGATTCTTGAAGAGGTGTCATACATGCACAGACTGTGTTTTAGCTGGTTATCTTTAACAACTTTATGAACCACAAGCTGTCGCCACGTCAAATAAACAAAGTTACTGCATCCTTCACCCTTATGTTCCTGCAAAAAAACTATCCAAAGAGAGTACACCGTATTAAACCCTGAGGGGAAACTCAGTTCTTTCCCTGTTGTTGAGACTTGCTATACACACACATGCACACACACACACAAACAAGATCTGTTCAAAAGACTACCTTTATATGTGGGCTTCACAATATATCACGATTTCATAAACATTACAGTGTTAACAGTCCCGATCAACACATCGCAAAGGTCTGAATTGATCACAATAAGTAGGAAAAATTCTTGACGTAAACTAGGGATGTAAAGATTAATCGTGATAAATCGATTCAAAGGTGTCACGGTTCACATCGGTACTCTGAAAAATGAATCTCAATAATATGATGAGCATCAGCAGCTGTAGAGCAAGATTTAGAAATTGAGGACGCTCCACCGTCTTTAAAATCAGAGGTGTGGAAGAATTTTGGCTTCCCCAAGACAGAAAATGAAAGAGGTGAGAAGATAACAGACAAGACAAAAACTGTGTGACAATATTACAAGAAGACAGAGAACTACACAAATTGCACGACCAACATGATGCAGCATTTAATCGACTCCACGATGAGAAGCTCCAATCACCTCCCCTTGTTGAGAGAAAACAAACATTAAAAGGCCAAACCACACTGACAAGCGAGTTAGCAGCCCCTAAAGGAATCTGTTTCACTCATCATTTGTCTACAGTCTCATTTTGTTAAATAAATCGTGAGAGAGTCGTATCGTGAACCCAGTATCATGAATCGTATTGTGAGTTTAGTGAATCGTTACATCCCTAATGTGAATGAGCGATGCTTGCTCACTCAGCATGTGTCTGTGTCACCTGTTGGAAGGAGGTCTGGGTATCGTTTTCATGCTTTCACAGCTTTCTGGTGCAGTCAGATGAAGCTCAGGTCAGGGGAGCTGTCAGCTTTCCTCAGATTAATTGGCGCCAATTGTGGTAAAAAAACAAAAAACCTTTTGATACTGAAATTATTAACTTTAAATTTTTGTTTATCACACTTATAAAGAAATAAGTAAATATTGAACAATGTTTTTTTGCATATTTTCCCGTATTGTGAAGGCGCAATGTATATATCACATTTCTAATCTTCCGACCAATCAAAGAGCTCGTAATCTACATGCCACTTTTCCCATTTCACTCATACACTGATGGCAGAGGCTGCTACAGTATGAAAAGTGTCATCAGCCCATCTTTAACAACTCAGAGGCAGTCAGCCAGGACAGAAACATCCAGTCAGGGCAAAAACACAAACAGAGTGAGGTTCAAACCGCGCAGATAAACACGAGGCTGCGAGCATGAACACACTAAAGAGACCAGAGCAATCTGGCTGAAGGAAGGTGGAAACAGAGCGGCATACAGACACGTGTGCACAGGGGAAACATGAAAGCAGCAGGATTACAAAATGAAACAGGAAGTGGACACAAAGCTCATGAACATAATAACGTGCACCATCAGGATCTGTGAATCCCACTCACTCACCTGAAGGCTTCAGCGTAGGAGTATTTGAGGTTCAACGTCTTGCCCAAGAAAATGTCAACATGTGAACAACCAACATATGAGCGGGTGTTTCGGTTTGATGAGGGACGGGTTCACTGACGACCTTCACCTGGATGCGTCTGTTGTTGAAGACAGAAAGTGTCCTAACCAATTCATCATCTTTTTATATAATGTCAAAATATACTCATCAGACATTTCATGTTGATGTGATGAAAAACAAAACAAAGAGGGGCGCAGATGGCCTCGGGTTAGGTTACGCCCCATGTACAGAGGCTATCGTCCTCCAAGCTGAGGACCGGGGTTCAAATCCGACCTGCGGCTCCTCTCCCGCATGTCATTCCCCTCTCCCTCTCCCTGCTTTCCTAGTCTATCCACTGTTCCATCAATTAAAGGCTCTAAAAATATATCTTTAGAAAAACAAAGACATTAGTCAAGACTTCCATTTTCAACAGCTGTTGTAACCATGACAACCACAGACGTATTTGGCTTGATGTCTGCAGCTAACAGGGTCACAAGATGAACCGAAACACCGGCAATTAAACGAACAAGCTGCTGATTAGAAGACAACCCGCTCAACCACTGAGCCACATGCCTGATATCTACAGGAATGGCACATGATCCAATGTTCATGATTAAATGAGACTTAAACTGAGTCCATCACACATGACAAACTGTATTAAAAATCACAGACATGAGCTCCTTAAATCATTATTCACCGGAGGATTGCAAAGAAATTGTAACTGCAATCACTCTCACAACATGAGCCACAGCGACACCTCAGCACAAAGCTCACCTGGTTTCTTATAAAATCCATCAGAACCAAAGTACAACTAAAAAAAACCACATTACACAACAGCATGTCTCACTAATGAGCTTTCAGCCTTACCTGTTAATCCAGAGATGAAGCTGTGATTCTGATGGATGCAGCAGGTCGTTAAAAAGTGAAAGTTAGTTAAAGTTTTATGAGGAACAAACACCTCTGAGGCATCAACACTGAAAGAAAACCAGGAGGCCATTTCCCTCCAAATAAGGGGGGAGGAACTTCTTCTTCTTCTTTAAGTTTGATGACAGGTTTGCAAACCAGCTTGCAGGTGCATCAACGCCCCCTACTGGCCTGGACTGTGAAACTGTAAAGCAATTAAAATAAAGATAAATCCTTTCTTTAAAGATGAGACAATCCTTATATTCTTATTTTGTCTTTGCAACGTTTACAAGTTAAAGTAACAGAGAAGTTAAAGTGATGGTTTGATGAACCTGTCAGGTACTTTTTGAGATAACTGTAAGACTGTTCATTCCCCTTATTGATTTGATATCTGCTAGAAAAACCTCCTGAAGTGATGCACAACTTTAAAATAATCTAGCAGATCATTTGTTCAGTTCTTAGAGTGTGAATTAAAGTTAAGCATTTTAAATATTATATATGAAATGAAATATTTGACGAGTAAACAAAAGCCAAAACCTTCAGAAGGTTTAAAAGAGGGTAATGACAGAACGATTTTTTTATTTTTTATTTAATCAAGATCTCTTTTTCAGAGAGAGTCCTGGCCAAGACAGCAGAATAACAGTTTCAGAGAGAGAGCAAAAGTCAGACAAATATTACATCCATCAACCAATCAGAAGCATTAAAGAGAGAAACATGTGCAAACAGTCGTCAAATGATTCTTTATCCTGCTTTTAAAATCATCCAAGCCGACGACACGCTCTAATTTAAGGTGACTCTGTAAATCAGACTAGGACGATGTGGTGAGCACACAGCGAGCTCCCATCAGAACAATATGCATTTGAATTGTATCCTTATTGGGGCGCCGGTAGCTCAGTCTGTAGGGACTTGGGTTGATTGGGGAGTGTGCCGGTTCACAGAGCTTGTCAGGCAACTGCTTGGGGCCCGAGGCCAGTAGGGGGCCCCCAATGGCTGACAAACTTTGAAACCACAGCATTGCCTCAAATTGTGCACATTTTGCAACAACAGTAGTAAATCTGCCTAAGGGGGCCCCATCTGACAGCACTCACTCTCAATGCCCTGCTAAGCATCACAGCATTATTCCTGTGAAAACCAAAATTCGTCAATTAAGGAGGTATCCGTCTGTGGGTGAAAAAAGAAAGAGGAAAATTCATCGGAAGGGGCCCCCAATGAACCTTTGCCTAGGGCCCCAACCAACCCTAGAATCGCCCCTGCCGGTTCAAATCTGATCTGGTAGCAGGAGAGGTGCCAGTTGACTTCCTGAGCATTGCTGAGGTGCCCTTGAGCTAGGCACTGAACCCCCACCAGCTCAGGAGCGCTCGCTGTGGTCAGCCCCCGTCACTCTGACATCTCTCCATTACTGCATGTCCACAGGATCCTGTTCGTGCATGTGTGTGTGTTTCAGCCTGTGTGTGTGCATCATGTTCAAGAACAGAGTGTAAAACTGAATTTCCCCTCGTGGGATTAATAAAGTATATCCTCTTCTTCTTCTTCTATTTGTTAGTCCTTCTATAAATACTCTTACAATATTTAACACAGTATGATGTCACAGTAGGCCTCGTGATTTTGTTGGACAGTAAATGTGCTTACACACAGATAAACAGTTTTTTTTAAATGCTCCACAAACCTTCCAGCTTTCTTTATCTGTCACGCTGATTTTGCGCTTGTGTAAGAAATTGGCCTATTTAATTATGCTGACTCATGAATATGCCAAATGTCTATATCAAATGTAGGATATTAGCTTTAAGGAAATGTTACACACCTGCATTTAAATAATGAGTTTCCAAAACAGCAACTGTCTGTTTTTAAATTCTCAGACTGAAGATAATCTCTCTCTCTCCTCGTGATTTATGAACGTGTGTATTTTTCCTGGGAAATCCCTAGGTGATCACTGATGAAAACTTGCTAAACAGATATGCTAACCTCAGTTGCTATCGTTTGAAAATGTAAAGTCAAACCTGTAACGTGGCTTTAATCTCCACTCTGAGCACAACATTCAGAGGCTCAGAAAGAAGCTGCAGAGCACGCAATGAAGAAATACAATCTTGTTGGGATATCGTACAACACATTTGATACAACGGCTGAGGCTAAGAGGAAGAGGACGGTGACGGATGAAGCTAAGAAGAGCAGAAGGGAGAGTGACCGAGCGAGAAGCAGGGTGCACGTCCCTGCAGAAATTATTCATAACAGATTGTATTATCAGTGTCATCGTTGTCTCTTGTTTTGCAGCTTTACTGAGTGCAGGAGGTCAGAAGGTCATCTAACTCACGTTATGTCTCAGGTTTGATCCAAATAAATAAATAAATCCATCTTACACCAAGTGTTGTCTCGACAACGGGCTGTAGAGGCTTGCAGTCGTGTTTGCACCAAATGCTGTAATATGACTGTACCCCGTCAATCGACAAAGGGTCTTCTTTGCTTTCTATCAACACCACCCCTCAGCTTTACCAGCAGTGTGTTTTACAACAGAACAGTTGCACTCAGAGACCTTCGGTGGGCGCCAAAGTGCACCAAACTGAATCCCTACATAATGTAGCTATAAAGACACTTCCTCTCCTTTGTGCATGCAGAGTAGGCGTCTCATCAAACTTCCAGTCCTACACAGAGTGTCGTGTTTGTCTTGCACTCCTCTTCCAAAACAATCAATCTTGTCTCATTTCTGTTAAAGCCTCTCACCTCTTCAGCGGCTTTCTGCAAAAACACCACAGAGAAGCATCCCTCAGAGGATGACACAGACGCAGGCTAATTAGCAGCTAATTAGCCCAAACTACTGGACTGAAAATGTTAACAGCGTGTTTAACCACCATGCTGTGTCCCAAAAATAAACACCAGGATAAAAGTAGGAGCACCTGAACTCAACACAAAGACTCATATGAATGATTTTTGGTGATTTTTCAAGTCTGCACACATTTCTGTCGCACTTTTCACACCTCAGCCTGAACTCATCCTCCCTCCCTCCCCTCTCGACCTGCGTGGACACCGGCAGAATTAATGACCAGCTAAAATTTATGAGGGAAAGTTATGAATAATGTTTACGTATTAATCATTCATGGTGGCCGGCCAAGCACAGAGACTCCGGCTCCCCTGGAAATTACAGGCTCACCTCCACAACATAAATTATCCATCAGATTTCAATCTGGCCTCGCTGAGCGGTAAGCTAACGGCAAACTATCTCTGTTCAAATACCGATGCTGCAAAGTCCAGCGCCAGTGAGCAGCAGGGAGGATGCAGCATTAATCAATCAATCAATCATCATTGTTTTTGTTTCTAAATGAAGGTGCACAATGCATCACTATCACACCAGATGTGATCTTTTGCTGCAGTTAATCTGCTCTTAATGGTGTTATTATTAGGGATAATATATCCCTGAATAAACACCGCATTGCCCATAAATCCCCTCCCTGGTGGTCCTGGCTGAAGAGATAAATACGATGGAAGAGTTTTATCTGATTCATGTCTAACTTGTTCTGTTATTTCCAGAGACTCTTTGTGCCGCCCTGTTCTGAACCTCTTTACTGCACAATGTTTCCCTGAGGTAGAGCGAGAAAAAGAAAAACTTTTTGACCTTCAGATCTTTCCAAGAGATTTCACAGACTCCCACATATCAAGAGAAAAATCTGTCTGTGATGTTTCAAGGATCATACTGAGATATGTAGATGAATCAGAGACAGTTTCTTTTCTGTTTCTTAACTTAAGATTACAATTTGTTTTTCAATGCGAGTATCTGAATGCTCACGTTGAACATAATGGTATCTGTGGAACCTATTGAGAAGCTTTGTAAGATTTGCATCTCAAAAAATCCTTGTTTATCTTAAACTGGCGTCTGTAAAAAAACGTCATTTCAGCCTCTGCCTGTTAAGGCCCTGACACACCAAGGACATCGTCGGTCCTAGTGTTTTTTTGGCAGATTCGACATGTTGAATCAGCGTCAGCTAGAGGAATCTCTCTGATTGGCTGTTCGGAGGTTTCATTTATCTTCAGCTCTCGACACAGGTTCAAGAAAGCCCCTTGAGCATGACGCTGTAGCATCCATGCTTTCACCCATTAGTGCGGTTTCTCCTTATTTGTCGCCTCCACCTTTTCTTTCCTTTACACTAAAAGACCAAGGGTTGACAACGCCAGCGCCATTCTCAACTTTTTATCAGACATTTTTCTCGATTAGTAGGCTACCTATAATACGAGTGGTGCGTGATAGCGGTGTGAAAATGGTCTTCCCTGCAGGGTTGCGATGAGAGGGCTGCTACTGTGTGCTGGTAAAACAGCCAATGACAATGGCTTCACCTGCCTACGTAGAGGCTTGAAGCCGTCTCGTGAAATTCTTGGTTTCATCTTGGGGAATTATCACTTGATTTTCAGAACAAGCCGTTTAGCGCCCTCTACAGACTTATCCTGGGATTGCTCCAACATACATTTACCTCATGATCTGAAACTTTCTCCACATTTAGTACTGACATCCGCACAAAAATACTTCTAATCAAATAGGGTTTCTGACTTTAGAATCAAATCAGGCCTTTCTATTCGGTCTATAAAGAGACTGGATGCTGCCACTTCTTTTGTGTCTGTGCTGGACTGTGATGATGTTCTATATGTGCATGCCTTGTCATACAGCTTACATGCTCTGGAGGATGTGCAGCTCTGAGGTTCATCACTTATTTTAAAGCCTTTCACTCATCATTCTCGTATTCACGTGTTGGACGGTCTTCTTTGTCTGCATACAATCGCAGACTTTCTTTGTACCTTCTAACCTTCGACAGTCAGAAGAATAGGCTACGGTAACTTATCATCTTTGGTCCCAGGATCTTTTCTTACTGTCTGTTCTGAAGGTCAGAACTGAACCAAGGGAGAAGGTGTTTAAGTTTGCTGCTCCCTTTGCTTGGAAAGAATTACAAAAAGATCTGAAACTGAACGAGCTGCTCTCATTGGATGATTTTAAGAGGATGTTAAACGACTTGGAGGCAGACACATCTGGCTGTAGATGTTCTGCGTGATATATTTGTGGTAGTGGGTGACCTTGACAAATATTTGGTGGTTTGATTTGTTATTCCATGTGTTTTTTTTGTGCTGTAGTCTCTTTATCTTGTAGTAAGTTTGTATATGGCTTCTCATTGTTTGTAACTGTGCTGCTTCCAGACTTGGAAAGGACGATCTTGAAAAGGAGGCTTTTAATCTCAATGAGTTTTACTGCTTAAACATTTAAAGTAATTGTTGAAAACTTAAACAAATCAGAGTTTAGATGCACAGGTTTGGTTAAGTTAGTAGAGCTGTTGTCTCATGTGCAGAGGCTATAGACATCATCAAACTGGTCGCAGGTTCGGCCACCGATCACGACTCTGCTTGGTGCATGTTAGTCCTCACTCTCACTCCCGCCACGTTTCCTCTCCCTCTCTTCTGTCCCGTCCAACTAAAGTTTTAGACAAAGAATACATCATTTTTTGGCTGAGTCTTAACTTCTAAACAAACTCTCTGAAATGCCTCGATCTACTCGACGTGGTGGAACATCTTTTTTTTCCTATGCATATGTTGTCAGAGCTTTTGTGTTTTTATTTTTGCATCTTTAAGCATTTGCAGCTGAATCACTGTTAATATACATTTGATTTGTTCCCTGCGGCACATTTTTACATTTGCAATATGTTAACTATAATCTGTAAAACGTGTTTCTGAAGCTTCTGCACAGGTCTCCCAATGGAAATGTTTGTGGCTGCTGTGCCTGATTTCAACTTGTTGGTCACTGAAAGAAACTTATTTGCTCTGCAGGAAAAGGTAACATCAATAATTAAACTCTGTAAAAAAACTTGGATTAATTGAGGATTAAATGTCCTGTTCTGTTAACTAAAAGTGAACAAGTCAATCTGCTCTGAGTATTTATTGGAACTTTGCTGTCAGTGTTTGGTCCTTGAAATACAATTACTGCAAAGTAAATACACACAAATACTCTGCTGATTGCCAAATGAAAAATTTAAACAGGAAGCACATGCGGCAGGCTGTGCGGTAATTGTAAGAGCTGCACTTGAACCTGATGACACTACCTCGTATGTTTTGTTGTTTCCCTTTTTTTGGGGGTGAAGACAGAGATTTAAAAAAATACGTAGTTCCCCCGCAAACATGTGATAAGGTGTACATTTTCTAAAGGTGTTAAAATCTCACTTGCATGTGTGGGAAGGTGTGTTGTTTACAAATGAAACAAAGTTTGGATTCAGTTCTTACTACCAGGACAAGTTGGCAGTTTTCCCTTTCGCCTGAAGGCTTAAACACTTCACACTGTGAAGCATTCTTTGTGTGTAAGAGGAGGGAAAACATATGATTCAGACTGACTCTTTGACCGTGCAATTATAAAGCTGAAACGTCTGAATCATCACCTGAGTGGGCCTCTGAGAGAGAAGCGAAAAAGGACAAGAGAAAGGGACTGGCTGGGTTGGAAATCCTCACACTTTTTTATGTAACTGGTCCGACGACAAAGCGGCAGAAAGCCAGCACAATAATTAGTTTCACAGGAGCTGTGTGTTTAAGGATGATAAGCGATGCTTTGGGTGAAGAGGAGTCAGCATATGAGTGCAGCTGCTTGTTATCTGCACGGAGCAGAGGGAGAGGAGCACACGGCTGTAATAAGTTTGAGGGACGGAGAGGAGAAGAGGGGAGGGAAGCTGCGAGGAGACGATGATAAAATCAAGATCTGACGCACATTTTCCTTCAAATTCTGCTTTAAATTTGCAGTTTGTATACGTCTGAAGGCTGTGTGTGTTTATATGCTGGTCTTTTGAGTCATTGTGCTCTTCAGCTTTCATCCTCTGCTGCATTCCCTAAAGAATACACACACATGGACACACACGTGCACACACAAGCCTCATACCACGGTTCTGCTGCTCGCACAAGTTAGCATCATCGATACACGCCACGATCATTATTCATGGTGCATCACAGCTGCAGAGCTGCTCAAGATGCAAAGCGTGTCAGGATGCGCTTGTCAAGTAAGCCTGACCAGCTCATGATGTGTAGAAGAGGGACATGAGAGGAAGAGCTGAAGTGGCTGCTTGGGTCCAAGCTGCATAAAGAGGTGATTTTCAAAGAAGCTGCACAACTAGAATTGGACAGATGTTGAGGGGTCAAAGAGGTCATGTTTAAGAATAAAGTCAGATATTGGTGGTGAGGCTGTTTTTCTAACAAACGTAAACTATGCTGTGACTTTAGTCCACCAAAAGAAACCTTTTTAATAATCAGCCGCAGGGTTCAAAACTGTGTGTGAGGAGACGTTCAGTTGTCTGAATGCAGAGGAGAGCGACTGCACTACAGCTTTGAATTTGCATTATTTGTACAAGCAGGAAAGGAAATCATATTTTGAATGTGCTTTTTTTCACTTTATTTGATTAGAAATAAGATTGCCCTTCATGAAATGAGTTTTAATTAACAACAGTTCCTCCACTTTTTAACTTAGTTAGATATGCAGTCACTGAAAGGTCATGGTGCTGACATCCAACACAATCCAGGATCAGAGCTACATTTGACTCTGAAATGGAGGAGGGAGAAAGCAGATTCATTTCCAGAGCATTAAACTGGACATGAGCTGCATCAGGGAGGCAGAGGGGTGTTCAGGGAGGCAGAGGGGTGTTCATGGAGGTAGAGGGATGTTCAGGGAGGCAGAGGGTTGTTAATGGAGGTAGAGGGATGTTCAGGGAGGCAGAGGGTTGTTCATGGAGGTAGAGGGATGTTCAGGGAGGCAGAGGGTTGTTCATGGAGGTAGAGGGATGTTCAGGGAGGCAGAGGGGTGTTCATTGAGGTAGAGGGATGTTCAGGGAGGCAGAGGGGTGTTCATGGAGGTAGAGGGATGTTCAGGGAGGCAGAGGGTTGTTCATGGAGGTAGAGGGATGTTCAGGGAGGCAGAGGGGTGTTCATGGAGGTAGAGGGATGTTCAGGGAGGCAGAGGGTTGTTCATGGAGGTAGAGGGATGTTCAGGGAGGCAGAGGGTTGTTCATGGAGGTAGAGGGATGTTCAGGGAGGCAGAGGGGTGTTCATTGAGGTAGAGGGTTGTTCAGGGAGGCAGAGGGGTGTTCATTGAGGTAGAGGGTTGTTCAGGGAGGCAGAGGGGTGTTCATGGAGGTAGAGGGATGTTCAGGGAGGCAGAGGGGTGTTCATTGAGGTAGAGGGTTGTTCAGGGAGGCAGAGGGATGTTCAGGGAGGTAGAGGGATGTTCAGGGAGGCAGAGGGGTGTTCATTGAGGTAGAGGGTTGTTCAGGGAGGCAGAGGGGTGTTCATTGAGGTAGAGGGTTGTTCAGGGAGGCAGAGGGGTGTTCATGGAGGTAGAGGGGTGTTCAGGGAGGCAGAGGGGTGTTCATGGAGGTAGAGGGATGTTCAGGGAGGCAGAGGGGTGTTCATGGAGGTAGAGGGATGTTCAGGGAGGCAGAGGGGTGTTCATTGAGGTAGAGGGTTGTTCAGGGAGGCAGAGGGATGTTAAGGAAGGCATAGTGTTGTTCAGTGAAGCAGAGGGGTGGGTGGTGTGACAAGGGAAGCTGAAAACTAGAAATTATGCAACATTTAGTGTGAATTCAAAATTAATTTAACACTGCTTGAAGAGCATCCTCCTGGGACTCTAAATGTCTGTATATCAGAGCTGAATGATTGAACACTTTACAGTTAAAGACTGACTCGTTGTTTTTTAAGACCTGAAAAAGTTCAGCAATAAGCCCAAAGTGATTATTGAATGTTTTATGTCTTTCATAATTGTCATGCAGATCTTATAGTTTGACAGCAAATGATTAAACATCTCAATTGTTTATTTAAAATGGGAATTAAAAGCTGCAGAAAAGGTAAAGTACATCTAATTCTTGTTCCGCAGTTTATTTCAGGGCAGCTGTTATCCTGAAATCTTTCACCGCAGACTGAATAAATCTTTGTACAAATATAAAAATAAAAAGATTAGATAAGCTGACAACGCTTACATTGTGGGAGTCTGCTGTCGTTTTGTCCTTTGGCAGCTGGACAGGCCAGTCGCGTCGGGCTCAAGAGGTTTGATTTGAATTCTTTTCACCTTGTCAGAGCTATTCTTCTTCTCACTGTCAGGAGGCGAAAGAGCTCACAGCAGGTGTGAGCTGCAGCTACACATACGTTCACTGAGAGCAACATGAAGGCTGGATTTATGAGAAGCTTTCATGCACGGAGTATCCATATCTACAGATTTTTACAGGAACTGTTTTTAGATCTCACCTCAGACTTATTATGCAAGTCATTAGCCTTTTTCTTATCTTTGCTTCTTCTGCTGTAAGGAGTGCATCTCATGCTACACAAGCTATTAAACACTAATGCAGCTAGAAGGCACAGACAATCTCTTCTTAAAGAGGAACTGGTGCATGAATCATGTGTCATCTGTAACAAAGCAGCTGACAAATAGTAAAGCAAATTGTTGATGACTTAAAGGCAGGGTTGGTAATTTTCTTGATTTTGAAATGAGCATTCCCTCAGTGCTCCGTCTACACCCGCCCCCTCCCTTCTGTGTTCCCTCTAAAGCCACGCCCCTCACTTACATGCACGAGCGCCGTTGCACCAGAAGCGGACCTCAGCTCATCGCTTGCATTGTGTAGAAACTACGTCGTCTCATGTCTCATTCAGCGGTAAGTAAACTCACAGTATAAACTCCGTCATCGGTGACGCGCTTTGAGTGTGGGCTAGAGCACGCAAGAGGTAGAGAACGAGCAGGGAGTCAGGGAGGCGTGATTGGTTCATCAGATTGGTACCTCGTGGCAGACATTGGTCGAAGTTTTTACATTCTTACAACTGCTACAGATGACGGATTTTCTTTGTTCCTGTTTCAGAGCACATGAGTTATTAATTTCTGTCAGGACCTAAAGACAATATCAACCAAAATCTTAAAAAGTGTATCTGGAGGAAATGACCAACCCTGCCTTTAAGATGAGAATTAGGTAAGATTGAAGTGAAGGGATTCCTCCGTATTATAAATCATATTGATGGAACGTGAATATATGTACCAATTTTTTTGTCAACCCATCCAATAGTTGAGTTACTTTACTGAAAGCCAACGATCTCAAACACAAGGTTGTGACAAGGAAAAGTCAAAGAAACACCAAAATAAGAAGACTACATCATCTGGGAACCAAAAAGATATCAGCTGTTGCCTCACAGCGAGGTGGTTCCTGGTTTGAATCCTCGCTGGACAGGAGCCTCTCTGTGTGGAGTTTGCATGTTCTCCCCGTGCATGTGTGCATTCTCCAGCTTCCTCCCACAGTACAAAGACATGCTTGTTATAGGTTAATTGGTGACTCTAAATTGCCTGTTTCAGCCCTGTGATTGACTGGCGACCATTCCAGGGTGTACCATGCCCCAATGACAGCTGGAATTGGCTCTAGCCCCACTTTTCCCCGAACAGGAAAAGCGGTATACTGTAGAAAATGGATGAATGTTTGAGGGCAATTTAAGGAGCCCTGGAGAAAATAGGAAGATAGGAGTCGTTTTTTACAGTACCAACTATATGCCGTGCGTATGGATTTGTAAACTTTGGGGATGGATTAACAAACAGCGTTTAATTTTTTCCCTCTTGAGCCTTCTAGGGCTCCGTAAAGATCATTTCAGAAGTCATCATTAGGGAGGTAATGGACTGACGGAGAGTCATGCTGCCAGCAAAGCAAAAGCAAACATACAATTGAACATTAAATATATATAAAGGCTTGGTGGATTTATTTTGTTAAACACTGTAAAACAGTGAAAGAAAGACAAAAGTTCATTTCTTTATGCTGCTTCTCTCCGTTCAAGCTTTGTTTCAAGCTCGGCTATTAATCTTTGTGATGAATTTTTTTTCCCAGTCAATGTTTCTGTTTAAGCTTTACTCCAAGGACTAGAACAAGAAAATAATTTACCTCCTCCCTTTTATTAGATTCAAGAGTGTGTAATTAGTGTCTGATTAAGAAGTAACAACTTGTCATCCAATCAGGGACTAGAGCAGCCTCCTAGGTGCACCCTGAGCGCCGACACGTCGTTTAAATTGTGTAATATGAAGCCATAAATCAAATGTGGAGTCAGGAAGAAGAGCAGAGTTAACGGATTCTAACTGGAACAAGATGTAAAGACTAAATATTCTCAAACTGACGCCAGCTGAATATAATGTACAGGATAAATCAACTAGGATTCACTGCATGTACTTTTAAAGGAAAGAAGAAGAAAAGATGGTGCATAATGAAACAGTCTGGCAGCAGTGAGCTGACCCTGACTGAACATTTTGTCCTGTACATGCTGATACAGGAGCAGGTGGAGGACATTTCATTAATAAATGTTCTTAAAGTACTCATCCAGACTGTGATCAAACTGTGCAGAAAGAGTTGACCAAACATCCAAACTTGGGGCGACAGTCGCTCAGTCTGTAGGGAGTTGAGTTGGGAACCGGAGGGTCGTCGGCTCAAGTCCTGGTGCAGCACAAGGTATGGAAGTAGGTGTGGTCACTAGAGAGGTGCCAGGTCACTTCTTGAGTACTGCGGAGGTACCATTGGGGGCAAGGCACCGAACCCCCAACAGCTCTGGCACACTCCATGTGTAGCAGTGTGTAATAGCCCCACTCTGACATCTCTCCACTAATGCATGTCCACAGGTCCTGTTTTGTTTATTTTACATCACGTCTTACCTCAGGAGATCCCCCGCCCCCCCCCCCCCCGCTCCTGTCTGACAGGGATAGTCTCCCTCTGTGAGGAGCATATGTGAACAACCAGGTCAGGAGAATCTCCGGAGCAGTCCTCCTGAAAATATCTAGATAATTTCAGGAGTGCAGATGTGAAAACGGCTCTAGTCTGTCTATTTTTTGTGTGTTTTCACTGATGTTTTTACACAACTGAAGTTCCAGATAAAGTTATTTGAATTAATTTCAAATTTCAATTTCACAAATTAAATTATGCATTAATTATTTAAAAAAAAACTGAAATACGAGAATGTTGTCACTGATGTCGGCTTATTTGAGCACATATTTTGACAGTACCATTTAAAGTGGATTGTTATATAAGTATGTTGAGAACCTCACTGCAGAGAAAAGACATGCACTGTCCGTGACACAGTGATGATGATGATGCAGGGTGACAGAGTGACAGTCGTCCTTGCTCTGACCTGTATTTTGAGCAGAGATTGATGTGTGCTTGTTGTGCATTTCTGTAGAGCTTAAAGATTACTTTAATGTAATGTTTGGTTCTTAGCAACATGTGCAGATAGTAAGAGGTGTTGTTAGGAAAAAAGTGTCTGTATGCCTTTAAAACTGTTGATGTTTAAAACGTGTGCAGTAACTGAACACCGACAGCAAAATGTAAATGTACAGCAGCTCCTCTGCTTTAGCAAAACAGGCTAATAAATGAAAATATTATGGGCTACTACTTCATATTCATTCCTGCACACGCAGCATGCATACATAATGCGTCTCTCAGTATTTATGCACTTTGTTTGGTCTAAATACTGCAGGCGCTCTCTCTGCTCTGCTCCCTGTAAACAGAAACATCCTTGGAGCTTCTTACACGACACGGTGGGAATCTGTGATCGGGATGAGTTCTGTGGTGGTGCAAGGACAGGGCTTTCATTTGTTACTGTGTTTGCGCCGCCTGCCATCAACAGACAGCAGAGTGGCAGCTGATGTCATCTCTCCTGTCAGTCATCAGCCTCTCTGTCAGACTCGTGCCCTCACAGCTACAGCAGGTGACTCTAAACACTGGCCTCTCTTTTTTTTACAGTACTGGCATGTCCAGTTTGACTCTGGGACTCAGAGTGGACAGTATGTCAACATGGTAGTGCGATGTGAGTGTGAATCTTTGTTTCTTTGAAATAATGCATCAAGATTTTTGGACATGATAGCTGCGTGGCACCATTGGTCCAGACTTAAAGGAAGAATGTGTGACTTTTTGATCCAGTAGATGTCGCCCTTGAGCACCAGCATGAAACCAAAACAAACTGCTGTTTGGCGACACCTCCGCTATCCTGAAGCCTCCGCTCTCCACCAGCGGCACACCTCCAACCCCTCTCCACTCACGTTCGCACAAAGGTGTTATCAATTAGAACGCACCGTAATTAAGCATGATGAAAATCGGGGCAATTGTTTGCAGCCTGATTGCACTTTTGCTCATTTATGTAGAAATGTCCATGTTTAGGTTTATGTTTGGATATTAACTGTTTGCGAGGGTTGAGGTCACAGTCAGAATCTGTCAGAATCATTAACCTCTGATGTTTTGTTTTGTTTAAAGTCTTCAGTCAGTGTCTCTGCAGCTGTTTGGACCGACTCTCCATCTGTCAGCCTTTATTAGCTGCTTTGTGATCGAGTTCCAGTTCTGCCAAATGTCAGACTTATAAATGAAGCCAGGGTGAACCAAGGCCTCTGATACAAGCTGCCAAAAGCTGATGCAAACAGTACAAGGAGAGTTTCAAGGGCTCGCCGCAGCAAAGTGCTTCCATTTGTTGTGCAGACGTCCAGGTGTGACTGGAGGACACACACACGGGGATCACTCAAGGTTTACTGTCGACTTCAAACTTTCTCTTTTGCGCCTCCACTGCCTCTCTGCAGATTTTCTTTCGTGTTTGTCAATGAAGTAACGACACTGGTGCCCACATGCCAGCAAGGAAGGCGGGAAAAGTGCCCTCTATGGTGGCCAGTTGTGCCAAAATTGTCATAAAGGGTTCCTTATAGAGGGTGCCAGCTGTGATACAACTTTATGCAAACGGGGAATTATGCAGCCTTTAAATGGGAGTGAAGAAGCGCAATATACTTAACCTCAAACTTGAAAACCAAAGGAGAGCGACGTGTTTGGGCTCCTCAGCTGTGGAACGACCTGCCTGTGGTTCTCAGACTAGCTATTTTAGTAGAACTACAAATAGTTGACATTACGGCCACTGGTGCCCCAAACCCATCAGATCCCAGGATCATCACGTCATCAGTATTTATTAATTTATTTTGTTTTGTAGATTTCCCATCAACCCTTTCACACACAGTGGTCACTACAGCTATTCAAAATCTGTTTTCTACTAAACACGTGTTTTGATGGAATTATTTCACATCAGCCAAAGTACAGTAGTGGACATTAGAAACACTGCCCCCTACTGGCCAGCTTTAGGTGAACCAAAAAATCAAGATGGCCAACGGAAGGTCACCAAAGCCATGCACCTCAGGGATCACTCACAAATGCTTTCATTCTAGAAAACCCTTCTAAATTATTAACATCTGTAAAAACTAAGGAATCATATAATTGTTTAAATGTTCAAGTTTGGAAGAAAAAAAGAGGATTGATTACTAAATTGGACATTTGGCCTTGCTGGTTATAGTTCGATTACATTTCAAATTTAGATTGAGACTTTGATGTTCCTGGAAATATGTGATGTGGAGTAACTTTTTTCTGTAAGTGAATTCATTTGAATTATTAAACTGTTAACTGCAGGTTTTTAACAAAAGCCAATATTTTGTGTGAGTGTTTCTGCAGAAAGAGCTCAAGTCCAAATTCAAAACTTTCTCTCCCAATAAATGTATGCTGATGTGCGATGTGGTATATTGCGCCTTAATAAACATGCAGGAGGGTTAAAATAAGGAAGGTTGTTTGAGTACAGCCGCTCTTAAATCACTCAAATCAATCACTAACAAAACAACAGGTTTGTTTATCAGAAGCTTTATCATCTTACTATAACTTTCAAATCAATTCATTGCATTAAAAAAAGGAAAATGGTTTCCGGTTAGCTTCAGTCAAAGTGGAGCCAGAGGACGCTGACTCTGCACATCAGCAACATTTTGAACACAAGGACTGGAGATTATTTCACACACTCACACTCACAGACACAGTTACACACTCACGCACAAACATTGATTTTTATGCATGGACTAAAATCAACATCGATAGTGTCACTGCCCTCCTAAAACAAATTACAACGTTCCCAAACCAGAGTGGTCCGCCTGCTGCCAAAGGCACGCAACAGTTCATCCCAGGATAAACTGACGAGGGCCATCAAGGCCACTATCCATGCCATCATGGAGTATAAACCAACAAACCTTCACTGATGAACTTAGCAAGAAAAGGTAAGAAAGGCTGTTTTCTCTGCAGACTATACCAGCACCTCACAGTCCCAGACATGTGTGCTGCACTGCTGATCCTAATGTCATCCAAGGATGCTCACTCGGGGAGTGTGCATCAGTGCCCCATTGTCCTGACTGACACCTTCAACCTTTCTCCAGCCAAAGCAGCTGTCTCCACACATTTCAAAATCACCTCCATTGGGACAGTGTTGAAACAGTCCCCGACAGCGAGTCTGAGTGACTGCCGCCCCTTTGCACACACAAAAACCACCACGAGGTGCTTCAGGAGGCTGAGACAACACTTGGAGTTAAATAAAAGTGAACCTATGCTCTAACTGTAAATGTACTAAATTGACATGAAGATCAGATTATTCTCTCTTCAGTGAACAGATTCAACAGATCGTATTGGATATGAATGGGATTAGTTAATACTGATGAACACTTTTCATAGCAGCCTCTGTGAATGTCGAGCGAATAGAGAATGAGCCAAAAGTAAAAAGTACTTTAAGGAGAGCACTACACAAGCTCGAGACCATTTACAATTTAGATCAAGGAAGGAACTGTTTAAAGGAGAGGAAATATGTGATACAACTGACTGTACTGTATGTAAACATGGACGGAGTCTGAGTTACGCAAACCAATAGTTTTTAAAGGGCTGTTTTGGAGGCCTATCCATGGCGATTGCTATGTTTGAAATGCTGACTCTATCGAACTTTCGGTCTACCTCACGACAGGTACAGGACAGAGCTGGAGCTGAGGCGGGCGCTAAGCCTCCTGACAAACCGTTACACTTACAGTCAGCTCGGTCATGCCTCTAATTATGCATTAACCGAATCCTTCATCAAATCAAAACGGGCAAGTCATTAAAAAAACCATCCTGAATACAGTGTGTTTTGAACCAGGCTGTAAACATTATTCATTCTGCTGTACAAACTGACTTTTCAAATGGGGAAAGGCCTTTTGGAGCCAGCCTCAAGTGGACACTCGGGGAACTGCAGTTTTTTGCACTTCCGCATTGGCTTCTCTTTTCAACACCGGAGGTTACCGCTTGGATACAACACAAGAATATTCAAGAACAATGTCAAATTATGGATTCTGCTGACAGTGAAAGTTTACTTAAAATGTTATAAACATATTGCAAATAAAAACAAAGGTTTAATTACATTTGAGCCTTGAAAACTCTGTTCTGTATTCCCGGCCCGTATACTCCGAATCCTCTGCCTCCTGCAAAATAAAGTGCTGTAAATGTCAAAGGGGAAGCTTCAGTGCTTCAGACCAATTCACATTTGAATGTTTAATTCAGAGAGAAATCCAGTTCCCAGGCTCTTCAGTTCACCTATCTTAATTAACAGAGGGGAGATAACAAGGAGCGCATTGCAAATGTGGCCTTGCAGTGGTGACTCACCCATAATACGCATTAGAATAATTCCCTTTTCATAAAAATGACACATTTCAGCTGATTGCTTCCGCACTGCCAACCCTTCATTAGTCCCGCTGTACAAATGAAAACACAGCTCTACAGACAGAGGGGTTTCGCCAAAATAATTGTAAATTAAACAGGTTGGTAATATGCACACATATATTCAATTGCCTCTATGTAAATCACATCTTTCCAGGAACTATCAATATTAGGGATGTAACGATTCACTCAACTCATGATACGATACGATTCACGATACGATTCTCTCACGATTTGTTTTACAAAATGAGACTGAAGACAGATGATGACTGAAACAGATTCCTTTAGGAGCTGCAGACCCGCTTGTCAGTGTGGTTTGGCCTTTTAATGTTTGTTTTTCTCTCCACAAGGGGAGGTGATTGGAGCGTCTCATTGTGGTGTCGATTAAATGCTGCATCATGTTGGTTGTGCTATTTGTGTTGTTCGCCGTCTTCTTGCAGTATTGTCACACAGTTTTTCTCGTCTGTTATCTTCTCACCTCTTTCATTTTCTGTCTTGGGAAGCCAAAATGCTTCCACACCTCTGATTTTAAAGACGGTGGTGCGTCCTCAATTTCTAAATCTTGCTCTGCAGCTGCTGACGCTCACCATATTATTGAGATTAATTTTTCAGAGTACCGATGTGAACCTTGACACCTTTGAATTGATTTATCACGATTTCACGATTCATCTTTACATCCCTAATCAATGTGTTCACTTTACCTAATTTACAACAAAGCAAACTTGTTTTCCTCCCTCCTGTTCCAACACAAGTTGATCCCATAACTCTCTTTATACCTTACCTTCTACAGACTAATATCTGTGAATTCATTCTGACTGGACACTCAGACAAAGCTGCTACAACTATTTGTATACCTTAAAAGAAGATGCTGAAGAGAGAGATGTCTCCTGAACATACAGTACAGAGGCTTTTCCAATGAATTCAATATTTACTTGGTGTGAGACATAATACAGCCATGTGGGCGAGAACACCAAACAACGGAAGTGAACCAAAATTAAGTGCATTGTGGGTTGAATTTGGCCGTCTGTAGGTTTGCAGAGTGTGGCTAACGTTAGCATTGCTAAGATCACCAGCCCTCAGTCCTCCTTGCAGGTTAACCTTCACACGCCTGTGCTAAATGTGGTTAGACATCGCTCTGGTTGATATGCCCGTTTAACCTGACACAGCAGACATATTACTTTACCTCCATTTTATGGATCAAAATACTGCAAAACGCATTGGTTCTGTATAAACAAAGCTTCATCATTTTGACTTCTGTGCTTGTTCTATTTTAAATCCAGGTATAAGTCTTCGTAAACGCCCTAATAATCGTCTTGCACATACCTGCACTACTGTACACAGCAGGTTTGGGGAAACTAAGCTGACTGATCAGGAAGTCAGGACTCGTCGTACCAGCTGGACCGACATTTTTACAGAACAGCTTCGTTCAAAGCGCTAGGATCAATACATTTCCCAGTTCTTAACAAAACACAGAAAGGAATGAGCTCTACTCATTTCCATAATAATAAATATACTGATGGGGGAATCCAAGCAGAAGCAGGGTCTTCCTACAGATTTGTTTTTTGCTCCAACTCAGCTGTGAACATGTAAGTATGAGAGCCAGTTAAAATCTCTCCCCTCAGTTACGCGTCCTGAATCTCAACGCCAATCTGACAGTAAACTGATAATGATCAAGTTTGCAATCAAGTTGAGATAAAAAATTTACATAAAAGGCTGCAGGTGGTTTGTGACACCAAAATGAATTAGTACAATGTGAAAATGAATTAAGTTTGGAGATCCTCGAGAGCAGATTTATTTAACTTTTGAATAGAGCGGACAGACATCTGTCTTTATGCTAAACTAAGCTAAGCTAAGCTAAACTAAGATAAGCTGATTGTCTGCAAGCTCCTGATTTATTATTAGTATGGAGATGTAACGTAGGTATCAGACTGAGTATATTTAGGCTTAAACTGGCTTATTTGTTCATATAAGCACCAATATGTGGTGAAATATTAACATACTGTATATCAAATAACAGACCCAAACAAGTAAAGGAACAATGGGGCCATGACACCCTGAGGTGCTAAGTGGAGCGAAAACACAGCATTTTTCATGCAGAGCGCTTCCCACTGTGAAGAAGGAGAGCTGGTGATGATGATGATGATGATGATGATGGTTCGTGTTTGTGAAACGCTGCCAATCAGATAAGAAAAGTGGGTTACTCATGTGTCAGAATCCCTCCCAACACAAGATAACAAAAAACCTCTCAGCAATGTTCACATGGGAGATAAAGGCACAGGGATAGTGACACATCCATATGTGTTTAAACAGTCCCACCAAAGTGATTATGAGTGTTCGTGTGCAAGCGTCAAAATATTCATAATGCAGCAGCGCCTCGAGGCTGTGTACGGCTCATCACAAGCTGGAGAGTTTTCAACCCAGGAGATAAAAAATAACTTCAAACATCACTAAGCACATTCAACAGTGACCGAGTCGTCATCGTCGATCTGAGGGGACATGGTGACACCATGTTAATACCCTCCAGGGACATTTCTTCTGAGCCGAGCTGTCGAGGATGACGGGGTCCCTTACAGAGCGGGCTCGGTGTCAACGGGGGGTCCAGCCCTGACAGCTGCTGATCTGATGAAGGGAGCCCTCTGCAATATGAACAGTTTGAGAGATTTTGCCAAATGTGTGCAGCGTAGCATGTCAACACACACACACACACACGTACTTGCACAGTCTGTCCAGTGTGGAAGTTGTTTGTGAACAATCTGGAGACGTTGTTGGAAAAAGAGTAGGAGGATGTCCATCACTAGCACCATCTGAAAAATGGTGATCACAGAACAGAAAAGAGATGCATGCACAGGGTTGTTAAGAAAACATTTTCTTTGACTTGGTGGAAAATTCAAGGAGAAGTTATTTCATTTTGCATTTTTCTTTTTGACCAACATTTGGTTTACAGGGATTAAAATGTTGGAATGCTTGAGGATTTTTTACTTGTCATGGCAGTGGAGTAGTTATCTGCTGTACCAAACAGTGATATAGGAAGTGAGGACAGTGATCTTCTGTTTGTTGCTGGTTCAGTATGAGGAGGCCTTGTCCCGGCAGCAGCAGCTGGGCTCTCCAGTAGACGAAGCTCCTCCATCCTACAGCGAGGTGATTGGGCACTACTACCACCCTACATCCCTGACACCCAACCACTACTTTTGGACTGTGTCATCCCCACAACCACCTCCGTCCTCATTCATGCACGGCCTGCTCTGACCTCCGCCTCAGAGGCAAGGAAGTGTGGACAACAGGAACGCGAGGAATACAAAGGAGAAATCCTTCCTGCATCTTCCCCTATCCCATTTCTCTTAACAATGAGTAAGGTCTTTCACCTGCTCTTCCGTAAAGCGTCTCGAGATAACATTTGTTATGAATTGGCGCAATACAAATAATGATTGATTGATTGATGGCTGTCCAAAACTTAAAGGGTATTTTTGAGTTGGGGTTGTATGAGGTACTTTTTTAATAGTGAGGGTATCAGCCACAGGAGATGCCGGTCAGCGTGGTCACTTTAAGGAGAGACCTGAATACCTGAACGGAAGCTATGGCTGTACAGACAGGATCGTTTGCTCCACCTCATTTAGCTAATCTTATATGTCTTCTTGTATCAAGCGCTTTTCAAGAACTCAAAGACACTGTACATTAATAAAAATAGCTTCATATTTGCAATATTTAGATGAATCTGTAGGCCAGCACATGCACCGCAGAGACGCACGCATGAGTGGTATCTCTGCTCTGTGACTGCAATGTCAACACACTCCATCAGTCAAACTCTGCAGGACGTCCAAACAGTACGCAGCCAGTCATACCAAGTACTGCTAAGACTTTACATAAGAGCTCAGACGAGGAAAGATTTGGATTTAAAGTCTGAGACGTGACAGGAAAATAAAAAGTCAGAGGCCTATTCTTCCTCTGTCTGTCTGCCTGAAATGACATTTGTTTCCTGTGATGGATTATAAAGTCATTAAGTATAAAAAATAGAAAGATGTTTGTTTGCAGTATTTGTCATACCCTATTATTTTCTGCAGGGATTAAAACATGGCTGTGGAAGCTCATTAATATCAGAGTTAGGTCATTATTTGGGGATCAATTATTAAAACTCCGGCAGCTTGATTCAGAGATGCTTACATTTTTAGGAACTAAAGTCTGTGTGTTTAGTAAAGGGTCAGTAGGTTGACTTTGTGTAAAAGATTATAGTTGTCAGTGTTTGTGTTTGTGCGTATCACTGAAGTGTTTTTGTGTGTGTTTGTTGGGGGAATGCATGACCAAGCAAATGTGAATGTAATCCAGTTACCCACTTAAATTATAATCCGTGACCTTGGAGCGAGAAAAGACAAATTCTGATTCAACTGTCTGATGCAGCTTCGAGAAGAAGCCCAGTGACAGTGACGGAAAACAACAAGAGAGGCACAAGGGTTAAAAAATAGTGAAATCTATATTCAGAACATTTTAATACAAATCAGAATCTGTTTTCTTTTAAAGATATTGCTTGGGCCTTTTTGCCTTTATTGGATATGACAGCTGAAGAGAGACAGGAGATGTTGGGAGGAGAGAGAGGGGGATGACACGCAGCAAAGGGCAGAGGTCAGATTTGAACCAACGGCCGCTGCATGTGACTCCGTACATGGGGCGCGTCATAACCGCTAGGCTATCGGCGCCCGAATTACTATGAATTTAACATATCATGTAACATCAGGGGGTTTTGGCCTTATACCCACTGGGTGATAAATAATGAGAGTGAATCAGTGGTATTATGCACTACACGACACTGGGATACCTAACTTAGATTTTTGTGAGGATCAACCTCGGGCCCGTGTCCACAGACCGTGCTTATTGCGCTGGCTCACCCATTTTAAATGCAAAACCAATGTAGTGCTATTTTCATTGTCAGCGTCCTGAGCACAAACACGCCCTCAGCCTCAACTTTTTTTTCGTCACAGCGCTTCCAGTTGAAAGCTGTTCAACTTTTCGAAGAGCACAGCATTCGTCAATAACATTTCTCCCTCACTGACCAATCAAAATCAAGAAGGGGTGGGGCTTCTGATATCAGCTTTGTCAACATCAATGGCAGTTGCTTTATCTCTACTTGACTTTCAATCAACCTAGAATCAGGCAAAGAGGTGGAGCTGGGGCGGGCCTTAAGCCTCCTGGGAAACAACCACTACCTGTCTGTCCACCTGTCAGTCAACTCAGCCACACCCCTAATTATGCAAATATTAAAAGAACGCATAAATCACCCCAAATACAGCTTTAAAGGGGGAAAAATATGATCTATTGATACCAAAGTTTGTTTTTTGAATTTGTAAACATGATTAATTCTACTGTAAAATAATTGACATTTTAAAATAAGACCTCCTGGGCTTTTTAAGGCAGCCTCAAGTGGGCACTCAAGGAACTACAGCTGTTTGGACATTCACATTGGCTTACAGGTTGCTGCTTAGTTTTCACATATTATTGGAGCCTTTCTGGCCCCTAGTGGACAAAGAAATATTCAGTGCTTGATACAACATTTGTACCCAAAGCAGCAATGATGACTTCAAGCCAAAGCTTCAGACAGAAAAACACGTCTCACAACAACAGCTTGAGGCTGCACAGACGAAGGACAAGATGTTGTGTAACAAACCTTAAGAGGTAAAAGAGAGAACCTCAGAGAAACACAGATCTTTTCCCCATAGGCATTATTAATCTTTGGGACTCACTGTGTGACCTTTAGCATAATTACAGCCGTGGTTTGGCATCACAAGTGAAGCAGTTGAACATGTTCTTGGTGTGAGAGAGGGTCAGGACTTTAATCTCTGGAAAAACGGACAAAATCAATCAGACCTGTATGCAGAAAATCCATACCCATTAAGAGGCAGGGAGAGAAAAAAACTACAGGATGCCGGTGATGAATAAAGAAAAACCAGCCTGAGCTGTGTTTGTGTTGTGGAAGACTCACAGCAGCAGGAAATATTTTGGTTAGTCGAGATAAAAGGCGATTTTACTGCATATTTTGTCAACTGTTTTCTATGCAGACAGACTTTGAAGATGCAAAATGATTTATATGTTCATTTCTCACACTCTATGAATGCCTTCTTACCTTGAATGCATTCGGCAGAAAATGTCAAAAACCAAATGTGCTGTTGTCACTTAAGAATTGACCTTTAATCATAAGTAATGCCATCGACACAAACACAACAGCCTCACATGGGACTGTCTCCTGCCACTCTTTGGTTAAGCTTTTCTGCAGGAACAGATGCTTAATTAAAGAAGCAGCTGTGACTGCACTTTACCGAAGCTCGGGGACCAAAAACTCCTGTGTGCATTTGGCAAAACAACCACTTAGTCGTCGCCCCTGCAGTATTTTGTCCCGTCTCAAACACTTTTGATAAAGATTAAAACTCGCATTAGCCTAAATCTTGTGGGCTTCTCTTTCATTATTTATTTAAACAACATAATTGGGTGTTTTCTGTTCAAATGTGTGTGACTGGATATGGCACTTGTTACATTACAGCCCATGTTCACAATATGTAGAAACGTGATATGATGAACAACATCTACTGTCCATATTTTTATCAAAATGATTGCTAAGCACTGCTGACAAATTAAGATATCGCTTTTACATACGTCCAACCCTCATTTAAAACAATTTTGCAACAAAAAACAGCAAAAAAGAGCTCATTCAATCACTGCTCAAAATATTTATTTCATAAGTAGGAACTCTTGTTTGTTAAAGACTAAATTTCAGTATCTCCAGGAGTGTGAGACATGTCAGCAGGTTTAATTGATGGAGCCGATGGGATTCATAACTGCTCATACAAACAGCTCAGGTCCACAGTGCTGTCCCACATTTCAAAACATAACTCATCCGGAAGTAGACTCTCCCTTCTATCCATGATATCCACAGGAAGAGGATGATTGATGCTTGAGTCCATCCTCTGTGAAGACACGTTCAGAAGCTCTGCGTGTTTTCTTATATTAGCTGTTTCTTCATCAGCTAGTGCAGGGTTCGACACCTCTGTGATAACACATTGCGCTGGTTTGCTTGCAGAAGAATCTGCATTTCTGTGTATTTGTTTTTCAGAAAGGATTTCCTCCAGATCTTCAGCCTTGTCCTCCTTGTCCTCCTTGTCCTCCTCGTCTTTCATCTTCTGCTGCAGTTTCCTAAGCTTCTCGCTAAGCAGTTCGGCCCTTGGTGGAGGCTTAAACGCCGACACATTCATCGTTACAGGAGCCTTGGGATAAATGTAGCCTTCATAAACAAGCTCTTTGGTCCCCTTTTTCTGTTTATAAACTGCAACACTGTTACGGGATGGAGGAGACTTCCGACTTTGATGTAACGGCAGACCAGCCCAGTCTGCTGGCAGGTTACATAGCGCATATGTTCGAGTAGCAGCAACTGCAAAATTAAGCACAAAGACAAAATTACTCACCAGACTTCGTTATAGGCTACTGCTCTTATACTAATCTTAAATCAACGGTAAAGTTTACAAAGCTGCAGGAAACACATTTAAGCTAACAGCCTGTCCTAACTGCCTGCAACACGAGCCAGCATCAGCGACAAAATCTAAATGTTTTCTATTGAAGGGTCCTAAGTGCCCGCGAGCGAAGCAGCGTGACGCGGCACGCCGTTTGTACTGTATCCCGACGCCCTATTTCTACTTTCCTTTCTGTTGCTAGCGTAGATGGACGAAGAACAAGTAAGGAGGGGGCTCTACAAGGCCTTGACACTCGCTTTTCTCACTCAACAGAGCTCGTTAGCTTGTTTTACAAAGAGGTGCAAACGATGCATTTATAATATCCACATCCAAGACTGAAATGTTGAGCTTTGATTTGTGTCAACAACACCAGAGAAAAACTTTTTTTTGGCTCACCGCGTGACGAGCCTGTGTGGTGATTTGCGTCAATAGCTCCTAAATACAAAGCACCACACTTCAGTTTGTCCACCTTCAATACAAAAGCACTAGATGTCATATATAAATACACAGAGCAAAGAATTACATATTTAACGGATGCAGTGTGGACAGCCAGCGTGCAATCATGCAACGCGATATATTAAACACTCACATGCTGTTAGGACACGGTGTCAGATAAACAAAGTTTGAGATAAAGAATAGAAATAGTATTTGAGAGTATATTATTAGGTGAACAATTTGAGAAATGATACACATCTGGAAACACAGAAGCTGCGACTGTAAGCAGATGCTCTCAGATGTTAAGCTGTGTGTCATCTGAGTAGAGTCGAACAAAACTTGTGCTAAATGTAAAATTTAAACTCACCTCTTTTTGCATTGCCTCGCCTCTTGTACATTTTGTTGGTTTCTAGGAATATCCAGCAGAAATAACTTTCAGTGAATCACAATATCCTGAAGGCACCATCTGTTTGCCAAACATAAACAAGACCGTTGTCTTAGCAACACAATTTAAAATGGCAGTCAGCAAACATAAACATCCAATGGGAAAAAAAACACAGAATCTTGAAGAAGCTAGTTTCAAACTTGACTGTTGCCAAGCAACCTGAACATTCTCCTCATAGAGCTGCTGTGATTGGCTAGTTATGTGCAAGCTAATAACTCAGATTTTTCTTTAATCAGACCTGATAAGTTTTACCAAAAAAGGATAATAGTGGAGGGTAAGGTGGAAAACACGAGGCTGAAAGAGAGATCACACACACTTGATTCAAAGGAGCATCTCACTTTATTATTGTTAGTGACATGCAACAGTCAAGATCTGTTTTTTACCAATTCTATAATAAATATCCCATACTGTAGCTTTAACATGACCCTTTCATATGAAGATAAGTTACTCATAGAGAATCACCAGTCAGGTGTTGCGTTCACCACAGCTGAGCTGTTTTAGATTCTTTAAGAACATCGTTTTGGTTTTATGGCCCCAACTTCATTGAATCATTTATTCTTAAAGGTGTTTACTTCATGTAGCATAAGGTCCCGTGTTCACCTAACGTTTTTTTTCTGAGCGCCGCAGCATCTTATTTCAATTGTTTTTAATGAGTAGAGAGTGTCTGCAGCAGAAAGCGGCCGCCTGGAGAAAAAGCACCCAGCGTCTTTTTGTCTGCGCACTCTGCCTGTTTGTGCGGCCGCTACGAGCGCTCGAGTTGAAAATCTTTTCAGAAAGGCGCTGTTGACGTCACCGGAGCTGTTTTCCAAATGTATGGATCGTGCCTTGTACTCACATCCTCTTTGCTTCATGTCTGATCTAAAATGTAAAACATACAGTAAAAAGTACCCAAGCAGTGTCGGTCATACAGCGGCCGTTCTCAACAGACTGTTGTCATAGAGACAGGACGGACGTGCAGCGCTTTTATTCTCAGCGCACATACGCTTTATGCAAGCTCTCCCGAGTGAACAGCCAGCGCTTTTCTGCCCGGAAAAAATGTAGGTGGATACAGGGACTTTTTAACTAGCCCAACCTTGACCAACACATATATTTATTTTGTATTGACACTTTAACAATCAGCATGTAAAATGCTTCGGATTTTGGCAAAAAAATGTATGGTTCCCAAAGCATTTGGTTTAAGACTGTGCCAACAAAGGCAGTGGCGTTCCCATCATGTTCGGCTTTATTTTCCATTTAAAGCCAGTCAGCAAATGTTAGCATGCTAGTACTCAGAGTTAAAAAGCTAAACGTTTTCAATCTCAATAAACAATATATCATTAGTTTGAGCCAAGTCTGTAAGTGGACAAGCATTTGTGTTCTCTTGTGACTTCATAAGAAAATGGAGATAACTGTTCAAAGAACTTGTTGGTCAAAAAAGAGCTCATTCAAACACTGCTCAAAATATTTATTTCACAAGTAGGAACTCTTGTTTGTTAAAGACTAAATTTCAGTATCTCCAGGAGTGTGAGACATGTCAGCAGGTTTAATTGATGGAGCCGATGGGATTCATAACTGCTCATACAAACAGCTCAGGTCCACAGTGCTGTCCCACATTTCAAAACATAACTCATCCATCCATTCCTCAGCAGGCACCTGAGGTAAACTTTCCAGAAGCTCTGCGTGTTGTTTTCTTTCATTACCTTTTTCTTCGTCAGCTGGTGCAGGGTTCGACACCTCTGTGATAGCACATTGCGCTGGTTTGCTTGCAGAAGAATCTGCGTTTCTGTGTATTTGTTTTTCAGAAAGGATTTCCTCCCGATCTTCAGCCTTGTCCTCCTTGTCCTCCTCGACTTTCATCTTCTGGTGCAGTTTCATAAGCCCTTGGCTAAGCAGTTCGGCCCTTGGTGGAGGCTTCAACGCCGACACATGCATCGTTACAGGAACCTTGGGATAAATGTAGCCTTCATAAACAAGCTCTTTGGTCCGCTCTTTCTGTCTATAAACTGCAATACTGTTACGGGATGGAGGAGGCTGCCGACTTTGATGTAACGGCAGACCAGCCCAGTCTGCTGGCATTTTACATAGCACATATCTTAGTGAAGGAACAACTGCAAAATTAAGCACAAAGACAAAATTACTGACCAGACTCCGTTATATTGCTCCTATTCTAATCCTAAATCAAAGGTAAAGTTTACAAAAATACAGGAAACACATTTAAGATAAGATAAAGAAAGTTTGAGATAAAGAATAGAAATAGTATTTGAGAGTATATTATTAGGTGAACAATTTGAGAAATGATACACATCTGGAAACACAGAAGCTGCGACTGTAAGCAGATGCTCTCAGATGTTAAGCTGTGTGTCATCTGAGTAGAGTCGAAAAAAACTTGTGCTGTAAAATTTAAACTCACCTCTTTTTGCATTGGAACGCCTCTTGTACATTTTGTTGGTTTCTAGGAATATCCAGCAGAAATAACTTTCAGTGAATCACAATATCCTGAAGGCACCATCTGTTTGCCAAAAATAAACAAGACCGTTGTCTTAGCAACACAATTTAAAATGGCAGTCAGCAAACATAAACATCCAATGGGAAAAAAAACACAGAATCTTGATGAAGCTAGTTTCAAACTTGACTGTTGCCAAGCAACCTGAACATTCTCCTCACAGAGCTGCTGTGATTGGCTAGTTATGTGCAAGCTAACTCTGATTTTTCTTTTAATTAGACCTGATAAGGCCCCATGTCCACCTAGCGTTTTTTTTTTCACGCCATCGTCTTTTTCATTAGTTATAAATGAGTAGAAAGTGTTCGCAGCAGAAAGCAGCCACCTGGATGAAAAGCACAGTGCCCAGCGTCTTTTTTACAAGCGCTCAGCCGTTTTAGCGCGGCCGCTCCCCGCGCTCACGTTGAAAATCTTTCAGATTTTCAGAAAGACGCTGTTGACGGAGCTGTATTGGTCATACAGCGGCCGTTGTCACCACACTGTTGTCATACAGGACGGACGTGCAGCGCTTTTCCTCTCAGCGCACAAATGCTTCATGGAAACACTCCAGAACGCACCGCCTTTCTGCCTGGAAAAACGCTAGGTGGACACAGGGCCTTAGTTTTACAAAAAAAAGGAACATAATGGAGGGTCAGGTGGAAAACAGGATGCAGACAGCAAGATCACACACACAGCAGACTTTTAACTGAGCGATGCATTCAGCAACATTTCATTCAGTCAGTCAGTCCAACCACAACTTTGGTCCTGGATGAAATATTTTGACCACTGTTTATTGGATGATCATGAAATTTGCTACAGATGTTGAAGCAGATGATTTCTATGAGCCTCTGACTGCCCTTTAGCGCCACCAACAGGTCAAAGATGTTACTTCTACTGTGAAATGTCTGAAGATCTACAGGATGAATGTAAGTAAAGTTGGTACAGATGTTTGTGGTGCACAGATGACGCATCAAGCTGACTTTGGTTCATGTCATTTCAAATAGCCCAACCTTGACACACACATATATTTATTTTTTATTGACACATTAACAATTAGCAAGTAAAATGTTTTGGATTTTGGCAGAAGCATTTTGTTTGAGACTGTTCCGACAAAAGACGGTGGCGTTCCCATCATGCTCTGCAGTATTTTCCAATTAAAGCCAGTCAGCAAATGTTAGCATGCTAATCCTCAGAGTTAAAAAGCTAAACAATTTCAATCTCAATAACTGTTCAGAAGACCCTGTATGAAGGCTGACAGACAGTACAAATGCCATGATAATCACTGACACTGTTAATGCATTTCATAATTGACAATCAGTGTAATCAAATAAAGTGCAATAAAGCAAAGATGTTCAGATAATAAAACGTCAGACTCATATCTCAGGCCAGTTTGTTGCACGTCTCATTACTCTTACTGGCAAAGCTCTTCTCTTTTACCATTTGTTCTGGACATGTGGTCTTCTATATTTAAAAGCGATAGACTACAGGACTGTAGGGTACGACGTTGTTGGCAGAATGCCTGCAATACCAGCCATCTATCCTGTGTGTCAGTTGGGACGGCTTTTACTCAATTTGCACAACCTTGGCGGGGGATTTCATCTGAGCTGCAGTCCCCACACAGCGCTGCCTCTCCCCAGAGCAACGATAACAACTCCAAATCCACCTAAAGTTATATATTTCATGCTAATGAATTAATGTTCCCTCTCCCATTTTCTGCCTGAAAATATTCTCCTCTCCCCCTGCCAAAATGAAAAATCAAATCAGTCTTGTCATTTGCAGCTGATTTGTTGAGGTCGCAGCTCGCTCTCCGTCTTTTCCCCCTGGCTCAGCTGATGAGACAGCACAGCTGTGTTCCTGTTAGTGATTCTGATAACACCAAATTAAATGCCATTTGAGAGAGTTGGGACATTAATATGAAATCACAAACGTCAGGCTGACTCAGATCAATAAATTAAACACTGTATAAATTCACCATCAACCTCCATCGTGCCGCAACATTACAAAACAACTCTGACCGACTTCTGGATTCAGTTGTGATGTTTTCTTATTTTGGCACTTTAAAATGCTAACATAAATATATCAAGATAACTACCAATTTTAGCAGAATATTACGTTAATTAATGATCACATCACGCATGCAGGAAGTTGATCTTTGGCCCGATGATTTGCAGACTTATTGAGGCAATCAGCAGTTGCAGCAGCACTTCTCAGCAAGCCAATTAAGGCACATTAATCATCATTATAATAATACTAAATAAAAAAAAATCTTGAAGGAAAACAGTTTAAAACCAATACAGGAGATAAAAGACAACTACACTAGCTGATAAATTCAAGATAACATAAATGCCTTCCTGTAGAAAATAGATTTTTCAGGATTTCTGATCTAAAGATGGATTCTGTTTTTTTGTCCTTGGCAGGATGTTCCCCAGTCTGGATGCACTGACTGCACTGGAACAACAAGTAGAGCTGCATCCACTCATCTAAGGGAACGCTGAATTTTTATTGAAAAGTAAAACTGATTCTACTTAAGCATGAGGTTCATGAAAGTGATGAGGATGTGGTACTCTGATAGCCTGAGCTGCAAAGATCAGAGGTGTTTTGGTGTTGGTGTTGAATGCTTCTCCCCTGCACACCTAATACCTTTTATTTCTGACATTATAACATAATATCATGACTGTGCTGTTGCGTGTTGCGAATCCTTCAGCGTGATCTTTTTCTTTCCTCCCCATGCAGAGCCAATCGATTCTTCACATGCTGCTGGAGAAGCTCTGCTTTCTGTCGGAGCGCTGAATGAGCTGGTGGGTGGAGAGGGATTACTCCATTGTAGCGACGGACACGCAGCCAGAGATTTCACATTATATCCATTTAAAACCTGTAATTATGAAAACAATGGGCAGAAAATTGTGCAACGCGATTTAATATTAATGATTGATCTGATATTCTATTAAGTCAGAAAAAGGGAGCTGTGAAATCTTAGCCGGGACACATGCAGGTTTGTTGTGATCTCAGGAGTTTATTCATTTGGATGATTCGGTGCAAACCTTGGCCCTGTCTCAAACTGTTTTTGAATGAATAATAAAATGATGGTGCTGCTGAGCTGAAGAGAGGTTGGCTTTTTGAGTCAATAATTCAAGGCTGGAGAAAAACAGATACCTTTTTTTTTTACCAAGTCATGAAGTTAGCTGTGAAGGAATATGTAATGATATTTTCTTAGCTTCTTACTTCTTAGAATACACCAAGTTCAATCTGACATCTCACGTTTGTATCCACTAAAACGTTTATAGCAGCAGAACATAGTTTGAGTTTGGCGGCTAGGCTGTGACCTCATCACCCCTCGCAGTTTTAATTGACATGCAGAAGTTTGAGGAGTGATGGGATGATATCTTAAACTCTCCCAGTCAGAGCCTACAGCTGGATGCTGGGGTTGGAGGTGGTGGGGCAGGGCGAGGGTGCAGTGCTGCTGCAGGTTAGAGCTGACGATGAGAGAGAGAGAGAGAGAGAGAGAAATCTTGCAGCTAATTGGAAGGAGGTGTTGTCAAGTGATTGTTGAGAATGAGGCATGTAAAGTGTGAAATCAGTGTAGCTTGAGTTGACTCTCTGAACTAGCTGGCAGGTGTCATCTCATTGTCAAACTATTCATTTCTAAAATTTGGATTAATTGCTGTATTTCGATAGTTACTTGTGATTAATTACATTTCCTGGAATGTTTAAAAGTCCATTATTTTGCATTTCTGAACACTTTTTTAAATTGCTTTCTAAACACTTTTTTTGTATTTTGAACTGTCTTGAGGTAAGTTTGCTTTACCTTCTTTTTGGATAAAAACCTGCTTTTATTTTGAAAGACTATGAGGAACTTCCAAAAGATCGAATTTTACGACATTAACTTAACCAGGGCAAAGGGGGTCACACAAGGTGGATGTTACTTTTGACTTGTGAACTGAGCTGTCTGAGAGTTTTTAAAGAGAAATGATCGATTCAAAGGCGCCATGGTGTCATTTATTTCCACCACTGGCTGCAGCGAGGGTGTTATAGTCTTTAAAGGTTTTTAAGTGGACCCAAAAGGAAGACCGGGTGACAGGGTGGTGGGTAAGAGGGGTATTTATTGTAATGAGGCGAGGTGAGGCTTGAGTGAGAGGCTGGGTGGTGAGTCGCTGGAGCTCGTTGGTTGGAGGCACTGGGAATAAAAGAACACAAGGATAATTAGTCACAGGTAAAAATTCCAAAGCACAGAAGTTTTCCTGAATCTGTAAAAGCTGGCCGGTCTACCACGGTGTAGGCGGAAATAATCTGGCAGCTTGGGAGAGGTGAACCAGGGTGTGAATGCAGCAGCCGGTGTTTACTGATGACGATCAGGTGTGTGATTGCAGAGAGCTACAGCAGCCGAGAAGCCACACAAGCGAGAAAAAACACAAGACCAAACCAAAAGCAGACCAGGAAAAATACACAAAAAATGTCCAACCACCACAGAGGGCACATGATAAATGCAATTAAAAACAATGCATTAATTTTTGACCTTAATACATTGTGATTAACGTTTTACTGTTGACATCTTTAGTTACAGTAAGTGCACAAATAATGTGCAAAGTATGTATACATTGAATTTGTTCTGACTTGCATGTGTTTTTAAATTTGCAGTCTGTTTTGCCTTATGACATTGTTTGAGCCTTTGAAGAATAAAAGCTCTTATCGGCCACCATACAGACGCACCTCATCTACTCTGCATTCCCTTAAAAAAGTTACAAAGCTTTAAACAAACATGCAGTTTATTCCAAGAGAGGCAGGAGAAAATAAGAAGCAAGTTGTTTTAACCATTGAGTGGTTGTGATGTGTTTTTGTGTGCAGTGTAAGAACATTTAAAAACACTTGTGCAGTCCTTTAAGATTGATTGATGTGTGCAGTTCCTGAGGCTTGAACTCCGGTCATCTGTTTGAACGGCCGTTTATCTGAACATGAGGCTCTCCTGTCACTGCTCTGGCTGTGACTGAATGTTTGCTGCTTCCACAAAAGTGAGGATTCGTCACTCGAAGCCCAGCTGTGTGTTTGCCAAGTGTGAACAGCGAGAAGAGAGATGGGGGGCTTTTAGACATGAGAGTGTAGGAATGCCAGATGGAGGAGAGGATGCAGCCGTCCTATTATCCGATTAGACGTCAGAAGAGAGGGAGGAAGAAGACACAGGGTGACTCATCTGTCGCCCGTCTTTTTCTAAAGCTGCATCACATCCAGGCCTCTTTGAAACATTTTTATTTTGCACCATTGAATGTTTTGTAAAAAACAGTGTTGGACTGAAGACACAACTTTGGCAATTTAGATAACATCAGAGCTTCACCAAGGGACTGAACATGTGAAGTACATAGAGTGCTACTTAAACTTATGATTATCATCACCGTTTTGAATTCGTAAAAAAGATTTGCAAATGCATTCACAGATATGCAAATGCTGTTATGTAGAGCAACTTTTAATGCGTACATATTAGGCATGCACCGATGCATAGGTTTAACATCGCCCGATATCGGCTCTGTTGACAGAAATTGTCAGCAAATAATGTGGCATGAACCGATGTCAGAATTTCATGCTGGCATCTAGTACATGTAACTGCTGATTGAAAGAGGAGGTGTTTTATCGGGCAGAGGAAGCCACCTGTTGGACAACCTGGTCTGTGTTTGTGGTCAAACGTGAGAAAAGATGTTGCCATTGTGGGAGTCTTGTGAAACACTGGTATCCACATCTGCTTAATTGTAGTTTTAAACATCAGTATCGATGTCGGCCCTGATTTTCACAATCAGAGCATCCCTATAATAAACAATGTCCAAGGTGGTTTTGCTCTAATAGCTGAAAATACTTGCAGGTCATCAGTTACAGCCTCGGCAGACCTCTCAATTTGCTTTCTGTTTGCACCTGAATTTCCATCACTTCTGCTCTTAAAGCTCCACAAATATTTGTGTGGCGATGGTCTGTTTGCCTTGAGTAAGACTCACCGTCTTACGAAGGCTTATCCTTGTCCGCACCGCCTTGCTGGTCACTTGTTGTGAAATGAGGAGTCATTTTAATTAAACCAGCACAATATAAGGTTTGCTTAGTAAAAGTGTATCACCATTTTCTTTACATGCATGATTATGACACAGTAAGGGAGAAGAGCTCTTAAAGTCAGGGAGCCTATGTCACACGCCCTTATGTACAGAGGCTATAGTCCTTGATGCAGGTGCCCTGGGTTTAACTCTCTGACCCTTGGCACTTCACCAGTTCCCCACAATTTTCCTATAAAATAACAGTAAAGAGCTGGCAGCAGAGACATAGCTTATATATATTCAAGCTTGTTATTTTTTTAATTCTTTTTTTTTTTTTTTTGTATATCTTCTCCTCTTTCTTCCCACTCAGATTTTTTGCCGGCGATCTCCCGCGAACCCAATCTGACTCCCAGTCTCCACCCGGAGGAGAGCAGGCGGGGAGCGAGAGGTCGCGCGATCTCCCGCGAACCCAATCTGACTCCCAGTCTCCACCCGGAGGAGAGCAGGCGGGGAGCGAGAGGTCGCGCGATCTCCCGCGAACCCAATCTGACTCCCAGTCTCCACCCGGAGGAGAGCAGGCGGGGAGCGAGAGGTCGCGCGATCTCCCGCGAACCCAATCTGACTCCCAGTCTCCACCCGGAGGAGAGCAGGCGGGGAGCGAGAGGTCGCGCGATCTCCCGCGAACCCAATCTGACTCCCAGTCTCCACCCGGAGGAGAGCAGGCGGGGAGCGAGAGGTCGCGCGATCTCCCGCGAACCCAATCTGACTCCCAGTCTCCACCCGGAGGAGAGCAGGCGGGGAGCGAGAGGTCGCGCGATCTCCCGCGAACCCAATCTGACTCCCAGTCTCCACCCGGAGGAGAGCAGGCGGGGAGCGAGAGGTCGCGCGATCTCCCGCGAACCCAATCTGACTCCCAGTCTCCACCCGGAGGAGAGCAGGCGGGGAGCGAGAGGTCGCGCGATCTCCCGCGAACCCAATCTGACTCCCAGTCTCCACCCGGAGGAGAGCAGGCGGGGAGCGAGAGGTCGCGCGATCTCCCGCGAACCCAATCTGACTCCCAGTCTCCACCCGGAGGAGAGCAGGCGGGGAGCGAGAGGTCGCGCGATCTCCCGCGAACCCAATCTGACTCCCAGTCTCCACCCGGAGGAGAGCAGGCGGGGAGCGAGAGGTCGCGCGATCTCCCGCGAACCCAATCTGACTCCCAGTCTCCACCCGGAGGAGAGCAGGCGGGGAGCGAGAGGTCGCGCGATCTCCCGCGAACCCAATCTGACTCCCAGTCTCCACCCGGAGGAGAGCAGGCGGGGAGCGAGAGGTCGCGCGATCTCCCGCGAACCCAATCTGACTCCCAGTCTCCACCCGGAGGAGAGCAGGCGGGGAGCGAGAGGTCGCGCGATCTCCCGCGAACCCAATCTGACTCCCAGTCTCCACCCGGAGGAGAGCAGGCGGGGAGCGAGAGGTCGCGCGATCTCCCGCGAACCCAATCTGACTCCCAGTCTCCACCCGGAGGAGAGCAGGCGGGGAGCGAGAGGTCGCGCGATCTCCCGCGAACCCAATCTGACTCCCAGTCTCCACCCGGAGGAGAGCAGGCGGGGAGCGAGAGGTCGCGCGATCTCCCGCGAACCCAATCTGACTCCCAGTCTCCACCCGGAGGAGAGCAGGCGGGGAGCGAGAGGTCGCGCGATCTCCCGCGAACCCAATCTGACTCCCAGTCTCCACCCGGAGGAGAGCAGGCGGGGAGCGAGAGGTCGCGCGATCTCCCGCGAACCCAATCTGACTCCCAGTCTCCACCCGGAGGAGAGCAGGCGGGGAGCGAGAGGTCGCGCGATCTCCCGCGAACCCAATCTGACTCCCAGTCTCCACCCGGAGGAGAGCAGGCGGGGAGCGAGAGGTCGCGCGATCTCCCGCGAACCCAATCTGACTCCCAGTCTCCACCCGGAGGAGAGCAGGCGGGGAGCGAGAGGTCGCGCGATCTCCCGCGAACCCAATCTGACTCCCAGTCTCCACCCGGAGGAGAGCAGGCGGGGAGCGAGAGGTCGCGCGATCTCCCGCGAACCCAATCTGACTCCCAGTCTCCACCCGGAGGAGAGCAGGCGGGGAGCGAGAGGTCGCGCGATCTCCCGCGAACCCAATCTGACTCCCAGTCTCCACCCGGAGGAGAGCAGGCGGGGAGCGAGAGGTCGCGCGATCTCCCGCGAACCCAATCTGACTCCCAGTCTCCACCCGGAGGAGAGCAGGCGGGGAGCGAGAGGTCGCGCGATCTCCCGCGAACCCAATCTGACTCCCAGTCTCCACCCGGAGGAGAGCAGGCGGGGAGCGAGAGGTCGCGCGATCTCCCGCGAACCCAATCTGACTCCCAGTCTCCACCCGGAGGAGAGCAGGCGGGGAGCGAGAGGTCGCGCGATCTCCCGCGAACCCAATCTGACTCCCAGTCTCCACCGGAGGAGAGCAGGCGGGGAGCGAGAGGTCGCGCGATCTCCCGCGAACCCAATCTGACTCCCAGTCTCCACCCGGAGGAGAGCAGGCGGGGAGCGAGAGGTCGCGCGATCTCCCGCGAACCCAATCTGACTCCCAGTCTCCACCCGGAGGAGAGCAGGCGGGGAGCGAGAGGTCGCGCGATCTCCCGCGAACCCAATCTGACTCCCAGTCTCCACCCGGAGGAGAGCAGGCGGGGAGCGAGAGGTCGCGCGATCTCCCGCGAACCCAATCTGACTCCCAGTCTCCACCCGGAGGAGAGCAGGCGGGGAGCGAGAGGTCGCGCGATCTCCCGCGAACCCAATCTGACTCCCAGTCTCCACCCGGAGGAGAGCAGGCGGGGAGCGAGAGGTCGCGCGATCTCCCGCGAACCCAATCTGACTCCCAGTCTCCACCCGGAGGAGAGCAGGCGGGGAGCGAGAGGTCGCGCGATCTCCCGCGAACCCAATCTGACTCCCAGTCTCCACCCGGAGGAGAGCAGGCGGGGAGCGAGAGGTCGCGCGATCTCCCGCGAACCCAATCTGACTCCCAGTCTCCACCCGGAGGAGAGCAGGCGGGGAGCGAGAGGTCGCGCGATCTCCCGCGAACCCAATCTGACTCCCAGTCTCCACCCGGAGGAGAGCAGGCGGGGAGCGAGAGGTCGCGCGATCTCCCGCGAACCCAATCTGACTCCCAGTCTCCACCCGGAGGAGAGCAGGCGGGGAGCGAGAGGTCGCGCGATCTCCCGCGAACCCAATCTGACTCCCAGTCTCCACCCGGAGGAGAGCAGGCGGGGAGCGAGAGGTCGCGCGATCTCCCGCGAACCCAATCTGACTCCCAGTCTCCACCCGGAGGAGAGCAGGCGGGGAGCGAGAGGTCGCGCGATCTCCCGCGAACCCAATCTGACTCCCAGTCTCCACCCGGAGGAGAGCAGGCGGGGAGCGAGAGGTCGCGCGATCTCCCGCGAACCCAATCTGACTCCCAGTCTCCACCCGGAGGAGAGCAGGCGGGGAGCGAGAGGTCGCGCGATCTCCCGCGAACCCAATCTGACTCCCAGTCTCCACCCGGAGGAGAGCAGGCGGGGAGCGAGAGGTCGCGCGATCTCCCGCGAACCCAATCTGACTCCCAGTCTCCACCCGGAGGAGAGCAGGCGGGGAGCGAGAGGTCGCGCGATCTCCCGCGAACCCAATCTGACTCCCAGTCTCCACCCGGAGGAGAGCAGGCGGGGAGCGAGAGGTCGCGCGATCTCCCGCGAACCCAATCTGACTCCCAGTCTCCACCCGGAGGAGAGCAGGCGGGGAGCGAGAGGTCGCGCGATCTCCCGCGAACCCAATCTGACTCCCAGTCTCCACCCGGAGGAGAGCAGGCGGGGAGCGAGAGGTCGCGCGATCTCCCGCGAACCCAATCTGACTCCCAGTCTCCACCCGGAGGAGAGCAGGCGGGGAGCGAGAGGTCGCGCGATCTCCCGCGAACCCAATCTGACTCCCAGTCTCCACCCGGAGGAGAGCAGGCGGGGAGCGAGAGGTCGCGCGATCTCCCGCGAACCCAATCTGACTCCCAGTCTCCACCCGGAGGAGAGCAGGCGGGGAGCGAGAGGTCGCGCGATCTCCCGCGAACCCAATCTGACTCCCAGTCTCCACCCGGATCTTTCCCTCTTTCCCTCTTTCCCTCTTTCCCTCTTTCCCTCTTTCCCTCTTTCCCTCTTTCCCTCTTTCCCTCTTTCCCTCTTTCCCTCTTTCCCTCTTTCCCTCTTTCCCTCTTTCCCTCTTTCCCTCTTTCCCTCTTTCCCTCTTTCCCTCTTTCCCTCTTTCCCTCTTTCCCTCTTTCCCTCTTTCCCTCTTTCCCTCTTTCCCTCTTTCCCTCTTTCCCTCTTTCCCTCTTTCCCTCTTTCCGACTCCCGGTTTAAAGGGAAAAATGAAAAAAAAAATTGCTTTTGAAATATTTATACAAATATAAAGACATTTCATTTTACTTGTTTCTTCTTAACAGTTTAGATATTATTCCCAGTTGGAAAAGTGTGTGTTCACAAGCACGAGTGAATACACTTCCAACTGGGCATAATATCTAAACTGTTAAAAAGAAACAAGTAAATTAAAATGTCCTAAAGGAAGCTTACCTCTTGAATGGTATTGGGATTGCAACCGTTGACAAAAAACTGAAAAAAATAGAAGCATTTTGTATTTTTCATTTAATCCATTTATTGTGACATGTATGATAGCCTTTGCAAAGTAAAATTTTTTTTTTTTTTTTAAATGGAAGAAAAATCATCCAAATAAAGTACCTGTTCTCATGCAAAGTCTCTCTGAAGCATCTGACAACAACAGAAGAAATCTCCCTCATGCCTCCCGGAGAACCATAATTATCCTCCTTAAAAAGAACCATATTAAAACATAGGTCAGGGTAGGGAATAAAAAGCCAAAGTTACTGCAGTTTCATCGTTATTCCAATAAAAGGATTTGCAACAAACATCGCAATAGGCAGAACTTATCACAACCCAGTAACAATTTTTGATAAGGACAAGCAATGCTTTCTCACTCAGCATGTTTACATACAGACTTCTTTACAAACACATTTCAAGACGCTGAAAAGTCTTGCCATTACATTTGAGCTGAATTTAGAGTTAAGTGTCTGGATGACTGTCCGTCTGTCTATCTCAGCCTTATTTTACACTAATAAAATATGTATTAATGTGTGATTCTGGGAAGAGAGACATTTTAGGATTTTTATTTATTGAAACTTTATTTTGATCATTTCCTCCTGTGTTATATAGTATTACATAGAAAAAAAACAATTGAACAATGCTTTTGCATTCAGAAAGAACACAAAACAGGATATACATGTATATAGATATATAAAGCCTCTCTGAAGCATCTGACGACAACAGAAGAAATCGGCTCTCCACGACTATCTGTTGAGAAACAAAGACCTAACTATTTTAAAACTTTTAGCATTTTCTTGAGTAGTTATTGGGGGGGCAAGGAAGCAAAACGTAACATAACTTAATAAATCCTTCAAACAGGAGCTTCTTGGTGTGCAGATTTTGTTTTGCTTCCCTTACCTATTTTTTTTTGGAGTGTGTCTTTCTTGATTTTTCATCGTTACCAAGCAGCACATCAAAAATAAAACATATCCTTCCTTTCTGGGTTCTCACAAATGCTGTCAACTAAATAAATGGTATCCTGAAATCAGAAAGAGTAAAATATGTTACTTAAATGTGCAGACATGTATTTATTTTATGCATGCAAGATCCATTTAGCACTGTAATAAGTGTTGATTGTTTACCTTGTTTATTTTTGTCTGGACGAGACAGGAGATACATCCAGAGTGTAACAAACAGTCATCGAGGGCAAGAATTATATTTGCAGTGAGTTGATCTGAAAAATCATAAAGCTTCATGTTGAGTTCAGAACAGCATCGTGAAAATCACATATCACAGTTCTTTAACAGGATTTGTACAAATACCTGACAGTAGTCTTGTTTGGTCAGTGTAATCATCTTCACGCTGCTTTGGTCTGGGCTGTGAAACAGATATTTTACCATTATTTGAGTCCCATTCCTCTGCATAAATCACAGCTGTAGTATGTTTTAAAACAATGATATATACGCCACCATGGAGGCAGAGCCGCACTCATGTGGTGAGTTCAAAGTCATGAACGACCAGATCGGGCCAACAGTGAATCATGACAAGGAAGTGAAGGTCCCAAAGACTCAGGGTATCCTTAAGCAGAAGAGAAGACAACAAAAAAGGCTTATATACTTGTCCAGATGTGTATTACAGCTTCAAGTGAGAGCACAGAACTCATCTCACTGTCAGGAACATACTGGAGATTTTCCACCACCACTATCCTACTCACTCCTTTAAAGCAAACTTAGACAGGGAAAATATTCAACAATCGTGACACAATCTTTTCCAACAGGCCTTTTTAACTTGGTGCAACTGTTTCACGTTGTGTTTTACTTTATCTTTTATCCATTAGCTTTGTTTACAGAGCACCAAACCAACGCTACAAAGTTCTTTACATAACGTACTAATCCTGACAATACACAAAAATAAAGACCCAATAAAACCCTGAAATAAAAACAACAATGTAGAAATAAACAAGATGACAAAGGGCTTTCACACTTGAAGAAAACTCCTGATATTTGCTGGAGAAGCTGAATGTGTGAACGCAAAGGGCCACATTTTTCAGTCAGACTTCACCTGGAGTTTCTTCTCCAGACCCCTAGTATTTTTTCCACAGCAAGTCAGAGTGAGCTAATGTGAGATCGCAGCAGGATATTATCCGGAGAATTCACCTCGAATTATGTACTGTACTTGAAATTAAGCCATCACTGACAGAGTGAGCGAGAAACATCTTAGCCTGATGAGGGTCCACCATCCAGTGAGTCAGAACTTTATTTATCACCCTGTGAAGAGAACAGTGTTACAAAAATCCAAGAAATACAGGATGGTTTTCAATCTGTCAAACATTTCTAAGAAAGATTTTACATAAACGCATACATTTAAATTCATTTATTGTAATTTAGGGAAGAATGTGTGACTTTTTGCTCCAGTAGATCTCGCCCCCTTGAGCACCAGCAAATAAACCAAAACAAACTGCTGTTTGGCAACACCTCCGCTATTCTGAAGCCTCTGATCTCCTCCAGAGACACACCTCTAAACCCCTCTCCACTCGCGTTCACACAAAGGAGTTAACAATTAGAACGCACCGTAATTAAGCACCATTTAGAGCAAGTGGCGGATAAAATTGTCCTTTGATCAAGCATAAGCCTTTTAATCCATAAATTATTGACTCATTCTATGATGTTATACAATTATTACACTATTAGGAGAAAAATATTTTGCCTGCTCCATAATGTAATAGCTGACCCAAAAATCAACTTTTTAGGTTTTGGGCTCAGCACTTTGTTACATTATCAACCAGTTATTACATTTCGGGTTTTATTACATTTTTTTTCTAACATTTTGGGTCGTAACTTTTCGGGCTCTCACAAGCCTACATCAATTATTTATACGGCTGCGATGACAAAAAGAGGAATTAATGTTTCATTTGGTCAACAATGAGGCTACGATAAAAATCTCTTTGATACCCGTCTCGATCTTTGCCAATGCAAGGTTTGAAATGTGGAAAAACCCGCCCTTATGATTAGAAACGCATTGTATATGTATATATATATAAAAAGTTTACCTTCAGATCCCTGGTCTTTCTGTGTGAGGAGATAGCTGTAAGTTTTCTCATCGCAACTGGATGGCTTCTCTGCCAAAGCCTAAAAAAGAAGAACCGTCATCTTAATGTAGGTAATGATCCATTAGGATTATTACAACTGGTGACATTATCGAAGCAATAGGTGAAATCAGACAAACATTTCATGGCCAGACACAGGCCTTCACTTGTAGTGTTCCTTATAAACACTCTTTCCGAGATGAGAAGGATTCTCTTGCAGGGGCCCAAGCAGTAAGGGACGACACACAGGAGTAAGCTTAAAGAAAAGGTGGGTTTTTATTTTACCCAAAAATAGAAAACCAAATTATAAGAACTAGGCATATAAAAGAGGTCAATTTAATATAACTTTAAATCAAGAAGGTGAAATCAAATTGAGAAACTGAATTCCCTGAAATCATTGCAGAACCTTGCTTCCGTCCTTCTTTGGTACGAGCACCACTGGGTTACACCACTCGCTCTTCAAAGCCTCGATGATCCCCAGGGACAGCATCAAGTCAACCTCCCTCCTCAGTGAGGCCAGCAGGCGCTCAGGGATCCTGTAACTTAATCTTCTCACCTCTCATCTTCGCACAACGTCATGTTCAACAATATTTGTTCTCCTGGAAAACTTCTTAATTACAGATAGATCTCACCTGAAGCTGTTGGCCGTGTGAGATCATGGTCTACCAGGTCACTAGAGAGGTAAGTATTGCTCATCCACTTCTTATTAGCATCTCTTCTATCACTAGGTAGGAGCACCAGCACTGTCTGTCCCGGGTCGAAGGTTCTCTGCCTGGCTGACTTGTCGTAACAGGACTTCTGTTGCTGATGGGCGTCCGCCATGTGCGATTGGGCCAGCTCACCCATTTTCTCCAGCCGCTCTCTCATCTGGATGACATAGGATACAATGTTAACAGATCCCTCCCTCCCAGATTTCTCTCAACAGTGCAAATGGGCCCCAAACTTCATGTCCATACAAAGGAGAGAAACTAGTGGAGGATTGTGGTACTTATCTGTATGCAAAGAGGTAGGGCAGCCATTGATTCCAGTCTGTACCAGTGTTGTTTACAAACTTGGTCTGGTTAAAGTGCTCCGTTAGCCTATCTGTTTAAGGATGATATGGTGTGGTCCTGAGTCTCCTGATACCAAGTAACTGGTACACCTGTTTCAGCAGAATAGACATAAAGTTAGTTCCTTGATCAGTTAATATTTCACAAAGGAAGCCCACCCTTGAAAAGAACTGTACCAAACAGAAAGCAACTGCTTTTGCCTTTATGGATTTTAGTGAAAAGACTTCTGGATACTTGGTGGAATAGTCTGTTATAACCAGCGTATAACGGTTTCCTGCTTTGTGTCTCTCTACAGGACCAACAATGTCCAAGGTGCTCAAATGGGGTGCCAGTAATGGGTAGTCGTTGAAGTGGAGCCCTTGGGTTGTTTTAGCAGATGTTATTCGGCACTGAGGGCAACTTTTACAAAACTGAGCAACATCTCTACGCAGGCCATTGGAAATGGTTTTTAATGCGAGCCGTGTTTTTGTGTTTGCCCAGGTGGCCAGCCAGGGAACTGAGTGCCCCAAGGCAAGCATGGTGTTTCCAGCTGCTTGGGCAACCACTAGCTGCAACGCTGACTCTTGTTGACAATAGATGATGCAATTTTGTAGGATATGCTCATCACTTTTGATGTCCAACTCCTTCTCCTTTGCTTTCTGGAAAAGAGAGACTAAAGCTGGATCAGTTTTCTGCATATCACTTATATTACCTGGAACTTGAAACCCTAGTGGTAACTCTGGCTCAGTGCTTGTTGATGGTGTCACCACTGTCTTTTGGAATTTTTCCTGCCTTCTCCGTCTGAAGGTTTTCCGAGACTGGTTACCACAGCGTTACACCTTCTGCTTTGTTCTGGCTCCAACAAATCAAAAATAACTGGTAGGTCTCTTCCTAGAACAGCATCAAAAGGCAGATTATCAGCAACCCCAATGTTCATAAGGAAAGTTTGACTTTCTACCTAAATGTACATGTTAGCTGTTGGATAAGGCTTCTCGTCTCCATGAACACAACAGATAGGGATGGTTTCACTGTCAATGTTGGGTGGTACAAACTTCCTGTATAGCAGTGTCTGATCACTCCCAGAGTCGATCAAGGCCCTAAGCGTGGTTCTATTAACTTCAGTGTTTTGCATTTTAATAGAACAGTCATTTTTAATTTGAGGATGTGGTACAAAGCACATTTGTGCAAGGCAAGTTTATTTATATAGCACATTCAAACAACAAGGCAATTCAAAGTGCTTTACACGACATCAAAAGCATCATGGGAGAGATAAAAAGAAATATTAAAACAGAAAATTTAAAAATCACTAAAACAAACAATTAACAATCACAGAGAAGAACCATTTGGACATTCCTTGGCATTTTACTACCTCCTTCAGATCCCAGATTTGAAGGACTCGTGAGATTTTCCTTGAATCCTGAAAACGTCTTGACAGGATGCGTATTTTAAAGGTTGTACGCAAAACCTCCAACTGTTGGTTGACTATAACAGTTGTAATCTTAGCCGAGTTTTTCGGGTACATGGGTTAAGTATGGCCATAAGTCCACATAGATAACAAATTAGCTTTTTGCTAGAGGGTCTTGTTGGCCTGCTAGCTGACGGGCCTTCCCGCATGAGACTTACCTGCACTGGTTGCTGCCCCCTGTTGGCACTGTTGGGCTGGTTTGTGGCTGTCCTTTGTCGTCCTCCCTGCATTGTAGCTCCATGGTTGACCCTTTTTCCGTGCCGCTACAAAGACATCGGCCAGCTTGGCAGCCTCCGTTGCTGAATCTGGGTCATGCTCTTTGATCCATACCCGAAGATCAGGGGACAACATTCTCAAGTATTGTACAAGGATGATCATTTCAATAACTTCTTCTGTAAAGTACTGTAAACGGGGTGGAATATGGTAATTTCAAAAGAATAACAAATTGAATATTAACAGGGTAATCAACAGACTTAAAACAATGATGTGTTGGTGCAAAACAGATTTATTTATGAGCTAGGTTGTCCTTAAACTGCACCAAATTAAAATCTACTAAAAATAAATAAAACAATAACATTGTCCTAAAATGTCTTTGCTAAAAGTTGGCTAAAACAGGAATAAAAGTCAGGTAAAACAAGGGATACAAAGGAGAGTTAAAAGTCACCACTTGAAACGTAAGAGGCAAAAAAAAAAATCACTCAGCTCCAACAAAATATAACAGTGAGTAGTTTGTCACGATCTTCTGCGACTGACCACGCCTGCTGCTTCCTTCGCAGGGTCTCCTCAAGTCGCTCAGCAAGTACACAGGCTGCAGAACGGGCACTGCAGAAACAAGAAAATAAAAACCAGAAGGGCAGGAGGGAAACTGACGGTAGAGACGACGGTGAAGCATCAGAGCCAGCGCAAGTAACCCGCGACATCCCGGATAAAGACTTGATCGAAGCCACCGAGCCTGAAGCGCAGCAGCCAGTATCCGTACAGCGTGAATACTCCAGCCTGGGTCGGTAACAGATGTTACTGCCCAGGAAGACCGTGAGTATTGTTTCTGATTTACTGCGGGTACTGGGAGGATTGGCTGCGGTGCCTGGTAGAGTGTGGGACCTTTGGTGTTTTGGCATTGTACTGCCGGCTTCGTATATCTCCGCAGGACAGGCGGAGGAGGTACGGCGACGAGAGAGTAGACAACCGCCAGAGCGTGGGACGAAAAGCGGCACAGTAGCTGCCTGGCACTGAGGAAGAGACTTCGCTGTGTAAAACCTGTTTGGCATGCTGTTTTTCAAAACCTAGATGGACCAGTGTCTTTTTCATGCAAAAACCCAAAGTTTCACACTGTATGGAGAGATGCCTTTGCAGTGTGTGGCAGGACCATGGCCACTGCAGAAGATGGGTTCCTGGGCTATGTCTGGCCAGCCCATCGCCAGGGCGTAACCATACCTGCCCAGAGTGAGGTGGTGGTCTGGGGCCATGCCAAAGCAGGAAGTAGGGGACGTGACTACTATGGGCTGGTCAAAGACATTCAGGAGCCTGGTGCTGTCTCAGCAGCTCGAACCATCTCTGTGGTAAGACAAGGTTGAGTTCCCATCCGTGTCCGTAACCTACACGAATTCCCTGTCTCCATAGGCATTACCAGAGGTGGAAGTGGGGTTGGTGAGTGCATGTGATGGGGCAGAAGAAAACCAAGTTTTTGAAGTGCTTAAGGTGGCAGAACGACCAGATCTGACCGAGGATGAGCAGGGTCAGTTAGCAGCGCTGCTGCGCAAGTGGGAGAAACTTTTCTCAGTACACGAGGAAGACTTTGGAAAGACGGATGTGGTGAAGCACAACATACCCATTGGTGATGCAGCCCCCATCCGCAAACGCTTTCGGTCTTTGCCCCCCCAACTCTATAAAGACATGAGATCCCTTCTAGCAGGTATGTTGCAAGGTGGCTTTATTGTTGAAAGTTCTAGCCCCTGGGCAGCTCCAATTGTTATGGTGAGGAAGAAAGATGGGAGTTGGCATTTCTGCGTTGATTATAGAAAGTTAAATTCTGTGACTCACAAGGATGCTTTCCCTATCCCCAGGATTGAAGAAACATTCACCAATGGTTCTTTACCTTGGACCTTGCCAGCGGCTACTGGCAAGTAGAGGTAGACCCACAAGACTGTGAAAAAACTGCCTTCACAACCCCTCTAGGTTTGTTCGAGTTTCAGCGCATGCCCTTTGGCCTGTGCAACGCAACAGCAACATTCCAGCGCCTAATGCAACAGTGCCTCAGTGGTCAAATCACAGAGTCCCTGTTAGTCTACTTAGATGACATTATTGTGTATTCTCCTGGTTTTGCTACACACCTGAAACATCTGGAGGAGGTGTTTGAACGCTTGTGGCGCCATGGCCTGAAGCTGCGCCCTGACAAATGTAAACTTTTCCACCAGCAGGTAAACTGCTCCCAAAAACCACTGTACATTTAATTTGGTAACAGATTATTCAAACTTTTGACTTTTTCAAGAGTGTCCTGGACAAGACAGGCAGCAGCACAAATAACAGAGTTTCAGACAGACAACGAGCAGCCAAACTAAAATAGGCTCATTTTACAAACAATACATGGATGATCTTTCATCTCAGGTTCAGTTGAAGCTAAATCAGCCTTTGAGACTAAGCAGCCTCAGAATAATAAAACTAAATACATTAAAATACTCTTAACATTGTTTTTTGAGTGAGACAAACAAAAGAAGAGACTGAGCTCTGAGCTCTGTACACTCTTTGATAAATTGTTGAAACTCACCAGCACTGTGCAACTCCAACTCCAACCTCCAACTACCTCAAAGGCCCCCAAGCCTCCTCTTATATAGGAGTTGGAACCTACCAAAAGGGGTTGGAAATCAATTCACTCTCAGGTGAGTATTAC